>CM042889.1:12690775-13424637 GCA_023653495.1 Melastoma candidum | reverse complement strand
TCGTGTCCAGTGTACCCCTAAACTTAGGCACCCTCAAGCATAACTTGGACATCAATCCCTCGGTCTAACTCGACCTAAATTATACTCGACGGTCTAACATTCAAGTTCCCTAGATGTTGTTGGTATTTTATATATACTTTAATAGACACTGAGTCTATCATAAGTAGTGTTGGACTCAATGCCTTACTAGATGGGTGATGGAGACTATTGCAAAGGCTTCGATAATAGTTGATGGATGGCAACAATTGTTTGCCATGAAGTTAGTGATGTGCATTGCTTAATTGGAGGACCAAAATTTGTCATTATAGCTTCTTGCACATCCTTATCTAGAAGCATATATCATTTCTTGTAGTGGTTTTCTTAAGGGACAAACAAAAAATCCTTCCTTTTGTGCTAAATATTTAAGGTATTTTCTTTTGAGCTGACAAATGATTTTATAAACACCCGTTTTTGTGTATATAATTCCATCCATTCCGCATTGGGGAAGCGAACTAAATAGAGAAAACTTTCTCTCACATCTCTTTGAGTTGAGTTTTATTTGTTTGTCTCCAAAATACCTAAGAGTCAAAAGTAAGTCGGATCACAAGTAGGACGACGATTCTACTACAAGGTTGTACAAGTTAGATAAAGATTTATTATGGGGTTGTTAAATACAGTGGTTGATTGTTTGGACAGTCTATTAATTCAGATAACTCCGTTGTCTTTAAGTTAGTAAAACAAATATTCGAAAAAAATTATAAGACTGGCTCTGGATCAAAGTAAATTTGAGTAATTCTTTCTTTAAGGTAAACTCAGTTTATGATTTAGGATTTACGACTAATTTAAGGTACTCCAACGAGTACTTGAGGTTGGTTGAAAGCTGACATTAGAAAAAATCATCCTAAGTTTGTATCATGTATTGAATTTAGTATTAGAGTTGCTTATGAAAAATTTCTTATGTCTATGAGGACCTATTTGCAAATGGGAAAAATTTTAAGGATTCAATTATAAAATAAAAAAGTATTTTTTTAAACTACAAGAACGGTGATGATACGTTGTGAATCATACGAAAATCGGAAAAATAGGTAAAATATATGACATAATTAATAAAGGGCTAGAAAAAAAACCTGATGAATTCATAGAAAAGTAAAAAAAACATCGGATAATTAAATGCGAGCTTTGTTACAAAATAATACTCAATGAAAAAATATTTCATGAAGTAGGATAAATTTTTCAAAATTTACCGAATAATGTACTTAATTCGATTTTAATATTACAAATTAAATTTGATATTTCTAACACTCAGTCCGCTATTTTGGAAAGTAGCTTCAATTAAAGGAATCGGGGTATCCTAGGCGTTACATACGACAGACTGAGTTTTGGAAGCCTTATAAGGTAAATAAATGATGATAGAGATCACAGTGGAAAAGAAATTACGGCGAATAGTATTTATTTTTTATTAGATGGTCCGGGTGAGTTGAATGAATGAAAAGGGATAAGGAGTGGACACGGCAATGCACAACCAGATGATCCTTTGGTCCCCAAGGGTCTATTGGTGTGAAATGACACTTCAATTCGAGTCTTAATAAATAATAGATGGGCCTTTGCCTCGCCCACCAGCTGGCCCAATACTTCCTCCTCGTGTTCTCTCTTTCTCTCTATTGCAACCTTTGACAAAATAAATAAGGAAACCCCATCTTCCCTTCTTCTTTCAAGCTTTTGAGCATTTCCTACTTCAAATCAACATTTGGCTTTTGTCGGTCGACATTATTGTAATAATAGAAAATGGGTGTTGGAGACTTCCGTAAAACTCACATTACGAGAGAGAGAAAGAAAGACAATTTCCTAAATGACATGAAACAAAAGCACCCACCCATCTTTTTTTTTTAGCTACGCAAAACATTGACTAATGTGTTAATAACATTAGACTTGGTACTAGTTTCTTGCCGAATGAATCAAGTGTTTGTGCCCTTAGCAAGTTCGCTTTGAAATAAAACGAGTAACTTATCTAGGAGATATCATCTTGTCTGTCATTTTATTACGTGGACCTGAATCCGCACGTAAAAGAGTTTTAGCTAATAGGCATCACTTTCCTCATGATAAAAGAATATTTGGTCGTTGTATTATAGTGTACTTGCACCCACCCTAATAAGTTGTTCAAATAAATCTGCTTCTACTCTAGATAAAGCCATTGTATTTGTTTACGGGCCACATATCTCAACCCAATCTATGGATCGACGGTCCAGAACATAGGCCCAAGGAATGAAAATCCAAGAAGGACGTGACCACGGATACACACCAGGCGAAGGCCTACTGGACGAAGGGATCACCAGGCGATGGGCGACAACAGGTCGATGAAGCGACAAGCCACAGTTAGACTGGGCGAGCCAGGCTACTCTACGGCGAAGGCCAATGGACGACACGGTCGATCAGTCAGCTGTTAAGGAATGCTCCAGAATTGTTGCCAAGTTTGCTCATATGGAAAGGAGATATTCTAAGGAGACTGGCAGCAAAGGAAGTGTAATATATGTGCAATATTACATTATCGTATATACGTAGGTCTAGCTTAGTATAAATAGTTGTTCTTAGGCATTGTACAAAGACACCTCTCTACAGACGGACATATATTGTCATATTCAAGCATTCCAACGCTCAAGCTCTCTTTGTGCTCCTGCATTCTTGCTCACTCCGAAGGCATCGTCGATGGCATCCGTAAGTGCTTCTGCTTAAGGCTGCCCATCCGCTGTCTTCCCCCCTCTTTTCTTTCATTTCATTCGGCGACCACACATTTCAGCGAATTCTCCGGGCACCAGTTGCTCGTAGTGCTAGATATTTCCGACGTGTTTGGATCCGGCTTGTCCGCGGTCACTTCCGGAGCGAACACGCCTTTGGCGACCACAGTGGGAGTAACTAGGCTAACACGATGCCAACAACTCGATCTGGTCTTGTCTCAAACAATCCCTGAGGTAACAACTCCGATGGAGAAAAGTGCAGCGGACGTAGCTCAAACCCAGCCTTGGTTGAAGAGTTATCGGCATCATGAGTACTCTCCAACTCTTAATGAAGAAGGTTAGCGCTATCGACCAGAAACATGATGCCTTCAAGGAGACAATCAACTCCAAGATGGAGGCTATTTTTCAACACTCGGGACTGTGTCAAGGGTACCATCAGGCAGCCCTGCAGACAACAGGGCAAATCAGCGACCAGCATCAGTATGATTACTATGGGCACAGAGCGGTAATCGCTAAAGAAAAAGGAAGGTTGACACTAAGGATGTCCCTACCTTCATTAGTCTAGGAGGACAATGTACAATAACCCGCCACTTGTGATAAACGAGGGTAAGAGGGTAGTGCAACAAAGTCCATCACACAGTATACCAACCTCGTTCCGGAGAAGGGAAGAATTCGTCAGGCCCGCAGAGAGCGAGTTTGTTCGCCCTATAGAGATCAAAGACATTCTGAGTATATTCCCCAGCCGGCACGAAGGAGGGAAACAACAATGCCCGAAATCATCCCACCGCCAGAGCTTTCGCCTGAGATCAGACTATGTTACGCAATTAGTCGAACGGGCGATCCCTGGGACAGATGACACAAATGAGATTCAGCTCTATCAGGCCCCTTATCCTAAAAACATCGATCAGGACTACCCTTTTCCAAGGGGATACCGTGTTCCTAAATTCGCACGCTTTTCGGGCGAAGAAGGGATTTCGCTACTGAACACATCGCCCGTTTCACCCACCAAGTTGGGGAGGCTACCACGAATGCTTTCTGGAAACTACGTCTGTTTCCAAGCTCTCTTATAGGAGCTGCTTTCACGTGGTACATAAACATTCCCCATAATTCAGAGAAACTGGGAGGACATGCAAGTCCAGTTCACGCTGGCGTTCGCCCAGACTGATCCAGTCGTGATCCTGCAAGACCTTACTCATATGAAACTGCAGCTAGGCGAACCCGTAGCTGTATTTCTGAATAAATTGAGGAAGACACGACTGCGGTGTAAAACTTCCGCATCTGAGACTGAGCTTATTGCTATCGCCCAATA
Organism: Melastoma candidum; assembly: GCA_023653495.1. Classification (NCBI taxonomy): domain Eukaryota; kingdom Viridiplantae; phylum Streptophyta; class Magnoliopsida; order Myrtales; family Melastomataceae; genus Melastoma; species Melastoma candidum. Next base: position 13,420,617 of record CM042889.1, on the reverse strand, counting down.
TTCCCTCCTTCTTCACCTGAGAAAGAAGCTCGAGGAGAAGTGTTTAAAAACTGGAACGAGTAAGCCAGAAGGGTTATTCGATACGAAAATCTCCTTAGGGAGAAAACTCAGGTGAAAGAGGTCTGATAACGGGACCTTTGGTAACCTATCAGGCGGAGCCGTAGATGTAGAGTATGTAAAGGGGCAATCTCTGACATGCGACGAATTAGCAAAGAAGAACTTTCGGGCCAAAGCATCTCCTAAAACTCAGGAAGAGAGAAAATACTCCTTCGATGAGTCGAAAGCTAACGAGATCTTTGAGTTCATGCTTCAAAACGGTCGGATTCGACTGAAATCAGGCCATATAATTCCTCGTACTGACAGAGAAAAGTCGAGGAACTTCTGTAAATGGCGTGGGTCTTTCACCCATACTATCAGGACTGCACCACGTTTAGAAACTTGATGCAGGACCTTATTGAGTCTAAGGAGCTATGCTTCCCAGATTCATAGGATCAGACGTTAACAGTCACATCCCTTTGATGATTTAATCGATGTGAACACCTTTGACGTCAACTGTCTAACCACTTCTCCCTTGCTAATGTGGGAAGGGAAAGATCAATCGCCTGAGACCGATGAGACACTCATAGCCACGTGCTGTTCAAGCGGCTTGTGAGCAAAGGAATCCTCCAGTGCCGTGCTGATCTTAAGGGAATGCAACATAATCGTTGCCGCTAGCACATGGACTCTTCGCATACCACTGATCAGTGCCATACCTTCAGGAAATACTTGCTCAGCGAAAGGCAGACTGAGTGGTACGATCTCAATCGCCGGGAGGAGATGGCGGTAGGAATCCATAGCGGTCCGAGAGTACACCAACGTGGGGATAAACACTCGGAACAAACGAGTCGTCCACAGAAGCGAAACAAAGGACTCTGTACCCTTGAAGAACTCATGCGACAAGGGCTTGAAGGAGAAAGCGAATCTGGGCGAAAGGAAGCCCACACAAAGAGAGTCCCCAGGCGACGAGTCTCAGATCGCTTCGGGCCTCAACAGGCAAAAGAAAGCCCAGAACGACAAAACCACCTCGAAGCGACGAGGAAGTGATGAGAAAGGGCACCTCAATTGCTCAGTTTCTAACAGCTGACATGCTTTGCTTCAGGTGCAAACTGATAGCAGCTCACAAAGTGCTCATCACCTATATGTGTCAGCTCTGCCGTAACCAATACTTCATGCTTCTAGCTGGATTAGCATCCGAAGGCAAGATCAAGCTGGAAAAGGTTGATCCTCCATCAGGTAACCCGTTCAACTCTGAATTCACTCATTACTCGGAGAATTCGCCTAAAAAAGATTTCAAAATGGGTTATGACTCACATAGAAGGGAGTTTGTTCAGGTTGATAATCGCCTGCAGCCCCTCGAAGGTTCACGCTTTATCCGCGTACATGCCCTTCCAACTATAGGGACATGGCAGAAAGTGGGCACGGGAGCGCAACCTCAGGTACCCACCGAGAAAATTAGGAAACGCAGGGAAAGAAGGGCACGACGTGCTGCAGAGAAACGTGCTAAGCCATCAGTCCCTGATGCTCGAAAAAACAAAGAGACGAGCGAAAGCAATCTCGCATGCAATTCAATGAGCGACTACAATCCACTTCAATCCGGGACACCACCTGAGGCGAATGAAGTACCCTGCAATGTCCTCATGCTACCGGCTGAGTTTGCCAAGAAGGAAGACGGTCAACCGAAAGGTAGGCTAGTTCTATCGTCCAAATCCAATATTCCTACGGAAATACCACGGAATTTTCCGTATAGTTGGTTTACAGAGCCCTCTATGGCGATGCGGAAACACATGTTTCCCCTCCATATTCGAGCGGCAATTAATAATGTGGTGATATGCCGAGTCCTCGTCGATAACGGGGCAACCATTAACCTACTACCCCTTGAAGCTTACAAAAGCTTAGGGGATGACATAGCTGAGCTTGGAGAAATTGACGTAGGAATAAGTAGGTTCAATGGAATTACCTCCGCTAGTAGTAGTTTCTGCTAAACTCCGAGTATGAACGCATGAAAAGAAGACGGCTTTTTTTGTTACAGACATAAACCCTCCTTTAATGCCCTGCCTGGGAGGGATTGGCTCCATAAAGCAAGCGCCATACCTTCTACTCTTCACCAAGAACTTCTACTGTGGGGAAAACAGGTTTAGAAGTCGTTTCTGGGTAAGCGAACGAGAAATCTAACATACCTTATGTCTACGCAGGCGCTTATGACGTTGACACTCCTTGAGGGTGCGTACTCGTATTCATACACGTTCACTTCTTCTTCCTGTTCGGCTAAAACTGAGAAGAAATTTGCCCCGATATAATTCACATGCTCAGGAAGAGGATTGCTCTTAACATTTGGGGCAGCCGCAGGCGCAGAAAATGTAATGGCTCCTTCGTTCAACAGATTCTGAATCTTGAACTTCAAGGCGATGCAATCTTTGGTGTCATGCCCTGCTGCTCCTGAGTGGTATTGACACACCGCCTTGGGGTTGTATCCGAACGAGGAGGGGTTGGTTGCTTTGGCTTCAACGAGTTTGATGAAACCCATGTCCCTCAATCGGACAAACATAACATCCAGGGGATCGGGCGTTGGGGTAAGTCCTCTAGCCTCCGTCGTGGACGCTCCATTTGTGCAGACCTTGGCTGCTGTTGTCCCGCCATGTTGACAGGAGGTCTAAAACGAGTTGTTGCTGGGGCTGGGGGCCTAAGCGCGGCCGCGACATACGTCCTTGGCGCGTACGAGGTCGGGGGTGGCGTTGCCCTCATTGACTGCCTATTCTGTTCAGCAGTTGCAATTAACTCCTTGGGCCTGGGCTTCACCGTCAGTTTCGCTGAAGGGGAAGGGATTAGCCCTTCTCGATTTACTCCGTCAAGTTTGTCTGCATTGATGACTGCCTGGGCGAAGGTGGAGAATGTCTGCCCGATCATGTAGGGCATGTACTCACGTGGAAGCAGCTGGAGGAATTCGTCGATGAGCTCTTTCTCTGTAAGTGCCGGTTTTATCTGGGACGCGATATGCCTGAAACGGTAGGCAAACTGCTTGACGTCTTTGGTGCGGTATCTCTTCAATTTCCGCAAATCCGATATTGTTGGCGCCATCTCAACATTAAAGCTGTAGTAGTTGAGGAAATCAAGGGCCAAGTCTTTAAACGTTGCGTACTGGCTAACATCCTTGGTGTAGTACCAGTATAGCGCTGATTCCGCCAAACTCTCTTGGAACATGGCGATGCGGAATTTATCGTCTGCTGGATATACTGCCATCTTGTGGCAAAAGTGCTTGAGATGTAATTCCGGGCAGCCGTTTCCACGGAATTTCTCAAATTCGGGCATCTTGAACTTTGGCGGGACTTGAATCTGAGGGATCTGGTAGTTGGCGTACTCCCAGTTGTGTGCCCGATACCCCTGGATGGCGTTCAGGCGTTCTTCCAACTTTGCCATGCGGCGAGCCTCTTCTTGCTGCATTGAGGCAATCTTAGCCTCGAGTCTTATCTCGAAAGCGCTGGTCTGTTGTTGCTCGCCAAATAACTCGTCGACGATCGCGGCGTTACGGGTTCGTGGGCTTGGCAAGGCTGGTTCCACATGTGGAACTGAAGGGGTGGCAATTGGCTGGGAAATTCTGAAAGCGGGAGGTGTGAAGGTGTGAAGGTTGTTTGAGGGTAAGGAGTTGGCCCGGTTGTTTGAGTGTGGGTGTGGGGAGTTGGCCCGTACGACATTGGGAGGTAGGGAGTTGGCCCTCGGGATGTTGGTTGAGGGTAGTATGGAGGTAGATATGGCTGAGGCGTGGGAAGGGAAAGGAGTGGCCCACTCATGTACGGGTTAGATAAAGGTGCTACGCTTGTGGAGGTAGCGGATCCGGGCATGACCGGATTATAGGGAGGTAGAGTGTTTGGTGAAGTGTTTAGGTTAGGATTGAATGGGTATGTTGATGTTTGGGGTCCTGGTATGACAGGAGGAAGGTAGGGGTTTTGGGAGGTAGCAGGAGCAGGGGTGGCTGCTAGCTGTCGTTGGAGAAGCTCAGCCATCATCGTCTTCAAAGAAGAGAGCTCGGCTGTGAGAGACTCCACCTTGTCTCCCAGTGAAGGAGGGCTGGCGCCTTGGGCCAGTATGTTTGAGGTGGAATTGAGGGGAGCTGTCGCCAAAAGAGCAGCTGACGATATCACCGACGGCGTTGTTGACGCAACCAGCGGTGGGACGTACATCGGTGAGGTCCTCCCATCTGAGGGTTATCCGGTAGTGAGGATAGTCTGGGGCAACGACGGGAAGGCGAACATTGGGAAAGGTGAGGCAGCTTCCATTGCGGCCGAGAAGTCAATGGCGGCGGGCGACGGGACGGCAATGGTGACTCCGGCAGCCGGGGCCATCTCTTCTTCCGCTGCCGGAGACAGGACCATGGGAGTCAGTGCTTGTCCTGCCGAAGCTTCGGCCATCACTACTCGGATGGCACGATATTTGGGGCGCTTTCGGTATGGAGCTATTGCTCAGTTCCTTGGTTGAAAACAAAGGAAAATCCGATCAGCATCAAGCAGTGATACCATGGATGCATGACATGTAGTGATGCATGATGTGTCTAATGTAGGGATCGGATTGTTCTCACTCGAATTTAACCCCAAAAGAAACGAATTAGATAGAGACCAACAAGTTCAACATCTTCGTAAAAGTTAAAATACAATCAACTGAAATGAAGGATAGAATGGGTTCGCAGGCCCGATAGCTGCATGACGACGCCGTCGATCAGGTGCGATCCCACTGAGCGTGACGCTTCCTCCAGAAGCGCTGGGATTGAGCTGCGCGATCCTCCTCCTCGGGTTCTGGTGGAAGCTCGCAGATTTCCTCCGTGAGGGTCATCCATGTGCGGGAGATGTGCGCGATCACCCTCTGGAGTGCTGTCTTGATCACTTTGTCGTCGAGGCTGAGCGGTCGGAAGAGCTGCTGCGGAGGTGCTCTGGTCCTCGGAGTCAATCCCAGCTGGTGTCGGACTTGAAATGGCGCGTAGTAGGAAGTGCCTCCGAACCCCATGATTGGAATGAAGTATCGGTCCGTCGAGGAAGTGATGGCATCATCCGTGTCGAAGCAGGGCGGCTCTCTGATAGAAGTCGGCAGGCTCCAAAGAACGGAATAGGGCGTCGACTCCAACAAAGGTGCGTATGGGAAGGCGGGCACACCGCACGATGTGGGCCAGCAGTCCCGGTGTGTGCTCTCTTGTGAAGGCTTCTCCTGTGATCCCGAGATGTGTGTAGAACCACACCTGCAGTAGGGCTGGACAGAAGGTCATCGGTGGTTGTGAACTCCTCGCCTGGCTTCACGCACAATGTTGGTGAGGCTGAAGTTGGTTTCTCCAATCAGGTTGGGCAGGAAAGGAGCGCCTTCCAAAATGGCTTTGGTGATGTAGACGGCTCACCTGTTGATTGTCTTCTCATTCTGCGGGTACAGTATCGTTCCGACGAATAGCAGGATGAACGCTCGTGCCGATCCTTGCCCTTCTCCCATGCGTGGATTGTACGGCGTCATTTGCAGATCGATGATGCCATTAACGCTGATGTCTCATTGGGAATGGAACAGTCCAGGTACACTTGCTGACGGGATTTGGAGAAGCCTCGCTATATATTCCTTCGGCTTGTCGATCCGAGGCAAGGGCAGTATTCCCGTGCGGTGGGGCATCTCAGCGAGGTTGATGTACTCTTCGTAGAGTGGCGCCAGCTTCAAATCCCCGAAGCGAAAGATGAAGGAATCTGGATCCCAGCGCCCCACCAGGTTCTGCAGGAGAGCCCAATCCAACTCTAGGTGAATGAGGTGGAAGAGCCCCTTGAGCTTGGACTGCACGAACATGAGCTCGGATGGCCTCAACAGCGGCAACCACCGGTGGAGGTGATGGGCGTTAGGCATGTTCTTCTGTCGCAATGCGATGGGCTCCATGAAGTCTTTCTGCATAATAGGGTGTCAATCCAGGATGATAACATTCCAATCCCTAACCCTAGTATGGTATGATTCAGCACGCAATTTGTGCAATCGTCTTCGAGTAAAATAGAATGTATGGTATTACAAGAAAAATCGTGAATTGAAATGCATTCACGCGATCATGAATGTGTATGAATGTATTAAAGCGGTAAAAGGAGTTAGGGAAGGGAGAAAAAGGAATTTGGAACCCCCGTGACCAACCCAAACCGCTGCAAAATGAACAGAGTTAGTATCACGGTTTATCGCATACAACACGTACCTGAACCTGTCCCTACACGAGTAGCAGTCACTTAGTAACAAGCAAATGCACGTGCGGCGTCTGGTACCTGTAGTGGGCAAGCAATTTTAGACTCGGATGAAGGTTTCTAAGACCTCCCTCGGACTAAGGGAGGCGGGTCCCGGTCCATAGCCTACAAGCCGCCGGAAGCAGCGAGGCCGTGCCTTTCGGTGACCCCCTAAAGATCCTAGTCCTGGGTCTAGGGACTTACCTATGTATGCCTAATAACGCGGTAAACAAACACAGGTAGGAGATCATACAAAGGGCACCGAGCCATTTAATTATATGCGAAAACAAATAACTCCCCTCCGCATGTGGTTTGTAAAAGGTTTTCGGTAGGAATCCACATGCGGAGTATCCCCAACGGAGTCGCCATCCAGGATGTACGCGCGCCCCCGGCCTAGCACGCGCGCTGCGGTTTCGGGCAACCCGAGGATCCGAGCCCGCTCCTCCGAGGCCAGTCCGGTCGACGTTCCGGTCGACGTTCCGGCTCGAACGCCGACGCTGCGGAAAGGGGACCCGGGGTTGGGCCTTCCCTTGATTTGGCGAACGGGTCTGCGGGACGTTTCGCCAACCATCTCCAGTTCCCTGAAGGTGGCGAGCGAAAGGCTGCGTTAAGACCTCACTCGCGAATTTTTAGGAGGGCCCAGGGAGCGGCTCGGTGTGCTGTCACCTCATCCTAAAATGGCTCCGAAAAGAGGGGTGTGGTTTAGTTTTAACTTTGGAAAAACTTGTTCGCGAGTCGCCACCGTCTTAGTTTAAAAATGGTGTGATTTTAAGTTCGAAAAAATCAGAGTCTGGGTTCGGGGATTCCTATTTACTAACCTTTATATTCTTAAACATGCGAAAATGGGTGGCGATTTGTCCAAAAAAGTTTAACTTTTGATTGACGGGTATTGGGCCCGATCCGAGAGTAGGCCGGACTCTTATCGACGTTTTAACGGGTGTGCGCGCGCCCTTCCGGCCTAGCGCCGCGCGGCGGCGGTTCCGGCTAGCCCGAGGATCCGGGCCCGCTCCCCCCGAGGCCCAGTCCGGTCGGCGTTCCGGCTCGAACGCCGGACGCTGCGGAAAGGGGCCCCGGGTTGGGCCTTCCCTTGATTCACGAACCGGGTCCTGCGGGGCGTTTCGCCAACCGTCTCCAGTTCCCTGGAGGCGGCGAGCGAAAGGCTGCGTTAAGGCCTCGCTCGCGAATTTCGGGAGGGCCCGAGGAGCGGCTTGAGTTGCCGTCACCTCACCCCCAAATGGCTCCGAAAAAAGGGTCGTGGATTTAGTTTAGCTTTGGAAACATTTGTTCGGAGTCGCCACCGACTTAGTTTTAAAAATGTGATTTTAAGTCGGAAAAATCAGAGTTCTGGGTTCGGGGATTCCTATTTACTAGCCTTAGTATTCTAACACATGCAAAAAGGGTGGCGATTTGTCCAAAAAAGTAACTTTTGATTGACGGGTGTTGGGCCCGATCCGGGAGTAGGCCGGACTCTTATCGACGTTTAACGGGCGTTGACCCGAATTTAGGTTTGTTTGATTAAAACCAAGCATGCGACGTATAAACCTAAAGCCTAAGTCACGCACAACAACCACAAACAATAATTTAGATCAAAAGGGGCGGGGGAAGGGGCGGTGATTGCGGGCCTATACACTTGGGCCCGCAACCTGTTACAAGTGGGCCTAAAATAAAATTCGGGAGGCCCGCACCTCCCCTTTGTACCTTTGGTGAAGGTTGGGGCCGCTTTACCTCTTCAAGCCCACGGTTTTTAGGCCGGGGTAGAACCACGCGGTTTGATACACGCGTCTTCGTGTTAGTCTTCGGAAGCTTGAATTTGATTTTCCGACGTTGCATGCTCGGTGTACATGCAAACAAAATGTAAGTGTGGTTAGTATCATCAAATTCGGACGAAATTCAATTAAACTGATAAAGGTAAGGCTTGTCTTACCGTTTGGTTGAAGGCGTTCACTCTATGTAAATTGCCGAAGATATTCGAAAGTCCTCGCCGTATTTTTTCATGCAAAACAGAGGGGATGAATGTTAGTGATATTCGTTAATAATGTGATAAATTCAAGCAAAAAAATGGTAAAATAATTTAAAGGATTTTAAACGGACTAATTAAAATTCAACTAGCAGGACTAAAATTAAAGTTAGAGGGAATGGGTATATTACCTCTTGGGAGATTGTAGCCCACAGCCCAAAAATCCATTTCTTTCTTACTCTGGACCGAACATGAGCTTGGTATTTTCTCAGCCCATAACCGAAACCGATTTGCCACCCGTTGGAGATCTGAACGTGGGCTGAGAATAGGGCTTCGACGATTCCAAAGCTCTTCAGTACCAATCGGTGGAGACGATCTTCTTTGACTTCTACAGAGCAAGAACCAGAGCTGGAGTCGCCCCCGGGAGGGCAAGGTTTGTCGTGGTGACCAGCTCGGAGGGCGCCGGGAACAGGGCTCGAAGCAGCGGCGGCTGAGGTGGTCGGGGATGGCCGGATTCGGAGGCACTGGCGGGGAGGAACTTCGAGACCGGGGTTGTGGCAGTCGGGGCTGATGTAAGTGGCGACGCCGAGGAGCCAGATCTGGTGCGTCGGAGGAGGATTGTCGCCGGGGCTAACTCCGGAGCTGGAGGCCCGGGAGTTGGTGTCGAGGAGCGGGACGGCCGTTGCGGAAGCGCGGGGTCTGGACAAACTCGCTGCTTGGGTTGCCTGAGGGATGCCGGGGAGTGTTGACCGCCACCGTGAGCTCCGGGGGGCGCCGGGGAAGCGCGGGCTGCCGCTGCTGGTGGGTTGCGGGTCGCCGGAGGGGATGGGTCGTCGCTCGCCGAGTCTAGGGACGCCGGGAAGGGAACGGGCCGTCGTCGTGAAAGCTTGGGGGGCGACGGAGGAGGCCACGGTTGCCTGCTGCCGTTGGAGGGAGCGCTGGGAAGGGAGTGGGCTGCGCCTTTGCCGCTGGATCGAAGCCGAGCCGCCGTTGTTGTAGAGCGCCGGGAGGTGGGTTTGCCACCGCGAGGGCTGGAAACGCCAAGGGGATTGGAGATTGCTACCGTGAGCTCCGGGGGACTACCGCTGAGCCATGGATCGCCGGAAGAGACGAGGTTCGAAGAGCTGGAGGATGCCAGGGGGTGGATGGCGTTGTAGGGGGAAACGAGGCCGTCGGGAGCACCGGAGAGGGAGGAGACCATTTGGCTGGTGTCGGTCCCCCTGCTGGTTGCTCCGAACCCGAGGACGTTTCCTGCTTGAAGAAACCTCGCTTTTGGAGGGGAGTTCGTTGTCGCAAGGACACCGACAAAGGAGTTTCGACCTGTCCTATAGTCTGCACAGAGAAGGAACACGTTAAAACAAAAGGAAGGACTCTCCCATGACGTGAAGTGCGTTCGCGAAGGACTTAGGCACAGTCCAGCGTCGAGGGCGGAGGATAGGAACTGATAATGGAGGTCGTCTGCATTGCAGCTGCAGGGAGACGTCCAGCATTACGGGTCGTGACTGATGAAGTTGAGACCCGTTGTCGAAGGAAGTTGTCCATCGTGCTGCAATCCAGGAGGGCAAGGCTTGTCACCCGCTTGAGGTATTGGCTGTCCTGTTTATTGTTGTTGGTTGTTTGCCTGCTTTGGTTGGTCACCGAGGGGGGGTTCCTGGGCTGACTTCCCATCTCTCTTACCTTGGCGAGGATGCTGTTGAAGGATGGCTGGAAAGTGGGAGCTGTGATGAAAACAGAAGAAGCTGGAGAAGCTCAGGAACAAGGAGGGAGGTCGATGCTTCGAGATCCTCCCCCGGTTTCCTTCAAGAAGAATGAAGAATGTTTCGTTTTCAGAGGATGGTCCACTGTTTGATCGAACCCCCCCTAAAAAACTAGTCGACCCCCCTCTGAGAATTCATAACCATCTTCTTTTATACCTTCGATTCCCTTTACCACTCAGTTTCCATTTGGTTCGGTTTTGACAGGAATTTTTCTAATTTCGTTGGAATTCAGGTAGTTAGTTTGCTTTAACTTTATGCAGGCATTAATGAGCAGATTTGGTGTGAGGACTTGCACGGTAAAAATCGTCCTTTGGGAGATTTTTGTCGGGGAAGTCAGAAAAAGCAGGTAAGTCCGTCGATCTTTGTTTTGGTTTGGGCTGCATGATGGGTTTGCTTGGTGGATTTGAACTTACGGGCTTGGCTTGATCAGTCCTTCTCTTTGGATAGGGCTGATAGCTACCTTGGGCTGTTTTGCAATGAGTTTGTTAAATGACTTGGCCTCATTCCTTCCTTGGTTTGTTTAGATCAGCCTTTCACTTTGGTTGGGCTGTAGCTTATTTTGATTTTATTCTTTGGGTTTCCTCTTGAGTCTGACCTCTGATTTTGCCTGGCCCCTTTCTTTGGTTTGGGTTGCTGAGGATGACCGCCTGAAGGACCTCATCAAGGAGTGCTCTGAGTTCATCAGCAACCCTATCTCTCTGTGGATCGAGAAGACCAGTGAGAATGAGATTCTAATGAGGAGGACGAGGAGGGCAAGAAGGATGAGAGAAGAAAGGTTGCTTGAAGTCAAGATGGCACATGCGCCAAGCATCCAGGTAAGTCGTCTGGGATTCCGCTCGACTCCTTGGTTTAGTTGTCTTCTGCTGCTATTGCTGAGGTTGTGTGGCTGTTAAGAGGAACTTCTCTGCCGTTGATGATCATCGGATGACTGCCGCTACTGCTGTTGTTGGTGGCATCTTATGCTGCGGCATGGATTGCGCAGGTTGGTAAACAGGAGTTTGCTAACTCTGCTGAGGACCAGAAGTGGCAGCTGATCGGATTGCGGGCCGGGCCGAATGACAAAAGGTTGTCTGGTTTGGTGAGTAGATTATAGAACATCCTGCAGAGGTTAATATGAGTGTAGAACGTTTTCCCTGCTGCTGATATCCTCGTATGGAGTTGGTGATACTGTAGCATGAGCCGGATTGATGACGTCCTGCTTCAAGCGGCATGCGTCGCAGCTGCAGGAGATTGTTGCTGCTTCTGAGGCTACGACCACGTCTGAGGATGTGATTGCTGTCGTTGCATCCACTAGAGTGGGAATCTTGTCGAGCGTTCGAAGGTGGCATTAATGCAACAGCAGGAGCATGAGGACTGTCCCTTCGCGTAAAGAATTGCTGCTTGCCCATGAAGTGGACTGTTGACCAGGGGCTGAAGCTAGTCCAGCATGCAACCGGCTGTATTGGAGTTTTGATGATGCCTTACTTTTTGAATATCTTGTGCCAATAGTTGCTGGTATGATTGAGACTGATTAGTAGCTAAAAAAAAATGTCGGCCGGTGTTTGACATTTGGGTCTGATTAACTGTATCCGGAGGCTTGTCACTAGTGTTGGATGGCATGTCGTTATGAATCATATTATTATTGTCATTATTCTCTCATCATCAATTTTTTGTGTAAAGTGGATCCTAAAGTTGGGCCTGGGCCTTGACCATTTTGAGAGAATAAACGTCGGGCTCACAATGTGCCGAGAATAATTGTTTATGGCCCGCATGTAAATTTGAGGTATTACAGTTTGCCCCTCCTTGGGAGAGAATCTAGAAAGATTCTTTCACAAGGATATTGTCAATACCTCAAATTTTCTTGGTTAACACGTATCCTAGAAACTCATCAAAGAAAATCAATAGTCGCAACGAAAATAAAATAGCCAAATGCACATGCACAGTATGCTTTGTTTGTTTCTTCTTTTAAAGCACATTTCAAGGCGAGAGCAGAGAAGGTTTGTTGATTCCTCTCGTGTTTCACTCTCCTTTCTGAAAGCCACTTCAGTTGGGATTCCGAATTCCTTTGACGTGGATGCTCATGTACCGGTCGAAGGAGTCTTTACTCGGGTTATCATGTGGCTTTTGGCATAAAGGCTTTGAAGTGAAAGTTTAAATCAGTTGTTTGAAAGGATGAGTTGAGGACCTCATCGGAAGCTATTGGATCATAAAGGTTCCACCATTCAAGCAAAATCTCCATCTTCCAGACAGCTCACCAGTTGATGTGGCTTTGTTGGGGATGAATGATCGGTTTACTGGGTAGCTGTGAACAATCCACTTTGGGGAAAGCTTTGTCTTTGAAGGATAGCACCTTTGCTTTTGCGACCTTCAATGTTGGCCCTGGCGCTTAATTTTTGCTCTTTTGATTTTCATTTTGCGGCTTTCTTTTGAAGACTTTGGTCTTTGCGCTAATTATTTCTTTTCTTTTGCTGATCATAGGGATTTGCCCCGTTTTGTTTTCTGATATTTTTCTTTGGTATCTGTATTCTTGAGAAGCTCTTCGAGAAGCGCAATTCTTAAGAACAGCTCAACTGGTAGGCTTAACCATGGATGATGCCTCTTTGCTTGAATCTTAAGGAAGTGTAGCCTCTACGATCCGTTGCTTCCGGGTTCCAGCTACAAGATCTCCCTTTAAACCTCAATGTGAGGCGGTCCTTTAAACTTATTAGGTGCGGTGTATATGAAAGCTTCAACTTTGGCTCAAAAGGGGCTAGCAAGGGTTGATGTCTCGTGTTTTGAGATAGAGAAGAAATGCTCGATCTCATTCCAGTTTAAAGCATCTTTTGTCAAAGGATTCGTTATCCGCCTGAGTGCTTGTGTATGAAATCCTCACAGTGTTTGCGCTCATCACTCAGGGTAAGTGTTTGGGAGTAGGCTTGCCTTCTCCATTTCTCCGCCCAGAAACATTTTTATTAAAGGTAATTTTCAAATTATATGCAAATGGGGCACACAAATGCTTAAGAAATGAATAGGTTTGGATACTCAAACCTCTGTGGTGCTCTTGTGCACTTTCGTGTTCCGGTTTAAAACTGAAACGGATCCTCCACCCGACCACCCTCGCCGTTGCCTAGGAGTTTGTACCGTTCTGTGTGGATGTCCATGTACCTACACAGTTGACAACGACAGAGACGAAGTTAGCTCATGTACTTCGACTCTCTCTTGGGGAGTTAATGAAGTAAGATTTCTGCTAGGGAGATGAGATGGATATGTCCGTCCCGATGATAGTTCTGGAAGGATTATGCTTGTATGTCCCGATCATTGTTGAGGGAATGCGATGAATGTAATCAAATCCAGCTTAAATGAAAGCACGACTTCCAGCTGGGGAAATGGAGATACGACTCCATCTAGGGAATTATGAGAAATTTGTTAGAGAGCAGTGTAGATGATACTCCCTTTTAGTACGATCATCTTTGATGATGACAAAGGCAATTTCGAAGCTTTAGTTCGAAATTTTCCTCCCAACCGCCCGCGCCTTTGTCTATAAAATAGGATGCTCATGTACCTACGCTAGGCAAAGGACAGACAACAAGTGAGCTCATGTAACTTGTTTCTTTTATCATAGGAATGAAGTTTGCTCATGTAACTTCATTTATATGAAAGGTGAAGTAGAGTTTCGATACTTCCCTTTTCTATGTGTTTCGTCATTGCATCTTTGTCCGGAGGAATCAAAGGTTGACGAAATCGTTACTCTTGTTTGACGTCCGTTGTGTAAGGAAGCTCATGTACCTATCAAACAGATGGCGAGAAACAAGTGAGTTCGTGCGACTTGTCCTGTTAGAGTAGAGTGAAGTTTGCTTGTGTAACTTCATTTGTAAGAAAGGCGAAGTAGAGTTTTGTACTTCCCCTTTTGTATGATTTCGTCATTGCGTCTTCGTCCGATGGAGTCAAAGGTTGACGAAATTGCTACAAGACTTTGGCTTGAAGCTTTTGCCGCCCTACCCGCCCTCGCCTTTGCATAGGAGTTTTGTACCATTCGTGTGAGGAGCTCTTGTACCTGCCCACGAGACAAAGGACGTAAGCGAAATAAGCTCGTGTAATCTCGCTTAGTCAGGTGAAGAGAGTGTTGATTGTGTAATTCTCCCTTTTCAATGTGTCTCAGCGTCTTTGCTCTAATCGACTCCCTGGGGATATAGAGGAACTTTGCTGACGTATATTGCTTTGAAGTTTTGGCTTTGACACTGCTTATGTGTATATCTGTCGGAGAGCATCTGCGTTGATTGCTTGTGGCAGGTCTCCCTCCGTCCATCTTTGTTAGGATGGTTGCTCCTCCTGAGAAGGCGTGCTTACAACGAACGGCCCTTCGTAGTTTGGAGCGAATTTCCCTCGTGGATCCTTGACATTCGTAGGATTCTCTTGAGGACAAGGTCGCCTGGTCTGTATCTGATTGGCTTGACCTTTTTGTTGAATGCTCGGGACCATGCGCTGTTGGTAGCATTGCATGTGGTGAGCTGCGGCAAGTCGTTTCTCATCAATGAAGTCGAGGTGGACGAGCTGATGATTGGCCCTCTCTTCTTCTGTCATGTTGCTTTGGGATGATATCCTGAGAGTTGGCAATTTGACCTCTGCTGGAATGACCGCTTGAGCGCCATAGACGAGCTCGAAGGGGGTTGCCCCAGTTGAAGTGCGCATCGTCGTTCTATAGGCGAGTAACGCGAAAGGGAGCTTCTCGTGCCAATCGCGATAGGTAATTGCTGTTTTCTGAAGAATCTTCTTCATATTTTTGTTGGCAGCTTCGACGGCACCGTTCATTTGTGGACGGTACGGTGAAGAATTGAGAATGTTTGATCCGGAATTCCACGCAAAGGGATTCCATTAGTTTGCTGTTGAAGTTTGAACCATTGTCTGTGACCAATAGCTCTGGAACTCCATATCTGGAGATGATGTTCGTCCTCATGAAACGCACGACGTTGTTTGTTGTGACTTCTTTAAAGGATTGTGCTTCGATCCATTTGGTGAAGTAGTCGATTGCGACTAGCAAGAATCGGTGCCCGTTGGATGCTTTTGGGGATTAATGGGCCCGATTACATCCATGCCCCACATTGAGAACGGCCATGGTTCAAATAGCGGTAAGTCTTGTTGGAGGTACGTGCACCTTGTCGCTGTAGATCTGACACTTGTGACATGCTTTGACATATTTGATGCAATCGGCTTCCATTGTAAGCCAATAATACCCTGTCGCATGATCTTCTGGGCGAGAGCGTATCCGTTCATGTGTGTCCGCAAACCCCTTCATGGACTTCGAGAATGAGGGCTTCTGCTTCTTGCTTGGTGACGCATCGCATGAGAGTCGTCGTGAAGGACTTCTTGTATAAGGTATCGCCATCTAGGAAATAATACTCTCGTTATCCTTCGTATGACCTTGCGTTCTTTCCCTGTGCTGTTTTGGGGGAATGTTCCTGATTGCAGATAATTCTTGATTCCGTGAACCAAGGTAGAGAATCCTCTGGTTGACTCTGCTCAACGTGCATGCAGCTTGGATCATCAGCAATATTGATGCGCAGAGGCTCGATGTCCATTTCTTCAGCTAACGGGATCATCGATGCGAGCACTGCAAAGAGCATCAGCAAATCGATTATCAGTTCGTGGGAGATAGTTGAATTCAATGTCAGTGAATTGTCGGATTAGTGTTTGTAGATAATCCTGATATGGAATGAGCTTTGGGTCTCGAGTGCGCCAGGCTCCGTTTGTTTGGGAGATGATGAGCGCCGAATCTCCATGAACGTCGAGGAGTTTAAACCCGCATGTCGAGTGCGCGAAGTAGGCCGAGGATGCACGCTTAATACTCGGCTATGTTGTTCGTACAAGGAAAAGTGACCTTGGCCGCTGTTGGGTAATACTGTCCGTCTGGGGAGATTACAACAGCTCCTATCCCTGATCCTGAGGAGTTAACTGCACCATCAAAGTACATCTTCCATCTTGGTTCTTTTTCCATGAGTAGGATGTTCTCGTCCGGCAGTCCGATTTCCAGAGATGAATTATCTGTTCCTGGATATTCGGCGATATGATCAGCGATCGTTCTCCCCTTCACTGACTTCGTGGAGTGGAATCGAATGTCGAACTCGGCAAGTTGTAATTGCCACTTAGAGACTCTTCCCATCAATGTTGGCTTGTCGAAGAGATATTTGAGTGGATCATTCTCGGACACTAACATGATCTCGTAGTGCCGAGTATACTGTCGGAGTCGGTGGAGGACCCAAATGAGTGCACAACATGTACGCTCGGAAGTGGTGTACCGAGACTCGCAATCTGTGAACTTCTTGCTGAGGTAGTAGATTGCATGCTCCTTGGCGCCTTGTAACTGTTGGGCAAGCATGGCTCCAAATGATTCCTCTCTAACTATGAGGTAAAGTGTGAGAGGATGCCCCGGCTTTGGCGGGATAAGAACTGGTGGTTCTGTCAAATATGTCTTGATTTGCTCAAATGCAACCTTACAATCATCATCCCACTCGAATTTGACGTCTTTCCTGAGTTTCTTGAATAGTGGTCTGCATGTGTCAGCTAGGTTGGAAATGAACCGTCCGATGTAGTTAACGCGTCCCATGAAGCCGCGGATCTCTTTGACTGACCTTGGAGCTGGAAGATCACGAATCGCTTCGATTTTATCGGGGTCAATCTCAATGCCTCTATTGCTGACAACGAAACCAAGAAGTTTGCCTGAAGTCGCTCCAAATACGCATTTGGCGGGATTGAGGCGCAACTTGTACTTGCGAAGCCGTTCAAATAGCTTTCGGAGAACGACTGTGTGGCTTTCATCTTCCTTGGACTTGGCGATCATGTCGTCGACGCAGACTTCAATTTCGCGATGCATCATGTCATGAAAAAGGACGACCATAGCACGTTGATAGGTTGCCCCGGCATTCTTGAGCCCGAAGGGCATGACCCGATAGCAAAACGTGCCCCAGGGTGTTGTGAAGGTTGTCTTCTCTTTGTCTTCTTCGGCCATGCGAATCTGGTTATAACCGGAGAATCCGTCCATGAAAGAGAATCTGTTGAATCCGGCGGTGTTGTCCACCAGTAGATCAATGTGCGGGAGTGGAAAGTCGTCCTTGGGACTTGCTTTGTTGAGGTCGCGATAGTCAACGCAGACTCGGACCTTCCCGTTCTTTTTGATGACCGGGACTATGTTGGCAACCCATTGCGGATAGGTAGCCACTTCGATAAAGTTGACTTTGAGCAGCTTATCCACTTCTTCCTTGATGGCAAGGGCTAGCTCGGGCTTGTATCGACGTTGTTTTTGCTTTACAGGATGAACCAACGGATCTGTGGGGATTTTGTGCTGCACAATTTCTGAATCTAATCCCGGCATATCCGTGTATGACCAAGCAAAGATGTCAGAGAATTCCTTCAACAGGTTGACGATGTCTTCAGTTTCATCCTTTGACAAGTCTGCGCCGATGAACAATTCCTTGGGGTCATCTTGGGTTCCGATGTTGATTGAAATCGGCTTCTGCAGTGTGATGTCCTTCGGTTCTTCATGTCGTTGAAGACCTTGTTCCAATCCGTAATATCCGTCCAGGGACTTGGGATCATCCACTGCTTGTCCGTCTTGTTCAGGGTTGTTTTCGGGTGTTCCCAAAGCGCCGTTCCTGAAAAGGAGAAGAAATTAAAGTAATGTATCCAAATGAACTATTCGGAATATCGTTTCATGCGACAATTCATAACAAGGCACGCGCTTTTGACCAAAAGAAAATGTTGTGGGATCAGGACTCAGCGGGTCCCTCGTCGTTTCCTCGGATTCGCCCTGATGATCAGCGGCCCGATCCCACAAACGCCCTAGGTATTGCCTAGGGGTCGCGTTACATATGGATAACCTTGCTAGTCCGCGACCAGAATGTAGCAAGGTGACCTATTCTAGACTCTATTTATCTAAGTGCAGAAAAGTGAAGATGGAAAGTTTCACCCGTCGAGAGGCATGTCTGGCTCGGCCGGGATCGACGCTTCCATCATATAGACTTCTTCCTCGGAATCTTGTGTCCTTATCTTCTCGTCTTGTTTCTCCTCCACTTCTTCGCTCGTAGTGGGAGAATCCACACGCCTGCTCGGAGGAGGCGCTTCAAGCCTTGGAGGCGTCCTGGGCGGTATTGGCACGTGTGGAGCTCGAAAAGGCGGTGCTCTGGCTTGCTGAACATATGCCGGTATTTGATCCCAGGGAATGGCGAAGTCATAAGGTATGAAACGAGCCCGTCTGCGAGGTCGACGCCTATGACCTTGCCCCAAATTCACTTGGATGATATTGACATGTTCAACGATCGTCCGCTCGCCGTTGACCTCCTCGTCATTCTGGATCCTGACATTCTCCAGCTTCTCCGATAGTATTTCACCTTCCATTGTCGCCGCAGATGAACGAACGAAACGGATAGCCGACTTGCCGATGGTGTGATTGCCCTGTTTGCGCCGCATCTTGGCCGTGAATCCGAGTCCAGTAGTCCCTGCTGGAGCTGGAATAGTGATCGGATAAATCATCCCTTGTCCTCTGATTCCGAGTCCTTGGCCCGGTTGATACCCGTGTCTGAGGAACTCCTTCGCAGCGCTGATGTTGCCCCATGTCATCAGGGGATCAGATTTGTAGTCGCGCCTCACCATGTTGACCAACTCCAGGGTCTGTGTTGTTGACGGCTCTTCGGTTGGCTCTCCCACGTAGGGCATGTTGATCTCGTGGCAAAGCTCCATTGAATGTTCTCCCCGGACCGTGATGAGCTTGCCATCTGAAGAAAATTTGACCATCTGGTGAAGCGTTGATGGAACTGCTCCAGCCTGATGAATCCAAGGGCGTCCCAGCAGCATGTTGAAGGACCCCGCAGTCTCGAGGACTTGGAACTTAGTGGAGAAAAGCGTCGGCCCAATTTTAACTTCCAGCGTGACTTCTCCATAAGCCTGACGTTTTGCGCCATCGAAAGCCCGAATAGTCAGACTAGACTGTGGGAGTTTCTCCATACTGATGCCGAGTTTTTGAGCTACAGCCAACGGGATGATGTTGACCCCAGATCCGCCATCAATGAGAACCTTGGAGATGGTGGTTTCACGACACTGGAGCGTGATGAAGAGAGCATTGTTGTGATCCTGCCCCTGCTCCTGTAGATCATCTTCTGAGAAGTTAATTACATTGTTCGCCAGCATGGTGCTCATGTACGCATCTAACGCTGCGACTTCAACTTGCTCCGGTACATGCACCTCGGCTAGAAACTTCTCCAACATTTCCCTGTGTCTGTCGGAGGAATGGATGAGATCGAACAATGAGATTTGGGCTGGCTGCTTTCGGAGCTGCTCGACTATATCGTAGTCGCTTCCCTTCACCGTATAAATCACCTTGCGGATTTGCTCGTTTGAAGGCGCCTTGGGCTTCGAAGATTCGGCTGGGGATGAGGCTTCAGGAGCTGGCACCACTCTTCCGGAGCGGGTGATTAATTCTACTTCTGAGCTGAGAGACGTGCAGGTGGGTCCCATCACGACCGGAATCCTTGGATCCGTCACAGGCGACGATTTTGTCTGACACGCTTCAGATTGTGTTGATCCCAAAGAAACGTAAACATACGGCGTCCTTGGCCGGCGAGGGGGAACCAATGTAAACCCATCAGGCATGACTGTGGGCTGAGCTTTCCTGTTAGGCTGGGGTCCTCGACCTCGACTGCGGCCTCGGCCTCGACCACGACCGGCGCTCACGACATTGACACTCCTTGGTTGTGCATAGTCATAATCATACATGTTCACCTCTTCTTCATGTTCGGCCAAAACTGAGAAGGAATTTGCCCCAATGTAATTCACGTGCTCCGGAAGAGGATTGCTCTTAACATTCGGGGCAGCCGCGGGTGCAGAAAATGTGATGGCTCCCTCATCTAATAAGTTCTGAATTTTGAACTTCAGAGCAATACAGTCCTTGGTGTCGTGCCCCGTTGCTCTCGAATGATACTGACAAACCGCTTTGGGGTTGTATCCGAAAGATGAAGGGTTGGTGGCCTTGGGCCACGGGTTTGATAAAGCCCATATCTCTTAAGCGGACGAACATGACATCCAATGGATCTGGTGTTGGAGTCAAGTCTTCGAGTCTACGCCGGGGGCGCTCTGGTTGTGCAGGCCTTGGCTGCTGTTGTCCCACCATGTTGACCGGTGGTCTGAAGCGAGTTGCAGCCGGGGCTGGAGGTCTGAGTGCGGCTGCTACATAAGTCCTTGGCGCGTACGTAGTTGGTGGTGGAGTTGCCCTCATCGATTGCCTATTCTGCTCAGCAGTTGCAATAAGCTCTTTGGGCTTGGGCTTCAATGCCGGTTTGGCTGAGGGGGAAGGGATTAACCCTTCTCGATTTACTCCGTCAAGCTTGTCAGCATTGATGACCACCTGAGCGAAGGTGGAGAATGTCTGCCCGATCATGTAGGGCATGTACTCGCGTGGGAGTAGTTGGAGGAATTCATCGATGAGCTCCCTCTCCGTGAGCGCCGGTTTTATTTGAGACGCAATGTGCCTGAACCGGTAGGCGAACTGCTTGATATCCTCGGTGCGGTACCTCTTTAGTTTCCGCAAATCCGAGATCGTTGGCGCCATTTCCACATTGAAGCTGTAGTAGTTGAGGAAGTCAAGAGCCAAGTCTTTGAATGTGGTGTACTGGCTAACATCCTTGGTGTAGTACCAGTGCAGCGCCGATTCCGCCAAGCTTTCTTGGAACATGGCGATGCGAAATTTGTCATCAGCAGGGTATACCGCCATCTTGTGGCAGAAATGCTTGAGATGTAGTTCCGGGCAGCCATTCCCGCGAAACTTCTCGAATTCAGGCATCTTGAATTTTGGTGGGACTTGTATCTGCGGGATCTGGTAGTTGGCGTACTCCCAGTTGTGTGCCCGATATCCCTGGATGGCGTTTAGGCGCTCCTCCAACTTCGCCATGCGGCGAGCCTCTTCTTGCTGCATTGAGGCAATCCTAGCCTCGAGCCTTGTCTCGAAAGCCCTAGCTTGTTGTTGTTCGCCAAACAGCTCGTCGACGATTGCCGCGTTGCGGGTTCGCGGGCTTGGCAAGGCAGGTTCCACATGCGGAACTGAAGGGGTAGCAACTGGCGGAGGGATTCTGAAAGGAGGGGGTGTAGAGGTAGTTTGGTGATAGGGAGTTGGCCCAGGTTTTGTTGTTTGGACATGGGGAGTTGGCCCGAATGTCATTGGAGGGTAGGGAGTTGGCCCTTGAAAGGTTGATGACTGTGGGTAGTATGGAGGTAAGTAAGGTTGAGGCATAGGAAGAGAAAGGGGTGGCTCATGCCTATGTGGGTTATATAAGGATGCTACACTTGTGGAGGTAGCGGATCCGGGTATGACCGGGTTGTAGGAAGGTAAGGTGTTTGGTGGGTTATAAGAAGGCAAAGTGTTTGGAGGAGTGTTTAGGCTAGGGTAGGATGGATATGGTGGTGTTTGAGGTCCTGGCATGACAGGAGGAAGATGTGGGTTCTGGGAAGCGGCAGGAGCAGATGTGGCTGCTAGCTGTCGTTGGATGAGTTCGGCCATCATTGTCTTCAAGGAAGAGAGCTCGGCCGTGAGAGACTCCACCTTGTCTCCCAGTGAGGGATCGCTGGCGCCTTGGGCTAGCGTGTTCGAGGCAGGATTGAAGGGAGCTGAAGTCAGTAGGGCTGCCGGGGGTTGCACTGTTGATGCTACTGACGCAGTCAATGATGGGATGTACAAAGGCGAGGTTCTCCCGTCGGAGGGTTGCCCGGCCGCAAGTATGGTCTGGGGCAATGGCGGGAAGGCTGAAATTGGGAAAGGCGAGGCAGCCTCCATCGAAGCTGGGAACTCGATGGCGGCGGGTGGCGGGATGGCGACAGTAACTCCAGCAGCGGGGGCTGTTTCTTCTTCCGCTGTCGGGGACACGATCATGGGAGTCGGCGGTCCTGCTGAAGCTTCAGCCATCACCGCCCGGATGGTGCGGTATCTGGGGCGCTTCCGGTAGGGAGCTATTGGTCAGTACCTTGATTAAGAAAGGAAAATTCTATTAGCATCAAGCAATGATACTATGGATGCATGACATGTAGTGATGCATGAGATGTCTAATGTAGGGATTGGATTGTTGTCACTCGAATTTAACCCCGAAAGAAGGGAAACGAATTAGATAGAAGGCAATAAGTTCGACATCGTCATAAAAAGGTAAATACAATCGACTGAAAAGAAAAATAGAACGGGCGCGCAGGCCCGGTAGTCGCATGGAGACGTCGTCGGTCAGGTGCGATCCCACAGAGCATGACGCTTCCTCCAGAAACGCTGGGACTGAGCTGCGCGATCCTCCTCCTCGAGTTCCGGTGGAATCTCGCAGAGTTCTTCCGTGAGTGTCATCCATGTGCGGGAGATGCGCGCGATCACCCTTTGGAGTGCTGTCTTGACCACCTTGTCGTCGTCGAGGCTGAGTGGTCGGAAGAGCTGCTGCGGGGGTGCCCTAGTCCTCGGAGTCAACCCCAGCTGATGTCGAACTTGGAATGGCGCGTAGTAGGAGGTGCCTTCGAACCCCATGATCGGAATGAAGTGCCCGTCCATCGAGGAGGTGATGGCGTCATCCGTGTCGAAGCAGGGAGCTCTCTGATAGAAGTCAGCAGGCTCTAGAGACCGGAACAGAGCGTCCACTCCAACGAAAGTGCGTACAGGCAGGCGGGCACGCTCCACGATGCGGGCAAGCAACCCCGGTGTGTGCTCCCTAGTGAAGGCTTCTCCCGTGATCCTGAGATGGGTGTAGAACCATACTTGCAGCAGGGCCGGGCAGAAGGTCATCCTGTGGTTGCGGACTCCTCGCTTTGCTTCACGCACGATGTTGGTGAGGCTGAAGTTGGTCTCTCCGATCAGGTTGGGCAGGAAAGGAGCGTCTTCAAGTATTGCCTTGGTGATGTAGACAGCTCGTCGGTTGATCGTCTTCTCGTTCTGTGGGTACAGGATCGTCCCGACGAAAAGAAGGATGAATGCTCGCGCTGATCCTTGGCCTTCTCCCATGCGCGGGTTGTATGGCACGAGCTGCAGATCGACGACGTCTTTGATGCTGAGATCCCCCTGGGAATTGAAGAGCCCGGGTACACTTGCCGATGATATCTGAAGAAGCTTCGCTATGTACTCCTTCGGTTTGTCGATCCGAGGCAGGGGCAGTATCCCTGTGCGGTGAGGCATCTCGGCGAGGTTGATGTACTCCTCGTAGAGCGGCGCCAACTTCAAGTCCCCAAAGCGGAAGACAAAGGAGTCTGGATCCCAGCGCGCCACCAGGTTCTGCAGGAGAGCCCAGTCCAATTCCAGACGCATGAGGTGGAAGAGCCCCTTGAGCTTGGACCGCACGAACTCGAGTTCAGATGGCCTCAGCAACGGCAGCCACTGGTGGAGATGATCGGCGTTAGGCATATTTTTCTGTCGCAGCGAGATGGGCTCCATGAGGCCTTCCTGCATAATAGGGTGTCATTCGAGGATGATAACATTCCAATCCCTAACCCTAGTATGGTATGATTCGACACACGATTTATGTAATCATGTTCGAGTAAAAATGGAATGTATGATATTACAAGAATAATCGTGAATTGGAATGCGTTCATACGATTATGAATGTGTGTGGATGCATTAAAGCGGTAAAAGGAGTTAAGGAAGGGAGAAAAGGAATTTGGAAACCCCCTATGACCAACCCAAACCGCTGCAAAATGAACAGATTTAGTATCACAGTTTATTGCATACAAAACATACCTGCCCTGTCCCTGCACGAGTAACAGGCACTTAGTAACAGACAAATGCACGTGCGGCGTCTGGTACCTGTAGTGGGCAAGCAATTTCTAGACTCGGATGGAGGTTTCTAAGACCTCCCTCGGACTAAGGGAGGCGGGTCCCGGTCCATAGCCTACAAGCCGCAGGAAGCAGCGAGGCCGTGCCTTTCGGTGACCCCCTAAAGATCCTAATCCCGGGTATAGGGATTTACCTATATATGCCTAGGAAAGCGGATAAACGAATACAAACAGGAGATCAAACAAAGGGCATCGAGCCAATCAATTACATGCGCAAACAAGTAACTCCTCTCCGCATGTGGTAAAAAGGCTTTCGGTAAGAATCCACATGCGGAGTGTCCCCAGCGGAGTCGCCATCCGGGATGTGCGCGCGCCCTTCCGGCCTAGCGGCGCGCGACGGCGGTTCCGGCTAGCCCGAGGATCCGGGCCCGCTCCCCCGAGGCCCAGTCCGGTCGGCGTTCCGGCTCGAACGCCGGACGCTGCGGAAAGGGGCCCCGGGTTGGGCCTTCCCTTGATTCGCGAACGGGTCTGCGGGGCGTTTCGCCAACCGTCTCCAGTTTCCTGGAGGCGGCGAGCGAAAAGCTGCGTTAAGGCCTCGCTCGCGAATTTCGGGGAGGGCCCGAGGAGCGGCTCGAGTTGCCGTCACCTCACCCCAAATGGCTCCGAAAAAAGGGTCGTGGCATTTAGTTTAGCTTTGGAAACATTTGTTCGGAGTCGCCACCGACTTAGTTTTAAAAATGTGGTTTTAAGTCAGAAAAATCAGAGTTCTGGGTTCGGGGATTCCTATTTACTAGCCTTAGTATTCTAACACATGCAAAAAGGGTGGCGATTTGTCCAAAAAAGTTACTTTTGATTGACGGGTGTTGGGCCCGATCCGGGAGTAGGCCGGACTCTTATCGACGTTTTAACGGGCGTTGGACCCGAATTTAGGTTTGTTTGATTAAAACCAAGCATGCGACGTATAAACCTAAAGCCTAAGTCACGCACACAACCACAAACAATAATTTAGATCAAAAGGGGCGGGGAAGGGGCGGTGATTGCGGGCCTATACACTTGGGCCCGCAACCTGTTACAAGTGGGCCTAAAATAAAATTCGGGGAGGCCCGCACCTCCCCTTTGTACCTTTGGTGAAGGTTGGGGCCGCTTTACTCTTCAAGCCCACGGTTTTTAGGCAGGGGTAGAACCACGCGGTTTGATACACGCGTCTTCGTGTTAGTCTTCGGAAGCTTGAATTTGATTTTCCGAAGTTGCATGCTCGGTGTACATGCAAACAAAATGTAAGTGTGGTTAGTATCATCAAATTCGGACGAAATTCAATTAAACTGATAAAGGTAAGGCTTGTCTTACCGTTTGGTTGAAGGCGTTCACTCTATGTAAATTGCCGAAGATATTCGGAAAGTCTCGCCGTATTTTTTCATGCAAAACAGAGGGGATGAATGTTAGTGATATTCGTTAATAATGTGATAAATTCAAGCAAAAAAATGGTAAAATAAATTTAAAGGATTTTAACGGACTAATTAAAAATTCAACTAGCAGGACTAAAATTAAAGTTAGAGGGAATGGGTATATTACCTCTTGGGAGATTGTAGCCCACAGCCCAAAAATCCATTTCTTTCTTTACTCTGGACCGAACATGAGCTTGGTATTTTCTCAGCTAATAACCGAAACCGATTTGCCACCCGTTGGAGATCTGAACGTGGGCTGAGAATAGGGCTTCGACGATTCCAAAGCTCTTCAGTACCAATCGGTGGAGACGATCTTCTTTGACTTCTACAGAGCAAGAACCAGAGCTGGAGTCGCCCCGGGAGGGCAAGGTTGTCGTGGTGACCAGCTCGGAGGGCGCCGGGAACAGGGCTCGAAGCAGCGGCGGCTGAGGTGGTCGGGGATGGCCGGATTCGGAGGCACTGGCGGGGGAGGAACTTCGAGACCGGGGTTGTGGCAGTCGGGGCTGATGTAAGTGGCGACGCCGAGGAGCCAGATCTGGTGCGTCGGAGGAGGATCGTCGCCGGGGCTACTCCGGAGCTGGAGGCCGGGAGTTGGTGTCGAGGAGCGGGACGGCCGTTGCGGGAAGCGCGGGTCTGGACAACTCGCTGCTTGGGTTGCCTGAGGGATGCCGGGGAGTGTTGACCGCCACCGTGAGCTCCGGGGGACGCCGGGGAAGCGCGGGCTGCCGCTGCTGGTGGGTTGCGGGTCGCCGGAGGGGGATGGGTCGTCGCTCGCCGAGTCTAGGGACGCCGGGAAGGGAACGGGCCGTCGTCGTGAAGCTTGGGGGCGACGGAGGAGGCCACGGTTGCCTGCTGCCGTTGGAGGGAGCGCTGGGAAGGGAGTGGGCTGCGCCTTTGCCGCTGGATCGAAGCCGAGCCGCCGTTGTTGTAGAGCGCCGGGAGGTGGGTTCGCCACCGCGAGGGCTGGAAACGCCAAGGGGATTGGAGATTGCTACCGTGAGCTCCGGGGACTGCCGCTGAGCCATGGATCGCCGGAAGAGACGAGGTTCGAAGAGCTGGAGGATGCCAGGGGGTGGATGGCGTTGTAGGGGGAAACGAGGCTGTCGGGAGCACCGGAGAGGGAGGAGACCCTTTGCTGGTGTCGGGCCCCTGCTGGTTGCTCCGAACCCGAGGACGTTTCTGCTTGAAGAAACCTCGCTTTTGGAGGGGAGTTCGTTGTCGCAGGGACACCGACAAAGGAGTTTCGACCTGTCTATAGTCTGCACAGAGAAGGAACACGTTAAAACAAAAGGAAGGACTCTCCCATGATGTGAAGTGCGTTCGCGAAGGACTTAGGCACAGTCCAGCGTCGAGGGCGGAGGATTAGGAACTGATAATGGAGGTCGTCTGCATTGTAGCTGCAGGGAGACGTCCAGCATTACGGGTCGTGACTGATGAAGCTGAGACCGTTGTCGAAGGAAGTTGTCCATCGTGCTGCATCCAGGAGGGCAAGGCTTGTCACCGCTTGAGGTATGGCTGTCCTGTTATTGTTGTTGGTTGTTTGCCTGCTTTGGTTGGTCACCGAGGGGGGTTCCTGGGCTGACTTCCATCTCTCTTACCTTGGCGAGGATGCTGTTGAAGGATGGCTGGAAAGTGGGAGCTGTGATGAAAACAGAAGAAGCTGGAGAAGCTCAGGAAACAAGGGAGGGAGGTCGATGGCTTCGAGATCCTCCCCCGGTTTCCTTCAAGAAGAATGAAGAATGTTTCGTTTTCAGAGGATTGGTCCACTGTTTGATCGAACCCCCCCTGAAAAACTAGTCGACCCCCCTCTGAGAATTCATAACCATCTTCTTTTATACCTTCGATTCCCTTTACCACTGCAGTTTCCATTTGGTTCGGTTTTGACAGGAATTTTTCTAATTTCGTTGGAATTCAGGTAGTCAGTTTGCTTTAACTTTATGCAGGCATTAATGAGCAGATTTGGTGTGAGGACTTGGCACGGTAAAATCGTCCTTTGGGAGATTTTTGTCGGGGAAGTCAGAAAAGCAGGTAAGTCCGTCGATCTTTGTTTTGGTTTGGGCTGCATGATGGGTTTGCTTGGTGCATTTGAACTTACGGGCTTGGCTTGATCAGTCCTTCTCTTTGGGTAGGGCTGATAGCTACCTTGGGCTGTTTTGCAATGAGTTTGTTAAATGACTTGGCCTCATTCCCTCCTTGGTTTGTTTAGATCAGCCTTTCGCTTTGGGTTGGGCTGTAGCTTATTTTGATTTTATTCTTTGGGTTTCCTCTTGAGTCTGACCTCTGATTTTGCCTGGCCCCTTTCTTTGGTTTGGGTTGCTGAGGATGACCGCCTGAAGGACCTCATCAAGGAGTGCTCTGAGTTCATCAGCAACCCTATCTCTCTGTGGATCGAGAAGACCAGTGAGAATGAGATTTCTAATGAGGAGGACGAGGAGGGCAAGAAGGATGAGGGAAGAAAGGTTGCTTGAAGTCAAGATGGCACATGCGCCAAGCATCCAGGTAAGTCGTCTGGGATTCCGCTCGACTCCTTGGTTTAGTTGTCTTCTGCTGCTATTGCTGAGGTTGTGTGGCTGTTAAGAGGAACTTCTGCCGTTGATGATCATCGGATGACTGCCGCTACTGCTGTTGTTGGTGGCATCTTATGCTGCGGCATGGATTGCGCAGGTTGGTAAACAGGAGTTTGCTAACTCTGCTGAGGACCAGAAGTGGCAGCTGATCGGATTGCGGCCGGCCGAATGACAAAAGGTTGTCTGGTTTGGTGAGTAGATTATAGAACATCCTGCAGAGGTTAATATGAGTGTAGAACGTTTTCCCTGCTGCTGATATCCTCGTATGAGTTGGTGATACTGTAGCAAGAGCCGGATTGATGACGTCCTGCTTCAAGCGGCATGCGTCGCAGCTGCAGGAGATTGTTGCTGCTTCTGAGGCTACGACCACGTCTGAGGATGTGATTGCTGTCGTTGCATCCACTAGAGTGGGAATCTTGTCGAGCGTTCGAAGGTGGCATTAATGCAACAGCAGGAGCATGAGACTGTCCCTTCGCGTAAAGAATTGCTGCTGCCCATGAAGTGGACTGTTGACCAGGGGCTGAAGCTAGTCCAGCATGCAACCGGCTGTATTGGAGTTTTGATGATGCCTTACTTTTTGAATATCTTGTGCCAATAGTTGCTGGTATGATTGAGACTGATTAGTAGCTAAAAAAATGTCGGCCGGTGTTTGACATTTGGGTCTGATTAACTGTATCCGGAGGCTTGTCACTAGTGTTGGATGGCATGTCGTTATGAATCATATTATTATTGTCATTATTCTCTCATCATCAATTTTTTGTGTAAAGTGGATCCAAAAGTTGGGCCTGGGCCTTGACCATTTTGAGAGAATAAACGTCGGGCTCACAATGTGCCGAGAATAATTGTTTATGGCCCGCATGTAAATTTGAGGTATTACAACGGGCGTTGGACCCGAATTTAGATTTGTTTGATTAAAACCAAGCATGCGACGTAAAACCTAAAGCCTAAGCATACGCGCAATCACAAGCAATTATTTAGATCAAAAGAGCGGGGAAGGGCGGTGATTGCGGGCCTATACACTTGGGCCCGCAATCCGTTACAAGTGGGTTTACAGAAAATTCGAGGAGGCCCGTACCTCCCCTTTGTACCTTTGATTGAAGGTTGGGGCCGCTTTAAATCTTCGAGCCCGCGGTTTTTAGGCCGGGGTGGATCCACGCGGTTTGGTACACGCGCCTTCGAGTTAATCTTCGAAATTTTGAAGTTGATCTCTCGAGATTAGATGCTCGATGTACATGCAAAGAAAAGTAAAGAAGTGGTTAGTATTGTAGAGTTTAAATGAAACTCGATAAAATTGAAAGAGTAAGGCATGTCTTACCGCTTTGATCGGAGATATTCAATTAACGCAGATTGTCGGAGATATTGCGAAGTACCGCCATGTTTTACATGCAATACAAGAGGAAAACGGAGGGTAATAAAGTAATATGCAAGAAATTATAAATTCTATTAAATCGCTTGGAAAATTACACTAAAATGTGTATTTGTGAAGTTTTTTGACAAATTATCTTAAAACAAGCCGAACAAGTGCCGATATGACATTTTTTAAAAAAAATGCTTAATTCATCTGAAGAGTATAAATCCTGTGAATTTAAGCAATTTTGAAAGAAAATTAAAATGTGCTCACATCAACGCAATATTCAAGTAACGAGTGGGCAAAGGATGAATGGTCATTAAACAATTGAAATTAAAATAACGTTACCTGGCTGAGGGTGTTTCGAATGTTTGACTCTAAACTCCAACTGAGGGAAATCTCGAACGCGAGGCAGAGGGAGTTGGGTTCTCCATGGCCGACGAGGGCTGCTACGACCGAAGCTGGGTTCCGGAACCAGGGTGGGGGATGGGCTCGCCGCGGTTCGTCCAGAAAAGCACCCGCAGCAACGGGGGAGAGGAAGGCGGGGTCTCGGGAGGCCGGCAGTCGCCTTGGGTTGCTGCCACCGGGGTTGGGAGCGCCGGGGAAGGTTGGAGCCGCCACCGCGTAGCTCGGAGACGCCGGAGGGAGGTTGCTTCGCCGCTGCCGGGTCTTGGGGACGTCGGGGGAGGTGGATCCGCCGCTGCTAGGCTCGGAGACGTCGGAGGGAGGTCGCTTCGCCGCTGCCGGGTCTTGGGGACGTCGGGGGAGGTGGATCCGCCGCTGCTAGGACTTGGGGACGCCGGGGAGGAGGTGGGCACCGGCGACGAGGTCCGAGGAGCTGCTTCCGGGGACGAGCCGCCGTCGTTGGAGAATGCCGAAGGAAGAGGGGTTCATCAACGTTGGCTTTGGGGAGGTCAGGAAAGATGAGGAATCCGCCGTTGAGGTTTGAAACGTCGGGGAGGAAGGTGCGCTGGGGATGGGCTGTTGCCGTCGCTGGAATCGTCGCTGCAGCGCTGGAATGAGCTGCTGGAAGCTGCTGTTGCTGCTGCTGATCGCTGCAGGAGCTGCTGCTGGTGGCTGCAGGAGCTGCTGGAAGCTGTTGTTGCTGCTGCTGGTCGCTGCAGGAGCTGCTGTTGCCGCTGCTGGTCGCTGCTGGAGCTGGAACGGTTGTTGCAGTTTGCCGGAAGGGTCGCTGCAGCTTGCTGGAATGGATTTGGATGCAAGGAGTTTGCGACTAGTCGATGTTGTTGTTCTGCTACTGGAGTTTTTGTGATGTGGCCGTTGTAGAGTCTGTTGTTATTGTTATTGTGATTGACAGGCTGAAATGGGGCACTATCCCCGCAGCGTGTACCTGCAGGTGGAAAGAAAACATATCAAAATAAAACATGAGCTTCCTGTGACGCTAATAAGCGTCCTTGGGAAGCTTAGACAGGATTCTCCGCCACAAGCGGGAAAGTGGGAAGACACGTCGGATCCGTCCCTATCACAACTGCGGGGAGACACCTGATGCCGCCAGTCGAAGTCGATGGAGCTGAGGATGTCGTCAGCGGTTGACGCTGTCACTGTCGCGTCCCGAAGAGCCAAAGCCCGCTTCAGTGTGAGGTACGGTGTTACTTCCGCTGTTGTTGTCGGAAGCTTTGTTTGGGTTGGCTGTTGAGGGGGGGGGTTCCCGTAGCACTGACTTCTGCTTACCTTGGGCAGAATCGATCGAAAAGGGAGCGACAACAACGGTATGTTGGCAGACTTGAAAAGGGAGCAAAGATAACGTTTGTTGCCTCTGTTTTTTTTTTTTGCTGTGGGATTTTTTAAAGGGGAAAAGGGGAGGTCCGGCCTCTTTTCTTCTGTCTTCCATTTCTTCTTATAGAGGCACTCGACCCTTATCCGGTCCGATTAACTCATCTCAAAGAGCAAGGCCATCATTGCTTGAGAAAACCATTGCACCTGCTAGTGGTAGCCTATGGTGAGCTAGGGGGGTCGAGGGGGAAGTAACTTATCGTCATCTGCGTGGGACTGAATCGTCTCTCTTCTTTCCCTTTTGGTCTTGCCATCTTCTGCAGCTTACCCCTCTTGCCTCTTTCTTTGTCAGACACTTTGCTCTTTTCAAACTATAAGTAAATGGGTGTGGGGGTGATTATGATTGATGTCGTGTCCCTATTGCAGGTGGGGTAGCGTGCTACAACTTCGGTTGGCGAGGCTTTCACTGTTAGTCATTGTCTTGAGATTTTGAGGGATCGTCCCCATTCTGTCGTGGTCTTCGAATGGTTGTGTATGTGAGGAGAGGGGGTGGGCGATCCCTTCTCTGTGTGTGTGGATGTCTCCCTGTTCCCAGGGGTGAGAGTCGTCATTCTTCGCAGAGGTGACGATTCCAGGAGGCCTTGACGTTTGTTCCCCCTTATCTTCATTTTGTTTATTTCTATTCATGTGTGGGAAAAGCTTTCCCCATACGGCTGTCTCCACAAAAAAGGATAATTGAGATGACTTTTTTTTTTAAATCGCCAATTGGTCCCTAGATTTGATTGGGTTATCCAAATTGGTCTTGCTTGAATAGAAATTTAGAAAATTACAAACTGGTCCTCAAACCTTTAAGGTGACTCTCAAATGGGTCTGAAATGAATAAGAGAGCCTGAAAATTGCCGTTTTTTTCGTTTTAAACTAAATCAAGGAAGCGAGAGAAATTAAGAACTCGACTGAGAATTAGTTCATATAACTAATTCGTAAAATTCGGAATCAGTCGCCTAGGAAAAATTGATTGTAATCCATTCGTTAATCATGTTTAACGATCTTTTAACGATATTAGAGTTAGTCAACCCGTCACCTTTTAGATGATACACAATTTGGGGATCTACAGAGAGTTAGAGCCCTTGCTCAGTTCTCGCTATATTAGTACCAAAAAATGATGGTACTTGGCGAATGTGCATGGATAGTCGAGCGATCAACAAAATCACGGTGAATTATCGATTTCCGATTCCTCGACTAGATGACATGTTAGATGAGTCGCATGGAGCGCAGGTGTTTTGAAAGTGGATTTGCGTAATGGATATCACCAGATTTGGATGAAGGAAGGTAATGAGTGGAAAACCGCCTTCAAGAATAAGTATGGGTTGTACGAATGGTTGGTGATGCCTTTTTGTTTGTCAAACGCACCCAGCACGTTCATGCGATTGATGACCCATGTTTTGCAACCATTTATGGGGAAGTTGATGGTTGTCTACTTCGACGACATTCTTAACTACAGCAGCAGTCTTAATGAACATGAAGAGCACCTTCGCACAGTGTTTCGTACACTTCGCGTCCAGAAGCTGTATGGAAATCTTAATAAGTGTGAGTTCTTTCAGCCGAGTGTGGTATTTCTGGATTTTGTAGTATCTGCTGAAGGAATCAAGGTCGACGAAAGAAAGATCAAAGCAATCAAGGAGTGGCCGACGCCAAACAGTTTCCATGACGTTCGAAGCTTTCATGGCTTAGCGTCATTCTATATGAGGTTCATTCGAGGTTTCAGCTCATTCGCAGCCCCACTCACCGAATGTTTGAAATGAGACAAGTTCGAGTGGACTCCAGCCGCACAAGCTAGTTTCGAGCAACTAAAGGAGTGTCTACGCGAAGCACCCGTTCTTGCCTTACCTGACTTCACGAAGATGTTTGAGGTCGAATGTGATGCATCAGGAGTTGGGATTGGAGGAGTCTTGTTGCAGGAGGGGAGACCCATTGCATATTTCAGCGAGAAACTCAGTGGTGCCAAACTAAACTACTCGACGTACGACAAAGAGTTTCTAGCCATCGTTCGAGTACTCGAAACATTGAGCCATTACTTGCTGCCCCGAGAGTTCGTGTTACACACCGACCATGAAGATCTCAAATACATCAACGGCCAGCACAAGCTCAGTCGACGACATGTGAAGTGGATCGAGTTTCTACAAGCTTTCACCTTTGTCTTGAAGCACAAACCAGGAGTGAAGAATGGAGTCGCTGATGCTCTCTCGAGGAAGATGACTCTACCATCCGCGATGGAGACAAAGTTGATTGGATTTGAGTATCTAAAAGATCTGTATAAGGGCGATGAAGACTTTGGAAGGATTTTCATCCAATGCACCAATCAGGCCGTCGATCGATTCCATCAGGTGAATGGATTCTTGTTTCGAGATTCAAAGTTATGCATTCCCAGGAGTTCGACTCGAGAGCTACTCATTCGAGAAGTTCATGGAGGAGGAATAGCAGGACATTTTGGAGTTGACATGACGCTGTCAATGCTGCAAGAAAATTTTTATTGACCTTGAATGGAAAAGCAGGTGCGAGGTCTTATTTCGAGATGTGCTATCTGCCAACAGGCAAAGAGCCGAGTCCAACCACAAGGCCTTTACACTCCACTGCCCGTCTTAGAGCATCCTTGGGAGCATGTAAGCATGGATTTTATGCTAGGGTTTTCGAGAACGCAGAGGATGAAGGATTCGATCATGGTTGTGGTCAATAGATTCTCGAAGATGGCGCATTTCATTCCATGTCAGAAGACGGACGGTGCAACCAATATCGCAGATCTGTATTTTCGAGAAATCTTGAGGTTGCATGGAGTGGCGAAGTCAATCGTCTCAGATCGAGATGTCAAGCTCCTAAGCTACTTTTGGAAGACGTTGTGGCACAAGTTGGGAACGAAGCTCGTTTTCAGTACAGCCTATCATCCGCAGATCGATGGACAAACAGAGGTTGTCAATCGTACCATGGCTGCAATCCTTCGAACCTTAGTCTCGAAGAACCAGAAGGATTGGGACATGAAGCTCGCTCATGCGGAGTTTGCATACAACAGAGCTCCAAGTTCGACAACGAAGTCATCACCCTTTGAGGTTGTTTACGGACTCAATCCTTTAGTCCCCGTCGAACTAATGCCTATGAATAAAGCAAGATCTGTTAGCCAGGATGCTGAAGAGCGCGCAAAAGAGATGAGAATGCTCCATGAGAAAGTTTGAGTCCAAATCGGAAAGCCAACAAAAGCTATGAAGAGAGGGCCAATCGAGGACGTAGAGAGAAGATTTTCCAGCCAGGAGAGTTGGTTTGGATCAATCTGAGGAAGGAGAGATTTCCTGCCAAGAGGAAGAACAAATTGATGCCTCGACCCGAAGGACCCTTCAAGGTCTTTGAGCGCGTCAATAACAATGCCTACAAGATTGATATCCCAGGAGAATTTGGAGTTTCAGCCACTTTCAATGTCAAGGACCTTATTCCATTTGTTGAAGAAAATGAGCCTGAGAGTTTGAGGAAAAACTCTTTTCAACAAGGGGAGGATGATACAAGGACCATCGACGCACCATCGACTAGAGTTGTCAGCTTGCTCGTCATCGACTAACTGTCGAACCAAGGTGCCGTCGAAGGAAGGAGCCGTCGAAGGAAGTCTGGTCGAAGCAGATGCAACCTTGCATTGAAGAAATGCATTAAAAGTGCATTGATTGTCCAGCCACCCTCGCCTCCACTATCTTGCATTCATGTTGTCCAGCCACCCTCGCCTCCACTATCTTGCATTCATGTTGTCCAACCACCCTCGCCTCCACTATCTTGCATTCATGTCCACTATCCTACATTCATGTTTGTTGCATTTCCAATAAGCCATTTATGATTCGTCCATGAATGTGGCCATGCATGCATTATTTTACATTCATTGTCTTACATTTTAGTTCTTGTTCAGGTAATCCCTATATAATGGGAGCCTTTGTAGCATTTGGAAAAAACTCATTATTCATCATATGATAAACCCTTTGTAAGACTTTGTCTTCTGCCCGAAGTGAGTGGATTCTCCTTCAACCTCGTTCTTCATTTGGTGGATTACAAGTGCGGACTGAGTCGAGCGTTCAACCGGTAGTGGTGTTTCTGTATCCTCCGCGTTGTTCCTCATCCTCGTCTTGTTCGTGGTGGTGTCTCTATATCCACGGCCAAACGAGTCTACCTGAGTCTTCTTTTACGGTGGTGCATCTGTATCCGTGGAGGTTGATCTCAATCCTTCCTTTTCATCATTCAGCTGCTTACCCTACACACTTTTCGTCAATTCCAGCGTCACTCCATTCCGCACCCTTTTCAGTGGCGTCCCCATTCGTTTTCGGTATTGGAATCATCTATTCCTTTTTGTCCCTGTATCACAAACTGTCCGTGCTGCCATGTACACCTGAGAAGATATTCATAATTCTCGTCCTCTATCAGCAGATAGTTGTACCGATGTAAACACTGGTATGCGTGATAATGTGAAGGCACAGGGAAGAAGAGAGAAGGGGAAACTACCCTACCTTCTTGTCTACGAGGTTGACCCAGAACCTCGCTTGAGCATGCTCATAAGGGTCAGAAGGCAAGAGTGGGGACTCTTGATTCCAGACTTCATCGATGTACTGGACGATGAGGGATGACTCACAAACAGGCTTGCCATTGTGGATGAGGACGGGTATCTTCTTGTGGACGGGGTTCATCCTAAGGAGGAGATGGCTCTTGTCGCTGAGATTTTCCTCCCGGATCTCATGGCGCACGCCTTTCTCTGCCAGGGCTATCTTTGCCCTCAAGGCGAATGGGCTAGACCAAAAGCTCAGCAGCACCACCTCCTCCTCCTCCCTTGCCATGACTTTTAAATTAATGTTCTTCTTTGAATGAAACCTCCGATGTCTTTGATTGGATGGTATATATGCACGTGGGGCGATGGGAGATTCGTTCCTACGATCAAACTATTCATCTTTTGACTAACGAAAAGGAAATTAATTCATCGATGTTTAGAAAGATTGGCGCACTTAGGTCATAGCTTACGTCACTGTGGCAGCGGACTTGGTCATCCTCCCGGAATCCCTACTAAGAGTTTTTACTAAAATATAACGCTAGTCGTATTTCACTAAACAAGTTTGAGTCTAATATTTTTAAAATAGGTATTTAAACCATCAATTTTTGTTTCTCAAGTAAATCAGTATTTTAAATTTATATTTCTCAGAAAAATTGAGAATATCAATTTTTAAAGTGGTAATTTAACCTCCTGTAAAAAAGTCATTATTATTTTCTTAAATTTTTAATATAAATTTAACATTTAAAATTTCGATTTATTTAAGGAAAAAAATTAATATTTAAATCAACTATTCATGAGCGAACTATAAACTTTATTTTGTAAAATAATTTACCGGCAACGTTATTAAGATATATAGCTCACAAAAGTAAACTATACCATTCCATTTAACCCACCGTACAATCTGAGACGGAGCCGAGACGCTATTACGTCCACCTCAACCTAGCAACGCGACCCGTCCGGCGCTGTGCCCACCCAAGCACGACCAGCCTACTGTTACTATCCTAGGAACACAATGACCTCGACCCAGAACACCAACCCAACAAGATGGTGGCAATCACCGTATTATCACTCACAATAATACAAAGGGACTACAAGACTCTCATGTGTACAACAGGCTCCCGCTAAGCAAACTCACATGCTTACATAAGCTCTCGTCTCACCCAAGTCCCCGCTCACACTAGTATAGGGGCCAAGGGGACTTACAATAGGATTACATGACAATGGACTCTTGGACACCATGCGGCCACGAGCAACCCAACAGTCCCGGAACACCACGGTCATCGGCAGCCAGGAGCACCAACGGTTGTAAGCACTCACGCCAAGGGACTGCAGCCTCTTGCAGCAGCCATCCGAAGGATCGCCCGTAGCTTGCTTTAGGACTTCTTCCGTCTGCAACCACCCACAAGCATCCTCCATGGAATCTCTGTTACCTCCTACGCCACGCCACAACAGCAGTCTCGCACACCAAGAGCACCCAACAGCGAGATTCCTTCCCCGACTCGTACATCTTGTCACATTCGCATTGTTCGTTGTCCAGCACGTCTCTGTTCGTACCATTGCTAGTTTTCTCTTTTCTGTGAGTCCGCCCACAGTGTGTACTCGGATGCTCGCGTCCTCGTACGATTGCCTCCAATGCACGTCCCTCGCCTTGCTGCCCGCCACCCGCTAGGTCGCCAACGAGTGTAGTCCAGGCTTCATGCCTAAGCTGATCCCCACACCCAGGGATTCGAGACAAGTGCTCGTGCCTTGCTCACAAACACCGCTCTAGCACTCGCACTAGAGACCTCCATATTCTGGACACACCTCGCTCGTGCCCAGATTCGATGTCCGAGCCTCGCTTCCGAACACGGATGAGCGCCGCCCAACGCTCAAGCACGTACCTTCTTAACGGACTGCAGCCTAAGTAGCTTTGTTCAAGCCTCGCTAGATGGTCGGTAAAGAGCCCCTATCTGACTCTGTGACACAATCCCACCGGGGCTGTAATGTTAATTGCAACACGTTGGACCTACCACAACAATGATAGCTGGTACCGTCGGCAGTCGGGTCTTTTATCTTGGATTTTGGGCCCAGGACCTTGAACATTCTCTTTCTTTCTTAATTGACAACCACAAAAACAAACAACATGACAAATCCAGATCTTTTGTTCCTCAATTACCACGTGGCCTTTTTATGTTTCGATCTTTTATTTTGGTTAATGAGAAATTAATAATTCTACAATTTTGCAAAGGGTCCTTATTTTGTATAGAGATTTATATTGATAATTAATTGATTATTTTAAGTGGTGAGCTTGGATCATACAGTCATATTTATATTAAGAAACTTGTTAATGGGTGCCCTAAAGGCATTAGTTAAAAAATAAATAAATATTTATTGATAATGGTGACTTTGCATTAGTGGCACCCATTAACAAAACCCTTATATTAATGAACTATCAAAGATAAGTTCTAAAACAAGGTTTCTAGACAAAAAACGGTCTTATATTTAGAAAATCCACTGATGCAGTTCTCATATCGCTTATGAACTTAATTTGTTCTTCGTTTCAATCTCGAGTTTAAGAATTCTTTTTCCCTTTTTTTTGTAAAAGTTTAAACTAAACTGGATTTTTGTTTTTATTTAGATAAAGCAATAATTATCGCCAAGCTCCACACAAGACTGTCGAGTATCAACCACAACTCAACAATGCCGATAATACTGCCCCTTGCCCTAAAGCTGAGAACCCATCCCAGTTCGACATTATTTGGACTTTGGAATTCCACGGGAAACGCGGCCGGCCTGAGGGGCTCAAAACCAGACTGTGCGGATCTCGCATCTCCTGGGCGACATCTCGCACATGGAGGGAAGTTCCCGAGCTGCCCTGACGATCTCCTCCATCTCGTGCCCCGCGTACTCCTGCTGCTGCTCCCTCACGATCTGCCTTATCTCCTGGCACCTGCACTGCTGGTCCACCTGTTTCAGCTGGTGGCAGCAGGACCTCATCTCGTGGCGAGCGACCGCCCCCTCGTCGTACCCTTCCCCGCTCCCCGCCCTACGGTCGCGGCGGCTGGCCAGGTACTGCTCGCAGTGTTCGAGGTCTTGCCTCTGGATCTGCTCCCTACAGCCCTGTTCCGGACCGCCAAGGGTCGCCTCTTCCTCGAACTCGACGGTGGTGATGGTGGTGTGGCGGCGGGCATTGGTGGCATGGGATATGGCGAGGAAGAGCACGAGCGAGACCGCGAGCGCTGCCGACACGGAAAACTTCCCCATGACGATCAGCTTAGCTTCTGAGTGACGGAAAACGAATAAGAGGACTTTTTAAGTGGCTCCTGAAGACGTACATGATGCGAAGGGTGGGTATTTATAGGGGGTGGTGATTAGGGTTTGGCTAATTCAAGGTTTGTTTCCTTAATACACTCAGTACTACTTGTCTAATTCCTACTGATTAGATCTTTTCGCTGCTAACGTTTAGAACGAGTCTAAGTCTTTGCAAAATATCCTTTTGTGATTATTTCAAATTGTGGGCAATTCATTGCATGAAAAAGATGTAATGCTTTATATTTTGATCGTAGGTTAAATAATTACGACAAGGGGATGATCTACTTATCATTTATAATGTTAGAATTATAAATGAAAACGAGGGTTCGAATTCCGCTCGATAACACTAATATAGTCGAGATTGCAGCTGTTTGTATTCACCCCTGGTTAGAATCGGTGACAATGTGTTTAGTGCGAGGAACCAACCATTCGAATCAAAAGGAGCATATCGTAATTGTAATGTAAGGTATAGTTTTAAATAAAGGTAGGAAAATGTGAATTGAGGGGGGGGGGGGGGGGGGGGAGGGGGAGTAGTAAGAAATTAACTCCTGGAAGGTCGTAGAAAAATCCATAACCTTAGCAAATTGTCGGGCTTTACCTTAGCAAATTGTCGGGCTTTTACCAGACAGACTTCCCCCCATTTAAAAGATTACAAATGAACAGCAGGGGGGGGGGGGGGGGGGGGGGGGCGAACCCTTCCCGTAAACCCCGCTAAAAACTAGTGGAAGAGAGCGATCCCCTCCCTGTGTTTCTATTATAGCCATCTACATGTTATTCCCTTCCCCTCCGCCTCCGCCGCAACCCCTGAGATTTTCCCTCTCAGAAAAAGCCCGACCACCACCATCCTCTCCGTCTGTCCTGTCCTAAACTCCTGTTCTTTTTCTTTCTTTTAATCTTCTCCTTTTTCTTCCTTTTAGGACAGGCATGAAGGTACCTAACCGGGTACTTCTTGCCTGTTTCGTGTCCTTCCTCGCCCTAAGGGGCGGCCCCGCCCCATGCCGAGGTCAGGACTACGACGTTGACCCTGCCCCGGCTGTCCCCACCAGGGGCCAGGACGAATGCAATGGGATCTACTTGTCTTATAACTTTGGGAGCCGGGAGAAGGAGTACCCCCACGTTAAGAACGCCAGCGCCCAGTCCTGGGCAT
Organism: Melastoma candidum; assembly: GCA_023653495.1. Classification (NCBI taxonomy): domain Eukaryota; kingdom Viridiplantae; phylum Streptophyta; class Magnoliopsida; order Myrtales; family Melastomataceae; genus Melastoma; species Melastoma candidum. The sequence goes on along the minus strand of CM042889.1, from coordinate 13,380,825 downwards.
TTAAGTCCACCGCCACGTTGCTCAACACCGGCCTCGAAGAGCTCAAGGCCTGGAAGATCTTCGTCGGGTTCCAGCACGAGGAGCTGCTGGTGAGCGCCAACGGTGCGGTCTTGATGGGAGGGGATGACTTCCCCGCCAAGGTAGGGAACAATGGGACGTACCTGGCTGGGTACCCGCAGGCGGATTTGAAAACTGCGGTAGAGACCGCCGAGGATATCAACCAGATGCAGGTGAGGATCGAGTTCCTGGGGACTCAGTTTGGCGTGAGTGCGGGGGGCACGCCGATGCCCAAGACGATCAAGCTCGTTAACGATGGGTATAAATGCCCCACCCCTCGTATTCATGGTACGGCAGCTCGATTAACCGCGGTTTGCATTTCATGTTGTTGCGGCACGAGCATCATCTTGCCGTGACGTTGATTTTTGCAGGAACGAACTTCATGTATACGTGCTGTGTGAAGGACAAGAAGTTCAAGGCAAAGCCGACCAAGAACATGTTCCTTCCTCGTCAATATGGAGATCTCTCCATCACATACGACGTGCTTCAGGCCTACCAGAATAACTACCTCGCCCAGGTGACGATTGACAATAGCAATCCGTTGGGCCGTCTTGACCACTGGAACCTGACCTGGGAATGGATGAGAGGGGAGTTCATCTCCTCCATGAGAGGAGCCTACGTCCACGTGAAGGACGATGGCCAGTGCATCTACAGTCCGATCGCACGGTATTACGCAGATTTCGACTTCTCACAGGTTGTTACCTGTGCCAAGAAGCCCGTGATCGCCGATCTCCCTGCGGAGCGAGCGAATGACACCAAGGTTGGGAAGATCCCGTACTGCTGCAGGAACGGGACCATCCTGCCGAAACTGATGGATCCAAGCAAGTCGATGTCGATCTTTCAGATGCAGGTGTTCAAGCTTCCCCCAGACCTAAACCGGACTGCACTGTCTCCTCCACAGAACTGGAAGATCCACGGTGTTCTCAACGCAGACTACAAATGTGGTCCGCCGATCAGAGTCGACCCTACCGAGTTCCCCGATACCAGCGGCCTCCAGGCAATTACTTTGGCTATCGCGACTTGGCAGGTGACCTGCAACATCACTCGCCCAAAGATCAAGCAATCCAAATGCTGCGTTTCATTCTCAGCTTACTACAATGACTCCGTGGTCCCATGCAATCCCTGCGCCTGTGGTTGTCCGGAAGAGAAGAAGTGCAATCACAATGCCCGTCAAATGCTTCTACCTCCAGAGGCCCTTTTGGTCCCGTTCGATAACCGCACGCTCATGACCAAGGCATGGGCTCACATCAAGCATTTCCCTGTCCCGACCCCGCTTCCCTGCCCGGACAATTGCGGGGTCAGCATCAACTGGCACATCAATTCTGATTTCAAGGGGGGGTGGACGGCTCGCGTCACGCTCTTCAACTGGGGAGACTTCCCGTTCGAGGACTGGAGTGCTGCTGTACAGATAAAGAAGGCATTCGCCGGATACGAAAAGGCCTACTCCTTCAACGGGACCGCCCTCCCCGAAGTGAACAACACCATCTTCATCCAAGGGCTGAAGGGTCTCAACTACTTGATGGGAGAAACAAACGGGACGCACCCGAAGGATCCTCGGAACCCTGGAAAGCAGCAGTCGGTGATCTCTTTCACCAAGAAGCAGACCCCACACATCAACATTCAAAAGGGCGACGGATTCCCGACGAAGTTTTACTTCAACGGGGAAGAATGTGCGCTCCCGTCATTCATCCAACATCAGGCTCCAGCAGGCAATCCGACGCGAGCCTCCTGACGATAACTATCATAGCTATTGTCACCTTAGTACCGATGATGGACCGCCTCCACTGATAACAACAATTCAAACTCACAAAACTGTCCCCTGCTGTTGCTTTCCTTCTTGCTGAATACAATTGCCAAATACTTTTGTAGTTACATTTCATTAGTTTTTCAGTGAGCATTTTAGCTTTGCTCTGCAAAATGTCCAAATCATGACTACCTCCCACCATTTGACAAAAACAATCATATTACTCAAACTCCAGGGACATGAATTTTTATTAACTCGTCATCAAAGGAAGCAAATCATCCTCCTTAATGTGTGTCTCACCCTTAGTACATATACACACCTTTCATATATAGATAACTACAAGGTATAGAAATCCAACACTTCAGCAGTGAACAGTGTAAATTGCCCCTACTTCAGTTTTTCAGAGAGATGGATCAAATTCTCATTGCTTAAGCTTAACCCAGATCTTTATTCAAATCATTTTACTAACTATACAAAAAAAATTGGAGCCTCCTAGATAGACAGGTTGCCGCAGGTAAAGACCGCAACAGCCCTTTTCTACTGCTTTGCCTGAAATTTTTTATAAGAGAGACAGGACAAGGCATGAGTAGATGATTCCAAAAGGTCAACAACAATGAAAGAAAGATGGATGATTTAAGTAAGGTGGAGGCAATCATCAATGAATCCCAAGGGACAAAGACAACGACTCCAATTGGAATATTCCCTACCATCCTCTGCGCTGGCACATGATGTTCTTATTCTATGTACCAAACCTTTGATATCATTCATACCAAACAGGCCCCACCCCAGCTCAAACTCAACTCAACAGCTGGTCTCGTCAAGAAAGGGGGCCATGCTATGTTAGACAGTGATAAAGGAATATCGGAGGGTCAGAGTACTTGCCTGAGAATAGAGGAAGGTTCCGAGGATGGCTATGGCTGCGCCGAGGGCGTTGACGGGCTGGACTGGGGTGTGGAAGATGATGATGGAGGAGACGATCACGGATATACGTTTCATCGTGTTACCGATGCTGAATGTCAGTGGAGAGATCTCGTCCAGGGACATGTAAGATACTTGGTTGTAGAGATGGTAGAACACGCTCTGTGCCGCCACCCACCTATCATGACACAGGGTTAAGACAGAATATAACACGCTGATTCATTAAAATTCTTTCCACGATATAGTTACCAGACAATATGAGGTCCGATGTCGGACAGGGCCTTCTGCCAACCGGCCGCCCACATCTGCGGCCCCTCCACAGCAACGGCAAATGGCGTCAGGATTATTAGGGAGAGGATTGATAAGCAGGCGTAGTAGTTCATCCCGCTCACTGATTTACCCTTCATGCCCTTCTTCGAGAATATGTTCCGGAAGACAAACGCCAGGTTCGAAATCATAGCCCCCATGAATCCTGAAACAGAAAATGGAAGCATTCCTTGCTAAACACATGAAAAATCATCTTAAAACAACAGAAAGGTCACAGAGTTATCTCTTTCTTCATGTTAATCCTAAGTTTCATTTTAGAAAGGGGGCAAACGGATCTTACCAGTCATATTGAAGTTCAGTTCAGTAACGGCGGCTAGCGCACAACCACCAATTATTGGCAAGAGAGAGAAGTAGACAGCCGCTGGGAAAGTCTCGCCAAGGAGGAACCTGGAGACCAGTACACTGAAAGCTGGCTCTCCACTCTTAATGATATGAGTAAACGACACCGCAACCTTCGACATGCTTACGGTTGCTGCAACATGCCCAATCGTATGTGCCAGAGCAACCTGACCACAAATTACAAGAAAGATTACAACCCGAACATAAAACACTCCCGGGATATTCACCAGCAGCTGTTACTAATCCATTATGCATCCTGACTAATAAGATATTGATAACCATGAATTTCTCATAACTCTGCAGTTTCATGATCTCCCCAGATTTTTTCAAAACAAAAAGAAGTCAAGAATCTTCTGCTAAATTGCAAGCACTCGTTTTCCCCCTCACAAAACAACACAAGGTCATCGTTATCCAGAACTGGCTTTGACTACACACCCACATAAACAAACAAAGTGAAATAACTCGAATCAACCAAAAGCGAATTCCCGTCTGCATGCACAGCAGGGCAAACATCGGCCATCCATCCAAAACATTACGGATCACGAAAACAAAATTCTCCATAATTCGCCAGATCAAATCAAATCACTCTCGCTCTCAAAACCCACATCTCCAAAAACCCCCCATACTTACAGGTAACAAAGTCTTCCAAAAGTCGAGATCGGTCTTAGGAGCCTCCGCGATCCGGGTAGCCCAGGAAACCAGCATAATCAGAGACCCGGCGGCCAGCGACAGCGTCGACGTCAGCCACGGGTAAGGGAACGCGTTCAGCACCTTCTTGTTGTAAATATTGAACACCACGTTCAACGCCCACCAAGTTGCGAAATAAACCCCGATCTTCACCTTCTTCGCAACCTCTGATCCGGCTGCCGGGGCCGCTCCCACATCGACGGGCTGCGACTTGTCGGCCTCGTAGGCTCCGCAACTAACCGAGTCCTCCCTCCCGCTCTCCCTGCTCGAGAATCCAAAACCCCGTACGTGGAGCGGCCTCGACAGCGAGACGACGGCCGGACGCTTCTGGGGGCATAAGGACGGCAAGAAGGAAACTTTGACCGCGGGGAGGCCGTGCCTTTGAGGGGAGACGACGTCGGCACCATGAAGGGGACTAAAGGGCTGCTTCAGTGAACGGATCATGGCGCTTGCTATTCCCAGAAAGCTAGCCTAGCTTTTCCTGTGTGCTCTAGAAAACAAAAGATTATTAGACAGTGGGCGGAGCGGCTGGAAACCCACGATCTCTTCACTACCATACGCTGTACGTATGGAAAAAGAGAAATCAATCAACCCCCTCACCCACAACCAAACCAACTCTCAACTCGACAACCCTCTCAGCACCTTCCCAAGGTCAAATTTTTTTCAGCAAACAAATAGATTGAGAAGAAAGGGCAAATTTTTTTTTTTTTTGGGGCGGGTGGGTGGGTTGTGATCTGGTAAAAGATCAAAGCTTTGGAGGGTTTGGTGAGGGGGGGGGGGGGGGGGGGGGGAAGAAAAGGGGTTGTTTTTGGTGAGTAAAATTTCACTTATTCAGACTCGAGCATTGTTTTTTGGCAAGTAAATTTTTTGTTTTTGGCAAGTCAGACCCGAGAATTGTTATTGCCAGCGAAAAGGGGAGGCTGGAGGTTTTTGATTTGGTTAGGAGTTGTGTTCTGTTGGGGTGATTGGGCTAGCCATCATCACTTGCCCACCACCTGCCACCTTCTTTACCTTGGTGGGTGTTTTTAAGACATGGAAGTTGTTTCTGTTGTCGGTGTCACGTGACTTGAGTTAAAAAGGATTTCCTGATGTTTGGTCGGGGGAGTCCATCTTTCGGCCCACCCAAAGACTTAATCTCAAGCCTTTGGACAATAAGTATATGTCATAAAGTGGGCCCATGGTGGCTGTCCCATTGTTCACATAAATGGGCATGGACAAATTGTAGGGTATCTTTCGCAATTACTTTAGGTTAGGAAATACTTGCTAAATTACTTTTAAAATTTTTCGAATAATTCTACTAACGTGCTATAAGCATCGAATTCAATTTATAAAAAAGTCAGTGTTTGTAACACCAAATTCACCTGAAAATACTAGAAAATTTGATATTCGAACGTCGAATTCAGTAATTATCCAAAAGTTTTGGATGAATTCCTAGTTAAGACCATATTTATTACATAACAAATTTGGTGTTTTTAAATCGAATGGGAGGCATTATTTGTAACACCAAATTCCCCTGAAAAAACTAGAAAATTTGATGTTCGAACGTCGAATTCAGTAATTACCCAAAAGTTTTGGATGAATTCCTAGTTAAGACCATATTTATTACATAACAAATTTGGTGTTTTTAAATCGAATGGGAGGCATTATTTGACAAATTTTAAGAGTTAATACGTTATTTTGTAAATATCTTTTCCGAACTTTACCTTGGAACGAAGCTCAGACAAATTGATGTTATCATGATCTTCTCTTGCGAATCCACTGCTCCTGTGACTAGCTTTACAAGTGAAACATGGATGTTCTAAAGCCGAAACTCGTAGAAGAAGGAAGAACAGGCTAAAAAACTGTTAGCAGGCGCAAATGGGTTAAGAGATCAACCTAAAACTACATCAACCCAAACTCCAAATAAACAAAAGAACAATTTCCGTAGAACGCTGGTTGAATTGCAGTAGCATGGACAGAGGAGAGGCCCTATTTACATAATACAAAAAATGCCATGCCACCACACATTCACTGCTTGGTCGATCATGCTCTAACTTGCCACTATAGGGGCGCTTGCCTACCCGAATCCCGCAAATATCTGAAAAGAGAAATCCGGAGCTCTATTATGAGTAGACATTGTGGCCGCCCGTTCTTTCTTATGAACTTGGCGGGATGGTGCCACGATTTCAACACCCTGGCCTCGTGGAAGGAACGATGAGGGAATGATATTGACGACAAGCATTCCACATGTACCCAGAAACCACTGACCTACTTTGCCGCATACCAACTTTGAGCACATTTAGCATCGACAGATAAGCCAACTCTCAGATTGACCCTTCCATCAATGGGATCAGCAAGGTCTTGATAGGAAGTCTCCTCCATCTTTGAACGCATCCAACATACTCTTGCAATCAGCTAGGTGTGCCAAAATTCTGAGTTCCAGCTGCAATGAGTGACATATTCAGATAACAAACCTCCAGAAAGATTAACCTGCAGTTTCCTGCTAGCATCGTCGTCGTCACCTGTCCATAGTCAGGGACAATTAGAGACTTCCCGGCGCAGTAATGAATGCTAACGATCCTTCTCTAAGGATGGATGATTCTGAATCATTCTGTCAATCAGAACAAAATCATTGTGAGATGGACAGAACCAGTGGAAGAAGCTAAATGAATATCTCACAATCTTATTGCTCTTAGATACATAGATGCTGTAGAAGATGCTAGAAGGAATATATATTAATGACTGTTTTAAAATCAAGAACTCTGACGCGACAAGTTATCTGTGACCATAAAAAAATGGCATTTGAAGCAACTTGTTCAGACAAACATACTTTTACCTTTTTTTGAAGGATAATAAGAATAGGATGAATCTGTTCTACTATCTATAAATCTGTCTGCCATTATATATAGATATGGGCAGGGAAAAAACTTGCCCAAGCAGCAAACATATACACCAAGTTCGGATTCAAGTAAATCTGAGGGGCAGAAGAGCGTGAAGGTGTTTTTTCTCCGCATACTTTTCGAGACAATTTTACTTGCCAATTAGTCAAAATGTTCTCGCCAAAACTTGCTTCCTTCCCCACTGCATTCATACTTGCAAATTAGGCCTTCTGGCTGCTAAACTACCTGTCACTGTGTTAATGTTCAATGAACAATGCACCCGCCTATCCCTGCCTGGTTCATTACTTCCCTGAAGTTAATGGAAAACCATCACGAAATGAAAGAAGAAGCGGCTTATTTATAGAAAAGGAACACGCTGACGTTTTTAACCAGAAGACTTCAACATAGGCAAAAATGGATTTTAAAGAATGATCTACATCACCAACCTGCAACGACATAATAAAGTTTGATATTAGGGAGTCAATAGAGCACCAGTGCCGCAATAGCATGACAAGCCTCTCTCTCTCCCCTCATTTTACATCGGTGAATGCATGAATCGCTGTTCCACAAGCAGATAAATCTACATTTTCACCAGCAGCCGACTATTGCTTTGTAGAAACGTAATTTTTCTTTGACGTTGAAGGATCCTCATAATCAACACCCAAGTCAGATTCTGCAGTGTCCTCCATGAAGTCATATTCTGCCAAAACCTTGCTGGCCAAAATTTTAAGAGCATCTCCACTTACTGAAGGCCAACCAGTTGCTGCGTACATTTCAGTTGGCTGAATCCCTATACAATGCAAGGTAATATCCCGGAATCTTGATGGGGCCTTTTTTCCTTCTGCAACAGACCCATCCACATTTGGAACTTTAGAAGTCGTCTGTTCAGGCAGGCTCACGCTTTCATCTGTCCTGTTTACAAAACAATAAAAGCGCACGCTGGTTGGTGTCTAATAGTGTTCATATACTCATAGGAATCCATTTTAGACTACTAATTCGGAAAATGAGAAACATACAGCACGCCATCAACAGATAATAAGGTGGTGCACATTCAATAGCCTGAGTTCACAAATGATTGGCCTCAATTACTTGATCTGCCTTTGCGAGCTTCTCTATCTCAGCCTGGAATGCTCGATCAACCAGCATCCCCTCAGACTCCATTTTGACCATTATCTCACCAAAGAGCTTCCGATACTCCCTGTATAAGTCTAGCGTAGATTTTCCAGGAACAGGTTTCTCAGCCAATGACCAGGTTTTTCTCAGCAGTTTTGACATCAAGCTTTCATACAATCTTAAGGTACTCAAGCATCCAGTGAAGAGTAACAAATCCTTCAACACCCTCTCTTCCCTCTGTAAGAAGCTTTCCTCAAGAGCAATAGCGACAAGCTTACCATCAGTTCCATCCTTCTTCACCTTTTTCTTGCCGAAAATTGTTTTCATCAAAAGTTTCCCAATCAACTCTGTCTCAGTACCTGATATCTGCTTCGTCAACAACTTTTTGATCAGCACTGAGTGCTTCCAGAGAGTAGGCACCCACTGTGAGCTGGGATGAATCCCGTGAACATCATGAAATCCAGAGAGCTTGATCCCATTGTTCTTCATTACGTGATGATCAAAGCTGTAGTTGTGTCACGTGTACAGTAGCCAACACTAACTTTCCTAAAAAGCATGAATTTATAGGAGTAAGCGTGACATGTATTTTTTTTTTTTTCAAAAACACCTAAAGAAAATTAAATGGACTTTTCATGTGAAAACAATTTATATTTGTTATCAATATTAAGTATCTTTAAGCTACACCAAGTAAATTTAATTAGACTTTATTCTAAAACATCCGAATTCGAATATTCGTATTCAGACTCCGTTCCTTTCCGCGAAGAAATGGATGGAATTATCTCCTTCACCTCCAAAACACAAAAGCGTTGTCGTTTATCCCAATTGGAAAATATAATTATCCCGCTCTCTTCTTAATTAAAGTTAACTTATATCCCTAATAAATTATTTTTGGATTTATCGACTTATATCAAAATCTCATCAAACGTTAAAATTTTGCTTTTTTCTGTCACTGCTAAAATTTAGTCATTAAGATCTATTAATAGAATCTTTCCTATTCTCATTACACTCAATTGGGGAAGTTCAGTAAACATTGGAGATTATGGAAAATCTCCTTAATTTTGATATTAATAAATCTTGTTCAACATTATAATAAGGGATAGAAATTTATAAAATTTAAACTAAAAAGAAGAAAAAGACGAAGAAGAAATAGAGTTGGATGGACATCGTGGTAGTCGTCATTCATTGGCTCATTGTAACATGTGCTTGTGCTTGCGCCACAACTTGGGGCGATAACGACCTCTTTTCTTCCTCCGGGCCCTCCTCCGTCCAATCCGACCCCGGCTCGCTCCACGACCTCGGCCGCACCCCGTACCGGAAGTATATTGCCATCTCCAGAACCTCGAACACTCTATTCTCGTCGAGGAACCGATTCCACGCCCCGCTGACTATGCAGTAATTGTTGTTGTACGGAGGCCTGTGATGGGCCGCGTGTTGCGCCCGTGACACAAGCACCCCCGCATCCTGCAGCGCCACGATGATGGGGGGCAGCCGGCTCTTGGTGCTGTGCGCCCACGAGTGGAACTGCTGGCTCATCATGATAAAGCCTGCGAACGAGGCTGCGAAGCAGAGGACGGTTGCGTCCTCGCAGAGGAGGTCGAACGGAAGAAGCGAGAAGGCCACCGCCCGAGCGAGCGCGTGGAGGTTGTTCGCCACCTGGCGCCTGGTGATCGTCCATGGCCACTTGTGGTGACCCTGGAAGGCCTCTATCTGGGAACCAAACACAGGCGTCGACGCGTTCCCGTAGTTGTCAATCCCCCAGTGGTACACCCCAGAGCCAAGGTCCGCCAGGAAGTAACCTGCCAACCCTGCAACCATGACCCCTGGTTCGACAACACCGGAGGAGGACGACGACGCCACAGCAGCCAAGGCTGATTTCCCAAGAGTAACCGCAATGGTTGCGCAGCCACTCGTTAGCCACGCCCTGTGGGACCACGTGGACTGCAGGGAAGGATCGTCGATTGAGGTCGGTGCAGGCCTACGGGCAGCACTCGTGGAGGCAAGGCAGCGAATGGCAGGCCGAACATGGCCACGGGAGGGGCCGGATGACGAGAAGTAACATCGCTGTGGAAGGACGTGCATCAGGGGAGACGAATCCGTGTACCCTTGAAGCAGAAGATGAGGGGGAAGGAGTAGAGTAGGTGAACGATGAAGACGGGTGCCATCAGGAAGGAAATATAACGAGGGAACGGAAGAGTGGCCATAGAAGTGGCTTGTGGCTGTGGCTGACTGTGGATGGCTGCTGCATTCATGGATGCATGTTGTCCTCCCATTCCATCTCTCTCTCTCAATTTGACTAACAACCCACGATACATAATAAAAGTATTCTCATAAGATGATAACCGAATAAGAATATCCATGTCATCTTCTACCGTCGAATTAGTCATCCAAATTCTTCTAATATGGGCCGGATGTGAGCCCATGAGTTTTGTCCCATAAATTGGCCCGTGGGCCTTGAATATACGGCCCAACTCCAAAGCCACTGGGACGTGTACGTTGAAAATAAAAATATATAGTATGTCAAAATTTTGAATTAGCACGTTCGGACGTTGATAACTCTACGAAAGTAGAGTTAAATGATCACATTTGTGCCTTGATTTGAGTTAGTTCCGTCGTTCTAGGTGTTTAGATCGGATGTTTCAAGCTGAATTGTGTTACCTCACGTTCGTTATTGTTCGTGTAGGGAATTGAAGATGAAACGAGGAACAACGAAGAGAGGAAGGAAGAGTTGTGAGAAGGAAGCGAGGAGTGCGACCACAGAGACCTCCGCAGCTGCGGAGAGTCTTGACGCAGCTGCGGGCAAGAGGAAGTTCGCAACCACAGAGACTTTCGCAGCTGCGGAAGATTTCCTCGCAGCTGCGAAGAAGCCAAATGGAGCACACCACAGAGACTTTCGCAGCTGCGGAAGATTTCCTCGCAGCTGCGGCAGAACCAGAAAATCTCCTCCCCTTCCGAATTCTTAGATTCTGTCTTTATTTCTATTTAGGTCCTTTAGTTATTCCCTAGTATAAATACTCAAACTTAAGGCGTACTAGGGTTGGTGGTGGGAATTGGTTTTTCTTTGACGGCAAAAAGCTCGTGACAGGAGATTGGTGCCGGCGGAGAATTGCAGATTCTTTTCCCTTTTTCTTTTAGATTTCAATTATGCTTTCATCTTTGATCTGGTTTTCGTATTGCATCGCTATGAACTAATTTCTTTGTTCTAGGACGACGATGGAACCTCGTGTTCTTTTGTAATTGTTGAACCTTTCTTTATTATGATTTGAATTTCCATCGGTTGTTTATCCAATTCCGTGTTTAATGCGTATTAGCAGCCTGATCAACTGTTGATATTGATTTGATCACCTAGGGAGACTCGAGAGGGTAGCCTAGGTCAGATCGGGATTAGGATAACCTAAGGAACCTTCGAGTCGAGAGACCGGGTTTTAGTGTGAGAGTAGAAATACCGTGCACCTTGGGTAATCAAAGTAGGGTTAAATCGTAAAGGGCCTCCACTAGTTCTTTGCCTAGACATAGAGTAGAGAATTTGATACATGGGGGTACGTTCCCGGATATCCGAGAGGGTTATGGGGAGAGATTAGCGGCCTACAGTTAACAACCGATGAAATTCAATAGTAATAAGAAGAGGGGATATGAGAGCATAAGTCATGAGGGGAAATCGGTAGTCCTAGATCTTTCATTCTTATTGGTAATTCGATTCACTTTGCTGTTAGTTTAACTTCTCATCACTTAGTTTGTTCACTTGACCTTGAATTTGGTTATCGAATTTGACGTTACAAGACCTAATTGATACTGATTCTCTGTGGGATCGACCCTTGCTTGCCCTTACTGCTTAGTTTGTGTGAACGAGGATTTATTTTTGTTGCGTTGACGACGCGCATCAAATTTTGGCGCCGTTGCCTGGGGAACCAGTTTTCATTTAGTTGTCTTTTACCTCTATTTTCGATAACTGTTTGACGTTCAAGTTTTTTTTTCCTCTATATTATATTTCAGTTTATGCTACGGACTCAAGGAGCTAATTTGACTCCAGTGGACCCAGAAATCGAGCGCACCTTTCGGCAGAGGTTGAGAGCACAGCGAGCAGCTATGGCCGACGAGGTCAACAGAAATCAGATCGACGGAAATCTAGTCCCAGATGTCGATAACAGGCCGATGATGGACTTCACATCGGCCAGAACTTACGCTCACCGGTCATGCATAGCACCACCGCCCATCGCAGCTCGTGATTATGAGATCAAGACATCGGTGATGCAGATGATTCAGAATACAGTACAGTTCAGAGGAACACCGATGGAGGATCCGCACGAGCATCTGAGTAAGTTTCTCAGCGTATGCGACACTTTCAGGCAGAACGGAGTGTCCCAAGATGCAGTCAGGCTGAAGCTGTTCACATTCTCCCTAAAGGACAAGGCCTGGGCGTGGTTCAATTCACTCCCAGTGAATTCAATATCGACTTGGGGACAGATGGAGGAGGCTTTCCTGGATCAGTATTATCCTCCCTCGAAGATATCTCAGATGAGGAACGAGATTACCACGTTCCGACAGGATAGCGATGAAACTTTCGTGGAGGCATGGGAGCGATTCAAGAATCTGCTGATACAGTGCCCATATCATGATCTGCCTGGATGGAGACAGCTTGAGGCATTCTATAATGGACTCACTGACTCGTCCAGGAAAGACGTAAATTTGGCATCTGGAGGATCCTTTTTGAGGAAGTCCTATGTGGAAGGACTGGAGCTCCTTGAGACGATGAGGAAGACTTGTCTGCCGAACCAGTATTCGGATCGTATGAACAGAAGGAAGCCGCAGGGCATCTTTGAATTGGATACCTTAACCTCAATTCAGGCACAACTGGCCGCTCTCACTAAGAAATTTGAGGCAACGAACGTTAGTTCGGTTCAGAGCAACCAGCAGGGTTGTCAGATTTGTGGAGGAGCGCATCTTACAGATCAGTGCACCATAAGCATGGAGGAAGCCAACTTTGTTGGAAACCAGCGCAACAACCCGTACTCGAACACGTATAACCCAGGGTGGAGGAATCACCCGAACTTTTCTTGGAGAGCACAGGCACCTCCGCCTCAGTATCCGCAAGCACAAGCAGAAGCCTCGGAAAAGAAGCCGAGCCTCGAAGAGATGATGCTCAAATACATGGCAAATCAAGACGCTTTGATGAAGAACCAAGCAGCGTCGATTCGGAACCTGGAGAACCAGGTTAGCCAGCTGGCTCAGGCGGTGAATTCGAGAGCCTATGGAACTCTCCCGAGCAATACGGAAATCAATCCAAGGGAGCAAGCCAAAGCCGTGACTCTAAGGAACGGCCGGTCACTTGAGGCAGAGGAAGCCGAGGCTAAGAAGGAAAGCAGTGGATCCAGTCCAGTGGAGATAACTAGTGAGGAATCTCATACTAGCCCTTTACATTCTAACTTGAACTTGCCGCAGGACAAAGGGAAGAGAAAGATGGAGGAAGAGAGAAAGAAACCGGAAATCGACATCTCGAAGGTTCCGTTCCCACAGAGAGCCCGAAAGCAAAACGAGGATGCTCAATTCCGTAAGTTCCTCGATGTATTTAAAAAGTTACACATTAACATCCCTTTTGCAGAAGCTTTGGAGTAGATACCTAGTTACGTCAAGTTCATGAAGGACGTACTCTCGAAGAAACGGAGGTTGGGCGATTTTGAGACAGTTAAACTTACCGAGGAGTGTAGCGCCATTATCCAGAAGAAGATACCACCGAAGCTCAAGGACCCAGGTAGCTTCACAATCCCATGCACAATTGGAACAGCATTCTCAGGTAAAGCTCTTTGCGACCTTGGGGCGAGCATAAATCTGATGCCCTTTTCGGTGTATAAAGAGCTAGGTTTGGGGGAGGTAAGACCTACATCTGTGTCCCTTCAGTTAGCCGATAGATCCATTACGTACCCGAAAGGGATTATTGAGGATGTTCTTGTCAAAGTAGATAAATTTATTTTTCCGGCTGTCTGGTGTTAGACTTTGAGGAGGACAAGGAGATTCCTATCATCCTTGGTCGTCCGTTTTTAGCCACAGGAAGGGCATTGATCGATGTGCAGAAGGGAGAGTTGACAATCCGTGTCAACGATCAGGAAGTCATATTTAACGTTTATAAATCTGTTAAATGGCCTTCTAAAAATTCTGATTGTTTCCGGATGGACATTGTTGATAGGTGCACTTCCAAGTTTTCCCCTCTTGGTGATGAAGGTATCTCAGAAGATGAAGGAGAGAAGACCGACCCCGATTGTGACACCCAGGAAGCCCTAGCGTTATTCACACGAAGGATTCAACAATTTGACATGCTAGAGCGGCCACTGAACCCGATGCGACCTTCAATTGAGGAACCCCCCACTTTAGAGCTCAAGCAACTCCCGGATCATCTCAGGTATGCGTACCTCGGACCATCAAATACTTTACCTGTGATTATTTCTGCCAATCTTACAGGAGAAGAGGAGGAGGAATTGCTTGAGATCCTCAAGGCACACAAGAAGGCATTGGGATGGACTATAGCGGATATTCGAGGAATCAGTCCGTCGGTATGTATGCACAAGATTTTGCTTGAGGATGATCATAAGGTCTCAGTTGAGGCTCAAAGGCGACTCAACCCGAACATGAAGGAAGTGGTTTGTGAAGAAAGAGATCATCAAGTGGCTAGATGCAGGTATTATTTACCCGATCTCTGACAGTTCTTGGGTTAGCCCTGTGCAGTGCGTCCCGAAGAAAGGAGGGATGACGGTGGTCAAGAACGAGAAGAATGAGTTAATTCCGACTCGTACTGTAACCGGGTGGAGAATCTGCATGGATTACCGTAAATTGAACAAGGCCACCAGGAAAGACCATTTTCCTCTACCCTTTATTGATCAGATGCTTGATCGATTGGCGGGTAAGGATTTTTATTGCTTCTTGGACGGATACTCCGGGTACAATCAAATTTTGATTGCTCTGGAGGACCAAGAAAAGACAACGTTCACATGCCCATTCGGTACCTTTGCGTTTCGCCGCATGCCATTTGGATTGTGTAATGCACCTGCGACTTTTCAACGATGCATGATGGCCATATTCTCTGATATGATTGAAAATGGTTTGGAGGTCTTCATGGATGATTTTTCTGTTTTTGGTGCATCGTATGCGGATTGCCTGTCGAACCTCACTAAGGTTCTAAAACGTTGTGAGGATGCTAACCTAATCCTGAACTGGGATAAATGCCAGTTTATGGTTCGTGATGGCATTGTTTTAGGTCACCGAATCTCCAGCAAGGGCATTGAAGTAGACAGGGCAAAGATAGAGACGATTGAGAAGTTACCCCCACCCTCTTCAGTGAAAGGGATTCGGAGCTTCCTCGGACATGCTGGTTTCTACCGAAGGTTCATCAAGGATTTCTCCAAGATCACTAAGCCACTGTGCAATTTGTTGGAGAAGGATGTTCCCTTTGTATTCGATGCTGAGTGCCTTTCTGCCTTTACTGAACTTAAGAAGAGGTTAGTATCTGCTCCCATAGTCATAGCACCTGATTGGAATTTGCCCTTTGAGTTGATGTGTGATGCTAGCGACTATGCAGTAGGAGCCGCATTAGGCCAGAGGGTAGATAAGATTTTTCGGGTTATATACTATGCCAGCAGGACCTTAGATGATACCCAGGTTAATTACACCACGACTGAGAAAGAATTATTAGCCGTCGTGTTTGCATTCGATAAATTTCGCAGTTATCTGGTGGGATCTAAGATAATAGTGTTTACGGATCACTCAGTGATCAAATACTTGATTGAGAAAAAGGACGCTAAGCCTAGGCTGATTCGTTGGGTGCTATTATTACAAGAATTTGATTTAGAGATCCGAGATAGGAAAGGGGCTGAAAATCAGATAGCAGATCACTTGTCTAGGTTAGAAAACGAAAATGTAATTCAAGACAAGGTTTGCATCAATGAGTTCTTTCCTGATGAGTGTTTGCTGTCTGTTGATGTGAGCGTGCCTTGGTATGCTGATTTTGTAAACTTCATTGTGTCGAAATTTATTCCTGAGGATTTCAATGCACACAAGCGGAAACGGTTTCTTCATGACGTTCGTCACTACTTTTGGGACGAACCATTTCTGTTTAAAAAGTGTGCAAATCAGGTGATCAGGAGATGTGTGCCGGAATCTGAAATCATGGATATACTATCCCATTGCCACGCATCCCCCTACGAAGGACACTTTGGAGGAGATAGAACAGCCGCAAAAGTTCTCCAGTCAGGTTTCTACTGGCCGACTATTTTTAAGGATGCATATCAGTTTGTTCTTCATTGTGGTAGGTGCCAAAGAACAGGGAACATATCACGGAGAAACGAAATGCCCCTGCAGAACATCCTCGAGGTTGAACTTTTTGATGTTTGGGGCATCGACTTCATGGGACCCTTCATCCCATCGAACGGTAACAAGTACATCCTCATAGCAGTAGATTACGTTTCCAAGTGGGTGGAAGCAATTGCTTCCCCCACTAATGAGGCTAAAGTGGTTGTCAAGTTTGTGCAGAAACAGATTTTCACTAGGTTCGGTGTTCCACGCGCTATCATTAGTGACGAGGGTACACACTTCATCAATCGTCAGTTTAATGCACTGTTAAGCAAATATGGCGTGAAGCACAAGGTGGCCACAGCGTATCACCCACAGACTAGCGGACAAGCAGAAGTTTCTAATCGTGAAGTGAAGCGCATCCTTGAGAAGTCGGTAAGTACAACACGAAAGGATTGGTCGTTAAAACTTGATGATGCTTTGTGGGCGTACAGGACAGCGTACAAAACACCGATCGGGATGTCTCCATACCGACTTGTCTTTGGCAAGGCTTGTCACCTCCCAGTGGAACTCGAGCACAAGGCATACTGGGGCACTAAAGCACCTGAATTTCGATGCAACCCGATCAGGTGAGGCTCGCCTTTTGCAGATGAACGAGTTGGAGGAGCTTCGTCATCGGGCATACGAGAATGCATCTATCTACAAGGAGAAGACGAAAAAATGGCATGATAGCCGCATCCTTAATAGGACATTTATGCCAGGTGAGTATGTACTACTTTTCAACTCACGTTTGCGATTATTTCCAGGCAAATTGAAGTCGAGATGGTCCGGACCGTTCAAAGTGGTCAGAACGTTTCCTCATGGCGCTGTAGAGTTGCAGTCGAATGATTCGGAGACCACGTTCAAGGTCAACGGCCAACGCCTCAAACACTATCATGGAGAGCCACTTGAGCGAGGAACTACATCCACGCGACTCCAAGACGCGTAAAATCGTGCGAAAGTCGAGCCATCGACTCTAAACCAGGGCGCTTCTTGGGAGGCAACCCAAGTCGTTTCATTTGATTTCCGATATTTAGTTATTTTTAAATCGTTTATTTGTTTCAGTAGATCAAGAAGCATGTCCATGAAAGAGACAGATTAAGAAAATGAGGTAGCATCCACAGTAAGTTCCGCAGCTGCGGAGAAGTAGATCGCAGCTGCGGAGGAACAGAAGGCAGTAAGTTTCACAGCTGCGAGGACACCTCTCGCAGCTGCGGAAGAGGCATACACAATCCCTTCCCAGAGAGTTACGCAGCTGCGAAGGATTCTCTCGCAGCTGCGAAAGACGTGTGCCAGGTTGTATCTCTCTTAGCTTTACCTTCATCTATCTCATGCACTGTTGGAGATACAGTCTGCCACGAGGTCGTGCCAGGATTTAGGTTTGGGGGTGTTGGTGTTATCCTTTATGAATTGATTGCTTTTGCTTGTTATTTATGTCAGCTTGATCATGCTTCTGAGTCTATTTTTTTGTTTTGTTTTTGTTATTTTCTTTGAGTCGATATCCCTCAGTTAAACCTTAGGATTTCGAATTAGAAGAGTCGGATTCTAGGAGGATGATTTAGGGTCGCACATTTAAGGCAGAGGAGGAATTAGTTCTAGTAAGCATGCCTAATTTCTTAAAAAAATAATCTATGTTGTTCCTGATAGGAAGCTAACTAAGCAGCGTCAGCTCTACAGTCTCTTTAAAAGCATAGTCATTAAGGAAAAGTATAGGCACTCGAATCGTCCTTTGGAGACGAAATTCAGGTTAAAAAAAAGAGCAAGAAAAGAAAACGGTTGCCAAGGTTCTGAGCACCACTATTCAAGCTAGAAAAGAGTAAAAAGTAAAAGAGAGAAAGAACAGAATCGATTTTGAGCTTGAATATGTGCTTGTGGT
Source organism: Melastoma candidum (assembly GCA_023653495.1). Taxonomy (NCBI): domain Eukaryota; kingdom Viridiplantae; phylum Streptophyta; class Magnoliopsida; order Myrtales; family Melastomataceae; genus Melastoma; species Melastoma candidum. The sequence goes on along the minus strand of CM042889.1, from coordinate 13,362,593 downwards.
GTGAGTCTTCCTTGCGGCTCGAGTTCTCGTCCGAGGGGTGCTTTATCACCTAGTGCCTTGGTCCGTCTGGACCGGGAGTCACTGACCGAGAACTCGTTACACGAGCATTTGCGGGAATTGATGAGCATTTAGAGTCGTGTAACTAAATGAAAAGAGAAAAAATGAGATGAAAAGAAAGACCTCGAATTAGTTGAGAAGGTGAGGAGAGTTGAGTCTAGAAAAGTACTTGATGGCTATGAAAGATTTGAGAATGTGGGGTTGACAACGTGAGGTGTGCAAATTGAGGGAACAAGTTTTATAAGAACTACAAAACCCGTGCGTGCTAGCCTTGAACGAAGTCTACCTCTAAAATGGGTGTGCGGCCTTAGCTGAGAGTCGTTAACGACAATTCGAGTTCGGAAGACTTGGGTGAGACTGGAGAGTATCAATTATGATTTGTTTATTTTGTTTGGTCACATTTTCGTTTTGTTTTGGTTTTGTTTTGCTCGAGGACTAGCAAAAGATAGGTTTGGGGGGTGTGATAACTCTACGAAAGTAGAGTTAAATGATCACATTTGTGCTTTGATTTGAGTTAGTTCCGTCGTTCTAGGTGTTTAGATCGGATGTTTCAAGCTGAATTGTGTTACCTCACGTTCGTTATTGTTCGTGTAGGGAATTGAAGATGAAACGAGGAACAACGAAGAGAGGAAGGAAGAGTTGTGAGAAGGACGCGAGGAGTGCGACCACAGAGACCTCCGCAGCTGCGGAGAGTCTTGACGCAGCTGCGGGCAAGAGGAAGTTCGCAACCACAGAGACTTTCGCAGCTGCGGAAGATTTCCTCGCAGCTGCGAAGAAGCCAAATGGAGCACACCACAGAGACTTTCGCAGCTGCGGAAGATTTCCTCGCAGCTGCGGCAGAACCAGAAAATCTCCTCCCCTTCCGAATTCTTAGATTCTGTCTTTATTTCTATTTAGGTCCTTTAGTTATTCCCTAGTATAAATACTCAAACTTAAGGCGTACTAGGGTTGGTGGTGGGAATTGGTTTTTCTTTGACGGCAAAAAGCTTGTGACAGGAGATTGGTGCCGGCGGAGAATTGCAGATTCTTTTCCCTTTTTCTTTTAGATTTCAATTATGCTTTCATCTTTGATCTGGTTTTCGTATTGCATCGCTATGAACTAATTTCTTTGTTCTAGGACGACGATGGAACCTCGTGTTCTTTTGTAATTGTTGAACCTTTCTTTATTATGATTTGAATTTCCATCGGTTGTTTATCCAATTCCGTGTTTAATGCGTATTAGCAGCCTGATCAACTGTTGATATTGATTTGATCACCTAGGGAGACTCGAGAGGGTAGCCTAGGTCAGATCGGGATTAGGATAACCTAAGGAACCTTTGAGTCGAGAGACCGGGTTTTAGTGTGAGAGTAGAAATACCGTGCACCTTGGGTAATCAAAGTAGGGTTAAATCGTAAAGGGCCTCCACTAGTTCTTTGCCTAGACATAGAGTAGAGAATTTGATACATGGGGGTACGTTCCCGGATATCCGAGAGGGTTATGGGGAGAGATTAGCGGCCTACAGTTAACAACCGATGAAATTCAATAGTAATAAGAAGAGGGGATATGAGAGCATAAGTCATGAGGGGAAATCGGTAGTCCTAGATCTTTCATTCTTATTGGTAATTCGATTCACTTTGCTGTTAGTTTAACTTCTCATCACTTAGTTTGTTCACTTGACCTTGAATTTGGTTATCGAATTTGACGTTACAAGACCTAATTGATACTGATTCTCTGTGGGATCGACCCTTGCTTGCCCTTACTGCTTAGTTTGTGTGAACGAGGATTTATTTTTGTTGCGTTGACGACGCGCATCAGACGTAGTATCGCCGTAGCAAGTTAGGTTCTTTTTTTTAGGTTATTATTGTCAGTTATACTCAAATATAATTTTGTTTCCAACTGAGTATGCCAATATGTTCTTATACATTTTAATGTTTATATGACCATTTACCTATAAGAGAAGACATCGCCGGGGACACACCGACCTTACTTTACGAGTACTCTCGGGACAGCAACTCTCTTCGGGACCTTCGCCTGGAATCGCTTTCTTACCAACAATTTTCGTCGGACAAAGTTATACAACAGTTGCTTTGCCCACAAGTATCATCACACGAAACATCTATACGATTGTCATAGTGCATTCAGATTTACTCACGAAAACACATAAATACGTACTATATATTCAAGATTACGTTTTCCCTCTTTTTTAGACAAGGAAACAAGGTTTAAATCGAATAAGCATGCATTAGTTGGGATGGGATGAGATTGATTCAATACATTTGTTTATGATAGCAAAGATATTGCACAGAATTATCAACTTTCTATAGTTTTAAATAATTTTTAGTTAATTTCTAACTCATTTGTTCCATAAATAATCTTGATAAATCTTGAGATTAAAAATAATGTTATGATAAATGATAAAATATTATTTTCCTAGTTATAAACATATCAAAGATTCTTCAAAGAAATATTAATAATATGATATTTAAATGAAATATTTTTATTTGAATTAATTCAACAATTAATTTTATCTATAGATATATTTTCCTAACCTTGGATGTAGTAAATATATGATTGAAGGAATAACTAATGTAGACATGGCCATGGTTGATGGTGAGTCAATATTCTTCACCCTCTCAGAAACTTAAATGATGAGATAATTGTTTACTAGGATTTATGTAAAAGCGGTCGATGGCTGGTGCTGCATCAGTTATTATTTCTTCTGGTAGTGAAACTGCAGAAAGATCTTTCAAAGGTTAATCGCAAAAAGGCCTCGGTTAGTCGCTTCATTCCACGTGCCATGGTACAACGGTGACTTCGCTCACCAACACTGGAGCAGCTCTTGTATGCAGCCGGTGTCGATATTGTTCTGGCTGGCCACGTCCATGCATACGAACGCTCTGTGTGCACACATCCTTCCTTCCATTGCTTATCGTTACATTAGAAATTCCCCTGGTTTGACTTACAGTTTTTGTTGTTATCTCGCAGAAGCGTGTCCACAATGGGAAACTCGATCCTTGTGGTCCTGTCCCACATAACAATCGCCGATGGTGGAAATCGAAAAGGGTCGGCCCATAGGTATGAGTATGCAGATGACTCGAACAGAGTCCTTTGTGTTCCTAATACGACGACATCCTGACCATGCGAAAAATGTCTCTGTTCTAAGAGATCATATCAGGATCCGCAGCCCGAGTGGTTGGGAGGCAAGCTTCGGTTACGGCAAGCTATAGTTTATGAATTCATCTCACGCTTTTTGGAGCTGGCACAGAAACGACTCACCGATGAGGTCCGACCACACCTGGATATCTTCCTTGGGAAGTTATGGCTGACTCGCTGGTATGAGGCACGAGCTGAGGAAGGTCCTTGTGACTCCTCGGAGAGTGCGATTGCCCTGGAACCCGGGTTGTTTTTTACATATGCCTCTAGGCAACTCGTGTGGTATGTACTACACAGTTATAAATTGACATGGCAAGAATTTTTAGGATGGCAGACTAATTGACACTGAGAAAGGCTTCCAAAGAGCATGAACATTTTTTAATACAGAAAGAGAGAGAGACCGAGAGAGAGAGAGAGAGAGAGAGAGAGGTAACTCACAATTTACTCAAGATATGCCAGGGATGATAATAATAGTGAGTCCAGTAGAGGGGCAAACACTCAGTTCATCATTACAAAAATAAAAACGCCTTGTCTCCCAATTTGACTCGAAGGATATTCCGGACTTCCTTTGGCTAAAGAAGCATTATCACAAGTTGCATGAGAGGACGTGTTTGGAAAGTATCGAAACGAAGAGAAACGCGTGCTAATACGTGTTTCTGGGCGGAAACGGCTAACGTGACGTGCACGTAACGTTACGTAGTTTACTAAATTTCATCAATCGGTTAGTAATATTTACTAAACAGTAAACGTTTTTTCAGGAAATTTTACTAAACAGTGACCCTTTTTTTAGTAAAATTCTTAGTAATCGGATACTAACGGGGTTAATAAATTATTGCTGAACTTTACTAACCCCATTAGTATCCGATTACTAGCAATACGAACCCCGTTAGTATCCGATTATTAGCGTTACGAACCCCGTCAGTATCCGATTACTAACGTTTTTACTAAATTCGTTAGTAATCGGATACTAACGGGGTTAGTAACGGTAGTAATCGGATACTAACGGGGTTAGTAACGGTAGTAATCGGATATGATACTAACGGGGTTAGTAACGGTAGTAATCGGATATGATACTAACGGGGTTAGTAACGTTAGTAATCGGATACTAACGGGGTTAGTAAATTACTAATGAGATTTACTAACCTCGTTAGTATCCGATTACTAACAATTTGGCTGAAAAATCACTGTTCACGTTTAGTTAAAATTACTAATTCTATTTGTAAAAGTTCGAAACTTTTAGTAAAGATTTAGTAAAATTGTTCGTAAATCTCTAGTAACGAGTTACTAAATAGTTTAGTAATTTACTAAACTAAACAGTGAACTCCGAACCTAAGTAGTAACCTTTGGGTGGTGTGAAATTATATAAATGCCCCCGTTTGTTTTTACTAAATGGTTTACTAACCTAGTTAGTAACCCATCGTTTTGGTTTCGCGCGCCATACGAACGTCCTCCCCTCCGACCCTCCCCTCCGGTACTCCCCTCCGACCGTCGCCTGTCGGCGTCCCCTCCGAGAAGTTTCCCTCCGACCGCATTCCTCTCGGCGGTGCTGCAGTTGCCTGATTCGGAGGAAGCAGGAGTAACGTAGTAGGAGATGCGGGTGTCTCGAAGGCCGATGCACCAGCTGTGGTTGTTAAGGAGGATGCAGCAGCTGTGATTCATTTGTGATCTGTCGGATTTTCCAGATCTGGTCCGAGCAACTCCTGGATCAGAATACGGCGACGGTTGTTGCTGAGAGGAAGATCCGCCACTGTGCACGTTGTTCTGCCGGCTGTTGGGTTAAAGTAAATCTCCGTTAGGTTTGATTTTGATGGGAAGTTAATGCCGTAGTGAAGTGTGCTGCCTGCCCTTCCCAATGTGTTAGTGAAGTTAGCTGCGAACTTCACAGGTGATCTGCAAGTTTTGACAATGAATGTTGTTGAACGATTGATCTGCATCAGCATTGCCTCGTAGCAATTTGTCATTACGATGTATTTTTTTGCAGCCTCTAAATGACGACCGGGATGTGTGCTAGGATGTATCTTAGAATGAGTTGGTGATACATTCAACCTAGGATGCAAGGGTGTCGAGTCGCATTCCATTCTTGAAGATATGGAATTTGTGTTCGACCAAGAGCACGCAACATTCGATAAATGCTTTCTACCTTAATGCATATATTTACTTGATATTTTGCAGCCAATGCTTTGGGACTACTAAATGCCGTATGTGTGTGCAGGTGAGCAGGATACGAATGACTTCCTCAATATACTTAGGGGTATGAATGAAGATCAGTTGATGAATATGTCATTTCGTACTGCCGAAGAAGTTGAAGAGTTCATTAAAATGTATTCAACGGTGCATGGATTTTCAATTAGGAAAAGGGATCGTCAGAAACTGCGAAACGGAGAATGCGTCATGAGAAAGTGGGTTTGCTCAAGGGAAGGGGTATGTTCTGATTCAGCCATGTTAACGGCCAATAGTCGGGTGAGGGCGTCTATGAGGACATCTTGCAATTGTTTCTTAAAAGCTAGAGTTGAAGAGACTGGAGAATGGAAGTTTGTAGCTCTTCAGTTGAAGCACAATCATGAAATGGTGAGCTCTGGGCTGTCTTATTTCATGCGAGAAAGGCGTAACATTTCAGACGAAGATATGACATTTATAACCCGAATGCTTGAAGTTGGGTTTAGACAGTGTGATATATGCGCCTACTTGTACACGTATCTGGTGGACACCCGCGTGTTGGTTTCTTAATGAAGGACCTCAATAACAGGAAGCTTAAGGAAGACTCAGTTGGGAGTAATGGTGGTTGTGATTCTGTGCTAGCATATCTTCTGTGTAGGAGGAATAGTGACACGGGTATGGGCTTTTACACATTTGTCGAGAAGAATGAAGTGACTCGAATATATTGGGCGGACAGTACTTCAATAGCCGATTACCAATTTTTTGGTGATGTCGTAGCTTTCGACTCTACTTTTAAGATGAACAAATATGGAATGCAAATGGTCATCATCGTGGGTGTGAATCATCATCATCAGACAACCGTCTTTGGGGCTGCCTTGATGGCTTCTGAAACCATTGCTGATTATACTTGGCTATTGCGCACTCATACATTGGTCATGGGAGGAAAACACCCGATAAGTATTGTAACTGACGCCGACAAGGCGATGATTGCATCTGTGAGAGAAGTTTGGCCAACTGCTAGGCACAGGTTATGCCTTTGGCATTTCAGCAGGAACATAACGCGCCGTGTACAGGATGCACAAATGCGACGACATATTTCTTCTTTTATGTATAACAGTAGACCATCCGAAGAAGTTGAAGAAGAGTGGACTTCTTTAATGACACATACAGGTACGATAAGTACCAGATGGCTAGAACAGATATACGATTGCAGACATATGTGGTGGCAAACCTATCTGGTTGGACATTTCTGGGCAGAGCTTAGAAGCACTCAACGGTGCGAAAGGATGCATGCATATATGAAGGAATATGTGAATGTAAATCATAAGCTTTATGATTTCGTGCACAATTTTGAGCGTGCAGTTGAAGATATTCGTCACAAGGAATATGAGGAGGACTTCAAGTCATCTCAGAAATCTTTAAGGCTTATTACCATGCTGCGCCGACTTGAGGAGGATGCACGTCGCATATATACTATGAAGTCTTTTCGTAAGGTTCAGGCTGAGATACAGAAGGAATCAAAATTTTATGTTGAAGATGTATTAGACGGAAATATTGCCATGGTGTACACTCTGTCGTGTTATGATGGTGAACATAGGTGCGTGCAATGTACATCTGCAAAGTCTTCTATCCAACTGAGTTGCAGTTGCTTACATTTTGAGACATTTGGTTATCCGTGTTCCCACCTATTCCACGTAGCCAAAATAGAAGGATTCTTGACCATACCTAGTCATCTTGTCAAGCAAAGGTGGACAATGAACGCCAAAAAAACAAGTGAAGCTCTATTTTCACACCAGGCTAACGGTGTGAACGTTGATGATTTGCGCCAGGGTATATTGATGACATCTTGCAGACGTATGTGCTTCTTGGCCGGGAAATCGGACAACTCATTCCGTAAATTGCGGAAACAAATTGAAAGTTGGACGGCGGAGTTGGAGCTGAGTTGCGGTGATGATGAAGGTAAGAAGACAGATGATGATGGCAAAGAATATATATTTACGTCAGCCAAAATGCCTAGGGTTTTCGACAATCCTCAATCTCCTAAACAATATGGTGTGAACACCCTTTGTGATGTCAATCCGCGTAGTGAAGGTACATCGGATGAGTTTTGTAATGATAACTCTGTGTTTGGTCAGTGGAAGGTGTAATCTTGAATTTCATCCCTTGTCATTCAATCAGTGATGAAAGTATTACATCAATCTGGCATGACATCCCCTGTTTATACAGTAATTATATCCCCTGCTGTTTCAAAATTGCATGCCCCTGTTATATCTAAATGCATGCCCCTGGTTAGAAGTCATCCCCACATATATACGACGTAACAGCTTTGTACATCGGACCCAAATCAAAAAGCATTAGGTGCATCTGCAAGGCTCCGTCATTGTTAGCTAGCTTCCATGCCTGCTGTTGTGGAGCTACGGTCATCCTGCTGTTTCCTCTTGATTGTGGTATCGTCTTTCACCCTTTGATATATAACCTTTCGAATGTCATTTCCAGACCACTTTATGAGGGATATCACTAGCTTCAGCCTATCAACAACACCTACATTCTAAACAGTTGCAGTGCAATGAAGTGAGTTATGCAAGCATAACTCGGTAACATAACTATAGACAGCGTTACCATACCACAGTCTCAGCTCCTTTCGGTGCTTTGGGCAATGACATGAACTTCATGACATATAATCCACAATCATTGCTGAAAACATCAAAACATAAGAATTTACGTGTAACTATTTATAACGTTACTAACGGAAGTATATGACCGACTCTACTTACGGGTGACCGGCCGCCACTTGGTCAGGCACATTTGTTGGATATGTTATAGGCCAGGAGCAGATGTCCGGGATTTGAAAACCTTTCATCTTGGATTTCCCCTGATTTTCTTGCATGATGACACTTAGAAGTTGAATAACACGGCGATGAAGGTCTGCCCTCTCATGTAGGTTGCTCAGCTTGTTGTTAATTGTGTCCAATATGAACACTTGTGATGACCTAAATGAGAGAACTTGTAAGGTCCAGTGGGTTTCCGATATGCAAACCGGAATATATATCTGCAATCACCATAACAAGTTATAGGGCAGACAGATTTACAAATCAAATGTAAACTTACCAACAACAATTACTAATATTCATTAGAAAGATGTATGACGGAATGATTACCCATTCAACTTCATTATTCCTCCCGATGTGTGCCCTATAATGTGAGTATAGGTTAGCCGCATCAAATTTTGAAATGTTGGGCATGTTGTGTCCACTGTATTGGTTGGCTGCAAGATTCTATTGCAGAACGATGCATGGTGAGATGATGTATTAAAACAATGCATATGAAGATGTGGCGCAGGATAAGACAAACTAACCCCTAACCAACTCGTGAGATACCAGATTTTCTTCTTGGCAGGATCCACATCTCTCTGGAGCATCATTGCGTGGAAGTCAATGATCTGTGTCAGCAATTGCAACTTCTCATAACGTGCATCCCGCAGAATATGTTAAGTGATGTATAAGTAATTCTTACATCACTGTCTATCCAAGCATTAGGTTTGAGTGTCAGTATGGATGATCGATTGACATGGACAAAGTCCGTGGTACACAAACATTCACTGCATACAAATACGAAATAAAAGTTGGTAGCTTACAAAGAAAACTAAAATGATAATCCAATACATGAAGGCCAAAGTCAATGAAACAAACCTATGATCCCTGCCCTCATTCCATGCTTACTCTAAGATATTCCATTGAGGTGGCGTAAATGTTTTCACCTCACTCACGGGCATATCCGTTGGAATGATCTTTTGAATTGCCTAAAAAGGAAAAATTACAACAACATATCAAAGCTGCTGACTTCATCACGGTCTTGCCCCGGTGACATGTTTCCATTCAGAGGTAATCCGTTGTTATACCTCAGGTACTGCTGTGCGTTGGCGCTTCCTTGTTCGCGTCAGTGGTTTTGGTGGCACGAATGGTGAGCTCTTGAAAGCCGAGGGCTTCATCTCCGCCGTACGACGTGTAACCCTTCTGTTAAACACAGCAGTTGTAGATGAACCAGTTTCCTGTAACCAATGACCGAATCAAAATAGCTGCTTAGACCGGCATCCTGTATTTCTAATGTAAATGCTTTCCAAATGTGACAACAGTACTTACCTTTACAACCACACAAGATTCTTCTCCTGCTATGTTATAAACTTCATCTTGAACCAACACTTGCTCAGGAAGCGAATCTGGATCTCCAATCTCGTCGTTCCCTTTGTCATCTTTACTAACTTGTCCTTCTACTATCTTCTCTTTGCCTTTGGGCGCTGTGACAAGATAGTCATCTGTCGATACATCCCCTGCTTCATCAGCTTTTTTCTTTGGCCTAAGGTAAAACTTCACCTCTTCCTCGGATTTCGTCATTACAAACTCAGATTCAGAATCAGGGTTGTTTACATTAGCATCACAATTCAATGCCGCCAACTTCTCATCCAACTTGTTCAGTGTCCGAGCGAGTCGTAACTCACGAACATCTGAATAATCGTCACTACCCTCCGAGAGTGGCTATCGTTTTTGAGCAGGTTGGAAGGGCACCAAGCTTCTTTCGGATACCATCGTCGATCCAACCTCACAGACTGGTATAACCTCCCTGGGGTTCGTTCTCTAAACCCCGACCAGTAGGTGGCGAGGTAGTCTCCTGGACAGGGCATGGCTCATTTGAATGATCAACACCTACCTCCCCGACATCGCCATTCACTGGATCATGTTCATCATCACCTCCCCCTTCACCATGTTCAACATTTTCACTGCTTGTAGGACTCAGCCTCTTTTCAGGGTGGGGTTGACTCTTTGGATTATCAAAATCACTTCTGATTCTTCGCAATTCGGTAAGAATCAGACCTAATCTCCGTAGAATGTCGATATTACTGCCTTGCAGGACTCTAACAGAGAATTCCAAACTCTGCTCATACAGAAAAGGTCAATCTTACACCAATGTAAAAGGGAAACTCATTGACATTTAAATTGTACATCGCGATGATTTTCGACTTACCTTCAACCGGCGCATTACACCTTGCATAGTCTCTGAGTTGTGGACCAAGTCGGCTTCTTCATCTGCCACATTCGGCAATTCGTTCTCATCCTGTTAAGTGCATTAACATCAATAAACCACGGAATGAATACAAAACAATTCAGGTATTGCTGCCTCGAAATGTATAAATAATTGGACTAAGAAGTTACAATATATGTTGCTTCAACATTACAGCCTTTGAAAACGCATTTGAGCCGATCGTCGTCCCAATCTTGACAAAGTGGCAATAACCTATTCATCTTTCCAAACATATCGGCAGCCTTGGACACTTTACTAGCATAGAATAACTGCATTATACACAACCCGAAAGCTTGCTGGTTAAAAGAACAAGGAATGATGATGAGTTCAATAACATCAGTGGGCAGAATATATTAACAAAGTCGTATCATCCAATTGCTCACCACAAGTATCTGCACGCTACCCCCGATGTATATTGCTTCATTCTGTTGATATGTCTTAACTTGGGCACACAAGTTATCAAGAACATGAGTTGCCCAATCAAATTTGCAGATTGCATTGACATCGCGGGTTGCAAGCAAGTACTCCTCGTGGATATCGAAGTTCGTTGTTGGGCACAAATAGCAACCTATGATGAAAATGACTACCTCTGCTCTCCACAACTCGTCCGGAGCAGTTCTTGATAGCAGACTACTCTCAACAGATTTCGAAGAAATTTTACCTCTTCTTAGGTGTCCCTTTAGCTCTTCTCGTACGGTTTCCATGTGACCGCTAAATGGGACACCAACCTTTGTAGATGGTATGCCAATTATCTCATGTACATCAGTAGAAAGCAGGGGTTATTTGACACCATCGATGACCAGAACCCTCTTATGTGGATCGAACAGCTTCAAACACAACTTCACTGCGCTGTGATTCACCTGCCTACTTGCCAGACGAAGAAGACCATCAAAACCTAAGTCTTTTAACGCTAACCTCCTCTCCTCATCGAATGTATCCAGGACCGACATTAACTTCTTTGAACTACATCGAGTATACAGGTAATCCTGTAATAGTTGAACCACAGAATGCAGACCAACACCATTCAATTAATGACAGGCAAAATCAAGAAAACAGGGACAGGGACCACTAACTTACCAGACCAACACGTACTCTTGTAGCCTTTTTCTTTTTCGAACTCTCAGGAGTGTTTGTATTTCCAACGGCCATTTCAGCATCTCTTTCAACCTCTGCCGTAACAGAAGATCATAATGTTCATTTCAACAGACAACAAATCACTCATCCTAACATACCAACACTTTAACACAATCAAACCACAATCTTCAACCATTTACAGAAACTAAATTCGTAATAATCACTCTTTAATCGCAAACGGCAAGAGACAGGTCGACGGTGATGATTAGGGTTTCGGGATATACATCAATACAAAGAGGACGAAGACAATGCAATCTCACCTGACGCCATCACTTCTGCCGAACAGCACGTAAAAGGTGCACTCGCGAGTATTACGGTCGCAGGGTCCGGTGCAGACGGACGATCGGAGGGAGGACGACGCAAAGGGGGCGGGGGGGACGACGCAAAGAGGGGCGGGGAGGAATGTGGTCGGAGGGACACTTCTCGGAGGGGACGCTTAGAGAATGCGCTCGGAGGGGACGGTCGGAGGGTAGTACCGGAGGGAGGATGACGGATGGCAACGACGAGCGCGGGCGCGCGAAAGCAAAACAATGGGTTCGTAACTAGGTTAGTAAACCATTTAGTAAAAACGGACGGGGGCATTTACGTAATTTCACACCGCCCAAAGCTTACTAATTAGGTTCGGGGTTCACTGTTAATTTTAGTAAATTACTAAACTATTTAGTAACTTGTTACTAAACCTAGCGGAGATTTACGAACAATTTTACTAAATGTTTACTAAAAGTTTCGACCGTTTACAAATAGAATTAGTAATTTTTACTAAACTTGAACAGTGATTTTTAGGCAAATTGTTAGTAATCGGATACTAACGGGGTTAGTAAATCTCATTAGTAATTTACGAACCCCGTTGGTATCCGATTACTAACGTTACGAACCCCGTTGGTATCCGATTACTAACGTTACGAACCCCGTTGGTATCCGATTACTAACGTTACGAACCCCGTTGGTATCCGATTACTAACGTTTTTAAAATCGTTATTAATCGGATACTAACGGGGTTCGTAACGTTAGTAATCGAAAACTAACGGGGTTCGTATTGTTAGTAATCGGATACTAACGGGGTTAGTAAAGTTCAGCAATAATTTACTAACCCCGTTAGTATCCGATTACTAAGAATTTTACTAAAAAAAGGGTCACTGTTTAATAAAATTTCCTGAAAAAACGTTTACTGTTTAGTAAATTTTACTAACCGATTGATGAAATTTAGTAAACTACGTAACGTTACGTGCACGTAACGTTAGCCGCTTCTGTTTATGGGCACGTTTCAGATCAACCCCATCACTAATTTTATTTGGCAATAACATTAAGGTGAAATAAATGAATCCATCCTGTAACATGATGATTGTTCTTACCGTACTTTTTACTTGTAAGAAGAAGGAAAGAAACAACCGTGTCCTTAATTTCCAGGAAATATTTGTACTTTTGCCGAGAAATCGCGTATGCTTTCTTCAAACCAAACCAATCGACAGACGCCTCCTGCGAATCCAAGAACTTCTCCCCCTAAATCCTTTGAGCTTTCCTTATCCCACTTCCTTTCTCCTCCGCCCAGATAAGGTATGCTATCGTTCGCCCCCCCTTCGTCGGCAATATTTGGCCCCTGCCCTGGGATTGGACTTTAATCTGTGTTTTTTGATGGATGCCCAGTTCGTCTTTTTTTTTTTTTCTATTCCACGTGCATTTCCCGATGTGGGCTTCCGGAGATTTCCTTGCATTTGATGTCAAGTTCGAGCCTTTCCGCCGGGTCTCGTTCTTTCTTTACCGGGTTGATCTTGCTTTCCTTTGCTTTTCATGGGATTTGACTTGCTGCAGATTTTGGGAGCAATGCTGGGTTAGTTTGAATTCTGCAAGGGGGATTCTTGTGTGAGGGGGTCGAATTTGGGAAGCTTGTGGATCGCCCAAGATGAGTGTTGTGGGTTTTGACATAGGGAATGAGAATTGCGTTGTGGCCGTTGTAAAGCAGGGGGCTATTGACGTCTTGTTGAATGATGAATCCAAGAGGGAAACACCAGCGGTCGTATGCTTTGGGGAGAAGCAAAGATTCTTGGGGTCTGCTGGAGCAGCGTCTGCGATGATGCATCCAAGGATGACCGTGTCTCAGGTTAAGAAGCTCATTGCTAGGAAATTCACCAACCCCGAGGTTCAGATGGAATTGCAGAGGATGCCCTTTGAAACCTGTGAGGGGCCAGATGGAGGAATTTTGGTACAAGTACAGTATGCAGGAGAGGTTCACACATTCTCGCCTGTTCAGATAATGGCTATGCTTTTCGCACACTTGAAGGATTTATCGGAGAAGAATATGGAGATGCCTGTCTCTGATTGTGTTATTGGGGTTCCCTCGTACTTCACAGACTTGCAAAGGCGTGAGTACTTGAATGCAGCAGTGATAGCTGGGCTTAAGCCTTTGAGACTGCTTCATGATTGCACTGCAACTGCGCTCAGTTATGGGATCTACAAAACAGATATTACCAACAAAAGCCCCATCAATGTTGCGTTTGTTGACATTGGTCATTGTGATACCCAGGTTTGTATAACATCATTCAACATTGGGCACATGAAGATACTGTCACATGCCTTTGACTGTAGCTTAGGCGGTAGAGATTTTGATGAAGTTTTGTTTGACCATTTTACTAAACTATTTAAAGAGGAGTACAAGGTTGATGTGTATTCCAATGTGAAAGCTAGCATACGGTTACGAGCAGCTTGCGAAAAAATAAAGAAAATTTTGAGTGCCACTGAAGCGGCGCCCCTTAATATTGAGTGTTTGATGGATGAAAAGGATGTGAAGGGCCATATCAAAAGGGATGATTTTGAGAGATTGGCTTCAGGATTGTTTGATAGGATCGGCATCCCTTGTAGAAAAGCTTTGGCTGATGCAGGATTGCCTCTGGAGAGGCTTCATTCAATCGAGCTTGTTGGATCAGGGTCCAGAATCCCTGCTGTTGGTAAATTGCTGACTTCAATATTTGGGAAAGAGCCAAGCAGAACATTAAATGCTAGCGAGTGTGTGGCTCGTGGATGTGCTTTACAGTGTGCAATGCTTAGTCCTGCTTTTCGGGTCAGAGAATATGAGGTTCAGATGTCATGATTTGTTTTCCAAATTCTATTCATTTCAGGACTGAAGATTTGTTTTCTGTCTATTTTCCATCATAACAATTGGTTGACTCAAATGTCTTATGTTTTTCTTGTTATATGGCCTTTAGCACAACTGTTTCCCCTTCATTTGTCAGGTTCAAGATTCCATTCCCTTCTCCATAGGGATCTTATTAGATGGTGTTCCTGTCAAAGTTGATTGCAATGATGTTCTTTTTCCTAGACGTCATCCAATTCCCAGTTTTAAAACACTGACATTCCATAGGTGTGGCACTTTTCACTTGGAAGCGTTCTACGAGAAGGCCGATGAGCTGCCTTCTAGTGCATCCCCAAAAATTAGTCGCTTCACGGTATGATCATCATCAGGTTTGAGAATAGCAAATTCATTTTATGGCGGTTAAACTCCTAAGTAGAAGTAGACGAGTACAAAGGAGCTGGCGTTTGCTTTCACTACATGTTTTTCAGCAATGTCTTAAAATTTGTGACAAGTTTCCATAATCCTTTTGTTTTTTACTTTGAGTAGTTATGTTCCTTGTGGTCTTCCAATGTTGATGATTTTTTTTCATCACTTGTTATGACAAGTATTTATTCCAGATTGACCCCTTCAAGAGCTCTCCAATTCTCGCCCAGAAACATTTGTTGTTATGAAAATAGATAGTTAAATGCAAATGGCACACAGATGTTCAAGAAACGGATACCTTTGAATGACCTGTTTGGAGATATTTTACCAAGACAGTGCCCATGCATATATGTTTATGTCCGAAGTCATGTCATTGTCCTCATGTGGCCGTCCTTGATGATGACAAAGACAATTTCGAAACTTTGGTTCGAAATTTTCCACCCAACCGCCCGCGCCTTTGTTCGTGATATAGGGTTGCATGGTGAAAAGAATAAAGTCAAAGTCAGAATCCTTATAAACCTCCATGGCATTGTGACTGTTGATTCGGCAAAGGTCAGGGAATATAATGATGAAGGGCTTATCCAGTTAGTTTGTGATATTGCAACCCAACTGATGACTATTTTTTTCCAGTTGATTGAGGAACACGTGAATGGAATAATTGCTGGGGGTGATGGTGGTCCGGAGGTGGACAGAATGGATGTGGACCCTGCTTTAGATGCTGGTTCTTCTGCTTCTTGTCAGAATGGTGCTGAAGAAGTATCCCCATCTACTTAGCCTTCGCAATCTTCGGTACGATTGTTCCACCTTTTTTGTTAGGAGCAACTATCTAGTGTTATGCATCAAAGAACCTAATCCAGCTCTGCTGCTGATCTCTTGAAACCTGCATTGCCAGTCTGTTTATAGAAGAAATCGCTTTGTATGAAAATATATTAACAGTGCTAGTTGTGATTCTTGATACAACAGGGCTACGAATCAAGAGACTACAAGTCCCCCAAGCAACATGATATACCAGTTAGTGTGATGGTCTACGGAGGGATGTCTCATGCTGATCTCTGTGAAGCACTGGAAAAGGAAATTCAGCTGGCTCAGCAAGACAGGATCGCTGAGCAGACCAAAGAGAGGAAAAATGCTTTGGAGTCTTTCGTATATGACATGCGTAACAAGGTAGACATTGGAGATAATATTGTGGACCACTGACGAAGCATGTTTATGCTATGCAGTAGATAACTTGCCTGCTTTTCATGAGCCCTTTCTGGGAAAGTTGCTTCAGTGATTGACGAGTCCATTTATTTGTTTGACCATAGCTTCTCAACTCCTACCGAAGCTTTGCAACTGATGTGGAGGGAGATGTCATTTCTAGAAGCCTACAACAGACAGAGGACTGGCTTTTTGATGAGGGTGATGATGAAACTGAAAATGCCTATGCCATGAAACTTGAAGATCTGAAGAAGGTAACATTTTCTCTCAGGTTTTACAGTGCTCCCAAATATGTCATCTACATTGAGCTCAAGTTCTTTTGTTATCCTGCAGCTAGTAGATCCTGTTGAGAGCCGGTATAAGGAAGAAGAAGCCAGAGCACAAGCAAGCAAGGACTTGATGAATAGCATTACAAACTACCGGGCATGGGCGAACTCACTTCCACACCGGGACAGGGAACTGGTAGGAGGCAGAATTCTCATTGATAAGTATCATAGAAGATTCCAATTTTTTTTTATATCCTTTGCTGTTGTTTTTAGATGCTGGGTGAGTGCTTTAAGGTGGAACAATGGTTGAAGGAGAAAAGCCAGCTTCAGGATTCCTTGCCCAAGAACACTGATCCGGTGTTATGGTCAAGCGAAATTAGGAGCAGGGGGGAGGATCTAGTGAGGTAATCCTCCACTTATAACATTTGGGTTTCTCTCTCTCTCACACACTCTCACTTTTTTTGGTCAACATTACCAAGATTCTGCGGTGCCTCCATGGGAAAAATGGATCCAGGAACTGCAGCCATGTAACGAAATCAAGAAGCAATCACTCTTGGGACAGTGCAGGGGTCACATATAAACGTCCGGACTGTACATCGCGAATAGAGTCCTCTAGGCTGTAGAGTTAGTATTTCCAAGGGGATGTCTTACCATAATATACGTCCAGTTTGTTTTTTTAACCTTTTCCTAATACATATAGGTTTAGCCAAATTGAGGTTTGGAAATCGAGAAGTCGGTTCAGGAAATGGTAGGAGAAGCTCATTGTAATCTCCTTAAGTCCAAACTTGGTCCTCTTACCAGCAATTTTTATTGAGATGCATTAGAGTTATATGGATATGTGTACACCATCAAACATCGGCTGTGTTATGTCAACACAATTATAGGGATCATTCTTCTGTTACATTGAGCAAAAAGCGGTTGGCTGGTCTTTCTTGCATTGCTTATTTGGTTGCAATGGTCTTGAGTACGAGTTTTATTCAGCTGGAATGATCAAATACAGCTTGCTGATTCCCTTTCTTCTACACTGGATTTTGACATCCCAAGAAAATGTAATTCTACTGGAACCCGAACGCAATCAGGGAATCCTAGTCTTTCCCCTGGATGATGTTAAACCTTTCCCTTCTTTTTAGGATTTCCCTTCCGTTTTGGCTTCTTCAATGCCGTTCCCTTCTCCTGTAATCAGCAAAGCGATAGATTTAAGGTCACTTCGCTTACCAACATTCAGAACAACTGCAGGGTAGATATGTGCCTTGGGTCTTACCTTTTTGTAGCATCGGTAGGCACTTTCGCCAGTCAGTTCTTGCCCATTTCCAGTGACATAAACCTGATGGAAGTCACGCAAAAGGTTAATAACCTATGATCAGTTGTGCCTTTGTTCCAGCCCATAGACTGATAAACTTTTGCAGGGATTATGAAGAGTTAGATAGTGATAGTCAATGCACCTTCCTCCCACCAGGTGCTGTGTACCAATGACCAGTTGATTTGCTGGTCACTTGTACCCGTTTCTTGCCGGCATTCATAGGAATATCACCAGAGGTTTTCAGGTCCACCCAGCCTAAAGAGTACTGGGACTCTTTGGCCTTAGAATGAGTTGCCCTACTTCTGGCCCTCGACCTCTTCTTCAAGTTTGTCTTCTGCTCCGCTGTTGATGCCACTCGAGAAGATTCTCCATGAGCAAACTGATGCCTGCAACATGACATTATTTTCCAAGATATGAGGAAGAGATAAGCATTAGCAAAATCAACAGCTGCTAGATGAATGGGATGAGGTTTGCATGACATACACGTAATCAATGAGGGATCCAGTGGACTGCTTATTTTCTTGGCTGTAGACACCACCAATGGGCGAAAAATGGGGCAAGCGACGGCGAACAAGGTTCCGAATATTAGGATCTTCGTGGAAAAAGTAATGATGAGCAGGTGGGAGCTCAAAGTTTCCTTCTGGACGACTCTCATTTATTTGGGTGGTAGTAGTATGATTGGGCCATTCATCGTCACCGAAGCTTGCAGGAACATGAAATTTCTGCGATTTATTCTGATAGTATTCTTCACAAACTTTGTCCAAAGCAGGGGTTGAGATGCGGAAACCCTCAACCGGACTGAAAGTTTTCCACAAATCTTCTGTTCCATGTGTGCCAGAAGATTCTCCTTTCCTCCTCAGCTGACTACTGGATGCTTTGTGCTCATTTGCACCTCTTGCTGCCTCGCGGGGCATATCAAAGATCCCATTAGCCACAATGGGGCTCTCACTTCTTGTTGGACTATTATCGGAGTCCGAATCAACCAGATGGAATCTTCGAAGTGGGCTCACAAAAGACTTCCTGTTGACCAGTCTTCTTCCACTTATGGTAGATGGATTCTCCTCTTTCGTCACGGTTGAGCGGCTTGAGGAGGACACACTGCCCGTATGGCGTCCACATAGCGGGACTTTCTCACCGCCTGAAGCCGACCGAAGGTGGGCAGATGACTTAGCATCTACAACCATAGTTCAGCCACTTATGTCAGTAACAGACAAGCTTCAGCAAAATAAAATCGAATTCATCACTCATCTTCACACAGGCAATCCCAATAACTTCAATCTTAACAGCAAAGTCCATTCATTTCTTGCCATTGACATCATATTCGACATTCCCTTCTAAGCAGATCATAATGGACAGACAAACAAGATTACGAATGATTAACACCCACTGCGACAATGAACCTACTGCTTCTAATCTAAACACCCCATCGAAAATCAACCCAAAGAGAACACCCCGATTCTGAAGCAGTCCGTCCCATGAAAACATAACCCTTAATTTCCTACCTTCACGTGAATCCTCCGGAGAAGAGAACTCCTCAATGTCATCATCATCGTCGGCATCACCACCGCCCGTCTCTGGAGACGAACTGATCGCAATGGCCGCCCTCGCCCCCACGGAATGGCTAAGCACCCCGCGCCTGAGCCGTCGGAACAGCGGCTGGGCGTCCTCGTTGGTGGGCTCATCCTCGAGGCCGGAGTCCTCCGCAAGCTGATCCGCCACATCCTCGGGAACACAACAGGGCGGTGGCAGTCCCGGGTCACCTTCGGGGTCGGAGTCGAGACCGAGCGAGAACGACGGAAGGTCGAAGTCCGGCATCTCCGTTCAGGGGGTAAAGGGAGTGAACGGAATTCAACGGAACGGGGAATTAATTTGGTTTGGCGGGGTAGGATTCGTTTTCATTTTAAAAATAAATTTCCCAAACACTTTTGGCGCACAAAATTTGAATCTTCATTTGCATTTGCCTCGACCAAAACAAAAAAAAAAAGACTCACGGAATTGAATTGATCCTGTTTAGGCTTTAAGGTCTTCGTGCCTATGTTGCTCGGCTATGGATAAGAATATAGGCATACGATACATTACGACATTGATAACACGGTTTGGACGCCATAAAAATTTTCAAATTTATATTTATAAAATATTATAATCAATGTAATTTCATATCAAGCAATAACTTAAAAGAGCATCATACTTTATATATCATGTGTACATAAATGTTTAGTGGTGTTTATTATTTGATCAAATCAAACCTTTTTAATTTATTTTGATTTTGTATTTGAAAATTTTCAGATTTCAGTTTGGGTTTCGATACTAATCCGAACCAAATCGAAAATAAATTGTTTCATAATTTTCGTACTAAGCAGTATAAAATATTAAATCTATATTTAAATAAAATTTCATTTTATTTTCTTTTAAAAAAAATTTCATGACTTTCTTTTTGCCTCCTTCATGTACTAACACATTTTTAACCAAACCAAACTAAACCAATTAAAATATTTTGTTTTTTTTTTTCTAAATTAGATCTGATTTTACTTAAGAAAGCACAATCGAAAATAATTTTGGTTTTCTCTATTTGGTTTGGTTCTGGTTTACTGCACCCAATCCCATTACGTTTTGAATTCATGAGAAAGTAGATTTAATTTTTATTTTGTATTTCTACTCGCATCCAAATGATAAACTTCACGACATTTTGTTTTTCAACTTTCGGGTACATATCACTTTCAAGAATTTAAAAGTAACAATTAGAATATATTTCAAGTTATTCGGACATATCGAGTGATACAACACTTATATTGATAGTGACATTATGTTAATTGCTTAAGAAACGAAAAAAAAAATCATTTAACAATAATGTTCATAATGGTTCGAATACAGCAAAATATTTATCGGACAAGAAAAAGTAAATATCGGATATTGTTTTCTTATATTTTCACTTTTTATCATTAGCCGAAAGGTATTGTATTGAACAAGTATCTCCCCTCTGTTTGCAGTTGAGGTACTAAAATTTAACGCATATTTAATGGATAAAATGAAGTATTCGGGCATTTTTCCTTTATTACATTCTTACGTTTATTTCATATCATTATTTAAAATTACAAAATTTTCTCTACATTTTTAGATAATACTGTTCGCTCCGAAAGTGACCGTGGACAAGCCGGATCCAAACACGTCGGAAATTTCTGGCTCTATGGGCAACTGGTGCCCAGAGGATTCGTTGCAACGTGTGGTCGCCATATGAAATGAAAGAAAAGAAGGGGGAAGACAGCGGATGGGCAGCCTTAAGCAGAAGCACTTACGAATGCCATCGACGATGCCTTCGGGAGTGAGCAAGAACGCAGGAGCACAAAGAGAGCTTGAACGCTGGAATGCTTGAATATGACAATATATGTCCGTCTATAGAGAGGTGTCTTTGTACAATGCCGAAGAACAACTATTTATACTAAGCTAGACCTACGTATATACGGTAATGTAATATTGCACATATATTACGCTTCCTTTGCTACCAGTCTCCTTGGAATATCTCATTTCCATATGAGCAAACTTGGTAACAATCTCCTTCCGGATCCCGCGATCTTCTGGAGCCTTCCTTAACAGCTGACTGATAGACCGTGTCGCCCATTGGCCTTCGCCGTAGAGTTTCCTCGCTCGTTCAGTCTGACTGTCTCTTGTCGCTTCATCAACCTGTTGTAGCCCGTCGCCTGGTAATCCCGTTGCTTGGTGATCCCTTCGCCCAGCAAGCCTTCGCCTGGTGTGTATCCGTGGTCACCTCCTTCCTGGATTTTCTTTCCTTGGGCCTATGTTCTGGACCGTCGATCCACAGATTTGGCCAAGATCTGTGGCCCAGAATTTCTTTTGCTAAACATATAAGCCCCCCTCAAGGCAGACTGAGTAATTTGTGTCGCCTTGAAAAAGACCAACTAATCATTCCCCTGTAGCCTCGGTAACGTGTGTAGGCAAGTAATGACCATTGACTGTCGATATATCCGAATCGTATCGGTTGAGATCTCCAGGACAACTGTTGCGATCCCCGAAATATCTGTCATAATATCTCCCGTCAAAGTCCTTTTACCCCTCACGACTTCGCTATAAATTGAAGGGTTCGGATCATCTTCTGATGCACAAACCATCGTCCTTTGAAAATAGCTAAGTCATGAGGTTCCTGTCTTTCTTTTGGTGTTCTATCCGGAGCTTATGCCAATCACCTTAGCTTGTTTGGGAGACTATACCCATCACCTTACGAGGGTGGTCTCCAACTCCTCGACTTTCCTCCTTCTGGAAGGGAAGAGAGCCTGCACAAGCCTTCGACGCTGTGTCGCGGATATCGTCTGGTTGGTACCTCACTAAACTGGCCTTTCCGGTGCCACCATACAATCTGATCTACCGGGGCCTATGAGGTAGAAGTCATTGTCCCATCCCCAATTTGCCAACCTCACGGGTTCTAGGAGATCTGACCAGGCATCAGATCTTCAACTCCATGGCATTGTGTGAGGTTCCATCTGGCGTCCTGAAAACCAGGGTCTCCATACGCTTCTACCGATGGGAGGGGATTTCTCTTTGCAACTACGGATCTCCTTCATATGAGGGAAGAACCGGGTGTGCTGGTTTCTGTGGATAAACCCTTGAAGAACGCCAAACGTTCGTGATATCTTCAATAGAGCATTTCCAACGAGTGGAAGCGTTGTCTACTGACTCATCTATTTATTTATTTTTTGTTTCGTGTACACTTACTATCAAGCAAACCCGTGTAACGCTTGGATTTGAATGAGAATAAATGTCTATTCATTATGAACCTTTTCGCTTACCCACTTATGACAATTGAATTGTCATCAGTTTCCAAGCGACGCTTTGGATATCACCCGTCCCATAATTGAGGCGACGTCTGTGTTGGGCATCGGTCGTCAAGCGACGTCCCATTTGGGCCCTACCTTTGTCAGTTTCTGGGGTTATAAAGTCTTTGAGGGTCAGGGTTTCCCGCTCACTCACTCAGAAACGCTTCTCTTTCTTGCCTTCTTGGATTCTTAGAAACCCTCGTTCTTTTGATTCTCATGGCCTCTGATAGCTCTTCCTCGTCGTCTTTCGAGCCTCCGATCCATCTAGACGGCGACGCTGCCAAGTTTCAACATGCTTTCACCAAGTCTTGGCAGTCTCATGTTTCCACCATTCACACGACGCAATCGGACTTTGGTACTGCTATGCCGGGCTAATAAACCATTGGTCCATTCATTCCCAACTCTACACCAGCAGGCTGCCTACTGTGTTCCGTCGTCGTTTCAAGCCATCGGGATGGGGGCCATCTGTTCGAGCGGATCTCCGTTCGAGCGGACCTCCGTTGTTTTCCTTCTCCTCGGAACAGGGCCGTTCGGGATTGGGTTTCCAAGTGGATGGAAAAAAAAGGCACTGCGTGGGAAGCGATGGGGGTCAAGGCGCTGAACGAAGTTTCCCATTGCCCCGTCGGGCCCAACCTCTCTGTGATTACTGGGTTCCTTTCGTTTTGAAAATCGGTTGTCAATTGCTTTTATTTTCCAAGCGGACCGATGTCGGTCACCTTGGAGGATATCGCCTTCTTGACTGGCTGCAGTCTGTCTGGAGCCCCCATTCGTTTTGACAGCGGGCATAGCGACCTGAAGTTCAACCCTTCAGAGAGGGTTAGCAAGGTCGCTGCAAATCATCTCAAGGATGATAAATGGGGACCCCATGAGGAGTTCGAGTTGTACCTGGAGTGGCTGTCCAAGTTCATCTTCTGCAACCGAGGGAAACGTCTTGGTGCATTCATGATTGGAGTGGCCACTAGCCTCGTTGAGACTGCCAATGCTGACAAACCTGAGCCTGTGGCCTTCGCCCCCTTCCTTTTGTGTCTGCTCTATCGCAGCATTTATCAGGCAACTGACACGCTAGCCGACTTCCCTAGCTGTACGATGGATGGCCCTCTATGGCTCTTATACTTATGGATCGTTCTTTACTTCCCCGGGTTCACCGGTTATTCTAAACCCATGCTTACCCGGGATGAGGTCATCACAGCGTGTTCATCTCGGTACTGGGGTACCTCCAGCACTGTCAGTTGCATCCAAGCCCTAGCGAACGGATGCAGTGGTGCGGGGGCAGTAGTTTCCTGGCGCCCTTTTCCTGAGGAATGGGAGAAGCCGTGCTTGGAGACAGTTAAGCGCTTCCTCCCGGCTTTCTACACCAGGGAATTGGTGGGCGTAGATTCTGAAGGGCTGATTTTCGAGGTGTACAACCCTCAACTTTGCGCCCGTCAGTTGGGCTTTGCCCAATCTTTAGCCGTCCCTTTCTTCGAGTCTAAGAACCAACCCCTGGATGAGCGTACTTCGTTTCCTATGGAGTCGAGGGTGGCCGAACAGACCCGGGAGCCACGTCTTGGCACGGCCGAGATTGTGCCTACACTTTGGGGCTGTCGAACTGCATCTTTCTCCATGACCTGGCACGAAGTCTGGAAGCAATTGGAGACCACCTTTCAGTTGAAAAGGTTGATTGAGGAGGAAAAGGCGTTCGCTCCTGTAGCGCTTGTTGTTTCGGGCGAAGCCTCTTCAAGGAAGTAGCCATCGGGTGATAGTTCACCCCCTTCGGGTATGTCTGGTCAACTTGACCTCTACTGAATTGGTATCTAGGTGGTTAACCATCTTTTCGTTTGCAACAAGTGCTAAGAAAGCAAGATCCTCCCGTGCGGGCTCATCATCGCAAGGAGCCCGCTCGCATGGACCTGCTCCATCTGATCGTCCCGTTGAGCAGGCGCTGTCTGGGAACGTGACAGGTATTGTCTGTAGCATATTGTCTACTCTTTGATGGGAACTTTGAGTTCGACGACTTTTCATTTCATCAAGGTATCGTCGCTTCTGACCTCATCAACATCGATGATATCCCAGATGATGTCACTCTTTCTTCGTTGTTAGGCGGCAGTCACCAACCCGCTAAGCCGGAGTTAGTGGAGCCCCCTAGCGAAGTAGTGCGTGAGGCCTTGCCTCCTTCAAACCTCGAGGCTGAGGCCTCTTCCAACAGTGTCACCGCCACCCAGGAGTTGTCAGGCGAAGCGGCAGAAGTCTTCCTGGGTCAGGCAACTGAGACCTCCCCGGGCCAGTAAAAACCGTGACGCTTGATCGACCTGCTCATTTTTATCCCAGCTTGATGTGCTCCGCACAATCCCTCATGTGTTTCCATCATGATTGGGATGGCTTCGTTTAGATCGACGCATCTCAGAAGCACTCCTTCATTGGTTTTCCTATAAAGGACGTTATCGAGGAGTACATAGTGTCTGGCGATCACACAAATTCTCCTCTCAATTTTGCGTTAGTATCCTTGAGGAACTGTTATATTGGCTCTCGCCAGTCCTCTTTCTGTCCGAACAAGTTTGCGGTATGAGCCTATTTGGTTTTTACCTCGTCGTCGTTATAAAACTCTGGTCGTTTGCTTACGAACAATGTCACTTTGTTCTTGGACATTTCCAAGTCATTAATCAACCCAGAGGCACACTATGCTAAGTGGTTGGCCTCCTGGTTGTCAACCCGTTTTACATGGACTACTTCAGCCTTGTGCAACTTTGCGAAAAGTTCCTTCGCCTTGCGCATGTATTTACCTAGATGGGGCGCGTGACACTCATTCTGGTCAAGAAGTTGCTGAATTACTAGTTGGGAGTCGTCGCATATTTTTACGATTTCCATTCTCCAATCTAGCGCTAGCTGCAATGCTAAGATTAAGGCTTTGTATTCTGCCTCAATGTTAGTAACTTTCCCGTTGATGTGACAAGCCACCCTAGTTTCCGCTTTCCATGGTGTCTCAATAAAGACGCCCACACCAGTCCGAATTTGTTAGAGGACCCATCGAACCAAACGGTCCATCCTTTGTTCGGGTGATCTTCTTCGAGTGTGGACTCGAGATTGCCTTCACCATAATGAGTTATGAATTCGGCTAAAGCATAACCCTTGACTGAGGCTTGCGGTTTATGATAGATATTGTAGGCTGAGAGCACTAGGCTCCACTTGCCTATCCTTCCTGTAAGTAAGGGATTGTCAAAGAACACTTTAGTAACCAGGGTCTTGGAGACAACGCACACATCGTTAGACCCGATATAGTGTCTTAGTTTCGTTATTGAGTAATATACCGCCTGGCAGATCTTTTCTGTTAAGGTGTATCTTTGTTCTGTTTCTGTGAGTAGGCGCGACAGGTAGTAAATCGCCCTTTCTACTCCATCGTGCTCTTGTGATAACATTAATCCAATAGTGGATTGGGATGCTGCTACGTATAGAATGTACGGTTGGTCCGCACTTGGTGGTGCCAGAACAGGCGGATTGACTAGGTAGTCTTTTAAATTCTGGAACGCTCGCTCATGTTGTGATGTCCAGTTTATCTATCCCTTATATTTTCCTTTGAGGATTGTCGAGAAGGCACTTGTCTTAGATGCGACATTACCTATAAATCGGCGGATATAATTTACCCCGCCGAGGAAGGCTTGAAGTTCCTTCTTGCTATGTGGTGTTGGAAGATTTTGAATCGCGCAGGTTTTCAAAGGGTCTACTTCGATTCCTTGTTGGTGCATAAAGAAGCCAAGAAACTGCCCCTTTTGTACTCCAAATGCACATTTTAGTGGATTAAGTTTGAGGCTCTGCTTTCGCATCTTTTCAAATGTTTCGCTTAAATGAGAAGGATTGTCATGTCTCTTTTTAGATTTCACCACAACATCATCTATGTATACCTCAACTGTCTTTCCTATCAGTGAGGCGAAGATTAAGTTCATCGCTCTCAGGTAGGTGGCTCCTGCATTCTTTAACCCGAAAGGCATTACTACCCATTCGAATATTCCTATTGGGCATCGGAATGCAGTTTTATGAACGTCTTCCTCAGCGATGAAAATTTGGTTATACCCAGAATACCAGTCCATAAAAGACATTAGCTCGTGTCCTGCCGATTTATCTATGAGATCATTAGCTACCGGCATGGGGTATTCATCTCTGGGCATCGCTTTGTTCAGATCACATAAGTCTATGCAGACCCTGATCTTTCCATTTTTCTTGCCGACCGGCACAATGTTGGAGATCCAGTCGATGTACTTAGCCGTTCTTATGTATCCGGCTCTGAACAACTTCTTAATCTCTTCTATACCATTTGGGCTACTTCCTGCGACATCCTCCGCGGGGTTTGTTTCACGGGTTTGATGTTTCTATATGTTGGGAGTCGATGCTCGACCAAATCCCGGTTGAGACCTGACATCTCGCTGTACTCCCAAGCGAAGCAATCCTTATAAGTGTGAGGGACTTCGCTTATATTGCGCGCCTCTATTTCGTTCATAAGCGAACTGAGGTATGTAATACGTGGGGAATCAGTCGTTCCCAAGTTTATTTCTTTCAACGGATCACAAGGGGTAACAGAAGTATTATGGACTTCTTTATTATTTGAATAAATATTTAGCATATCCTGGCCTGCTAGAGGAGACGAGTTACATCGAGTCTCATTTATTCTAGATGTCCTATATTTAGCTAATCTTTCTAGGACATCAGCTACTGGATCGGTTTGCTCACTCTCCATTGGATAAGGATGGGTTGAGGAGTCTTTCGGGCTCCAAGTCCGTCTCAGTTTGCTGAGTGATGTCGTCATCCCGTATTGCAGCTTCATGCATATCTTTCTTTAGTGGAGTGAGATCTTGCTTGGCTTCGAGCTATAACTCATCGCCCTACTCTGTTGGAATAATTGGATTTTGAGGCGACGCCACAGGTGGTCCGTCGTACGAGACCAGGAATTCGTAGCCTGTGTCACTTAAAGGGCCAACATGTGGGTCTCCCATAGCATATCTCTACTTTAAGATCATGTCCTTCACTTGTTTAACTATGTTTATATTTCGTTGGGATCAGCACAACCTGAAGCGTGTCAGACAGAATCATCGCCTGCAACGGAACCAAGGATTCCGGTCGTGATGGGACCCACCTGCACGTCTCTCAGCCTAGAAGTTGAATTAATTACCCGCTCCGGAAGGGTAGTGCCAGCCCCTGAAGCCTCGTCTCCAGCCGAATCTTCGAAGCCCAAGGCGCCTTCAAACGAGCAAATCCGCAAGGTGATTTATACGGTGAAGGGAAGCGACTACGATATAGTCGAGCAGCTCCGAAAACAGCCAGCCCAAATCTCACTATTCGACCTCATCCATTCATCTGACAAGCACAGGGAGATGTTGGAGAAGTTTCTAGCCGAGGTACATGTGCCAGAGCAGGTTGAAGTCGCGGCGTTAGATGCGTACATGAGCAGCATGCTGGCGAACAACATAATTACCTTCTCGGAAGACGATCTACCGGAACATGGGCCGGATCACAACAATGCTCTCTTCATCACGCTCAAGTGTCGTGATACCACCATCTCCAAGGTTCTCATCGATGGCGGGTCAGGGGTTAATATCATCCCGTTGGCGGTAGCTCAAAAGCTCGGCATCAACTTGGAGAAGCTTTCACAATCCGGCTTAACTATTCGGGCTTTCGACGGCGCGAAGCGGCAGGCCCATGGGGAAGTTACGTTGGAGATCAAAGTTGGGCCAACCCTCTTCTCTACCCAATTCCAGATTCTGGAGACTGCGGGGTCCTTCAACATGTTGCTGGGGCGTCCATGGATTCACCAAGCTGGGGCAGTTCCCTCAACGCTTCATCAGATGATTCGATTTTCCTCAGATGGCAAGCTCATCACAGTCCGGGGAGAACATTCAATGGAGCTTTGCCACGAGATTGACATGCCATACGTGGGAGAGCCAACCGAAGAGCCGTCAACAACGCAGACCTTGGAGATGGTCAACATGGTGAGGCGCGACTACAAATCAGATCCTTTGATGACATGGGGCAACATCAGTGCCGCAAAGGAATTCCTTCGACATGGGTATCAACCGGGCCAAGGACTCGGAATTAGAGGACAAGGGATCGTCTATCCGATCACTATTCCAGCTCCTGCAAGGACTAGTGGACTCGGGTTCACTGGCAAAGTGCGGCGCAAACAGGGCAATCACCCCATCGGCAAATCGGCCATCCATTTCGTCCGATCATCTGCGGCGACAATGGAAGGCGAAATCCTGTCGGAGAAGTTGGAGAATGTGAAGATCCAGAAGGATGAAGAAGTCGATGATGAGCAGATGACTATTGAACATGTTAATGTCATCCAAGTGAATATCGGGCTCGGGCATAGGCGTCGACCTCGCATGCGGGCGCCGTACTTCCGAGCTCCAGTAGTGCCAATTCCACCCCGGACGCCTCCAAGGTTCGAAGCGCCTCCTCCGAACAGGCGCTTGGATTCTCCTACTACTAGCGAAGAAGCGGAGGAGAAGGAAGGCGAGAAGACCAGGACACAAGAGTCCGAAGAAGAAGTTTGTATGATGGAAGCGTCGACCCTGGCCGAGTCAGACATGCCTCTCAACGGGTGAAACTTTCCATCTTTACTTATATGCACTTAGATAGATAGAGTCTAGGGTAGGTTACCTTGCTACATTCTGGTCGCGGACTAGCAAGGTTGTCTATATGCAACGCGACCCCTAGGCAGTACCTAGGGCATTTGTGGGATCGGGCCGCTGATGATCAGGGCGAATCTAAGGAAACGACGAGGGACCCGCTGAGTCCTGATCCCACAACATTTTGTTTTGGTCATAAGCGCATGCCTTATTGTCGCATGAAACGATATTTCGAATGATTCATTTCAATGCATCACTCTGATTTCTGCTCCTTTTCAGGAACGGCGCTTCGGGTACACCCGAGAACACCCCTGAACAAGACGGAGAAGCAGTAGACGACCCTAAATCCATAGAAGGATACTACGGCTTGGAACAAGGTCTTCAACGACATGAAGAACCAAAGGACATCACACTGCAGAGGCCGGTTTCAATCAACATCGGAACTCAAGATGACCCCAAGGAATTGTTCGTCGGCGCAGACTTATCAAAGGATGAAACTGAAGACATCACCAACTTGCTCAAGGAATTCTCTGACGTCTTCGCTTGGTCGTACACAGACATGCCGGGATTAGATTCGGAGATTGTGGAGCACAAGATTCCTACAGACCCGTCAGTTCATCCTATAAAGCAAAAGCAGCGCCGATATAAGCCCGAACTAGCCCTTGCCATCAAGGAAGAAGTGGATAAGCTGCTGAGGGTCAACTTTATCGAAGTGTCTACCTATCCACAATGGGTTGCCAACATAGTCCCTGTCATCAAGAAGAATGTGAAGGTCCGAGTCTGCGTCGACTACCGCGACCTCAACAAGGCGAGTCCCAAGGATGACTTTCCACTCCCGCACATCGACCTATTGCTGGACAATACCGCTGGATTCAACAGATTCTCTTTCATGGATGGATTCTCCGACTACAATCAGATTCGTATGGCCGAAAAAGACAAAGAAAAGACAACTTTCACGACGCCCTGGGGCACGTTCTGTTATCGAGTTATGCCTTTTGGACTTAAGAATGCTGGGGCAACTTATCAACGTGCTATGGTGGTTTTATTTCATGACATGATGCATCGCGAAATTGAAGTCTACGTCGACGATATGATCGCCAAGTCCAAGGAAGATGAAGACCACACTGTCATTCTCCGGAAGCTATTTGAACGGCTTCGCAAGTACAAGCTGCGCCTCAACCCTGCCAAATGCTTGTTCGGAGCAACGTCGGGCAAACTTCTTGGTTTCGTTGTCAGTAATAAAGGCATTGAGATTGATCCTGATAAAATCGAAGCAATTCGTGATCTCCCAGCTCCAAGGTCAGTCAAAGAGATTCGCGGCTTCATGGGTCGTGTTAACTACATCGGACGGTTCATCTCCAACCTAGCCGACACATGCAAACCACTGTTCAAGAAATTAAGGAAAGACGTCAAATTTGAGTGGGACGATGATTGCAAGATCGCATTTGAGCAGATTAAGACGTATTTGACAGAACCACCAGTTCTTATCCCGCCAAAGTCGGGGCATCCTCTCACGCTCTATCTCACCGTCAAGGAAGAATCATTTGGAGCCATGCTCGCCCAACAATTGCCAGATGCCAAGGAGCACGCGATTTACTACCTCAGCAAGAAATTTACAGAATGTGAGTCAAGATAGACAACTTCTGAGCATACCTGCTGCACACTCATTTGGGTTCTCCACCGACTCCGACAGTACACTCTGCACTATGAGATCCTGTTAGTGTCCGAGAATGACCCACTCAAATATCTCTTCGACAAGCCAACACTGATGGGGAGAGTATCAAAGTGGCAATTGCAGCTCGCCGAATTCGACATTCGATTCCACTCCACGAAGTCAGTCAAGGGGAGAACAATCGCCGATCACATCGCTGAATATCCAGGAACGAATGATTCATCTTTGGAAATCGGACTACCAGATGAGAACATCTTGCTCATGTAACAAGAACCAAGGTGGAAGAT
The DNA here is from genome assembly GCA_023653495.1 of Melastoma candidum. Lineage (NCBI taxonomy): Eukaryota > Viridiplantae > Streptophyta > Magnoliopsida > Myrtales > Melastomataceae > Melastoma > Melastoma candidum. The sequence goes on along the minus strand of CM042889.1, from coordinate 13,331,405 downwards.
GTTCTTCGACGGTGCAGTTAATTCCTCAGGATCGGGAATAGGAGCTGTGGTAATCTCCCCAGATGGACAATATTACCCAACGGCCGCCAAAGTCACCTTTCCCTACACGAACAACATAGCTGAATATGAAGCGTGCATCCTCGGCCTACTTCGTGCACTCGACATGCGTGTTAAGCTCCTCGACGTTCATGGAGATTCGGCACTCATCATCTCCCAGACAAATGGAGCATGGCGCACTCGAGATCCAAAGCTCATTCCATATCAGGATTATCTACAAACATTGATTAGACAATTTACTGATATTGAATTTAATTATCTCCCGCGAACTGATAATCGATTTTCTGATGCTCTTGCAGTGCTCGCCTCAATGATTCCGTTGGCTGGAGAAATTGACATCGAGCCCTTGCGCATCAATATTGCTGATGATCCAAGCTGCATGCATATTGAGCAGAGTCAACCCGAGGATTCCCTGCCTTGGTTCACGGACATCAAGAATCATTTACAATCAGGAGGGTTTCCCCAGAATAGCACAGGGAAAGAACGCAAGTTCATCCGAAGGATAACAAGAAGTTATTTTCTAGACGGTGATACCTTGTACAAAAAATCCTTCACGACGGCTCTCATGCGATGCGTCACCAAGCAAGAAGTTGAAGCCCTCATTGTCGAAGTCCATGAAGGGGTTTGCGGACCGCACATGAACGGATTCTCGCCCAGAAAATCATGCGACAGGGGTATTATTGGCTTACAATGGAAGCCGATTGCATCAAATATGTCAAAACGTGTCACAAGTGTCAGATTTACAGCGACAAGGTACATGTGCCTCCAACAAGACTTTACCCGCTATTTGAACCATGGCCATTCTCAATGTGGGGCATGGACGTGATCGGGCCCATCAATCCCAAGGCATCCAACGGGCATCGATTTCTACTAGTCGCAATCGATTACTTCACCAAGTGGATTGAAGCTCAATCCTTCAAAGAAGTCACAACAAACAACGTTGTGCGTTTCATGAGGGCGAACATTATCGCCAGATATGGAGTTCCAGAGCTATTAGTCACAGATAATGGTTCAAACTTCAACAGCAAACTAATGGAATCCCTATGCATGGAATTTCGAATCAAACATCTCAACTCTTCACCGTATCGTCCACAAATGAATGGTGCAGTCGAAGCTGCCAACAAAAACATGAAGAAAATTATTCAGAAGACAGCAGTTACCTATCGCGATTGGCACGAGAAGCTCCCTTCGCGTTACTCGCCTACAGAACAACGATGCGCACTTCGACCGGGGCAACTCCCTTCGAGCTCGTCTACGGCACTCAAGCAGTTATTCCAGCAGAGGTCAAATTGCCAACTCTCAGGATATCATCCCAAAGCAACATGACAGAAGAAGAGAAGGCCAATCATCAAATCGCCCATCTCGACTTCATTGATGAGAAACGACTTGCCGCAGCTCACCATATGCAATGCTACTAACAACGCATGTCTAGAGCATTCAACAAAAAGGTCAAGCCAATCAGATACAGACCAGGTGACCTCGTTCTTAAAAGAATCCTACCGAATGTCAAGGATCCACGAGGGAAATTCGCTCCAAACTACGAAGGACCGTTCGTCGTCAAGCACGCCTTCTCAGGAGGAGCAACCATCTTAGCAAGAATGGATGGAGGACAACTGCCACAAGCAATTAACGCAGATGCTCTCCGACGATATTACACCTGAATGGCACCCAAGTCTCAAGTCGGACTTTTGAGACGATATCTGTCAGTTGAATTCCTTTACACCTTGAAAAAAAAAGTCACTCAGGATAAGGAAGGCTGACATCAGGGAGAAGGGAGAAATGCACAATCATTCTTCTCCTCATTCAAGTTAAGCGAAATTACATGAACACATTTCGTTTACGTCCTTTATCTCATGGGCAGGTACAAGAGCTCCTCACACAAATGGTGCAAAACTCCTATGACAAAGGCGAGGGTGGTAGGGTGGCAAAGCTTCAAGTCAAAATCTTGTAGCAATTTCGTCAGTCCTTCAATTCCATCGGACGAAGATGTATTGATGAAATCACACGAAAAGGGAAGTGTCAAAACTCTACTTCACTTTTCTTACAAATGAAGTTACACGAGCAAACTTCATTCTTACTCTAACAGAAACAAGTTACAAGAATTTCCTTGTTTCTAGCCATCTGTTTGATAGGTACATGAACATCCTTACACTACAGACATCAAGCAAGAGTAACAATTTCGTCAGACCTTCGATTCCATCAGACGAAGATGCATTGATGAAATCACACAAAAAGGGAAGTATCAAAACTCTACTTCGCCTTTCATACAAATGAAATTACATGAACAAATTTCATTCTTACTTTGAAAGAAAACAAGTTACATAAGCTCACTTGTTGTCTGTCCTTTGCCTAACATAGGTACATGAACATCCTATATTATGGACAAAGGCGCGGGCGGTTGGGTGGAAAATTTCGAGCCAAAGCTCCGAGATTGCCTTTGTTGTTACTACGGATTACTATACTAAAAGGGAGTATCATTTACATTGCCCTCTAACGAAACTTTTAGTCAGAACGACCACTTAGATGGGCATATCCATCTTAACTCCCCAGCGGATATTTTACTTCATCTCCCCAAGCGAGAGTTAAAGTACATGAATTAACTTCATTTCCGTCCGTTGTCAACTGTGCAGGCACATGGACATCCGTACAGTATGGTGCAAATTCCTATGCAACGGCGCGGGTGGTCGAGTGGAAGCCGTTTCAAGTTTAATTTAAAAGAACGCGGAACACGAAAGTGCACAAGAGCACAACAGAGGTTTGAGTACCTAAACCTATTCATTTCTTAAGCATTTGTGTGCCCAATTGCATATAATTTGAAATTTTTTATAACAAGAATGTTTCTGGGCGAGAGTGGAGAAGGCAAACCTATTCCTAAACACTTACCCAGAGTGATGAGCGCAAACACTGTGAGGATTCATACACGAGCGTTCAGGCGGATAACGAATCCTTTGACAAAAGATGCTCTAAACCGGGATGAGATCGAGCATTTCTCCTTTACCCCAAACACAGAACATCAATTATTGCTAACCCTTTTCGAGCCAAAGTTGAAGTTTTTGTACACACACTACACCTAACGAGTCCTAGGGATCGCCTCGCAACGAGGTTAACGGAGTTTCTGTAGTATGAATCCGGAAGCAGTAGGACCACAGGGGCAACACTTCGGCAAGGTTCGGGCGAAGACGTATAATCGACGGATCAGCTTGCCAGCCGAGTTCTGCCCTGGAAAGGTCCAAGGAGTCCAAAGTGTCTTCAACAAAACAAAAGGAAAGATGGGGCAAATCCCTACATACAAGCAAAGAAAAAGCAAAATAAGCGCAAAGACCAAAGTCTAAAAGAGCAAAGCGCAAAACGATAAAAAAAAGAGCAAAATAAAGCATCAAAGAGACCTGCATGAAGAGATCGCAAAAGCAAATATGTTACTTCTTTGGCAAGTAAAGAGTATTTCCCCAAGGGTTGGATCATCAAAGCTCACCAAAGGTCAATGTCAAAATCCTATAGAAAGGAAACCTCGACTGGCCAGCTATCTGCAGAAGAACAATTCGCCCGAACAGTGAAGCCTTTGTGGTCCTGAAGCTTCCGATGAGATCCTTAGGCTCCTTCGTTCTAACGGCGAATTTAAGCTTTCGATCAAAAAGCCTTATGGCGAAGCCACGATACAACCCATACAAAGACTCCTTCGACCGGTACATGAGGCATCCAAGTCAAAGGAATCTTAAAATCCAAACATGACGAATTTCAGATATAACAGTAAGCCGTGAGAGAGCCAGCATGCCCGCCCCAATCTCGCTCAGAAACAATTTTGACATGACATGCATGGGTGCCATAATCATACATGTTTGATTATTTTTTTCAATCTCCCGTACTTCACGGGATACATTTTTTACTGACATTTTCTTGATCAGATCCCAAGGTACAGATCTGGCAAGAATATCCCAGCTCACAATTTAGGGTATCTAGGACGTCCTTGCGCGAAAATCTTCTCAGACTCTCCCGCAAAGAGGGGCAAACTGTAGATCCCCAAATTGTGTATCATCTAAAAGGTGACGGGTTGACTAACTCTAATATCGTTAAAAGATCGTTAAACATGATTAACGAATGGATTACAATCGATTTTTCCTAGGCGACTGATTCCGAATTTTACGAATTAGTTATATGAACTAATTCTCAGTCGAGTTCTTAATTTCTCTCGCTTCCTTGATTTAGTTTAAAACGAAAAAAAACGGCAATTTTCAGGCTCTCTTATTCATTTCGGACCCATTTGAGAGTCACCTTAAAGGTTTGAGGACCAGTTTGTAATTTTCTAAATTTCTATTCAAGCAAGACCAATTTGGATAACCCAATCAAATCTAGGGACCAATTGGCGATTTCAAAAAAAAAAGTCATCTCAATTATCCTTTTTTTTGGAGACAGCCGTATGGGGAAAGCTTTTCCCACACATGAATAGAAATAAACAAAATGAAGATAAGGGGGAACACACGTCAAGGCCTCCTGGAATCGTCACCTCTGCGAAGAATGATGACTCTCACCCCTGGGATCAGGGAGACATCCACACACACAGAGAAGGGATCGCCCACCCCCTCTCCTCACATACACAACCATCCGAAGACCACGACAGAATGGGGACGATCCCTCGAAATCTCAAGACAATGACTAACAGTGAAAGCCTCGCCAACCGAAGTTGTAGCACGCTACCCCACCTGCAATAGGGACACGACATCAATCATAATCACCCCCACACCCATTTACTTATAGTTTGGAAAGAGCAAAGTGTCTGACAAAGAAAGAGGCAAGAGGGGTAAGCTGCAGAAGATGGCAAGACCAAAAGGGAAAGAAGAGAGACGATTCAGTCCCACGCAGATGACGATCAGTTACTTCCCCCTCGACCCCCCTAGCTCACCATAGGCTACCACTAGCAGGTGCAATGGTTTTCTCAAGCAATGATGGCCTTACTCTTTGAGATGAGTGCCGTAGTCGGACCGGATAAGGGTCGAGTGCCTCTATAAGAAGAAATGGAAGACAGAAGAAAAGAGGCCGGACCTCCCCTTTTCCCCTTTAAAAAATCCCACAGCAAAAAAAAAAACAGAGGCTACAAACGTTACCTTTGCTCCCTTTTCAAGTCTGCCAACAGACCGTTGTTGTCGCTCCCTTTTCGATCGATTATGCCCAAGGTAAGCAGAAGTCAGTGCTACGGGAACCCCCCTCCCCCTCAACAGCCAACCCAAACAAAGCTTTCGACAACAACAGCGGAAGTAACACCGTACCTCACACTGAAGCGGGCTTTGGCTCTTCGGGACGCGACAGTGACAGCGTCAACCGCTGACGACATCCTCAGCTCCATCGACTTCGACTGGCGGCATCGGGTGTCTCCCCGCAGTTGTGATAGGGACGGATCTGACGTGTCTTCCCACTTTCCCGCTTGTGGCGGAGAATCCTGTCTAAGCTTCCCAAGGACGCTTATTAGCGTCACAGGAAGCTCATGTTTTATTTTGATATGTTTTCTTTCCACCTGCAGGTACACGCTGCGGGGATAGTGCCCCATTTCAGCCTGTCAATCACAATAACAATAACAACAGACTCTACAACGGCCACATCACAAAAACTCCAGTAGCAGAACAACAACATCGACTAGTCGCAAACTCCTTGCATCCAAATCCATTCCAGCAAGCTGCAGCGACCCTTCCGGCAAACTGCAACAACCGTTCCAGCTCCAGCAGCGGCAACAGCAGCTTCCAGCAGCTCCTGCAGCGACCAGCAGCAGCAACAGCAGCTTCCAGCAGCTCCTGCAGCGACCAGTAGCAGCAACAGCAGCTTCCAGCAGCTCCTGCAGCGACCAGCAGCAGCTCCTGCAGCGACCAGCAGCAGCAACAGCACCTTCCAGCAGCTCCTGCAGCGACCAGCAGCAGCAACAGCAGCTTCCAGCAGCGACTGCAGCAGCTCATTCCAGCGCTGCAGCGACGATTCCAGCGACGGCAACAGCCCATCCCCAGCGCACCTTCCTCCCCGACGTTTCAAACCTCAACGGCGGATTCCTCATCTTTCCTGACCTCCCCAAAGCCAACGTTGATGAACCCCTCTTCCTTCGGCATTCTCCAACGACGGCGGCTCGTCCCCGGAAGCAGCTCCTCGGACCTCGTCGCCGGTGCCCACCTCCTCCCCGGCGTCCCCAAGTCCTAGCAGCGGCGGATCCACCTCCCCCGACGTCCCCAAGACCCGGCAGCGGCGAAGCGACCTCCCTCCGACGTTTTCGAGCCTAGCAGCGGCGGATCCACCTCCCCCGACGTCCCCAAGACCCGGCAGCGGCGAAGCAACCTCCCTCCGGCGTCTCCGAGCTACGCGGTGGCGGCTCCAACCTTCCCCGGCGCTCCCAACCCCAGTGGCAGCAACCCAAGGCGACTCCCGGCCTCCCGAGACCCCGCCTTCCTCTCCCCCGTTGCTGCGGGTGCTTTTCCGGACGAACCGCGGCGAGCCCATCCCCCACCCTGGTTCCGGAGCCCAGCTTCGGTCGTAGCAGCCCTCGTCGGCCATGGAGAATCCAACTCCCTCTGCCTCGTGTTCGAGATTTCCCTCAGTTGGAGTTTAGAGTCAAACATTCGAAACACCCTAAGCCAGGTAACGTTATTTTAATTTCAATTGTTTAATGACCATTCATCCTTTGCCCACTCGTTACTTGAATATTGCGTTGATGTGAGCACATTTTAATTTTCTTTCAAAATTGCTTAAATTCACAGGATTTATACTCTTCAGATGAATTAAGCATTTTTTTTTAAAAAATGTCATATCGGCACTTGTTCGGCTTGTTTTAAGATAATTTGTCAAAAAACTTCACAAATACACATTTTAGTGTAATTTTCCAAGCGATTTAGTAGAATTTATAATTTCTTGCATATTACTTTATTACCCTCCGTTTTCCTCTTGTATTGCATGTAAAACATGGCGGTACTTCGCAATATCTCCGACAATCTGCGTTAATTGAATATCTCCGATCAAAGCGGTAAGACATGCCTTACTCTTTCAATTTTATCGAGTTTCATTTAAACTCTACAATACTAACCACTTCTTTACTTTTCTTTGCATGTACATCGAGCATCTAATCTCGAGAGATCAACTTCAAAATTTCGAAGATTAACTCGAAGGCGCGTGTATCAAACCGCGTGGATCCACCCCGGCCTAAAAACCGCGGGCTCGAAGATTTAAAGCGGCCCCAACCTTCAATCAAAGGTACAAAGGGGAGGTGCGGGCCTCCTCGAATTTTCTGTAAACCCACTTGTAACGGATTGCGGGCCCAAGTGTATAGGCCCGTAATCACCGCCCTTCCCCGCTCTTTTGATCTAAATAATTGCTTGTGATTGCGCGTATGCTTAGGCTTTAGGTTTTACGTCGCATGCTTGGTTTTAATCAAACAAATCTAAATTCGGGTCCAACGCCCGTTAAAACGTCGATAAGAGTCCGGCCTACTCCCGGATCGGGCCCAATACCCGTCAATCAAAAGTTAAACTTTTTTGGACAAATCGCCACCCTTTTCGCATGTTTAGAATATAAAGGTTAGTAAATAGGAATCCCCGAACCCAGACTCTGATTTTTCCGACTTAAAATCGCACCATTTTTAAACTAAGTCGGTGACGACTCCGAACAAGTTTTTCCAAAGTTAAAACTAAACCATACCCCTTTTTTCGGAGCCATTTAGGATGAGGTGACGGCACACCGAGCCGCTCCCTGGGCCCTCCTAAAAATTCGCGAGTGAGGTCTTAACGCAGCCTTTCGCTCGCCACCTTCAGGGAACTGGAGATGGTTGGCGAAACGTCCCGTAGACCCGTTCGCGAATCAAGGGAAGGCCCAATCCCGGGTCCCCTTTCCGCAGCGTCCGGCGTTCGAGCCGGAACGTCGACCGGACTGGGCCTCGGGGGAGCTGGCCCGGATCCTCGGGTTGCCCGAACCGCAGCGCGCGTGCTAGGCCGGAGGGCGCGCGTACACTCTCTTGAAGTAATCATTTTTCTGGCAACTCGTTGACCTGCCTTTGGAGTTGGTTAACCTCCTCTGGATTGCAACGATAAGCCGGTCGAGTTGGAAGAGATGCACCTGGAACCAAGTCGATCTGGTGTTGAATGCTTCGCATAGGTGGTAATTTGAGTGGCAACTCCTCCGGAAACACATCCTTGAACTCTTCGAGTATGGATACAGCTCGGGGATGGCTCGTCGATTGATCCTGGGTTGTTTCGACAAGAACCAGAAAATAAGCCTTCTCAAATTCGTGAATCGCTCGAACCAATTGAACTCCTTTGAGACGCTGATCGGTAGATTAATTCTGCTGCGCTGTCATAGACTGAGTGGTGAGGGGCATCAAGGTGACCTTCTTCTCGTCGATGCTGATGGAGTAGGTATTGCGATACCTGTCATGCGCGCGTCGATCAAACTGCCACGGTCTTCCTAGGAGCAAGTGGCACGCATCCATTGGAATAACGTCGCAAATGACTTCATCCTTGTAGCTTTTCCGATTCGAGAATGGAACTCTCGCTCTCTGGGTCACTCGAACATCACCCTCCTTGTGGAGCCATTGAAGACGATAGGGGTGAGGATGAGCTTCCATAGGCAACTTCTACTTTTCGACTATCGTCCTCGACACGGCGTTGGTGCAGCTTCCGCTATCCACAATTACCAAGCAAACTTTTCCTTCAACTGTGCATTTGGTGTGGAAAATACTTTTCCTTTGATTCTCCTCTCTCGCCGGTGTCACACTTAAGGCTTTTGGGACGACCAACAACTCTCCTTCGTCCGGATACTCCTCAATCTCCTCTGCATCCCAAACAGGATCGACGTTCTCATCGAACTCTTCTTCTCCATCAGACAGCTCTCTAATGACAACGTTTCTTCTCGTCGGTCACTCAGAAGCCATGTGTACAATTCCTTGGCACTTGAAACATCATCTAGCACTATCTCGCTCGTTCGACTTACTTTTAGTCTGGTAGTCGATGAAGGAGTTTTTCTCGATGTCGTCAACGGTGGCTTGCCTGGGAGCTACTCCCCTTGTTGAAAGGCGAAGCCTTCACAAATGACCGGGTATTCGATCTTCTCGCTTGTTGCTGCTCAACCTTGTGCGCTAATGCCCGAACATCATTGAAAGTCCAATATTGTTGTAGTTCGACCGCATCTGCAATATGAGGCTTAAGTCCTCGAAGATATCTGGCAATGGTTTGTTCTTGGGCTTCTTCGACATCGCACTACAGCAATGATCTCTCGAACTCCCTCGTGTACTCCGATACACTTGAAACTTGCTGAAGCGACTGCAACTTGAGGTAGAGATCTCGTCGATAATGCTCCGGCAGAAACCTTTTAGTCATAGCCCTCTTCATTTTCGACCATGTTCGTATCTGATCATTTCCTTCTCTTCGACGCTGGTGGTTGGTGTTCACCCACCATAAACTGGCGTACTTCTTCAATTTTAATGCAGCCAACTTAACCTTTCGTTCTTTGGGCACCTCTTCATAGTCGAAGATGCGCTCTACCGTGTGCATCCAGTCGATGAAGTCCACGGGGTCCAAGTTTCCTTCGAACTCTGGAGTCTGAATTCTCATCGTCAGGGCTCTTCTCTCCTGCCTACGATACTCCGGTGAAGATCCTCGTTGAGACTTCTCACGCCATGGATTCTCCTCAACATCGCTGTCTATTCGACTACGGGAAGTCGCTGCATGGTGTGTCCGTAACGACTGTAGTTGTTGCTGAAGATCGGTTATCTGCTCCTCAAGTCGAGCAACTTGTGCTTCGTCTAGAGTCATACCGTGTTGAAATTTCCCGGCCATTGACAACCGCGGGCTCTGATACCAAGATGATACGGGGACAGAAAGGAATAGATGATTCCAATACCGAAAACGAATGGGGACGTCACTGAAAAGGGTGCGGAATGAAGTGACGCTAGAATTGACGGAATGTGTGTAGGGTAAGCGGCTGAATGATGAAAAGGAAGGGTTGAGATCAACCTCCACGGATACAGATGCACCACCGTGAAAGAAGAGTCGGGTAGACTCGTTTGGCCGTGGATACAGAGACACCACCATGAACAAGACGAGGATGAGGAATAACGCGGAGGATACAGAAACACCACCATCGGTTGAACGCTCGACTCAGTCCGCACTTGTAATCCACCAAATGAAGAACGAGGTTGAAGGAGAATCCACTCACTTCGGGCAGAAGACAAAGTCTTACAAAGGGTTTATCATATGATGAATAATGAGTTTTTTCCAAATGCTTACAAAGACTCCCATTATATAGGGATTACCTGAACAAGAACTTAAATGCAAGACAATGAATGTAAAATAATGCATGCATGGCCACATTCATAGACGAACCATAAATGGCTTATCGGAAATACAACAAACATAAATGCAAGATAGTAGAGGCGAGGGTGGCTGGACATGAATGCAAGATAGTGGAAGTGAGGGTGGTTGGACAACATGAATGCAAAATTGTGGAGGCGAGGATGGCTAGACAATCAATGCACCTTTAATGCATGTCTTCAATGCAAGGTTGCATCTGCTTCGACCAGACTTCCTTCGACGGCTCCTTACTTCGACGGCACCTTGGTTCGACAGTTAATTGATGATGAGCAAGCTGACAGCTCTAGTCAATGGTGCGTCGATGGTCCTTGTATCAGTTTGGTTCATAAAGGGGGAACACGAGGACGGAGCTAGGGAGGAGCTGATGGAGGTTTTGAAGCTTTTGGAATCAGAGCTAGGGGAGAAGGCTTACTTCGGTGGGGACAGATTTAGGTACCTGGACGTGTCCTTCTTCCCTTACTACTTGTCGATCCATCAACTGGAGAACACCGTTGAATCCAGGTTGGGAGGAGAGATGGAGGCCAAACTCCCTAAACTTGAGGGATGGACGAAGAGCTGCATGCTCAGGGAGAGCGTGTCCTCTGTTCTGCCTGACCTCAACAAGCTCAGCGACTGCATCCGACCGGTCAGGAAGCAGAGACTCGACGAGCAGGCCTAGAGGCCAAGTAGACACACCCGACGACAACACTACCGGTCCTTGGAAGAAATGGAATCCAGTTTTTTTCAATCGTAGTAATCAAGAGATGTACCACTTTCGGTTGCCGATCGTTTCCGTGGTGTCATTTTCTTCTCTGCCCTGTTAATTTCGGAAAGTGACGTGCCTCCTGTTATGCCCCCCATCCATTTCAACTGGAAATTTTAGTCAAATATCTTTTGCCCTTCAATTCTCAGTGGTTTCTTGCATCCCTTAGAAAATTCGATGAGTATATATTACACTATAGGTTGTTTAGCTTTTCTTTGCAATTTTTGTATGTCGCCCACAAGAGTCCACCTCGATGGCTGACTGGCCAGTTCCCCATTCTTCTGTTCTTTCTCAGAAATTTTATATCTGTTATTTTGTTAACCTTTATTGAAAATTCATGTTGAGTAAAGGTGATGAAGATTTTTTAGAATTTGATTAAACAAAAAATATTTTGTAAATTGAGTCTGTCTTTGTAGCAATAGCTTGAATTCATGAGCAATATTTGGGATTTACTTAGTGGAGGGACTCTATGAGGTGAGATGAACGCAAGTCCATAGCTTGTTCCAAGTGGCTTGGAAGGTACACAAGTAGCCATTCGTATTAACTATGTGGTTTGTTTGCGGAACGACGGAAGCATCATTTTATTTCGTATAAACGAAAGAATGCTTGGAATAAAATGATATTTATTCTATCGTATTTATTTCGCCTATCCAATTTCGCAAACCAAATACTCCATAAGTTATTTGTCTCTGTCAAATAAAAGAAGCCTAGTTTGCAATAATATGTGATCATTATTATAACTAAGAGGTTATTAGGCGTGTTTTGTCCTACTCAAACCAATACCTTAATGTCATCATTCGAAAGATCCCCCAAATGAATCCAAGTACTTACCACCAAGGTATCCCCTTATAAACTAACCTTTTCGCATATGTTTCTAGTCAAGGAAAAATATATTCTAAATATGCTTTTCATACTACTGAGTTTTAACAAATATTTTTTTTCAAAACATTACTATTAATTACCAAGTATATTTATTAAATTATTTAGCAATATTCCAATGAAATATTATTAGAGACATCAAATATCATAATGATATTCTCCTAATGTAGAAGAATTAATGGATTTTGAAGGAAAATTGGAGACTAGATACATTTAATGAGAATAAAGACTTCGATTTTTTTTAATGATGGAGTTATCATTCAATTGTATTTATCAGGTTTAAGTAAGAAATCATAAGAGATCCATTTATAAATTTGAAAATTACTAAATTACATTCACGTAAAGCAATTTTCAGAAGAGATGAAATATGTGTGTTTTGCAAGAATGGGGACTTATCTGTCGACACGAGTTGCAGAAGCAGCTAGGACAGAAGGTCCGAGAGATGGGACATGAGGAGAGGGTTGTGGCATCTAAGTTTCATCTTCTTGCTAGTATGGAGGAGTGTCTGGCATGCTAGAAGTCTCCTACCCCCTCAAGGACTGGGTTTGTGATGCCATACCTCCTTACTGTCCAACATTGTGAGAAGCCAAATCTTCAGACAGCAGATTACTAGTTGGAGTTGTGTTGATATCCTTAAAGTAGACCGCCAGGGTGCTCAAGCCACCGCCCCGAACTTCCATCGTCCATGTATCGAATCCCTGGGCGTAAATGTGCCCTGCAAATGATGACTGCAATAGAGAAAACACCCATAAAATTAGCAAGTGGCGTAAAAAAGACGAGAAACAGAACACAAAAGTATGCAATCTTATGCTCTTCCTAAAGCCACCAACCACAACTCCACGCATTTTCATAATTCCGGGGGTCGCTACGAACTATTACAACAGTATAATTGGCAACTTGTATCATAACAGGCAGAGAGAGGTGAGGATCAGGAACCTAATATTTGGAGGTTGAAAGAGGAAGTGATGGCACGGGTACAGTGCACCAGCATTTTCTCAACCATTTCTCAATCGACAATTAACATCAAAAGAAGAAACGCTGCAACGATTTTCCTCAAGATAAAAAATATCAGAGCATCTAGATAAGCCAACAAAAACTGTTACAGGGTAGCAACGGGCAACTTCACTCAGCCAGGGTGAGGTAACGCCAGAGGGCGAGCTTCCATTTGGAGTTGGGAACGCGTACATAGTGGAGCTCGTCGGCGGTGCAGATGGAAGGTGTGTTGGTGGTGGAGGACGACCGGGAGGCGAGGCAGAAGAGGGCAGGGTAGGGGGCGAAGGAGGATCACTTGGAGATCGAAGTGGAGGGGAGTCATTTTGTGGGACGGAGGCATTCCGGATTATGTTGTTTAGTTTCTGTGGTGTCAATTAAGCGTGCCAGGTAATTTGTGATAAGCATTACGGAGCGCCTTTCACTTCACTTTTTTTTTTACTCTCTCTTGATTAAAAACTATGGTTGAGTACACATATGTATAGTGGGTCAAACGTGTTGCATGGAATTAACATTTCTTTTCTTTCATTGGACAGGACTGAGAAGGAAAGTTATAACGTCCCAATTTTTTAATTAAATTTGTATCATGGGGCTAAATTAGAGATGTTAATGAGTCGAGCATGCTCTCGAATCACTCGGTCTAGCTTGTCTCCTAGTACAAATCCGGCTCGACAAAAATTAGAACTCTGACGAAATTGGGCTCGAATTCGAGCCTTAACCTTTGATAGTTAAGTCGGGCTCGGGCTGACTTACGGACCTGACAAACTCCGGTGCGACTTGATAAATTTAATAATAAATAAAAAATAAAAATAAAATATTTTTTAAAAAATGAAAATAAAATACTTGAAGCTCGAACTAGACTTAGAGAAAAAATTTACGAATATGACTTTAAAGAGGTTCGAGCTCGGGTCGAACTCAGCCTCAGATTTGACCTAAAAATTTTTAGACGGAGCTCGATAAAACAGAGCTCAGTCATGCTCAGGCCCGACGTCAGACTTCATAATCTTTTTATTCGAATCGAGTTCGAGCAGGTAAAGGCCATGCGCACCTTAACCGCCTAGGCTAAATGAAATGGTATCGTTTAGTTTATTAGCGGGGGATCTGGAGAGGATGACCGAATCCGCAGCCACCGTGACGTAAGCCATGACCTAAATGCGCCAATCATTCTAAACATCGATGAATTGTTAGTCAATAGTTTAAAATTTTATTAAAATTAACCGTAGGCACAAATTTTCCGAAGCATTCCCTTCGCCCCTCGTGTATATATAGATATCGACCATCCGACCAAAGAAACAACAGGTTTCATTCAAAGAAGAATATTAACAATAGTCATGGCAAGGGAAGAGGAGGTGGTGCTGCTGAGCTTTTGGTCTAGCCCATTCGCCCTGAGGGCAAGGATAGCCCTGGCCGAGAAAGGCGTGCCCCACGAGATCCGGGAGGAAAATCTCAGCGACAAGAGCCATCTCCTCCTTAGGATGAACCCCGTCCACAAGAAGATACCCGTCCTCATCCACAATGGCAAGCCTGTCTGCGAGTCATCCCTCATCGTCCAGTACATCGATGAATTCTGGAATCAAGAGTCCCCGCTCTTGCCTTCTGACCCTTATGAGCGTGCTCAAGCAAGGTTCTGGGTCGACCTTGTAGACAAGAAGGTAGGGTAGTTTCCCCTTCTCTCTTCTTCCCCCTGTCTTCACATTATTACGCATACCAGAGTTTGCATCGGTACAACTATCTGCTGGCAGAGGAATGAGAATGATGCACGTCTTCGCAGGTGTACTTGGCAGCACAGAGAGTTTGGTTCATAAAGGGGGGACCGGAGGATGGAGCCAAGGAGGAGCTGATGGAGGTTTTCAAGCTTTTGGAAACAGAGCTGGGGGAGAAGGCTTACTTCGGTGGGGACAGATTCGGATACCTGGACGTATCGTTCTTCCCTTACTACTTGTCGATCCATCTACTGGAGACCGCTGAATCCAGGTTGGGTGGGGAGATGGAGGCCAAGCTCCCTAAACTTGAGGGATGGATGAAGAGGTGCATGCTCAGGGAGAGCGTGTCCTCTGTCCTCCCTGACCTCGACAAGCTCTGCGACTACTTCCAACAAGTCAGGAAGAAGAGACTTGACGAGCAGGCCTAGAGGCCAAGTGGACACCCCCCACGACAACACTACCGGTTCTTTGAATAAATGGAATCCAGCGTCTTTCGATAATAATAATAATAATCATGAGCTATTTGGTTTGTTGAGGGACTGGCATTCGACCATTAATTGAATCTGTCTTTCTCGTTTACTTAGTTGAGGGACTCTAACTGAGTTTTTTACGAGGTTAGATGATGAACACAAGTGCTTAGCTTGTTCTACACGTCCAAGTGCCGTGGAAGGTACACGAGTAGACAGTCATTCGTACTAAGTTCGTCCCACGTTGTAAGGGCCAAAAGTATCGAGTTTTTGGCATAAAAAATGAAATCCGCTTATTTGTTCGTGTCAAATAAAAGAAGCCTAGTTCGTAATTATGATGAAACTATTCCATGTATTTTTTTATATAATTAAGTGAGGTTTCAACACCAACTACTCAAATCCAGTATATTTCTTTTGAGTCGAAGTGGCCAAATGAATCTAACTAAAATCCAACTGCTCAAATTCAATACATTTCATTTCAAAATAATATAATATAATTATGTGCAAGAGAAAAGTTTAGATTGATCGTTGTTTCTCCCAAGTCAATATACAAAACCTCGTGCGGGATTGATTTCTCCTCTTAATGAAAATGAGTCGACCAACTTAAAAATACATCATCAATCAGATCTCCTTGATTTATGTAATATACTATAACAATATACTCAATAAACCAAATGATTAATTAAACGACCTACAATAATTATTAGATAACGAAAGACATTATGACTTATATTTCTGTTCCCGTCATAAATTTAACTTTTACAGAACAGAAACCGCATGATTATCATCAAACTCATAAGCATATTGTTAGTAAATTGGGAACAAATAAGTAGGATGTGTTTGAACAGAAAAAAGAGTTATTGTTAGTAAATGGGAAACATAAGACTTCGTGGTCCTTCCATCTTTTCCAAAAAAAAGAAAAAAGATTACAATTAAGCCAAAATAAAATTCAAAAAAAAAAAATGAAACTTACTGCACAAGCCATGCAAGAGTAGTACCAAATCTGCTAGAAATAAACCATATTTTAATAGTTCGTTCTCCAACTTAACATTGCTGACTAATTATATAAGGAGGGGAGGTTTTCGTTCTTGGTAAACACGACATGATGTTTTAATTATAATATTGTATTCCACACCCTCGTGATGCAAGCATGATGTTGGCCCAAAGATTACACTAAGAGGGGGGTGAATTAGTGTTAAGTCCAATTAAGGAATTCTTAAACGCTTTTTCACAACCTTCACAGCGGAAGTAACTTACTGTAATTTACAGTGCCTTCAAGCTTCTGTAATTACGGAACGTGTGAAATTGACTTCGAAATGAGTCGTAGAACACAAAATTTTATAGTGGTTCGGTGAAATCACCTACGTCCACTTTCGGTCACTTTTCACTAATAACTCGTATAGAAATTACAATGCAGAAGGTAAAACCTTCTGTGGTGTAAGAAAACAATTTCTTTGACCACGGGACGGTAAGACTAGCTTTACCAATGCAAGAAACTCTCTTGCTGTGTTTAGGATGTGTCTAGGTCGAATCACAAGGAAATCAACCAGACTTGAGCAAGCACAGAACGTTGGCTGGAAGCTTCAGCCTTCTGTGACTCTGTAGCGGGCTATTCCTTCTGTGGATCAGCGAACAGATCCGATGACGCTTTCTCCAAGTGTTTGGACGCCTCTGATATGCTTCTCTTTTTGTGTTTTTGGTTTAATCTGCAAAACAAATAAAGATAGACCGTCTACAGTAGGTTGCAGTCCCTCACCACTTACGCCTGCTGCAGAAACCTTCTCTTAGACCTGCTGTACGCCCACCCGGCGTTACGGACAGCACTCCTGGCCAAGTCCTTCGGATTCACAACCAACAACGCCTACGGAGTGGCTTCACCAAAGCACACCTGCTGCAAACGCACAGATAACAAAATAACCAACTACAAAAGGTTGAAGGTCCCTCACCACTGAACCCCTACTACGGACTCCTTCTCTCTGACCAACTTTGTACGCCTACTCGCCACCAACGAACCCTTTCCCAGGCCCTGATGCACGCAGTCAGACGGCATGGACAAAGTTCCGGTCGAGTCCCTCAGATCCGTACGCAACGAAGTCACCGGAGCGGCTTCACCCACGCTCAACCCGCTGTAGTTACCTCCTGCGAGAACTTTCGCCTGGAGAATCCGTCCTGCACACTTGCACACACGTTAAACACCACTAACGTTGCCAAATGCCAAGACTTACCTCTGATCAAAAATCACTTTAAAATGTTTTTAGGTTTTTCTTTTATATAGAGGTTCCTTCCTCTTGTAAAGAAGGAAACTTATTTTGCCAAATACGTAAAATGACCATTTTCATCCCCAACGTGTAAAAATCATTTAGGGACAATATTCGATTGATTTCATATCAATCGAATCATCCAATCACGAGATCTCATCTTACAGAAGGTTAGAGCCTAAATCGGTCAGCAACCTTCTATAGTTGGAAAGAAAGAATATTTTATTTCCAACTTGAGAAATATGATGATGGGGTCGTGCAAATATCTGGTTGGAACCTCCCGATTTAATTTTGTCTTATTTTGACAATTAAATCTCCAGATAATGCATTACAGAAGGTTCGGCCAGTAACAGCAACTTGACCTTCTATATAAGGAAATAATCAACGATTTATTCCCAAAAATAATTGATTCATTCCAGACAAGTAAAACATTGTATCTGGACGAAATATTAATCCAAATAATATTCTTAAGAATATTCTCTTTTTGAATTAATAATTTAATTAAGATAATCAATAATTAATTAACAAATAATTTATTATTGAAATATCTATTTATGGAAATATTCTCTAATCACGTCTCTTGATCTGAAATGATCCTTGGAGGGTGAAGAAAATATTTTCGTGATATTTTTCCTCTCTTACGAAGCGTATCTTCGTTACAGGAGGTTTCAGCTTCTGTAAAGTCATAGCAGGTCAAACCTGTTGTTTGACTCATCATCAAAATCTTGTCAACACATGACTTAAGAGTACCAAAGCCTTGAGGAAGCATCCCCCTCGACGTGGTGATGCCACCGCATTTGTTGAATTGAACCCTCCCCTTTAGTTATCAAAATGCAATATTCACAGCCGGAGAAATAATTAGGTTGGATTGATGGCGTTCAAGTAGCTATGCTCACACTCTATTTTTTTTTTAATTTGTGGCACGAAAAAATCACCTTAGACATAATGATCATACGTCACCAGACTCCTTGAAAACTAATGTAAGAAAATACCATAACTATTGAAAAAAATAGAGCATAAGATAATGCAGTGGTAACAGTGTTTACTAATTATTTGTAAACGAACAGTAATTGTTTCTGATATCAATTGAGATTTAAGGGAATAATAATTATGTTTAGTACCAAAAAAATGTATCTTTAATTCAATAATTTCCCAATAATTTGTCCGAAAAGAGAACCAACTTCGTTGTTTAGACTTATTATAAGTCCCCCTCTCTCTTAATCTTATTGGTTTTTATGTCCAAAGAAAAAGTACGGAAAAGTAAACAGGCGAGATGAGGTGTCATAAGAAAAACCGCCACGTAAGCATATACGCCCTCCCCCCTCCTCCGCAACCCCCTTGTCAAAGCTGCCCTTCCCTCACCACTGCCTTTTTCACCTCGTCGCCCTCCCTTTCCCCTCCGCACCCCCTATAAATTCCACAGGACGACGGTCACCGCGGTCGTGATTGACAATGACGAGAATCCCCGGACCATCTGCCGCGAAAGGGTTTGCGTCCATAACCTTCTCCACTGCTGACAATACCTGTCTCGGGAGAGGTATGAACCGGACGACCATTGCGATCGCACGTCACGGGACAAAGTTGACGGAGTTCCTTTCTTTTTACTTGGCTTTACTTTATTAGGCAAATCCTGGCAATGAGAGGGGGGGATGGAGGAGCCGGAGAGGCAGCAGCTGCAGGAGTGTTGCCAGTAGTTGAGAGGCAGGTGGAGGAGCAGTGGTGGTGTTGTTTAACAATAGAAATTCTTAACCACAGATCTTGTTCTCATATGTGGATCAAAGATCGAAAATGAAGGCTCAAAGGACGAGAATCCTATAAGGATTTGACAACGGAAACACACCAGGCGAATGCTTGCTGGGTGAAGCAGTCACCAAGCGACAAGGATACCAGGCGACGGGCGACAACGGACAGCGTAAGCGACAAGCGACAGTTGGTTGAGACGGGCGAGGAAACTCTACGGCGAAGGCCAATGGGCGACACAATCTATCAACTTAGCTGATAAGGAAGATCTCGGGTTTCGAAATGAGATTATTGTCAAGATAACTCATATGAAAAGGAAATATTCCATAGAGACCGGCAACAATGTAAGTGTAATATATGTGCAATATTTCTTTACCGTATATACGTAGGTCTAGCTTAGTATAAATACTTGTTCTTAGGCATTGTACAACACATATCTCTACAAACGGACATATTGTCAATTTATCTTTTCAAGCATTACAGCTTTTAAGCGCTCTTTGTGCTCCTGCGTTCTTGCTCACTTCCGAAGACATCGTCGATGGCGTCAGTAAGTGCTTCCGCTTGAGGCTGCACATTCGTTGTCTTTCCTCTTTTCTTTCATTTTATACAGCGACCACACATTCAACGTGTAATACCCCAAATTTTCCAACAAATATTTTCCTTCTAAGATTTTCCAAACAAAATCTAATCACCGACCATCTCATAATCACATTTAAATCTCTCGAGATTACTCACCTTATCAAGAGTCAATCCATCAATCACTCCCCCCCAAAAAAATATTACATTCCCTATTAAAAAATATCTTACCTTCCCTGCCTCATTAGATTAAGAACCTAGACACTATTTCTTTAACCCTTCTGACATTCCTATCATCTTTCATACGATCACACAATCTCTCGCCCTTTCAGACAATTTTCAGATTATCAGACAATCTCTAATCTGAGGACGATCCTTCAAAGACATCCCTCACCTCAGGCACGCTCCACCCCCTCTGAAAAACCGGAGGCCAACTCCTTTGGAAATCGGAGACAAATTCCTCTACATACAACCGGAGGCCCACTCCTCCCTAGGTATATACAAAAAGTGGAGCCAAGGTCTCCCCCTCACCAGTGCTGACGAGCCAAAGCCTCCCGACCAGCCAACACTCTTCTTTCTCTCCCCCGTTCACATTCTTCTTTGGCCTACCACACACACCACGAGGTGAGGAACGAGCCTTTGGACGAGTTCGTGACGGCCGAAGTTACAGACAAGGGACAGTCGGCGCGCCACCTTCCTCCTGTATTGGATCACGGCGAAAAAAGGTCGTAATCACATAAACTCCTCCCTAACACATTTTCGTACGTCTCTTATACCTCAACACGGTAGCTTTGGGGGTCGATTTTGCATTCATTTGTGGTACGGAAGTGTCGGGACATCTCCCGACCTTCTATTTCAATCGTTTTCTACGACAACGCCTCCAAAGGATGAGTTTTTCGAAGAGGATACAGACGTTTTCGAACCTCGATCCCAAAAGATTAAATGATCTACAATAAGTGATAATTCTGGAGATATTTTTTATTTAATTTTTGGTTAATCGAGGATCGAGTTATTCCCCCGAAACGGCCATTGCTTTCGCTGGCCGCAGCAGGACAGCCGGTTGCATTATCGCTTCCGGGGAAGTTTCGAGAGATCTAACCGTTGGATTTTGTTCAAATGTTTCGAAATTAAACTAGACTTTAATAGGGTTCTACACATATGTATAGCAACCGTTGAAGATTCTAGCATAATATGAAACAATCTTGCGAACAGACTGTATACTTCGTAAGATTTCTTGACTGTCGCTATAATGTTCTTTATTCAATAACGGCAGATCCCACCATTGGATCATTGCCAAATTTTATAGATATGTTCTTCATTTCATCGTGATAATTTTGACATATTATGCAGATATTTTTATTTTCTGGATGTAAATTTTTCCATTTTTCTTCCTCAAACTTTACCCGGCCGAAGTCAGAACGAGTTTAAAAAATGGTCTGACCTTTTAGACATATATAGTTTACGATCCAACCGTTGGATACATGTGAAATTTTGCAACATACTCTTAATAGTTTTACCTTTCTGTGAAGTCTTTTTACACTCCAATCGGACATTCAACGACTAAGATATGACAGGAATAACACCATCTGTGCAAACTGTTCCGCTTTTCCGGACAACCACATTGGTTCCCTGATCTTGTGAGATTGCACCGTTAGATTTTTATAACATTTTACGTTCACACTCTTCATTAAGTTTCAAATCTGTTGGTTTAAATTTCAATTGAATCAGACAATCCTAGCCAATGTTATAATCCATTTTCTGTACTGTGCGCAATATGTGTTCGTTGTGATTCTTGATTGCGTAACTCTTTCTAATATGATTAGATTACATTGTGTTTGATGGACATGATCATCATTTATGTAAAACATATGTGAAGTCATGCGCTCTACTATCTCACATAACTTACGCTTCGTCTTTTGGTCTATGCATGTACAACGGACGCACAAATTTTGAAGTATCGGCCCAAGCCTCTCAAAGGATTGTTGAAGGCGCGTGAATCTTTCCGCGCATAAATATGCGATGTCAAGACCATCAAGCGGCCCTAAGCGCCACATGAAGTAAAAAGGGAGGTGCGGGCCTCCCAAAAAAAAAATAGAAAATCCACTTGTAATGAGCCGTGGGCCCAAGTGCATAGGCCCACGGTCACCATCCTTCCCCACCCCCTTTGATCTCAATAATTGTCTGTGCTTCGCCGCATGCCTTAGGTCCATAGGCTTATCATCGCATGTTGTTTGTTAAATAAATAAACATGAATTCGGGCCCAAAAAATAGAGACATGAGTCCGGAGTGATGCCTGAATCGGGTCTAATGCCCGTTAAACAGAAACAAATTCTTTGGAGCAAACGCCACATTTTCGCATGTCTAAGTGTAAGAGTCAGTAATTAAGGATCCTCGAACCACTCTTTTTTTCCGACTTAAAACAGATTTTATAAATAAAATCGGTGGCGACTCCGTATAATTTACCTAGGTTAAACAACAACAGCCTTTTTACGGAGCCATTTTGGATGAGGAACAGATGATACGAGTCGCTCCCGATTTCTCCCGAAAGTTCCTTCTTCGGATCATGCTCTGCCTTTCGCCCGCCGCCTCTTAGGAAAACAGAAACGGTTGACGAGGGCCCGAGCAGGCCCAGTTAGGAACCCAGGGAGGGATCACCCAACTCCCTTCCACAGCGTCTGACGCTCGAGTCGTGACGTCGACTGGTTGGGCCTTAGGGAGCGGGCTCGGATCCTCACGTCGTTCGAACTGCCACGCACGTGCTAAGCCGGATGACACGCATACATCTCGGATGGCGACTCCGCTGGGGACTCCACATGTGGATTCTTTTCGAACGCTTTTACATTTTCAATCCACATGAGGAGAGGAGTTCTTGTTTGCGCATGTATTTGCTTGGCTCGATGCCCTTTGTTTGCTCTCATGGTTTTGTTTGTTTACCGCTTTCCTAGGCATGTCTAGGTAAGTCCCTATACCCGGGACTAGGATTTTAGGGGGTCACCGAAAGGCACGGCCTCGCTGCATTCTACGGCTAGTAGGCTACGGATTGGGACCCGCCTCCCTTTGTCCGAGGGGGGTCTTAGAAACCTCTTCCGAGTTTAGAATTGATTGCCCACTACAGGTACCAGACGCCTCACGTGCATCTGTCTGTTACTGAGTGACTGCTACATGTACAGGGACAGGTGTCAAGTATGCTTTGTCTGCTATAACTATAAAACTAACACTGCTCATTTTGCAGTTTGGTGGAGTTTGTTACAATGGGCTTTAACAACCTTCATTTTTCCTATCCCTATCCATTTTACTGCTTACTGCATTCATAAATTCGCATGACAACATGAGTGTCTATTTGATTACAGTAGTTACATTACCATGTCATCTACAGTTCTGCTCCATTGCATCACTACGTCTCATTTACAATTGCAATTACGTAATATATACGAGTGTGATTAAGTATCATCACAAATTTACCATGCATCGATTACATTATTGCTTGATACTAATCCAAATATTCTCTCTATTTTCCTTTCGATGTTTAATTCTTCAACATGGCTCCTCGAACGGAACTAGAGACAAAGCATGACATTACAAATCTACAAGCACAAGAATGCCAATGATTTATCGACGACTACCAAGGCCCAAAGTCGAACATCTAATAACATGAAGACCAAAGTTTCCATTACGGCTACCAAGGTCCACAGCCGTGCGTCAAACGAAATGAGCCCAAAGTGATATCAACGGCTACCAAAGTACAAAACCAAACACGAACACCAAAGATCACCCGACGGCTACCAAAGTTCAAAGTCGAATATACAACAACACGAAAACCCCAAGGAGGTTACATCTCACCAGCCAACCACAGTCAACATCGGAGCTAATGACGAGCTCATAAAGCTGTTAACGAACATGCTATGATCAGACACACCGGGAACTTCATGCCCCTACTAATCCGAAAACTGCTCCATGGAAACAGAAGAGATTCCACTACGTCATCAGTCGGCACAACTTCGGCACCAATGAAAACTTCTATTCCAGACAAGGACGATTCCCCAGCATACAACACAAGCATCGATCCACTACAAGTGGACAAGGGGCAAACCCCACCTTCACAATGACCTCGCGAGATCGGGACACCTGCAAGCAATCGACCTCACCGTTTCTCAGATAACAGAAACTCGACGAACACTAGATCCAGCATCCCCACGACAAAAACATGAAGACGGAACAGATTCTTCATGAGACGACAAATACGTAGGATGATTGGCATCAGAAGCTCCCATTCGCATTACTCGCCTTCCAACAACTCAAGACTTGTCTGACGGGGCCACCGATATTCAAACCACCGACACCGGGGTATCCATTTATCTCACAACACAAGACGAATCGTTTGGGCAATGATTACATAACATCTTCAACCTACACTAAAGAACACGCAATTTACCTAATGATGACGCGTACTCGGACTGGGGCAACTCCCATCAAGCTCATCCACGGTATCTAAGTGACTAATCCAGCAGAAATTCAATTATTAACTCTCTGGAGCTCGTACCAAAGGAGAAGGCCCACCACATGAGAGGCCAGTTACCCACTCAGACCCACCTCAATGGACAATCTATAATGCACTTCCAAGGATAATTGTCACGTCGAAAACGTATTCACCACGCAAGTGCACGCGATCGTACAAGTAATAAAGTGTAAGTAAGATATCGTTCCCACGAGGACTGATCTAAACTTCTCCCAATTATTAAAATACCGTCAATCTCTATTATCCAACTAAACGATTTGAGAATTAATCAAACTAAATGTAAAGCTAAAGAAAACGAGTAAGTAAATTGAATTAAGATTCAAATGAGAAAAGCACCTACGGCGACGATTTCACCGGACAGTTAATCGCAAGTCATATCTCAATCAACACGCTGAAAATGATCTGGTTGATAATCTGGAATTCGGTTATCTCCCTACGCCCCTCCCGAGGTCATAGGAACGTACATCTCTGTAAATAGTAATCACTCTATTCCTAGGTCGATTAACTATCGAGTGCCCCTTACGAATCAATTCCAATTCGATTACCTAGGACGATTGGGTATATTCCTATTCCGCTCGTTAATAAACCCGTCTTCCGACTAAGTTTAACCTAAGTTATTCCTATTCCCGTGCTTAATCTAGGATTCCCCTTCCGAGTTCACCTAAATTCACTATTCAATCCTATTGGTGATCAGGCAATAAGAAAGCATTAAGAACGAACAGAAATAATCAACCCAAAATCATTCAAGTGTGTCAAAAGAGATAGATTCTTGACTAATCGTCAAGATCCATCTTAACCCTAGGCAAAGAAATTTAGTTCATGACTAAAGTAAACGAAAACATCAGATCCATCGTAGACAATGAAAACGACATAAAGGAAAACTAAAAGAAAAACTCCCAAAGTATCTGTCGACGGCTCTCTGTAGTCGCCTCCTCTCCCTCTAGGTAAAAATAAAATGTTTTTATATCCCCCTAAACCTAGAGAATCTTTAGAAAATAAGGAAAGAAAATCTTCTAATTTCTCCCCATCGTAGCTTTAGGTTTTGCAAGAGCATCCAAAGATCTTCCCTCTGCACGAAGTCTTCATAATTACGCCTAGGTCCCCTTTTCTTCATATTTATCCTGAAATAGACCAGAAAACTCGGCAGTAATCCGTTTCTCGGGAATAATGTGAAATAACCAGGAATATTATGTAATGAACGCAATATTTCACAAATCTAACAAAATCTAAGTATGAAATTGCCCTAAATAACTCTACTTTCATAGAGTTATCAATAATTGACTTGGTGACAATATTCTCAAATGGATCTTGTCAAATGTCAACAATTTCAAAAGACATCTTCAGACTACTAAGGAGACGTTCGCTCAAGCATGCCATTTCTAGAAAGCAACCACCTTAACCGAAAAGAACTGTCACAAACACTCAACGTAGATACTCTTCGACATTACAACACATGAAAGGAAGTATCTGTTCCTTGATCATTACTTTCTTGCAAAAATAAATTACATGAGCTCACTTATTTTAGCCCTTGTCGCATGTTGACGAAGGCGTGGGTGGCCGGGTGGTAAAGTTTCAAGCCAAAGCCTTGAAACAGTTTTTAGCCAAAGCTTCAAAATATCCTTCATTGTCAACAAAACGACGATCTACATGAAATGGAGTATTTGTTCCTCAACTAATACCTTCTCTGCAGAACAGGTTACATGAGCTTACTTGTTTTTCCCTTCGGCTTGTCTCGTAGTACATCAGCATCCTAGGCAGACGACGAAGGCGAGGGTGGTAGGGAGGAAAAGTTTCGAGCCAAAGTTTCAAAATGGCCTTCGTTAGCAAAACAACGACGACGACAACACGAGAACAATTCGAGGCAAATTCCAAGCGATCCCGGGGCAAATCCCCGATCGATCCTGGGGCAAATCTCCAAGAGATCGTAGGGCAAATCCCCGACCGACCTGTGGCAAATCTCCTAGTGATCATGGACATATCTCCGTGCGATCCTGGGACAAATCTCCAAGCTATACTAGGACAAGACTGAGCAATCTTTGTTAATTCTCCATTGACAAACCAACGAATCACATGAAAGGGAGTATTCATTCCTTGACTAATGCTTTCTTCGCAAAACGAGTTACATGAGCTTACTTGTTGTGCCCTCCATGCTTATCTCAAGGGGTACATGAGCGTTCTATACAGACAATCAAGACAAATCAACGAATTTCAAACCAAAACTTCGAAACAACTTTCGTTAGAAAACTTCTTTATATCCCTAAGGAATCAACTGGGGCAAAGAACACTGACAATAAACATGAAAAGGGATAATCACACAATTATTACGCTCTTCACCAAGCTAAATGAAATTACATGAGTCGATTTTATTTACGTCCTATGTCTTGTGGGCAGGTACAAAAGCTCCTCACACGAATGGTACACAACTCCTATGACAAAGGCGAGGGTGGCAAAACTTCAAGCCAAAATCCTGTCGCAATTTCATCAAATCCTTAGATTCCATCGGACGAAGACGCAGTGACGAAACCTTACAAAAGGGAAGTATCAAAGCTCTTCTTCGCCTTTCATATAAATGAAGTTACATGAGCAAACTCCATTCTTACTTTAAAAGAAGCAAGTTACATGAGCTCACTTGTTTTCCGCCCTTTGGCGAGTGTAGGTACATGAACATCCTGCATTATGAACAAAGGCGTGGGCGGTCGGGTGGAAGATTTCGAACCAAAGCTTCGAGATTGCCTTTGTTATCACCAAGGATGATCATATCGAAAGGGAGTATCATCTACACTACTCTATAACAAATTACTTATCATTTCCCAGACGGAGTCATACTTCCATTTCCCCAGCTGGAGTCGGTTACAAACACAACATTCCTCAACAAGAGTAGAGTATGCAAGCATATTCTTCCAGAACGACCATCGAGATGGGCATATTCATCTCATATCCCTGGCGAATACCCAACTTTATTATAATCTCCCCAAGCAAGAGTCGAAGTACATGAGCTAACTTCACCTCCGTTCGTTGTCAACTGTGTAGGCACATGGACTCCGCACAGTACGGTACAAACTCTTAGGCAACGGCGTGGGTGGTCGGGTGGAAGCCGTTCCGAGTCTAATCTCAAGGACCATGACTGGGGCATGAAAGTGCAAACACTTTCCCCGTGAAGCTTGCACAAGACCACCACCTTAGTTTGACTTCTCCAAAAAGGTTTGCGTACCTAAACCTATTCACTTCTTAAGCATTTGTGTGCCCTTTTGCATACAATTTTGAAAGATTTTTTGACAATAAGAATGCTTCTGAGCGGGAATGGAGAAGGCAAGCCCACTCCTAAACACTTACCCAAAGAGATGAATGCAAACACCATGAGGGTCACATGCATACATCTGGGCGGACAAAGAATCCTTTGACGAAAGATGCTCAGACCGAGAGATCGAGCATTTATTCTCTATCCCAAAGATGGACATGACCATTGCTAGCCCTTTCGAGCCAAAGTCGAAGTTTCTACACACACTAGTCCCACCGAGTCTAAAGATCGCCTTACATCAAGGTTAACGGAGATCCTGTAGTTAGAAACCGGAAGCGGCGGGCCACAGAGGCGACATTTCCTCAAGGTTCAAGCGAAGAGGTACCATCAACAGATGTGCTTGCCAGTTGACTTATACCTAGGGATGAAAACCTCCAACAATTCTGCAAGACGTACAAATCCTCAAGGAGTTTAAAGCAGCTTTAAAAAGATCAACATAGAAGAAAATGGGGCAAATCCTCATAACCATCAAGAAATATAAATCCCCAAGGAGTCCAAAGCATCTCCAATAAGGCAGAGATAAAGAAAGAAAGCAGCGCAAATCCCTACTATTCAACAAAGAAAAAGCAAAATTAGTGTAATAACTAACGTCATCAAGAGCAGAGCGCAAAAAAAAAAAACAGAAGAGCAAATTAAAGCACCAGGGCCGACATGGACGGTAGCAAAAGCGAAGGTGCTATCTCCCGGACAAAATGAGGAGAAGACACTCCCTAAAGCAGATTTCCAAAGCTCTAGTTGATCGTCCATTAGTCCCCAACGACATTCTCAACGGGTCTGCTGTCTGGTAGATGGAGAATTCGCTTGGACGGTGGAACCTCTGTGGTAAACAGCTTTAGATGAGGTCCTTAGACTCGTTCCTTCAAAATGACAAATTCAGATTCTTTATCCAAAGGCCTTATGCGAAAGCCACAATACAACCCACACAAAGACTCCTCCGACTGGTACATGAGCATCTAAGCTAAGGGAATTCTAAAATCCAACCGTGACAGGTTTCAAAAGTAAGAGCGAGCCCAGAAAAAAGTCATATGCCCTTCTCTGTTCTCGCTGAAAAGTGATCCAAATAAGCTTCATCAAATAAATCATAACATGCATGAGTGTTGTGATCACACATATTTCATTACCCCCGTATTTCACGGGGTCTCGTTTATTAAATATAGTTTTCTTTATTAGATCCCAAAGTACAGGTCTATCAAGAATACCCCGAATCCACAATTTAGGGCATTAGTGAAGTCTTTGCGAGAAAATTTTCTCCAAATTCCCTCGCAAAGAGGGGCAACTGTAATACTCCAAATTTTTCAACAAATATTTTCCTTCTAAGATTTTCCAAACAAAATCTAATCACCGACCGTCTCCTAATCACATTTAAATCTCTCGAGATTACTCACATTATCAAGAGTCAATCCATCAATCACTCCTCCCCAAAAAAATATTACATTCCCTGTTAAAAAATATCTTACCTTCCCTGTCTCATTAGATGAAGAACCTAGACAATATTTCTCTAACCCTTATGACATTCCTATCACCTTTCATACGATCAAAAGACACAATCTCTCGCCCTTTCAGACAATTATTAGATTATCAGACAACCTCTAATCTGAGGACGACCCTTCAAAGACATCCCTCACCTCAGACACGCTCCACCCCCTCTGAAAAATCGGAGGCCAACTCCTCTGGGAATCGGAGACAAATTCCCCTACAAACAACCGGAGGCCAACTCCTCCTGAGGTATACATAGAAAGCGGAGCCAAGGACCCCCCCACCAGTGCTGACGAGCCAAAGCCTCCCGACCAACCGACACACGTCTTTCTCTCCCCCACACCAGTGCTGACCAGCCAAAGCCTCTCGACCAGCCACAGCCGCCGAGTTATTTCCCTCGAAACGGCCGTCACTTTCGCTGGCAGCAGCAGGACAGCCGGTTGCATTATCGCTTCCGGGGAAGTTTCGAGAGATCTAACCGTTGGATTTTGCTCAAATGTTTTGATGTTAAACTAGACTTTAATAGGGTAGCAACCGTTGAAGATTCTAGCATAATATGAAACAATCTTACGAATAGACTGGATACTCCGTAAGATTTCCTAATTGTCGCTATAATGTTCTTTATTCAATAACGGCAGATCCCACTATTGGAACATTGCCAAATTTTATAAATATGTTCTTCATTTCATCCTGGTGATTTTGACATATCAGACACATATTTTCGTTTTGTGGATGTATAGTTTTTCATTTTTCTTCCTCGAACTTTACCCGGCCGAAGTCAGAACAAGTCTACAAATTGGTCTGACTTTTTACACCTGTATATCTTACGATCCAACCGTTGGATATATGTGAAATTTTATACACATATTCTTCATAGTTTTACCTTTCTGTGAAGTCTTTTTACACTCCAATCGGACATTCGTCAACCAAGATATGATAGGAACAACATCGTCTGTGCAAACTGTTCCGCTTTTCCGGACAGCCACATTAGTTCCTTGATCTTGAGAGATTGCAC
Source organism: Melastoma candidum (assembly GCA_023653495.1). Taxonomy (NCBI): domain Eukaryota; kingdom Viridiplantae; phylum Streptophyta; class Magnoliopsida; order Myrtales; family Melastomataceae; genus Melastoma; species Melastoma candidum. Next base: position 13,301,360 of record CM042889.1, on the reverse strand, counting down.
CGTTAGATTTTCATAAAAGTTTACATTCACACTCTTCATTAAGTTTCAGATATGTTGGTTTAAATTTCAATTGAATCAGATAATCCTATTCAAAGTTATAATCCATTTTCTGTACTGTGCACAATATGTGTTCGTTGTGATTCTTGATTGCGTAACTCTTTCTAATATGATTAGATTACATTGTTTTTTATGGACATGATCATCGTTTATGTAAAACATATGTGAAGTCATGCGCTCTACTATCTCACATAACTTACGCTTCGTCTTTTGGTCTATGCATGTACAACGGACGCACAAATTTCGAAGTCTCGGCCCTAGCCTCTGAAAGGATTGTTGAAGGTGCGTGAATCTTTCCGCGCATAAAAACGCGATGTCAAGATCATCAAGCGGCCCTAACCGCCACATGAGGTAAAAGGGGAGGGCTGGCCTCCCCGAAAAAAATAGAAAATCCACTTGTAACGGGCCGTGGGCCCAAGTGCATTGGCCCACGGTCACCATCCTTCCCCACCCCCTTTGATCTCAATAATTGTCTATGCTTGGCTGCATGCCTTAGGTCCACAGGCTTATCATCGCATGTTGTTTGTAAAATAAATAAACATGAGTTCGGGCCCAAAAAGCCCGAATTGAGTCCAACGCCCATAAAATAGAGACATGAGTCCGGAGTGATACCAGGATCTTTGGAGAGTCCGAAATCCAGAGTGATGCCCGAATTGGGTCCAACGCCCGTTAAACAGAAGCAAATTCTTTGGAGCAAACGCCACCTTTTCGTATGTCTAAGTATAAGAGTCAGTAATTAAGGATTCTCGAACCATTGTTTTTTTCCGACTTAAAACAGATTTTATAAATAAAGTCGGTGGTGACTCCGTATAGTTTACCTAGGTTATACAACAACAACCTTTTTATGGAGCCATTTTAGATGAGGAACAGATGACACAAGTCGCTCCCGATTTCTCCCGAAAGTTCCTTCTTCGGATCATGCTCCGCCTTTCGCCCGCCGCCTCTTAGGAAAACAGAGACGGTCAGTGAGGGCCCGAACAGGCCCAGTTAGGAACCCGGGGAGGGATCACCCAACTCCCTTCCACAGCGTCCGACGCTCGAGTCGTGACATCGACTGGTTGGGCCGTGGGGAGCGGGCCTGGATCCTCAGGTCGTTCGAACCGCCAAGCGCGTGCTAGGTTGGAAGGCGCGCGTACACAATGAATCCTCCGGGCATCAGTTGTCCATGGTGCCAGATATTTTTGACGTGTTTGGATCCGGCTTGTCCGCGGTCTCTTCCGGATAGAACACGCCTTTGGCGACCACAGTGGGAGTAAATGGCTAACACAATACCAACGGCTCAATCTGGTGGTAATTCAAACAACCTTGGAGGTAACAACCCCGAAGGAGAGAATACCAACGGTGGACATGGGTCAAACTCAGCCTTAGCTGGAGAATTGTCAGCCATCATGACCACTCTCCAGCTCTTAATGGAGAAAGTCGGTGCTGTTGATCAGAAGCACGACTCCTTCAAGGAAACAATCGACTCCAAGATGAAGGCCATTTTTCAGAACCTTGGAACTGTGTTAGGGTTACCATTGAGCAGCCCCATTGACAGGAGGGTCGAGTCGGCTACCAGGTATCAGCCTGAATATTTTTCCCAAAGGGCAGTAATTGCCGAAGGGAAAAGGAAGGTTGATACTGAAGATGTCCCTATCTATGCAAGTCTTGTGAGGATGACGTATAACAAACCACGACTCATGATTAACGAAGACAAAAGGGGATGCAACCAGTCCACCAAGCTGCATACCAACCTCCATTCCGGGGAAGGGAAGAGTTCGTCAGGCCCGTAGAGAGCGAATTCATTCGCCCTACAGAGGATCAACGACACTCTGAATATATTCTCTAACTAGTACGTAGAAGGGAGACTGCATAGCCTGAGGTAATCGCGCCACAAGAGATTGCGTCTGAGATCAGAGATAATGTTGCTCAACTAGTTGAAGGGGCAATTCCTAGGACTGATGAGGCAAACTAAATTCAACTATACTGGGCTCCGTATCCTGACAATATCGATCATGACTACCCTTTTCCTATGGGATATCGCGTTCTTAAATTTGCCCGTTTTTTAGGTGAAGAAGGGATTTCGCAGGTGGAACATATTGCCCACTTCACTCATTAAGCTAGAGAGGCCGCCACTAATGGGTTTTGGAATCTTTGCTGTTTCTCCTTACGGGAGCTGCCTTTACGTGGTATATAAACCTCCCTCATTATTCAGTGAGAAATTGGGATGACATGCAAGTCTAATTCACGCTGGCGTTTGTACAAACCGACTCAGCCGTGACTTTGCAAGATCTCACTCACACGAAACAACAACCTGGTGAACCTGTAGCCGTCTTTTCGAACAAGCTTTGAAAATCACGGCTCATATGTAAAATCTTTACATCCGAGGTCGAGCTCATTGCCATCGCATAAGAATCCCTTCTTCTTTGACTGAGAAAGAAATTGGAAGGAGAAGTGTTTAGGGATTGAAACGAGTTGGACAGGAGAGCTATCCGATATGAAAACCTCCTTAGAGAGAAAAGCTAGACGAAAGGAAGTTTGATAACGGGACCTGTGGTAACCTATCAAGCAAAACCAATCGTCGACGTCGACATCGCAGAATACGTTAAGGGACAACCCCCAACATGAGAGGAGTTGACAAAGAAAAACTTTCGAGCCAAGGCGTCTTCAAAAACTCGGGAAGAAAGAAAATATTCCTTTGACGAGTCGAAGGTTGACGGAATCTTTGAATTTATGCTCCAAAACTAGTGAATTCGATTAAAGTCGGTCATCTAGTTCGTCGTACCGACAGAGAGAAGTTAAAGAACTTCTGTAAGTGGTATGGGTCATTCACCCACGCCACTAAAGACTGCATCACGTTTATAAACTTGGTGCAAGATCTTATCGAATCAAAGGAACTACGCTTCCTAGATTCACAGGATCAGGCATTAACAGAGTCACATCCTTTTGATGATTTGATTGATGTGAACACCTTCGACGTCAATTGCCTGACTACTTCTCTTTCGCCGATGCAAGGTGAAAGAGATCAATCGCTTGAGACTAGTGAGACGCTCATTGCCAACATGTTGTTCAAGCGGCATGTAAGCAAAGGAATCCTTCTGTGCCCTGTTGACCTCAAAGGAATGCAGTATAATCGTTGGCGCTGGCATCTGGATCAGTCACATACCACCGATCATTACCATACTTTCAGGAAGTACCTTCTCAGTGATAGAAAGACATAGTAGTATGACCTTAATCGCCTCGAAGAGATGGCGAGGGGAATCAACAGTCGCCCCAGAGCATTCCAGTGTACAGAGAAACGTCTGGAACGGAACAATACTCCACCCAATGAAAATACAGGGCTATACACCCCTGCGGAACTCGTGAGACAAAGACTTATAGGCGAGACTGAGTCTAGTCAAAAGGGGGCTTACGCCAAAAAGGCTTCTAGGCCGACGCACTGCAGATCGCCTCGGACCTCGGCAGGCGGAAGAAAATGCAGAGCAACAAGACTACCCTCAGAGCGATGAGGAAGCGATGAAAAAAGGAACATTTATAGCCTAGCTTCTAACAGCTGACATGCTCTGTTACAGGTGCAAACCAATAGCAGCCTACAAGGTACTTACCACCCAGATGTGCCAGCTCTGCAACCTCTCACAAACTCACGCTTCGTTCGTGTACCCGTTCTCCCAAATATAAGGATATGAAGGAAAGTGGGCATGGGAGCACAACCCTAGATACCTACCGAGAAAACCAAGAAGTGAAGAGAGATGAGGGCTCGACGTGCTGCAGAAAAGTGCTCCAAAACAACAATCTCTTATGTTAAGAAAGCGAAGAAGTCAAGCGAAAGTGACCTTGTGTCTAACTCGCTGAGCGGCTACAACCCAATTCAATTCGGGACTCCACCCGAGGCGAAAGAAGTTGCATGCAACGTTCTCATGCTACCAGCTGAGTTCGCTAAAAAGGAAAGCGATCTGACGAAAGGTAGACTAGCTCTACTCTTCAATCTTAATACCTCAACTGATATACCTCGGAATTTTTCGAGTAGATTATTTAAAGAACCACCTACAACATTATGGAAACACATGTTTCCCCTCCATATCCAAGTGACAATCAACAATGTAGCAATATGGCGTGTCCTTGTAGACAATGGAGCGACTATCAACTTGCCCCCCTCGAAGTTTATAAGAGCATAGGGGTTGCCATAGCCGAACTCGGGGAAACTGGCTTAAGAGTCAGTGGTTTCAATGGGATTACTTCCTCCTATGTAGACGTGATTTCTGCCAAACTTCGAGTAGGCACGCATGAAAAGATGACGGCTTTCTTCATAATTGACATAAAACCCTCTTTCAATGTTTTACTCGGGAGAGATTGGCTTCACAAAGCTGGAGCCATACCTTCTACTCTTCACCATGAACTCTTATTATGGGGGTAACATAGTTTAGAGGTTGTTATGGGAGAAGCAAATGAAGATGCTAACTTACCTTATGTTTCCGCATGGACAGTCAGACAGATCAAAGATATAACAATAAAGTATGGTATGGGGGACCCAAATGTTGGCACTATGTGCAAAACAGGCAGGCGACGAACCAGATAAAGGGTAGACTCCTTTTTAATGTTGTAGTCCGCGAGAGTATTCCCATCCTCCAGCTGCTTGCCGACAAAGATGAGCTTTTGCTGGTCCAGAGGGATGCCCTCCTTGTCCTGGATCTTCCTTCACCAGACTTTTTTTTCTGTATTTTCATATTTTTGGCATTTCTTTGTCCGAGCCTCGTGGTTTCTATATATTTGAGTCTCTAAATCTCATTGGGCCTCTTCCTGTCATATCCACCGGTCTTCTAAGAGGCTTGTGGTCCAAAATTACCCCTTGTCTAACAAGAGGTAGACTCATTCTGAATGTTATAGTCTGCTAATGTCCTGCCCTGCCATCCTCCAGCTGCTTACCAGCGAATACGAGTCTCTGCTGGTCAGGACGGATGCTCCCTCCTTATCCTGTATTATATAGCCTTCACATTGTCAATCGAATCTGAACTCTCAACTTCCAGTGTGATGGTCTTCCCAGTCAGTGTCTTGACAAAGAGCTGCATCCCTCCCCTCAAGCAGAGAACCAAGTGGAGGGTCAAATCCTTCTGCATGTTGTACTTAGCCAAAGTCTGAGCTTTCCACCTCCAATGTTATCGCCTTGCCCGTCAATGTCTTCACGAGGTCTGCATACCTCCCCGAGGGTAAGCTCGGGGGAACTGTTTATACCATCGAGCTGTTGCCGACCGGAAGGGACAGGAGATATCCAGTGTACCCCAAAAGGAAATGAGTTAACTGCTTCTTCTCAGGGGCCCAATTTAATTGGGCCCAACCCATAAAGGCCCAATAACTGGGCCCAAACAGTCGTCGTAAAGCCCGCCCTTCGCCATCCGTCCCCTTCGGACGACCTCGCGGGCGGAGGAAGCCGAAGATGCCTGCCCCGATCTGGCGATGCCCTCTTAGCCATCATCGAGCGCGTCGTAAGCTTTTGATCCGCAATCGCCTTTTGCTTGCGATCACAACCAAGGTTAACAAGCATAACCAGAGGAGGGCGACCCAGGGAACATGACCGGTTTTGACGGAACAAAACGAGCCTCCTTAACAATTGAGGTGATGATTTTCAGTCCTTGAGCAGGGCACCATGCTGTTGTAGTTGTCCAGAACTCAGAAACTCTTTCGAGCAATGGCATGTTGTGAGAATGCAGACAGTTCCGTGGTGGGGAAACATAGTTTATGGATTAAAAAAAAAAAAAAAAAGAGAGACAGCAGCAGCAGCAACCAAACAGAGGGAAAACAAAACCATCCCAGGAAAGAAGAAAAGAAATGGATGGGTCGCTTTCCAGTTCAGAAGAACTGTAACCCTCAAGTGCCCCACCTAAACTCCCTCCTCTTCCCCCTATTCTTCTTTGCCGATGCCTTGGAAGACTTCCCTCCATCTATCTTGATGCAAATCCAAGTAAACACCTTCCAATGGGGACAACGCTTTCTCATCTGCAACCCTTTCTCCTCTCCCCTGCTTCATCATCAATCCAAATTTCCCTCCAATCTCCCTCAAACACACTTCCTGGAGCTCCCCTTCCAGTTCTCCAGTCCATTTCCCCACACGTTCTTCACAACCCCAGTCCAAGACTTAAGCACAAACTACATCAGCAACAACAACAACAACAGAAAACAGTCAAAAACCCAAAAACTAAGCAAGTTTTGGTGTGTGACAGCAACTCCCCCTCCAACCCCACCCATTCCCCTTTTTTGGTCCTTCCTCCGCATTCTCTCCGCCCCTCAACCACGTCCCAGGATTATTTCCAGCACCCACACCTCTCATCCCTTTTGTCGGACGATATGCAGCTCCACATATCGCCGAGCCTTAGGCACGTCACCGTGTTTCAGGGGAAAGGGGTGAGGGAGTTCATCAACGTGAAGGTGATCGGCTCTAGGAAGGTCTCTTATCAGATGCTGTTCTATATGTTGTTGCTGTTCACGCTCCTCGTGAGGCTCGTGTTCGTCCTCACTGCTGTTGACACCACAAACGGCGACCACCACAAGTGTTCCTCCATTGGTATGTTTCGAATTGGTCTGAAAGTAAGTTAGATTTCGTCCTGTGCGGCCATGTGAGCTGACAAGATCCTCGTTCTTTGACGGGCCTGCGGAAATTCTGGCAGGTTGTGTTGGGAAGAAAATTGGACCAAGGATTATGGGCAGGAGGCAGGAACAAGCTGTGAATCTCATCTTCATACTTCTTCGTTCACGTCTGTACAAGTTTAACAGGAAGAGAGCCACCTCCACTTATTTCATATTATTTTATGTGGATCTTATTCATCCAGGTCCTTGAAGTCATGTATCAAATTCTGGAAGCACCCGTCACAGAGGCCGAAGTCAAAGGAAAATCCGATGTTCCGCAGACTTTGGAAGAGTTTGTTGCCGAGGTGAAGGAAAGCACGTACGATGCCAGGGCATTCGCTCTTAGGCTAAGAGAAATGGTATATGTTGTGATTGCATCCCTGTCAAGTTCCTAGGTGGGAGGATTCTGTGGTCGTCTCTTATGATGGTGTAATGCTTCAGGTCGTGTTGCTCGAGCAAAGGACACGAAATGCCAAGATACAGGAGTACTTGTACCGCCATGTAGCGTCGAGCAGCATCCCGAAGCAGCTGCACTGCTTGACATTGAAACTAGCAGACGAGCACTCCAACAATGCCGCTGCCAGGATGCAGCTCCCATTGGCAGAGCTCGTGCCTGCACTGGTTGACAATTCGTATTATCACTTCGTCCTAGCTACCGACAACGTGTTGGCCACCTCCGTTGTCGCGACGTCACTAGTCCAGAACTCCTTGCGTCCTGAGAAGGTAGTCCTGCACGTGATCACGGATAAGAAGACGTATTCCCCGATGCAAGCGTGGTTCTCGTTGCACCCTATGTCTCCCGCAGTAATTGAGGTCAAGGCTGTTAAAGATCAACAACTACTTTCAGAGGTTCTAGAAGGTACTAGAAAGTTCTAGAATAATCCGGTAAGTTCAAAGGTTCTCGAAGGTACTAGAAAGTTCTAGAATATTCTGGTAAGTTTCTGGATAAATTTAGAATACTCTAGAACATATTAGAAACTTGGAGAAGCTTTTAGAAAATTCTAGAGGATCAATCCTAACCGTACATGTGGAATAATCCTAGCCGTAGATTGAGGAGGCCAACTAGTATAAATAGGGAAGGGTCCTCATTTGTAAAATGATCCAAGAATCCAAATATTTGAAGTAGTGGAGTGTTGGCTTCAAGTGATAGTGTTTCACTTCCTCTTCTTCCGAGCTTAGGAGGTCGAAGTCCGCTCAAAGACTAGCGTTCGCCTTGTTCAACGCTAAGTCGAGATCCAACATTTGGTATCAGAGCGAGGTTGGTCGGGTTGTCGAGGTCGAGCTGCCAAAGTCCAGCGGTGATTCTGCCGAAGTCCAGCGGAGGTTCTGCCGAAGTTCTATCAAGGAAGCTGCAATCCGGGATTGCGTTGGGCATAGGTCGGGGACCAGGCTACGCTTCCAGAAAGTAAATTAGGTATGGCAGAATTTAATACTGTCGGCATGATGAAGAAATTAAACAACCAGAATTATAGCACGTGGAAGACGTGCATAGAATCTTACTTACAAGGCCAAGATCTCTGGGAGATCATTGGTGGGAGCGAGACCATTCCACCGGAAGAAGATGCTGCTACACTCCGAAAATGGCGGATTAAGGCAGGGAAGGCCATGTTCGCCATTAAGACCACCATAGAGGAGGAAATGCTTGAGCATATAAGGTACGCCACTACTCCAAAAGATGCCTGGGATATTCTAGCGACTAGGTTCTCTAAGAAGAATGATATGAGGCTACAGTTGCTAGAGAATGACTTGATGGCAGTTAGACAAGGAGATTTAGGAATCAATCAGTTTTTTACAAAAGTAAAGTCTATCTGTCGGGAGATATCAGAGTTAGACCCAGGATCTAGGATTAGCGATGACAGGATGAGGAGGATTATTATCCATGGCTTAAGGCCAGAATATAGGGGATTTATTGCGGCGGTGCAAGGATGGCCCACGCCGCCATCGCTAGAAGACCTGGAAAATTTGCTAGCTAATCAGGAGACGCTAGCAAAACAATTGGCAGGCATAACCTTAAAAAATGAAGATGAGGCGTTATATTGTAATAGGGGAAGAAGCTATGCTAAGAATAAAAGGAGTGAGGAGAGAAGATTCCCACAAGGCAGTAGAAGTGAGCGACGTGAGCAGCAACCGAATAGACCACAACAACAGAAGAGAGTAGGCAAACCGGCTCAACGGAAGGATGCAGAATGCTTCAACTGTGGTAAGAAGGGGCATTACGCCCGAGACTGTTGGTTCAAGAAGAAAAACGTAGAAGGAAATGCTGCCACATCAAGCAATCAAGACGGAGACAAATCTGAAGAAGAGTGGAACCTTGAAGCATCTCTCGCCGTGATGGAAGAAGAGCAGTTGTTGGAAGACCAGGCTCTTGCAGTAGTTCACAATAACTCTGTGAACTATGCAGAGAACTGGATATTTGACTCGGGGTGCTCCAACCATATGACAGGTAATGAGGAGAAGCTGGAGGAGTTGTCAGAATATAAAGGCCAACGAGTTGTCGTCACCGCCAACAACTCTAGACTATCCATTGCTCATGTCGGGAAGACTGTTATAGCCGCCGATGACAGTGCCAACAAGGTGCAACTACAAGGAGTTTACCATGTCCCTGCTATAAAGAAGAACCTTTTGTCAGTAGCCCAACTGACAGCCCGTGGCAATTTCGTGGTGTTTGGACCAGAAGATGTGAAGGTCTACCACGAGCTAAAGTTTTCAGGAACGCCGTTCATGGAAGGACGGAAGGTAAACTCCATCTATGTTATGTCTACAGAATCGGCATACATAGACAAAGTAAAGAAAAACGAGACGGCAGACCTATGGCATGAGAGACTTGGGCACGTTGGCTACCACAAGTTGAAGGTAATGATGAGTAAGGAGATGCTGAAAGGTCTTCCGCGACTAGAGGTAAACGTTGACAATGTCTGCTCGGGCTGTCAGTACGGTAAAGCACATCAGTTGCCGTACGAGGAATCCAAGTACAGGGCTGAAGAACCACTGCAGCTAATCCACTCCGATGTATTCGGTCCAGTGAAGCACCCATCAATAAGTGGCTGCAGATACATGGTAACCTTCATCGATGACTACTCGAGGTACGTTTGGGTAGACTTCATGAAAGAGAAGTCAGAAGTCCTTCAGAAATTCAGAAAGTTCAAGATCAAGGCTGAAAGCGATCTGAACATGAAAGTGAGGTGTCTACGCACCGATAATGGGGGAGAATATACCTCCAAGGAATTTGCAGAGTATCTCAAGGAGTCGAAGATAAGAAGACAGCTGGCATGTCCTCACACGCCACAACAGAATGGTGTGGCCGAAAGGAAGAACAGGCATCTTGCAGAAATATGCCGAAGCATGTTACATGCAAGGAATGTCCTAGGAAGATATTGGGCAGAGTGCATGAAGACAACTGTAGACATTACAAACAGGTTACCTCATGCTCGCCTCGACTTCAAGACACCCTTCGAGCTACTATGGAAGATGAAGCCTACAGTGAGTCACTTTCGAGTCTTCGGGTGTGTCTGCTATGTGTTCATCCCTAGCCACCTGCGGAGCAAGTTCGACAAGAAGGCGACCAAGTGCATCTTCGTAGGGTATGACACAGAGAGGAAAGGATGGAGATGCTGCGATCCTACAACCCACAAGTGCACTGTATCAAGGAATGTTGTCTTCGATGAAGCAACTTCTTGGTGGCCGCCTTCAACAATAGAAGAAGACAAGGAGCACATGAAGCAGGGGGAGCAAGTAACCCTAAAACCAACCATTGAGGAAAATGATGACACAGAAGAAGAGAGACCTTGGCAAACAGGAGTGTACCAGAGGTCCTCTGAAGAGAATGCAGCAGAAGAAGAAACTGGTGACGGGACGACACCACTGAGGAGGTCCACAAGGCAACAAAGACCTCCAGCAAGATACATAGATGCAGCTCTTGCTGAAGATATAGATCCACAAGAGCCATCGACCTTTAAAGAAGCGTCGAAGGACAAGGTATGCCAAGAAGCGATGAGAGAAGAGATTAAAGCATTAGAGGAGAATCAAACTTGGGATTTGGTTCCAAAACCTAGCGAGGTAAGACCCACACTCTGCAAGTGGCTCTATAAGGTGAATACTCACACAGATGGTTCAGATGAGAGATACAAGGCTCGTCTTGTCGCCCGAGGAATTTCGAGTACAACTCGGTATGATAAAAAGAGAAAGTAGTCGTTGAGGGGGAGTGTTAAAGATCAACAACTACTTTCAGAGGTTCTAGAAGGTACTAGAAAGTTCTAGAATAATCCGGTAAGTTCAAAGGTTCTCGAAGGTACTAGAAAGTTCTAGAATATTCTGGTAAGTTTCTGGATAAATTTAGAATACTCTAGAACATATTAGAAACTTGGAGAAGCTTTTAGAAAATTCTAGAGGATCAATCCTAACCGTACATGTGGAATAATCCTAGCCGTAGATTGAGGAGGCCAACTAGTATAAATAGGGAAGGGTCCTCATTTGTAAAATGATCCAAGAATCCAAATATTTGAAGTAGTGGAGTGTTGGCTTCAAGTGATAGTGTTTCACTTCCTCTTCTTCCGAGCTTAGGAGGTCGAAGTCCGCTCAAAGACTAGCGTTCGCCTTGTTCAACGCTAAGTCGAGATCCAACAAAGGCTTTGCATCAATTCGACTGGTTTGCGAAGGGAAAGGCTCCTGTGCTAGAAGCCATGGAGAAAGACCAGCGTGTGAGGTCTCAGTTTAGAGGTGGATCGTCGGCAATAATAGCAACTAATACTGAGAAGCCACACATAATCGCCGCGAAGCTTCAGGCACTGAGTCCAAAGTATAACTCCATGATGAATCACATACGAATACATTTACCAGAGGTATGTACAGAGATCGAAGCTCTTTTTTGAATCTTCATGGAAATCGAGATACCTATGGAATCATCCTCGCTAACCCGAGTTCTCTTGCAGCTTTTTCCGAGTCTCAATAAGGTGGTATTTTTGGACGATGATATCGTGATCCAAACCGATCTTTCGCCTCTCTGGGAGATTGACATGAACGGGAAAGTAAATGGAGCGGTTCAGACGTGTAAAGGGGATGATAAATTCGTGATGTCGAAGCGACTGAAGAGCTACTTGAACTTTTCGCATCCTCTGATAAGGAAGAACTTCGATCCTAACGAGTGCGCATGGGCTTATGGGATGAACATGTTTGATCTCGATGCATGGAGGAAGACCAACATAAGCCTCAATTATTATCACTGGCTAGAAGAGGTAAGCACGTCGGAACCGGAGTAAGTGTTAGATGATCGAAACAAACTACCATTACGAAGGAATCCCTGATCTTCCTTCTCGGGATTGTTCCGTGCAGAATTTAAAATCCGACCTCAGCTTATGGCAGCTCGGGACGCTACCACCAGGGCTGATAGCATTCCATGGTCACGTCCACGTAATAGATGCATTCTGGCACATGTTGGGACTCGGATACCAGGAAAACACCAGTTTTGTGGATGCAGAGAATGCCGGGGTCATACACTTTAACGGAAGAGCAAAGCCTTGGCTGGAGATAGCCTTCCCTAAACTTCGGACGCTGTGGGCAAAATACGTCGACTTCGGCAATAAGTTCATCAAGGGATGTAACATTAGGGACACTTAGCATGAACTTCAGAAAAGGAGAACGTGCCCTGATCGTCTGGACCACGAAAAGGAGGAGGATCTGTGTATAATGCAGGAGAAAAGAAAGGGTCCACGGACAAGATCGAAGCTCTAAAACTGAGGACACTGACAGAAAGGGAACAAGATAAAATAGTCTCAGGGGGAACCCCTGCAAAATTTTTGAAACTTCCCAACTACTCAATGTCTATTCCGTTGATCAATCTCTCCTCCGGAAATCAACTCCTCATTCCTTCTCTTTTATAGAAACAATAAAGGGCCACCCATATATTAAATAAGTGAGAAGAACTGCCTTGCAATCTGCATTACTAAGCAAGATACTTGAATATTGAGTGCTCAACCACTAACTCGCGCAATTCGGATGCATTCAAGACAAAAAGGTTCACGACACCGACACAGATGGATTTATTGAAATTTACATATCAAACCACCCCATGTCCTCAGTATGAATAGCAATCAGTTATCCGGACATATGACTAATCAGACAGCCTACAAGAGAAGCCCTGGCGGAATCACCGGTAGCAAATATGAGTACACTTCTGAAGCTCACAATGCGGCGAACAGGACAAATTACTTTCCAAGGTTACCGATTAAGCGACTGGAGGGCGGAGGACATGATCTTGGGATGTATCCACCGCAGCAGGAGGCATGAACTGCCACATTGCCATGCCGGGGTAGCTAATAATTGGCACCAACTTGCTCCCAGGGGCTTGAGGATGAGGAGATGCATATGCTGCTGGCATCGCAGGCGGCGGAGGCAGGAACGGCTGCGTGTTCATAGCCTTCAGCTGCTGCTCCAACCTCTCCTTCTCAGCTTTTAGCCTCTGCTTTTCATCCCTAAGCTCATTCTTCTCAGCCTACACATGAAATGATGTTAGAACTAAAAGAACACGATACCATACATGAGGACAAATTACAAGTTGATCAACTAAAAACAATAGAATGATATTTCCAAAGATTACACCCAAGGAAGAAAAAAACTCACCTTCAGCTCTTTGATTTTCTCTTGAAGACCCGAATTTGTGTCCTTCAATTTCTGGGCCTCACCCCGCAACTGAGTGACCATGCGTACAGCTTCAATCAGGATAGCAGCCTTGTCTGCTTTTGGAGGCTTTCCATTCTCCAAGATGGATCCCAGTTCCATGAACCTAGCAAACACAGTTGTCATTGCCAGCAACTTCATGTATATTACAACATTCAATATATTTTGTTGAAAAGCAAGTACTTGTCATTTAATTTATCCCTTCGCTGTTTCTCCCTGCATGCCTTAGATCTACTGGGACCAGAGGATTCAGGTCTAGTCCTGCAATAACAGTTGCAGCTATAAGAGTTCCAAAAGGGATCCATAATGAGACTGTGGCAGATAAAGATAATAGAATGCAAAATATCGCTTTTGAGGATAGTTGAGGTCATCATACACAAAATTGCCACTAGAAACTACGCAACAAAACTATAAGGTCACAAAAGAGCATCCCATTGTCATACCGTTTTTTCGAGCCGCTATCTTTAAGGCAGTCGGCATCGCCAAATGACCCATCGACCTCGGCACTGCAGACATATAAACAAGCCAAGCACGTAATAAAAGCGCTGACGAATCAACGAAACATTAGCAACGGTATGAACTCAAACATCAAAACTTTAATCCTAAAAGAGGGAGCCCCAAAAAGGATATAACCAAGAATCTTCATAGAGGACAAGAAGACATCGACTCCCATGGATCATGTAATCGAGCAAGTTCAAAACCATGGATAAATCCTCAGCTTCTCTTTCAGGACCAAAAATCAAAACTTTGATTTGACTAACCAAAAGCGAGAAAATAAACATCCCATCTCGACCCATCAACAGACTGGCGGCTCCAACTAGCGACAAAGAACAAACAAATCCAAACGAACAACAACAACAACTCAAGCCAATACCACACCCACCTAACATTCGTGTTGGGAGCCTGGACAGGCCATGAAAACCCGGGGCCGTTGACCTGGAAGCCACCGGCGATGGGGATGGAGAGATCGTCGATCAACCCGCACTCGAATAGCCAATTCGTGTTCTCGGGGGAAACCATGTCGGAGCTCCCTCCGAAAGAAACAACCCCAGGCCAAACCCCCCCCCCCCCCCCCCCAAAACTTCGGAAGATCGGACTCCCGGATTTGAGGAAGAACTGAAGCGACAGGGATTTGGAATTTAGGGTTAGGGTTTTTGGGTGAGGTAAATGACGATCCCGATCGTCCTCTCACAACTCAATTCTTCTCCCCCGACACAAACATTCCGCTCGTGAGGCCGAGGAATAGGGAGGGGGGAGCACAAACGGAACAGACCGGCCGATGATTGTCCGAAGAGTCAGGATCCGTTCACGCATTCGGGTTTTATTCTTTGGGTCGGGCTTTATAAGCCCATTAGTCATTGGGTATTTTGGCCCAACTTATTTGGGCCTACTCTCGTGCCTTGGCTTAGCCCCTTTGAAACCCGCCGTTTTTTTTGGACTATTTTACCCTTTTAAGCTCCGTGTGGATATCATTCCGGTGGACAAAATGCCTGGGAATTGGATATGATCGAAAACAATGAGCTCGACTGCCATGGCTCCTACTCCTCTGGCAAATGTACACAGCGTCACGGACACGTTGCTCGCTATCCCGATCCTTACACGGTCACGGCCTCACACTGCTTGGACGAGACCCCAGATTTTAGCGAGCTCCGGTGGCAGTACTAGCACAGCTGCTGCTCCTCAACAAGCTTCGAGGAGAACTGCCCTCGGTCTAGGACTCGCATCAATCGCGTTAGCTGGGGGTTTCGTTGACCGAGCTTCCCTGGCGGAGGACAACGGATACTGGTACATTGGGCCGATCCCCGTGCCTCCAATCTATAACAGTGAGCTTATTTTACGTTCCTTGGTTTTTAACCTTCAACCGATGTTGGCACTGAATGGTTCAAAGAGACCTTGCAGAGATCGCGAACGAGGCTACTGGGACGCGGTCCTTTGTGAGAAGCGGGATATATATCGCGAACATAGGGGAGGAAGGGAGCAGGTACAGGATAAGGAAGTATGCGTTCGATCTGCTGGCACTGGGGGATCTGGTCCAGAAAGACCTGCTGAACTACGTCCGTAGGTACCTCAGATTGAAGGGAACAATCATGTACTACGATTTTGACAAGGTGATCTCAGCCGCCCCAGAGCCGGAGAAGCAGCCCATCCTGGATCTCGCCAATCGACTCTTCGACAAACTAGAAAAGGTAAAAAAAAATGCCTTAAAAAAATCCCCCCGTTCGTTGCTGTCGAACCAGCACGTTGAATATTGATTATCCCGGGAATGCAGCTGGAAGACGCTGCGAAGAGGGATGACTTCCCTGCGGCGGAGGCTGTTTACAAAGATGCAGCGGTTATACTGCAGGAGGTTAGGGATGAGATCAAGTACCAATCAGTTGGATTCCTAGGGGCTATCGGATTGTGGAATCTTAACATTTTGAAGTCCGCTGCTTCTGTCTAGTTATCAGTTGTAATCTCTGCGTTTTACGCGACAGAATATGAAAATAAGTTGAAGATATGGTAATCTCTACGTTTTAGATGGGAGAAAAGAAAATGCGATAAAAAAAACTGGAGATGCGGGGTATCGATCCCCGTACCTCTCGCATGCTAAGCGAGCGCTCTACCATCTGAGCTACATCCCCGTCATGCGATTTTATTACAAGAAAATATTAAATATTCTATAGATGTTACCTCTTCTTCGGACCAATCCACGTCATCATCAGTCATCCTTGACGAGGTCTTACTTTGTCTTCTCTTCTTTGCCCCCTACTGCAGATGGGGCTCAATAGTCAAACATCCTCATTATGCCTCTCCTATACGCGTCCCAATATCTAGATAGAACCCTTTTTGCCACGAGGACAATGAAAAGAGGGACAAACCAAATCGCGTTACTTCCAGCTGCAAATATGATTCTTCGGGGAAATTAGGCCCAACTTCTTCCTCTACTCCCGGTATAACTGGGGACAAAGAAAAGTCCCTCCTTTTTGGCAAATAAACGCGGGCGTGACGGCCGAATATCTTCCGCTTCCACCCCCCCTCTTCACTTTTTGGATTTGGTCAGAATTTGGTTGCTTTTTTCTTTTTAAATCTGGGTTTGGTCCCTCTGTCCGTGGGAAGATTGGGTTTGTTGATTTTATGGGCGGGATTGCTTTTGTCAGTTGCTATTAGGGTGCTTCCCAAGTAGAATCGGTTATTTGAAGAAAAGGGCTTTGTAAAGAGATTCTGGGTTCTGTTATTGGTGTTCCCCAGCAGAAGGGAAGGGCCTGCTATTGTTTGGGGAAGTTATTCGTTTCCAGAAAGCCTTTTAGCATTGGAATGGTCAAATGAGAAGGTGGCCATATGATAGTCCGAAGACAGATGGGGATAAAAGCTGTAGGAGTTTTCGTGTTGATTGTTTCTCTGATTTTCTCTTCGTATGCCGCTTGCTTGGAAGAAGGGAACGTTTTGGAGCGAGGTTTCTCAGAAGAATCGAAGGATGGCATGAACCTGGATGTGCAGATTGGCGAAAATATGGTATGCATCATTTTCCTGGAGTTAGAATCATTTGAGTTTAGGATTGAAACTGGATGATGCGGCAGGGAAGATTAAGCTTTGGTGAGCTGATTGCAGTCATGGGCGACTTCATAGACTGTTACATTCTTATGCAGTGATCGGCCCTCTGCTGAGTTCAGTTGCATCAGCAGTAGTAGGGGTAAATTGCATGTTTAAAAATGGCATGTCAATGATCGTGCTTGCGTTAATTTGTAATAATAGAAAAAAAGTTGTGTATGGCTATGGCTTGCATTTTATTTGCCGGTGGAGCTCCGCAGAGTGAAGGTTCATGCTCTGGCTTGGTTTAACCTAGCTGATAGGACCTCGGATTTTCTGACAACTGTAAAATTACCATAACTACTGTATGTAAGTTATATTCTGCTGCCCTGGAGTATTAGTCTTGTCTTATTTGATGAGCCCTTTGTCCACGGTAATTTGAGTCTTAACCAGGAGAACCCATTTCTCTTCTGAGCATAAATCTTTGTTTGCCCCTTCCTCTATGTTACGATCAGGATAATGTGATGGGGTCGTCAATAACATCATGATTTTGTTACAGGTGGAGTTACTATGGATCCATTGCAGGGCTGAGGTAATTCGTTTCAGGGAAATTGTGGAAGATCTTGACTTGTGTTCCTCGGCCACTCCTCGCTATGATTCTGTTGGCTGTTACTTGGACTCCGAGTCACTTTCGGATGAAAATATTTGGCAATTGTTGGACCTCCTCTGTCCGCAACTGAAACGTTGTCTGGTTGACTGTTTGAGAAAAAGCAGCAAATCTTTCTCAGTTTCAGGAGAAGAAGGCACATCTAAGAGCTGGCATTCCATTGTTATCAGTCGCTTGGGTTCTGGTTCTGTTTCAAATAGGAGGTATTTAGCCGGAAATTCTGGCGAAGCTGCTGCACCAGCTCCACCACCTGGTTTAGGAAATCCTAGCTTGAGTCCAGCAGCTCAATTCTTGCCTCAGCCTCCTGCATCTTCTGCAAGTAATCCTGGTGATCCAAGTCCTTTGGATCCTGCACCATCACCAGTGGACATTTCTTACCCTCCTGAAACAACACCTGCTGGCAATGTTAATACCACTAAAAGTCTTAATTCCACCAGCACATCAAATAAGAAAACTCACAGAACCACTGTTGTGCTAGCTGTTGTTATTACTGCAACGGTGACATTCATCCTTGCTGCTCTTCTGGTTATATGCTACAGCAGAACATGTCGACCTGGACATGCTGGCAGGAATGATGACAGTCCCCTTCTTAATATAAGCTTAAGCGACTATTCAGCTGGTATTACTTCTGCGGTTAGTTTTTCTGGTGCAAATATTGTTTGTTTGCTGTGCATCTCATTTCAGGGATTTTTCGCAGGCTCTCAGTTTAAGTCATATTATGGAAGCCCTATTAATGAGATCAAGCCGGGCCAAGAATCACTTTACAATGGCTCGGTTGACAAGGAAAAGACCTCATCTCTAGGTGGCCGTTACAAGATGGAGCCTGATGGGTCTAGCAGCTTAGCTAATAAAACTTCTGTTGGAGTTCATGGACGTGTTTCCAAATTCAGTGCACAAGCTGTGGACAGCAATGTGAGTTGGCAGATGCCGCCACTTCCATTAAGGCCACCTCCTGGAAGAGTAAGCTCCCATATTGGGGTTCTGAAGCCTCCTCCTGGAAGAGCAAGCCCTTTGCCTCCAGAACCACCTGCTCCTCCTAAGCCTTCTTTAGGGATGGGACCTTCTCCTCCACCTCCTCCACCATCATCAAAACCTCCTGATATTAGTACCAGGCCAAAAGCTCCTGCCCCTCCCCCTCCGCCTGTGCCTTCTGGAAATCCACCACCACCTCCTCCTCCTGGACATGGAGGGGTAAGACCTGGTGCTCCTCCCCCACCTCCACCAAAGATTGGTGGGGGTCCTCCTCGGCCTCCTATGGCTCCAGGAGGTCTAAAACAAATTAAGCCAGCTCCAGTTGGACAAAAGGCTTCCAATGGAGATGAGGCAGAAGGTGAAGGCGATCCTCCAAAAGCGAAGTTGAAGCCATTCTTTTGGGATAAGGTTCTAGCAAACCCTGAGCACTCTATGGTTTGGCATCAGATTAAATCAGGATCTTTCCAGTAAGCCAAGAATACAAATTCTGTGCTTGGGCTTTGTTTGTTTTAGATGACCTTTGCTACTTTTCTGACCATCATCACAAATGACTGGATATGCAATTTCAGGTTCAATGAAGAGATGATTGAGAGTCTATTTGGATATGCGGCAGCCGACAAAAACAAAACCGAAAAGAAGAATGACTCTTCATCTCAAGATCCCTCGAGCCAGTTGCATCAGATTATTGACCCCAGGAAGGCACAAAACCTGGCAATCCTATTGCGGGCCTTAAATGTGACGATTGAAGAGGTCTGCGATGCACTACATGAAGGTAATATCATTGGTTTTGGCTAGTTTTTGAAGATATACAATAGTTATCCTTGTAGCTGAATGTTGATGTGAAACTTTGGTTCTTAATTTTTTTCCTAGAGACATGTCATAGTTTTGAAGTTAGGATCATTTAAGGGAGACTCAACCAGAAAGTCCAAATGATAAATGCTGATTTCCTTAGTCATGGATATATTTTATTCTCTTATGCAAAATTGTTGATTTTCCCTTCACCTTCACCTTCACCTCGACTTCTGATGCTGTGCAATTTATTTTTGTTTCTTTTTCTGCTTAGGTAATGAAATGCCAACAGAGTTTCTCCAGAATTTGTTGAGGATGGCACCTACAGCTGATGAGGAGCTGAAGCTCAGGTTGTACAATGGCGAACTATCTCGACTCGGACCTGCAGATCGATTCCTCAAAGCTCTCGTAGATATTCCATTTGCTTTTAAGCGGATAGAAGCACTGCTATTCATGTGTACCTTACAAGAGGAAGTCACTATTGCCAAGGAGTCATTCGCAACACTAGAGGTAAAAATGATGACCAATCCCTGAAGCTACTACATGAGAAAATGACATTGGTGTTACCTAATGTGATAGTGTATCTCCTAAATGACTTCGGTGTTACCTAATGTGATTGTGTATCTTCCAAATGGCAGGTTGCTTGCGAAGAGCTGAGGAACAGCCGGCTATTCCTCAAGCTACTCGAAGCTGTACTGAAAACTGGAAATCGCATGAACACTGGAACCTTCCGTGGCGGTGCCCAAGCCTTCAAACTCGATACACTTTTGAAATTGTCAGACGTGAAAGGGACTGATGGAAAGACAACACTGTTACATTTTGTCGTTCAGGAGATAATCCGATCAGAGGGCATTAGAGCCGCTCGTGTGGCGAGAGGAAGCCAGAGCTCCTCTAGCATGAAATCGGAGGATCTTCATAGTGATGTGCCAAATGAGTCCGAAGAAGATTACTACCAAAACCTAGGCCTTCAGGTGGTTGCTGGTTTGGGTTTAGAGCTCGAGAACGTAAAAAAGGCAGCAGCAGTCGATGGGGACAGCTTGACAGGGTCGGTGGGTAAACTAGGACAATGGTTGGCGAAAACCCGTCAGTTCCTTGATTCTGAAATGAAGAATTCGGAAGAAGAAAGCGGGTTCCACCAAGCATTGAAAAACTTCGTGCAGAATGCGGAGGTGGACTTGACGTGGTTGTTGGAGGAAGAAAAGAGAATCGGGGCTCTGGTGAAGAGCACCGGCAACTACTTCCATGGGAATGCAGGCAAAGACGAGGGTCTGAGGCTGTTTGTCATCGTGAGGGATTTCCTGATTATGCTAGATAAGGTTTGTAAAGAGGTGAAGGATTCATCAAGGAAGCCTGCAAGAACACAGAAGAAAGAGGATCTCACGTCGCAATCATCAATGCCAAGTACCCACCAACCCCCATCCCCAGATACAAGGCAACAGCATCTCTTTCCTGCGATCGTGGGGCGGCGAGTGCATGGCTCCAGTTCCAGCTCGAGTTCTGAGGATGAGACATAGCCCCAATCCAATCTCAGTTTCAGGCTTAACCTTGGTTTCCTTGTCTTCAGGGGGGGTAATTCTAACATATGATTGATATGGAAACCGGAGACAGGCAACCTTTGTTCGCTGAATCCCAATTCCTTTGCACCTCCCATCCTGTCTGGTGTACCCATTCTTGTTTAACTGGTGGAATTCTTACATTCTTTGTAAATTATTTGGTAGAAATTTTGTACAAATTCCTGGATAGATTTTGCCATTGTTTGGAAATTACTGTCTGAATGATCTCTTTGGGGTAAGAAGCCGTTCCACAATTGTAAGGGAAACCCACTTTTTTTTTCTGACAAAGATAATCCATATACAAATAAGAAATAAGCAATACAAAGCACCTGACAAAATACCTAAACAAGAAAACTAGGAAAAAGGAGGATCTTGACCCCTAAGGGGAAACATGTCAGAAGGGAAGGGCTTGATTGGGAAACAGCAGAACGGGATTCTGCCATACAATCTACATCCCATCTAATCGTCATCGCCACCAGATGCCTTGGAGGTTCCCATCTTCTTGGGCAACAGAAGGTTGTGAATGTTGGGCATCACACCGCCATTCGTAATCGTGACATCCCCAAGCAGCTTGCTGAGCTCCTCGTCGTTCCTGACGGCAAGCTGGATGTGCCGCGGCACAATCCTCGTCTTCTTGTAGTCCCTCGCAGTCCAGCCAATTCAAGCACCTGGATCACAGATACAGAGAAATCCAACCCAAATCACTACAAGTTTTGCAAAACCTAATCGGTCCAAAACTCAGAATCCCGCAAGGATCGAAATGAGGGAAAGAAGAACTCCAATTCGAAATTACAACAGGGGAGAAAATCATCATCATTACCACAATACCTCCCGGCTAGGTATTCAAGGACTGCGGCGAGGTAGACGGGAGCTCTGGCACCGACACGCTCGGCATACTTTCCGGCCTTGAGGAACCGAGCGATACGACCCACGGGGAACTGGAGGCCGGCCTTTGGGACGATTCAATCCCAACCAAACCCTCAACGTGGCTGAACTCCTTCGAAATTACTTAAGAAAAAGAGGAAATAGCATCCGCAGTACAACCATCAGATAGAACAGCCGTCACACACACAGTATCCACCCTTAGCCGTAGCTATAGCTCCAAAATCTCCACGCCTCTCTCCAGCTTCATCCTTCCCCACCTTCGATCATTTTCTTCTCTATCTTTTCTCCGTGGGTTCTTCTCCCTTCTTATCCCCTTTTCTGTTTTTTTCCTGCAGAGATGAAGTTTGTTGTGTCTTGCTGTGCGTGCTGGTGCGTGCTTTGGTTGAGGTTTGTTACTAACTTTTGCTTCTTTCCTCCCTTAGTCCTTAGTCTTCTGTGACTATTTTATTTATGTCCTCTATTTACTTAGCTGCAGTTAACAGCTAATTCTCCTGGGCCAGCTGTGATTCCACCAGCCCAAAACCAACTTGCAGTCACATTAAGGGCCGAAGCCCTCCGCCCGATCCGAGTCCTTGACCCGAACCTCTGCCCCAGACCCGACTCCAGCCCATTCCTCCACCGACAAGATCGTGGGTTCCAGCTCAGGAAGCTCAGGTAGAAGTAAAGTGAGAACTGAAGTCATTTCCACTTCCGAGTTCGAGACCTCCCCACTGCTTGCCCTAATCCCATTTCCTTCTCCATCTTCCTGCCCTTCACAATCGTGCATCAATACCTCTCCCACAAAATCACCCTTGTCCTCAAGGGTGATACCAGGGAACCGCTGTTGAATGTCGTCCAAGAACTCCCAGGTAGCTGTGTCTTCAGTTTCATTTTCCCAAAGTATCAAAACTTTGGTTGCCGCCTGATTACCCCTTTTAACTAGCTTCCTCTGCAGAATATAACGCGGCTGACGTCCACCGTCCATACCAGGGAAGTTACTTGAGCTGCCTTCAGCTCCAATCGCTCTCCGCAGTCGGGAGACATGGAAGGTCGGGTGGATCTGCGAGTCACCTGGTAAATCAAGACGGTAAGCTACCTTGCCCACCTTATCTAGTATTTTGTAGGGTCCATAGAATAGGGGGGCGATTTTATTGTTGGCACGGACTTCCACTGAACTCTGCCGGTAGGGCTGAAGTTTGACATACACCCATTCTCCTATGTTGAACTCTCTGTCACTTCGTTTCTTGTTGGCCTGCTGGATCATCCTGTTTTGAGCCCGATGTAGATGAAATCTTAGGAGCTTGATCATTTCTTCCCTATCATTCAACTCACGATCTACCTCCTTGTTGGCTGCTATCCCTGAGATATAGGGTAGGTGAATAGGTGGGGCATAACCATATAAGGCTTCAAAGGGAGACATTTTGATACTTGAATGGTACGTTGTGTTGTACCACCATTCAGCCAATGGTAGCCACTTACTCCAGGCCGTAGGACAATCTGTGCACATACATCTCAAGTAGGTCTCTAGGCATCGGTTCACAACTTCCGTCTGACCATCTGTTTGGGGGTGATAGGCAGTAGACATCCTCAATTCTACCCCCTGTAACTGAAACAGATCCTTCCAAAAGGCACTTAGGAATATCGCATCCCGGTCACTAACAATTGTGCTTGGTAGGCCATGAAGTTTGAATATATTACTGAGAAATAGCTCCGCTACCGTCTTTGCTGTGAAGGGGTGTCTCATAGCCGTAAAATGAGCATATTTAGTGAGTCTATCTACGACCACCATAATCACCTCTCTGCCTTGGGATTTAGGAAGCCCCGTAATGAAATCCATGCTTATGTCTGACCAAATGGCGGTAGGAATCTGTAAGGGCTGTAACAAACCCGGATAAGCCGCCTGATCATACTTACATCTTTGGCAGATTTCACAAGCTCTTATGAAGGCCTTTACATCTTTTTCCATCCTTTTCCAATAGCACCAACTTGCGATCCTTTTGGTAGTGGCCAATACCCCAGAGTGTCCCCCAATGGCCGTAGTGTGAAACATCTTAATGATTGATTCCCGGAGGCCTGCATCCGAACCTACCACCAGCTTCCCTCCCTTCCTTAACATACCCTGCTTGTATTCATATTTAGAAGATCCCCCAGAAGTAATCTGCTGTATGATCGCTTTCAAAACCCCATCTTGCTGCCAACTGTGTTGTATAGCATCTAACAAGGTTCCCTCCTGCATATTTAAGGCTATTGTCATTAATTCAGCCCCAGGAACTCTGGATAGTGCATCCGCCACCACATTCTCTTTGCCCTTTTTATAACTTATCTCATAGTCATATCCGACCAGCTTAGTCAGCCACTTACGTTGCATGTCTGTGTGTAAGTGTTGTTGTAAGAGGTACTTTAGGCTCTGGTGATCAGTCTTAATCATGAATCGTTGCCCAATGAGGTAGTGTCTCCACTTCTCTACCGCATACACAATGGAAAGCAACTCTTTCTCGTAGATTGATAGATTAAGATGTTTGGGGGCTAAGGCCTTACTGATATAGGCTATCGGATGCCCGCTTTGCATGAGA
Source organism: Melastoma candidum (assembly GCA_023653495.1). Classification (NCBI taxonomy): domain Eukaryota; kingdom Viridiplantae; phylum Streptophyta; class Magnoliopsida; order Myrtales; family Melastomataceae; genus Melastoma; species Melastoma candidum. The sequence goes on along the minus strand of CM042889.1, from coordinate 13,277,109 downwards.
ACTGCTCCTACTCCGCCTGAGCTTGCATCCGTCTCCACAGTGAACTCCCTGGAGAAATCTGGTAATGCTAGGGTCGGGGTTGTTACCATAGCCTCCTTAAGCCTCAGGAAAGCCTCTTGAGCCTGTGAAGTCCATTTGAAAGCATCCTTTCTCAAAAGTTGCGTAAGAGGCTTGCTAATGGTGCCATACCCTTGCACAAATCTGCGATAGTAACCAGTTAACCCCAAAAACCCCCTCAACTGCTTGATATTAGTAGGTACCGGCCACTCTTGTACGGCTGCCAATTTTTTTGGATCTGTTGAAACCCCTTCCTCTGTTATGAAGTGACCTAGATACTCCACCCTCCTTTTCGCAAACGAGCATTTGCTCTCCTTGGCAAACAGACTGTGATCTTGCACAACTTTCAATACCTCCGCTAAGTGATCCACATGTGCAGTCAAAGTGGAGCTGTAAATTAAGATATCGTCAAAGAAAACCAGAACGAATTTTCGTAGGAATGGCCTGAATATAGTGTTCATCAGACTCTGAAAAGTGGATGGGGCGTTAGTCAAGCCGAAAGGCATGACTAGGAACTCGTAATGTCCATCATGAGTTCTAAAAGCAGTCTTGGGAATATCGGATTCCTTTACCCTGATCTGGTGATACCCTGATCTGAGGTCCAATTTAGAAAACCAACTTGCTCCATTCAATTCCTCTAGCAGCTCCTCGATAATAGGGATAGGAAATTTGTCTTTAATAGTCTTCTTATTAAGCTCACGATAATCGACGCACAACCTCCAAGAATTGTCCTTCTTTTTTACCAACACAACCGGAGATGAAAAGGGGCTCGTACTAGGTCTGATGATTCCCGAATGCAACATCTCCTGAATCAATTTCTCAATCACATCCTTTTGTGAACTTGAGTACCTGTATGGTCTTAAACTCAGACCATGTACCCCTCCTTCCAGCTCTATAGCATGGTCATGAGTTCGGTGCGGAGGTAAACCCGTGGGTTCAGCAAAGACCTTGCTGAATCTGGTCAAAAGATGCTGAATCTGATCGGGTACGTTTCCCTCTTCCTCTGTCAATTCACAATGGCTCAATTTAGGAATAATCAATAACCCCATATCATTTCCTTGGGGAATAAATGTCCCCGACTTAATTTTGGAAAATTCTCTTTCACCTGCCACTAGGCTGACCCACCTGCCTTCTTTAAGGAATTGCATCGATAGACTTGGAAAGTCCCACTGTACCACCCCAAGTGAGTGTAACCACTCCATTCCCAATATCATTTCACACCCCTTTAGAGACATTAGTAACATGTCTGCATTGAATTTTTCACCCCCCATCTCCCAATTGAATCCACAGACCATTGAAGCACAAGTCATCTTCTCCCCATTAGCCACCATGACGCCCTTGCCCGGAATCGGAGTAATCTGACACCCAACTTGCTTGGCCACCCTTAAATCCAAAAAATTATGAGTGCTACCGGAATCAACTAAGATGGTCAGTTTCCTTTTCTTAAATTGACCCATGATCTTCATTGTCCTGTGCTTGAAAGACATGGACACTCCATTTAAAGCATGCAAGGTCATCACAGGAGAGTCATCCGTCTCCATCACATAAGAATCTTTACCTTCTGATGCTTCTTCACCCTCCGGACTAACATCGTCAGCATCTAGTACTAGAGAATACAACTTCTGGTTGTCGCATTTGTGATTAAAATGGTACTTCTCATCGCACCAAAAACACAACCCCTTCCTTCTCTTATCCTGCATCTCTGCTGCCGACAACCTCTTATGAGGTGGTTGATAGGGCTGTGCCTTAATCAACATCCCATTAGAGCCCCTACTACCGCCTTCGGTTGGTCGATTGTTTACTGGCCACTTGTTTTCTCCCCTGGTCATCTGAAATGTTGGTGGAGCTCTTTGTCCCGACCATGAATCCGCACGACCCTTAATTTCCTTCCCTCTGCTCATTATATCTTCCCCATTATCCGATAAGGTTTTAGCTATTGCTATAGCTTGCTGCAACGATCTGGGGTTAAGAACAGTTACAAACCTTCGGTTATCCTTCCGCAACCCTCCCACGAACAAAGCCACCTGATCCTCATTAGATAGTTCTACCTTTGTAACCAAGGACACAAACTCATCAATATAGTCTGATAAACTTTCCTTCTCCTTTAATTCCCGTAATGCTACAATTGGCCGAGTCAGCTCGTTCGGACCGAAACGCAATAGCATCGCCGACGAGTATTCCTCCCAGCTAACCTTCCCTCCCAAGTCCCTTCCCTTAAGGAAGGCGTAGTGCCACTCAATAGCTAAACCGGAGAGGTGAACCGAGGCGATGCTCACCTTCAATTCTGCCGGAGTTGCATCTAATTCGAAGTACCTTTCACTTCGAAATATCCATTCCTGCACATGAGTGCCGTCAAAAATGGGGAACTCAAATCTGGGATGTCTACTAACCCAGTCAGTTGGACACGGCTGCTTCCCATCTCTCCTTGTCCTAGAGTCACACTCATCTTCAGTCAACCCACTCTTCCTTCCCTCCATAGCATCTACTTTGAGTCTCAACTCTTCCAGACTCCTCATGACCCCCTGTAGAACCTCCTTAACGGAATCAGACTCCATCTGCGCTGTCCTCGACCGGGTTCCTTCCGCCACGACCATCAACAACCTTGAGGGAGTCGAGCTACGCGCTCTGATACCACTTGGGACGATTCAATCCCAACCAAACCCTCAACGTGGCTGAACTCCTTCGAAATTACTTAAGAAAAAGAGGAAATAGCATCCGCAGTACAACCATCAGATAGAACAGCCGTCACACACACAGTATCCACCCTTAGCCGTAGCTATAGCTCCAAAATCTCCACGCCTCTCTCCAGCTTCATCCTTCCCCACCTTCGATCATTTTCTTCTCTATCTTTTCTCCGTGGGTTCTTCTCCCTTCTTATCCCCTTTTCTGTTTTTTTCCTGCAGAGATGAAGTTTGTTGTGTCTTGCTGTGCGTGCTGGTGCGTGCTTTGGTTGAGGTTTGTTACTAACTTTTGCTTCTTTCCTCCCTTAGTCCTTAGTCTTCTGTGACTATTTTATTTATGTCCTCTATTTACTTAGCTGCAGTTAACAGCTAATTCTCCTGGGCCAGCTGTGATTCCACCAGCCCAAAACCAACTTGCAGTCACATTAAGGGCCGAAGCCCTCCGCCCGATCCGAGTCCTTGACCCGAACCTCTGCCCCAGACCCGACTCCAGCCCATTCCTCCACCGACAAGATCGTGGGTTCCAGCTCAGGAAGCTCAGGTAGAAGTAAAGTGAGAACTGAAGTCATTTCCACTTCCGAGTTCGAGACCTCCCCACTGCTTGCCCTAATCCCATTTCCTTCTCCATCTTCCTGCCCTTCACAATCGTGCATCAGCCTTGCTACTCCTCGACTGCGCCTTCTTGGACGCGCCCGATCCCAGCGTCTTTGATGGCAGAAAATGCCACCAATGGCACAGAAAAAATAAAGAAGCTGAGCCTTTATCTATTTTCACGTAAAACAGTGGAACTACACTGTGATACTACTAATTTTACTCCTCCGTCGCACTACACCTCCCTACGACGGCAACAACCCCATCTCACTTATCTTCCCCGATCAAATATCCCCATACTACCAACACTCCTCTTCTCTCCTCTCTGTCTTTTCTGTTTTTCTGTCTTCGATCCTTTCACCTTAAGCACCACCTGTTGATGCTAGGATTTGTTGCTTTCTTCCTCTATTTCCTCCTTTTAAGTCCCCCATCTCTTCTTGTTCATTCAATTGCGCCCCAACCTCCTTCAATTTGCAAACGGAGTTCAAGCCTTTTGTGTCCAGGCCCTGTTTCAGGTCTTTCATGGGCTTTCCCAAGGGCTCGGCCTTCTTCCCGAGCTCCTCCACTCCTGCAACGGTTGCTTCCCCTTATTAATAGCTTCAATTCCCTCTACCTGCATCAATACACCCTCTCGAATTCACCCTTGTCCACAAGGGTGATGTGAGGAAATTGCTGCTCTATATCAAATAGAATCTCCTATGTGGCCGCAGTTTCAGGTTGACCACTCCATTTGACAAGGACTTGAGTAGGAGCACGGTGACCCTGTTTCACCATTTTGCACTGCAAAATATATTCATGAACTAAGGAAGTCATTGCTGTGGAGTTGGGTAACTCGGAACAAGGCACCCGCCCTTAACAGAATTCTTGAGGCGAGATACATGGAACGTAGGATGAATGAGAGAATGCGCCGGTAGGTCCAAGCGATAGGCAACCTCTCCAATCTTGTCTAGGACCTTATAAAGGCCATAATACAATGTTGTAAGCTTGTGGCCATGTCTGCCCTCAACTGAACTCTGTCTGTACGGATGCAAACGAACATAAACCCAATCACCAATGTTGAAATTTCGTTCAGAACGGTTTTTATCAGCCAGCTGCTTCATCCTGTGCTGTGCCCGACCAATATGGAACCTGAGCAACTGTGTCATGGCTTCACGATCCGACAACTCCCTATCCACTTGTTTGTTGGTAGAGGTCCCTTTGATGTAAGGTAAATGAACAGGTGGTTCAAACCCATATAAAAGCTTGGAAGGGAGACATCCGAATGGCGGTACGGTAAGTGGTATTATATCACCATTCAGCCAAGGGAAGCCATTTGTCCCACATAGATGGACAATCACCACTCATACATCTCAAATAGGTCTCCAAGCATCGGTTAACCACTTTCGACTGGCCATCTGTCTGAGGGTGTAAGATGTTGACTTTCGTAACTCCACTCACTGCATAGAAAACAGACTGTGCCAAAAATCGCTCAGGAATATGGGGTCTCTGTCACTAACGATGGAGTTAGGAAGACCATGCAACTTGAAGATGTTATTGAGGAAGGCTTCTGCAATGACTGGAGCACTCAGTGGATGTTTAAGGGCAATAAAGTGGGCAAATTTTGTCAGCCTATAAACTACTGCCATGACAATCTCTTGACCAAATGATTTAGGAAGGCCCACAATAAAATCCATGGAAATCTCAGACCAAATAGCAGCTGGAATGGGTAAGGGTTGAAGAAGACCTGGGGATGCCACTGGATCATACTTATTCTTTTGGCAAATGCCACAATGCCTGATGAAGACTTGAATATCCCTCTCCATTCCTTTCCAATAACAGATACCGAATACTCTTTTCATTGTGGCATGAACCCCTGAATGACCACCCACTGAAAAAGCATGGAACATGTTGATGATGGACGTTCTAAGATGGGTGTCATTCCCCACAACTAACTTCCCGCGCCTGGTCAACAATTGCTGCTTGAATTCAAAAGAGGTAACCTGGCTCGATTGGATCTGCTGTAGTCTGCAAATATGGATCAGCTTGCCAGCTAGCTTTAATCTCATCTAACAGAGTACCTTAATTCAATTGCAATGTTATAGCCATTAGTTCAGCAACCGGAATGCGAGAGAGTGCATCCGCCACCGAATTCTCCTTTCCCCTCTTATATGTGATTTCATAATCAAAGCCAACCAATTGATCTGCATGTCATTGTGCACCCTCTGCTCCAACAGGTACTTTAGACTTTGGTGGTTAGTTTTAAGCACAAAGTGTCTTCCCAATAAGTAATGTCGCCACTAAACAGATAACCCCATGTGCCTCGGTGCTAAAGACCTACTGATGAAAGCGATGGGATGGCCACTTTGCATTAACACTGCCCCAATGCCATTACAGCTAGCATAAGTTTCAATAATGAAATGCTTGGAAAAGTCTGGGAGAGCCAAGATTGGAGCAGACACCAGAGCCTTCTTCAAGTGATCAAATGTGGACTGTGCTTGCTCATTCCATTGGAAGGCATCTTTTCTAAGTAATTGGGTGAGAGGTATACTTATTACACCATAATTTCGCACAAATATCCTGTAATAACTCGTTAAACCTAGAAAACCTCTTAGCTGTTTAAGATTAGCTGGTGCTGGCCATGTTAAAATAGCTTGTACCTTCCTGGTGTCAGTTGACACCCCGGCTTCTTCTAGAAAATGGCCGAGATACTCTATCTTCCTCTTAGCAAATGAACATTTACTTAACTTCGCAAATAACAAATGATGCTGCAGAACCTTCAACACTTTCGCTAGATGACCCAAATGCATTTCCAGAGTAGAACTGTATATGAGAATGTCATTAAAAAAAACAAGACAAACCTCCTAAGATAAGGGCGAAAGACATCATTCATGAGGCTATGAAAAGTGGAAGGGGCGTTGGTAAGGCCAAATGGCATGACTAAGAATTCATAATGGCCTCATGAGTCTGAAAAGCAGTTTTGGGAATGTCATCTTCTCTAACTCGGATCTGGTGATAGCCGAACGTAGATCCAACTTAGAAAACCAACTAGCTTCATGTAATTCATCCAGTAATTCTTCAATTATGGGAATAGGAAACTTATCCTTCACAGTGTGATTGTTCAGCTCTCTGTAATCTATACAAAAAAGCCAGGAATTGTCCTTCTTCTTAACCAGAACAACCGGGGAGGGAAAAGCGCTAGTGTTGGGTCTTATCACTCCTGATTGCAGCATCTCCTGAACCAACCTCTCGATTATATCTTTCTGAGCACTTGAATATCTATAGGGTCTGAGTTTTAACCCGTTCACTCCCTCCACTAGTGGTAAAGCATGATCTTGTGCTCTTCGCGGTGGTAATCCAGTGGGCTCCTCAAATACAGACTGGTATTGGGTAAGCAGCAGTTGCACCTCCTGAGGAATGATCTCTTCATAGTTCCTCTGATAGTCCTGTTTGGAACTAGGAATGATCAGAAGGCCCATGTCATCACTATCAAGTGAAAACAACCCATTTGAGATCCTTGTAAAGTCCCCTTCTCCTGCAGTCAATGTGATTCGTCTACCTTCTTTCATGAATTGCATGGTCATTGCTGCAAAATCCCACAGAACTGCTCCCAAAGAAGCTAGCCATTCCATTCCCAATATCATATCACAGCCCTTGATTGGCATCAGTAGCATATTAGCTGAGTAAAGCTCCCTTGCATCATCCAATTGAAGGACTAGATAATAGAATCATAGATCAACTGCTCACCATTAGCCACCATAACTCCCTTTCGAGGAATAGGCAGATTGGACCCCCAACCTGTTTAGCAACCCTCACATCCAAGAAATTGTGGGTGCTACATGAATCCATCAATATGGTCAATTTCATCTTCTTATAAAACCCAAGCATTTTCATGGTTATATTGTGGAAAGGCATGGCTATACCATGCAGAGCATACAGGGACACCACTGGTGTTTCCTCTGTGGTTACCACTTCCTCCATCGAACTAATTCAGTCTCTTTTTCCTCCACTTCCTCTGGATCCAATGTAATAGCAAAAAGCCTTCTGTTATTGCACTTATGGATAAAAGTGTAGTTTTCATCACACCAAAAGCACAAGCCCTTCATTCTCTTCTCTTCCATTTCAGCTGGAGAAAGCCTCTTATGCGGCGGCTGATAAGGTGGCCCCTTCTGTTGAGAACCCTGTGGTCCTCTGGAATTTCCCTCCCACGGCTTGTTCCCTTTTGGCCACCTTGGTGGAGGCCTGTTATTAGGCACCATGGTTACTCCTTTTTGCCCTACAGTCTGGTCCCATCTTCCCCCTCTCAAGTTTGATTCTATTCCTCTTTTCGACATTATTAAAGATTTAGCAAAAGATATTGGTTGTTGTAAAGATCTGGGCCGCAAAACTGTCAATAGTTTCATATTCTCCTTCTTAAGACCTCCTACAAACATTGCTACCTGATCTTCAGTTGACAATTCTACCTTAGTTACCAAAATGACAAACTCATTAACATACTCAGAGTAGTTGTTTCCCTCTTTTAACTCACTAAGCAGAACAATTGGTCGGGTCATTTCATTTGGGCCAAATCTCATCATCATTGCAGCTGCATACTCTTCCCATCCAATTACTTCCGTCCGTTCTCTTCCGCTAATGAAGGCATAATGCCATTCAATGGCCAAACCAGTCAGATGCATAGAAGCTATATTTACTTTCAATTCAGGGGGAGTGGAATCAAGGTCAAAGAATCTCTCACTTTTAAACACCCATTCTTGTACATCATTACCATCAAACGCAGGGAACTCCACCTTCGTTTGGCACGTAAGTCGGTCAGTTGACCAGTAATCTGTTCCGACTCCCTTCACACCCGACTCCAACCATCCACTTGATTCCGTCACGACCTCCGATGTCTCTTTATTCGCTCCCTTCACCTTATCTTCCAGAGTCATAATCCTATCGTTCATCCCGTCCATCTTCCTGATCAATTCCTGCAGAAGGTCTCTCACAGAATCCGACTCCATCTGGCTCACCTTCGATCTTGTACCGTCCGCCACTGGCATTCCACTCTTCAAGGCCGATCTTCGCGCTCTGAACCACCTGATGGCAGAAAATGCCACCAAGAGCACAGAAAAAGATAAGGAAGCTGAGCATTTATATATTTTCAAGTAAAACAGAGGAACTACACTGTGGTACTACTTATTTTACTCCTCCGTCGCACTACTCCTCCCTACGACGGCAACAACCACCTCCCACATATCTTCCCCGATCAAATATCCCCATACTACTACTACCCCTCTTCTCTCCTCTCTGTCTTTTCTGTTTTTCTCTGTCTTCGGTCCTTTCACCTTAACCACCACCTGCTGTTGCTAGAGTTTGTTGCTTCCTTCCTCCACTTCCTCCTTCAAGTCTCCCATCTCTTCTTCTTCATTCAATTGCACCCCTGCCTCCTTCAATTTGCAACCGGGTTCAAGCCTTTTGTGTCCAGGCCCTGTTTCAGGCCTTTCATGGGCTTTCCCAAGGGCTCGGCCTTCTTCGCGAGCTCCTCCACTCTTACAACGGTAGCTTCCCCCTTATTAACAGCTTCCATTCCCTCTACCTGCATCAGTCTTCCCTCTCCCCGCCATTTACCAAGAAACCCTAATTCCGGGGATCCAAAAGGCAATACCCAATCAAACCGAAAGGGGCTAAAGGTTTCCGATTCGCACAGTGAAAAAAGTCGGACCGACCGAAGTTGGCTTTTGGGGAGCGCAAAGGGGGGATCGGAGGGCGGCCTTTATATACGAACAGGGAGGAGCTTCAGGATCGGTCCAATGGGAAGAGAAGGCACGGATCCTGGATTTCCGACGGTTGGATGTAAATAAAACGGCCAATCAAGATTCGAGAGGAGGTCTCGCAGGTTGGATCGAAATTACAAAAATGGTCATCGCCGTAATGATTGGGCCATGAAAAAGTCATGTGGTTCGGCTTATAGTTTATACATCGGGGCAATCTCTCCGGCCCATAAAAGTATTGGGCCTTACAAGGAATGATGACCCTTTATGGGGGAATATAAGCTAAGTAGGATGTGAACGAGTCGGGGCGGGCAGTTGCTCGACTGACCGGAATCTGCCTTGACAAAAGACAAATTTTGACGAATTTGAGTCTTAGTTTTTGACGGTCAAGTTGGACCAGGATCATCTAATCCGACAAGTCATTCGGCCAACTCGATAAATTTTTTATAATAAACTAAATTTTAAAAAAATTTAAAAAAAAAAAGGAAGGTATGGTCTTAATCCTTAGCTCTGGCCAAAACTTTTTGGTCGGGCTAAAACTCAAACTCGATCGATCAGAGTTCGAGCGAAAAAAAAGGGTGATTCTAGCTAAGCTCGGTTCATTGATACCTTAAAGCCGCGGTGTCTGATCTTTGCAAACAACCAGCAATCGTAAAATCAGGTATGCAGTTTACAAATCTAAAGTGGACGTAAATTCTGTTAAAACAAAAAAAGAAGTGTTATAATCGCATCAAACGTTGATTCCCAAAGTCAAAAGATTCCGAAATGGATCGGATTGATTGCAGCCACGACCTAAATCAAGGGATAATTTGTTGTCCACGTGGCGGCAAGAGGATACGGCTAAAAGTATGAGCATGTATATTGGGAAATATTTTTTTAATTCAGGGAGGTTGGGTGAATGTTTATCTCCTCCTCCTCCTCCTTCCTTCTTCCCCTTCTCCCAACACAAATCTATCACCAATCCCGACAACCTCGGATAAACATTCGTGCCCATATCATCATCCCCTCCTACAGCTTTCAGTTTTACGTTTGTCGGGGGATCTTAGAAATCCCTACGGAACCTCAACCGTGTCTCCCCACATGTCGTCCCCGGTGGAGGCCGTCAAGGACCATGACGTCCGCGAGCCGCTCCTCCTCGCCCCTGTCCTGGCATCACGGAAGGAGGAGGCAGGGACGGGGGGATACAGGGAGAAGATATCCATCGACGCAATGCTGCGGGACTACTGCGGGGAGTTTGGGCCGTGGCAGACGAGGCACTTTGTCCTGACGAGCCTTGCGTGGGTGCTGGAGGCCTTCCACACCATGGTGGTGATATTCGCAGACAGGGAACCAGAGGGAGGGTGCCCCGGGGCGGGGTCCTCATGGGGGCTGGTGGACGGGGGGAGCTCGACGGTGACGGAGTGGGGGCTGGTCTGCGGGGAGAAGTACAAGGTCGGGCTGGTCCAGGCGGTGTTCTTCACCAGATGCATGATCGGTCAGTAAATACGCTAACAACACGATCAGTTTTAAGTTGGTTAGTATTTTCCAAATTAATGATTAGTATTAAAGAGAGTTTGTTCATCAGTTGGGTAGTGGTCCTTGTCCATGGGGTCTCTTTTTGTTTAGAATAAAACATCAAGTAACGATGATTGATTATGTTGTTGTTGATACGCAGGTGCGGGAGTTTTCGGCCACCTATCGGACTCGTTCCTCGGGCGGAAAGGCTCGCTGATGGTCGTATGTGCCCTGAACGCGGTTTTCGGATGCCTCACCGCGTTCTCACCTCACTACTACGTCTACTGCCTCCTCCGGTTCCTCACTGGTTTCAGCACCGGAGGGGTCGGGATGTGCTCCTTTGTTCTGTCGACTGAGCCCGTTGGGCCGTCCAAACGGAGCGTGGCTGGCATGTCCACTTTCTATTTCTTCTCTTGCGGGATTGCGGCTCTCTCGGGACTCGCCTACGTCTTCAGGTCGTGGCGGGAGCTGTACATTGTTTCCTCAGTCCCGTCCCTGCTTTTCCTTGTTGCTGTGCTGCCGTTTCTGTCCGAGTCGCCTCGGTGGTACCTCGTTCGGGGGAGGATAGGGGAGGCGATGAAGCTTATGCGGAACATCGCCAAAGCAAATGGGAACATCATCCCCGACGGCGTCGTCCTTGGACTGGATGAGGAGGTCGAAGATGACACGAAGGAAGGCGAAAATCACACTGACAATAAGGACGCAGTAACGGGATCTGTCGTCGACGTGGTGAAGTCGCCCTTGACTCGGTTCCGGTTGCTGCTTGCTGTGAGCATTAACTTCCTGTGCTCGATTGTTTACTATGGCATCAGCCTGAACGTGACAAACCTCAAGACCAATCTATACCTCAGCGTTTTCCTCAATGCATTGGCTGAGGTGCCCGCATTCCTGATCACGGCCCTCCTGTTGGACAAGTTCGGGCGGAAGCCATTGGCTATCTTGACGCAGTGGTTCAGCGGTTTGTTCTGCCTCATGGGTTGCTTCGTAACGGTTACCAGAGCCTGGAAAGGCCTAAGGATGGTATGTGGAGTGCTGGGGATATTCGGGATGGCGGGGACTTACAACCTGCTATTCATCTATACCACAGAGCTCTTCCCTACCGTGGTGAGGAATGCAGCGCTCGGGTGTGCGACCCAGGCAGCTCAGATGGGGGCGATCCTGGCACCACTGGTGGTGGTCTTGGGGGGAGGGATTCCCTTCGCTATCTTTGCGGCTAGCGCGATCTTGGGCGGACTGCTCGCTTTTCACCTTCCCGAGACGCTCAATAGGCCTCTTTATGACACGATCTCTGGCATGGAGGGTGGGGAGACCGTTTAATAGAAATTTTTGTAGCTTTGGTGGTGTAATCACCGATGCTTCGTTTCAGTTATAGTAAGACTCCTATAGTTTCGATTCATAACCTCCTTCCGAAAAATCATCGCATCCCAGACAAAGTGTCTTAAGCTCCTACAATTTGTTTATTGTTATCGACCTTGCGGCAGAGTCATGGTAGCAACAGCACAAGTGTGGGGATAACACTCTTTCGCACCAGAGACAGTTTGTTCCTGAAAGAATCCAGGCTGCTTAGGCTGCGGCAACTCTGCCCCCTCGTTTGCCAGCATCACCACTGCTGCCTCCATCGATGGCCTGTCCACTGGCAACTTCTGCACGCACAGCAACCCCACGTGTATGCACCTCTCTGCCTGGGGTTCCGATAACTCCATCCCGGGTTCGTCAACAAGCTCCAACACTCTACCAGCAAGCCAGAGCAGCCACACCTGCAGCAGTACAGGCTCCTCGTAATTGATGCATGAAACAAAACATGAACAAGACCCGCATTCATAAGTAATTCTCTGTACATGTCCGAGAAGGTTGTGCTGATGATCAGGATGACGGAATCCTACATTCCTTCGACCGCTGACAATCTCTAGCAGCAGCACACCGAAGCTATACACATCGGATTTTGTGGAGAATTCCCCCTCGCTCGCATACTCCGGGGACATATAGCCGCTGTAATTTGAAAAAAAAAATAAGAAACTTTCTCTTGTTTTGTCAGGTGAAATACGATATCTTGGATGACTTACTGAGAGCCAATTATTCTCCGAGTGGTCTTCGCCTTATCGTTTCCGGTAAATATCCTTGCCAAGCCAAAATCCGATATCTTCGGGTTCAGGTCTCCATCCAACAGTATGTTGCTCGCCTTAAGGTCCCTGTGGACAACTGGAAGTTTGGAATCATGATGAAGATAAACAAGTCCCCGGGCGATCCCACAAACTATGCTGTAGCGCCTTTCCCATGTCAGCGAACATCTTCCGACACGATCTGCAGGCATTAGATCCACGAGCCTTTATACAAACTGCTGCTTTCATGATTGAAAAATAGGGCCAGTAAGGCAGAGAACAAGGATTAGATCCCCACCGAAGATGAAGTAGTCCAAGGATTTGTTGGGCATGTATTCATAAATCAACATCCTTTCCGTTTTCTCGATGCAACAGCCTACTAATCCCACGAGATTCTTGTGCTGAAGCCTGGAAATCAAGATGACTTCATTTGTGAACTCTTCGAGGCCTTGCCCAGAGTTCTTCGAAAGCCTTTTCACGGCTACCTCTCGGTTCGTGGAAAGGTGTCCCTGAAAAATACACTCAATCAATGAGGATCATCTCGATGAAGATTCCTTCTACCAGGGCTCAGTTCAACTACCTTGTAGACAGATCCGAATCCACCCTCTCCGATAAAGTTAACATCGGAAAAATTATCTGTTGCAGCAGCTATGGCAGGGAAGCTGAACGAAGGTAAGTCTGCACCATACTCCCAAGTTTTCAAGCCTGCAAAGTATTCATCTGATTCATTAAACTCGTCCGCTTCTGTCGCAGAAAGGAACAAGGGTAGATATTCTGTATCTCATTCTAGAGCAGGCTTATGCGCACCCCTTCTGATGCGAACTTTCCACACTACAGTCCCAGCAGTGAGAACTAGCATTAGAAGCCCGGCAAAGGAAGAAGCCACTGAAGCAATCACGAGTTTCTTTTTTTGGGTCGAATCGTGAACTGAACATGGAATGAGAAAACGAAAGCACGAATCATGTCAAGTAAGAAGCAACAATCTATTTGAAGCTAGAGAAATGCCTTACTGAGGGAAGAATCCGACAGTCGTATGAAGATATCCTGCACGTTGTGGTTGTCGTCTTGAAGTTCTTTGATGTCGAGTAGATCTCCGAACCACATCAAGCAGCCGCTTCCTCCATTTCTTACATCTGAGTTGGCATAAGCCGTACAAGAACAATCGTTGTAGCACTTATCTCTGCAATCCCGGAGGCTCATGTTTTTGTCCAACCGGAAATTTTTCAGGTCAGGCAAGTTCGTTCTAGAAACCTTCTGGAAACCTTCGTTAGAGCAATTCAGCGGGATTTTTCTCACGCACCCGCCATTATGATTAAGCGTCTCCCACTCCTTCTGCAACTTCGGCACAAAACCAGGCAAGCATTCACATCTCAGGTCCCGTTTAAGTCTACAGAAGCTGTTGGCACCACACTTCCCGTAGTTGTCGCATGGATCGCTCGGAATCGTATGCCTCAAATCCCAACCCGAGCTTCCCTTCGTCATGAACGAGCAATGGATCAAACCAGATGGATCCAGGGTCACTTTCGAGATGAATTCCTCAGAGGTCGACTGAAACTCGAAATAAACATCAGTTGTATTGTAAACAAATTGGAGTATGTTGACAGCATTCGACGTCATTGCGATGCCGGTAAACTGGACTCCATTCCATGGCCCGGATCGATATTCCCTAACAGCACCTTTCTCGATTACGGCTTGGGGGAGGCCCTTGAGATCGTATCTGTAAGTGTACTCCCCTGGTGCCGGATCATCTACGCTTTTCCACGAAGTCAGAAACCTCTCGAAACCAGCCCTCAAGTCCCACCCAACTCGCAAACCCGCCAAAATCGTGTCGGAAGGATAATCAAAGCTTTGCCACGAATAATCGCCAGAACCCAAACTGCTGCTCTCCCCAAGAACTAGATTTCCGGAATCTAGAATCTGCAAGGCGGGATATCTCAAAGTCCTAGACATGTTGGAGGACCAAAACACGGTTCTCGACCAATCAAGAAGGACGACGTTGCCATCATCTCCGAACTCAAGCACCCCGCTCGAGTCGTTAAGCGGGTTCTGCCTGTTCGCAACCCAAACAACCGTGTTGGGAGCGGTCGAGTACCATATCCCGAGAAACCGGCTCTCCGAGTTCCCAGAGGAGAAGAAGCCCAATTTGAAATGCCCCTCGGCCGAAACCAAGGTGTCCCCATCTATAAGGTACGAGGACGAATCCATGGTCTGATTACCTCCCAGTGACAAGCCTACCATCGACAGTAACCACAAGGCAAAGCAGGACGGCCTCCTCATCTCGTAAACCCTGGTTGGATATGACGACTGTCGCACGTAAATTTCGTTCATGTCCCGGGACTCTAAAACCTCGCCGGGGTAAGTCGGAGAAAAACCAAAAGGCGGACGAGGTTGACTTGGAGGGGTCGCCTTCAAAGTCAAGCAGCGACCCAGTCCTAAACTTCAACTCCGTGTCGGTGGACCCAAATGATTTCACCTGGGGACTTTTCCCATTCGTCATTCCCAACCCGTAGGATAAGGTAGAAATAGATTGCCCAGAGTATGGGGGTTGGACGGCCTCGGGAGATTTTATCACTGTTCTTTGTAAAGGAATTAACTTACCAAATTTGGATAATAGAGAAAAATAACGGTCTTCATTAGCACAAAGCCTAAATATTCGTGAACAATAAGCTTTTTCTTATATACATGCCCGAATTAGTAGCGCCGTGGCACACCCATATACTCATTTTATTAATTTAGTTACAGAAAAATGAGTCGGGACCCATTCGATAGATTTTTGTCCTGAAATATTTAGTGTCATTATTTTAAGATCAAGCTATAAACTAAAAAAAAAAATATCAATAACACATCATATATTCACGATTTCTGCAATGTGGTGGGATAGTTACATTAACCTAGTACTTTGGCTCTTAGTATGAAGAAGCCAAACAATCTGATTACACAAAAATAAGTTTGGGAATATTTAGCCACGAGCAAAGGATTTGACATTCCGATTCTGACTACCAACATCAATCAAAGTAAAAGAACATAAATACGTTAACCCAAAAAAAAAAAATTAAAAGTTTTTACCCAAGCTTTCATCATACACTTGAGAGAAGACAAAATTTTGAACAGACGGACGCAAGAGTTATCCTTGTAATTTTGACATACCTCTTGTACGGAAGAAAATTAACCATGTATTAAATAGTCACATTACTCTTTTGATAATATGATGTCCTTTATGGACACCTTCCTCAACCACTGGTAATCAAACTGTAACATGACTTGATCTGATGGAAGGGCAGATCGTATTATTCGTGATTAGAACACGAAAAGAGAAAAGAAAAGAAGAAAAAACATTACACAGGTGTAATGGTATTTTATAACATTAAGAAAGGCTGGAGTAGGGTTGGTGGTTGATTCGGCTGGGACGTTAGCTTTTCACTCAGACTGCTGAAGGGGCAGTAGATGGCGCGTTTCCAGCAAAAGCCGATTTGTATTCCTTCCACAGCTGGTCCACGCTCTTCCCTAGTAAATCCTGGAAGAAGCTTTCACTATAGTTGTTTCTCATCTTCGCGTTTAGATCAGCTACGAATGTCTTCCTGGTGCCTGTGCAGTACTCGAGGAAGTACGCCGTCACGGCATTTCCTTCGTCCCACCTCAAACCCGATCCCACGCTCGGCCACTCCTTGGAGTGGAACCCAGACATCAATCTGACGAAATCGGCGACACCGCTGACGAGCCCAGCCGGGGCAGCACCATTGCCAGTCCATTGCCAAACACGAGTGCATTCATGATGGAGAATCCCAGAGACCTCCCCACCGACATCACCAATGTAATCATTTACGTAATCATAATTCAACCGTATCTCATTCCCGGTGGTGATAACGGGATGACTGGAGTGTTGGGTCTTATTCCGAGGGAAGCTCATGAGGGACAGGATCACCTTTGTGTATGCATCTTTGTTGGGCCCGATGGTATCCAGGGGTATAGACCTTCTCACGAAAAGCATCTGGAGAGCAAAATCGTTGGCCTGCCTAAGGGCTTGGAAGGCGTCGCCTGCATCAAAGAGCTTAGTGAATTCCTGATATGCTGGAGTGGAGGGACCATGCATGCGGACCTCATACTGTACATTGGGCAGCGACGGAGCAAAGACGATTACGTCGAAAGAGTGATCAGTAGTATGATAATCAATTGCGACTGCGTTCAAGGCAAACAAGGCAAACATAGAGAAGAGAGGTTTCATCATGTTGTTTTGGTCGGAAGAAGAAGAAAAAGAAGAAGTGGAGGGAGATGTTTTTGCGATTGACGATGTTTTTGGGGACGGATTTAATGAGTTGTGTATGTGAAAACGACGATAAAGTCGCAGCTGTTTCTTCTGATTACCCAGTGTACTCGTCAGACATACGGTCAGGTTTTGTTTGTATTTTCTTTCCTTTTTCGATCCAACCAACCGGAGCCGGCAGATATATAACTTTGTTCTAAAATACCACGAAATATATTTCGCCTAATAAGATATTAATTTTTAAAATTCTTCGAATAATGCCTTACCGAGTTTGGATACGAGAAATTGAGAAATTGTTGTTTCATTCAACTTTCTGATAGGGAACTCGATGTTTGAAATACCAAATTATTCATTTTCTACGAGTGAACTGTGTACTGGAAACATCGAATTCGGAATATTATTTGACAAATTTGGAAAGTCCTTGCCTTATTCTTTCAATTGTTATTTTGGAGTAAAACTCGCGGAACATACTCCTTCGGAGCGACCAATAAAATGGTGTCACCCCCGTCCGCTAAGGCAACAGTTCTTCTTTTTCTTTGATTTTTTCTAATTTATGCTAACATTTATATATTATCTCTGTATAACCTGAAATTTCTCCGTTATATCTTATTTATGCTTCGTCAACCTCGACTAATGGAATTTAATGTGGCGCTGATATGGCACTAACGTCGTCAATTGCCACACCGTCACCAAATAGACCCCAATTCCAATGCCTCAATCGGCCACCCCACCCCATCACAAAACAAATGTTATCGATCGGCTCGCCCTAAACCATTCTTCAACCGACTTCATCCTTGTCTATTGTAGATACCCCAAATTTCTTAGCCACAGTTTCAGCGTACGGATGCAAAGCGGTTAAAATCTCATATCCCCCACAATACAAGGTCTAGATTTTAAATAAAGAAGGGAACTCCGAAGTCCCAAAGGTTTGAACTTTGCGTCGTTTGGTTGAAAACCCACAAGCCGTAACCTCGTGAGGAATGGTAGATGTCAATGTGAGCGAGAATCAAGAGGTCCAAGCCACTTACACAAAGAGTCGGGACCAACCAAGAAGAATTCAACCTTTAGTGCTCACATCGGTCGTCAGAAAGAGTTCACACGCAACAACAGATTCACGTGCATTGGGACAAAAGGGGGAAGAAACAACCTGCAATCCTACTCCTATATCATCTCTGCCTAATTACCACAAATTGGAGGACACCACCCTCCTTGCTGCTGCACCGCCTCCAAATCGTCAGACGAACTTTGACTCACTACCCAAGTGACGAAGGCAAGTTGTAGAGCAGTGCCTACTCTCCCTGTAGTGCCTCCCCATGCTTCTGAAGATCTCTCCCCCCCAAGATACAAACCCACCATCCGTCAGCAACCTGACAGCGGCATTGCAGCCTTTCCTAGGGGGGCTCAATAGTTCCTTCGTACCCGTTTCTTCCTCTTCTACTTAGCCGACCCCTTCTGGTCGAAAGTTGGGATTGGAGGATCCCTTCAAGATCTCAGCTTTCCACCAATCTCCTCACCAAGGTAAGAGGAGGAAGGCACCAGTTGGAACCCCACCCGGATGACCAACCCAGGCGGAGCATGCCACGACAACAATGTGAAAGGGGCCATACCTCGAGTTGCAGACAGCTTCGACTTCGCCGGATGCCCCAGCAGAAACATACCGGAGTTACAGCGGCAATAGACTCCCGCTTCTCCAGACACAGCGACACCAACTCCAGCACTCGACAACAGCGGCTCCAACTTCATCAACCCCTGTTGGAACGCACATTGAAGATGACGATTTCCGGAGGAAGGCGTACAGCTTCACACCATTCCATCCCTTTTGGCCGCTCCGACACACCCGTGTCCGGTGGTATTGATCAGGAGCCCAAGGTGCTCACGTCTTCGATCAACGAAGCCATCCCAACCCAAGCCAGTGACGGCGAGATCATCTTCTCCGGCATCCCCGAGCATCAGCAGCCACTGTCCACCTCTCCCCGGACGTCCTCCGGCAGCAGTCCTCCTCCGGCCGGTCAACTCTTTCTCCTGGCGACCTTAAGGACCAGTGATGCCAGCCGCCTCCCTCTTCTGTGCCCTCCTCGCATTTCAACCCCAACGACGGCAGTCCAGACATGACGGACTTCCCCTTTCCGCCTCTCCTCTGCAACTCCCAGCGCCCTCCACGTCCGGCGGCAGCTTCCCGGCGCCTTCCTCCGGCAAACCCCCCAGCTCCGGCGGCAAACCGCAGACCCACAATCCCCTCGACGCTCCCTCCAACGGCAGCGGCAACCGTGGCCTCCTCCGACGCAACCACGCTCGGCGACGCCTTCCCCTTCCAGTAACGACGCCTTCATATTCGAACGGGGTGAAACCCCTTTTTCTCCCGACATCTCTAGATCAGGTGAAGGAATCCTCCCCTCCTCTTGGCGTCCTCAGATCCGGCGGACAGCAATCCTCCTTTCAGCCCTCCAGCATGTTGGCGACGACTTCCCTCAGATCCCTAAAGCCTGCATCTTCTCGTAGACCAGGTCAGTCTCCTCTTCCTGTTATGACGATGTGTTCTGTTGGCCATCTAGAATAATGGGTATGCCTCGTGGGTTTGCAGAAACTTTATTTTTTTAATTTGACGTGTGTTCTATTGTTTCAGTTAGAATACTTTCCTTAATTCTAATTGACTAATCATCTTCGTTGGATGAATAGATTATAATCAATTGCTATCATTGTCTAGACACATGGCTAAGCAACATGTTCGTTCGAATTCCTCTTTACTTTATGTCCTTATCATCTAAATGTTTGTCTTTCACTTTATGTTCTTATGACGTTTGTTTGACTATTTTGTTATAATTAATATTCATGTTTACTAATATCCGCTACTTCTTTACCTCGCATGCAAATATGATGGGAATTCGAACTTCCCGAAGAACCGTAGCCCCATTGCCCACTTACATTCTTTTTTTTTTTTTTTTCATGTACACTGAGCATGCAACTTCGGAAAATCAAATCCAAAATTTCGAAGATTAACTCGAAGACGCGTGTATCAAAATCGCGTGGTTCTACCCCGGCCGAGTTCAAAGACAAAGCGGCCTCCAACCTTTAATTTAAGGATTCATAACATGTATGAATCAACGGACCGGACATCGAATCTCTCCGGCTATTTATTTGAGGTTTTCTCAAAAGATCACAAGTTGATACGATTCTTCATCATCAAACGGTAAGTCATGTCTTACTGTTTCGGTTCGGTTAAATTTACGTCAATTTACCCGTTACTATAGGCTTTGCACATCTCTTCCCTTTCCCTGTTTTACATGTAAAACAACGAGGAAATCATTACCAAGGAACGTCATCTTTCGACATCACGGAAGATTAAAATCAACGGGCCACACAACGCCCGGTGAGTAATCATTCTTACTCACCAGTTAATTTCAAAATTATCCCATATATTTTGGAATTTTCTACATATCGTCTTCTGTGTGGTGTTTTAATTTTGCATGAAAAATCAACCGAGCTTCATGGAATTTTCGACAAAGCGATATTTCGAAGATAGAAAGCTTGAAGGCGCGTGTAACAAACCGCGCGGGTTGGATCTACCGCGGCCTAAAAACCGTTGGTTAAGAGAGAAGCGACATCAACCGTCTTCTCAGGTACATGAGGGAAGTGCGGGCTTCCCGTCTTTTTCTTTATTCCCACTTGTAATGGGTCGTGAGCCCAGGTGCATAGGCTCACGATCACCGCCCTTTCCCGTTCCCTTTAATCTCAATAATTGGTTGTGATTGTTCGCATGCTTTAGGCCCGTAGGTTTATCGTCGCATGCTGTTTGTCAAATACACATGAGTTCGAGCCCAAAAGGCTCGAATCGGGTCCAACGCCCGTAAAACGATGACATGAGTCCGGAGTCATGCCCGGATCGGGTCCAACGCCCGTCAATCAAAAGCCAAACACTTTTGGAGCAAACGCCACCTCTTCGCATGCTTAGAGTGTAAAGATTTAGTAAGTAGAAATCCCCGAACCAGCTGTTTTTCCGACTTTAACAGTTTTAAAAATAAAAAAAAAGTCGGTGGCGACTCCGTAATAGTTTACCTAGGTTAAACAACAACACTTTTTACAAAACGGAGCCATCATTGGATGGGTGACGGCGACACGAGCCGCTCCCTGGATCCTCCCGAAATTTCCCAAGCGAGGTCTTAACGCAGCCTTTCGCCCGTCGCCTCCAAGGACTGGAGACGGTCGGCGAAACGCCCCGCAGATCCGCTCGGGAACCAAGGGAGGATTCAGGTGCCCTTCTGCAGCGTCCGACGCTCGAGTCGCGACGCCGACCGGATTGGGCCCCGGGGAGCGGGCCCGGATCCTCGTGTCGCCGGAGCCGTAGCGCGCGTGGTAGGCCGGAGGGCGCGCGTACATCCCGGATGGCGACTCCGCTGGGGACTTGAGCATGTGGATTTTTTATCGAAACGTCTTTACACTTGGCCACATGTGGAGGGGAGTTCTTGTTTGCACTTGTACTTGTTTGGCTCGGTGCCTTTTGTCTGCGCTCATGTCTGTATCTGTTTACCGCTTTCTTAGGCATACTTAGGTAAGTCCCTATACCCGGGACTAGGATGTTTAGGGGGTCACCGAAAGGCACGGCCTCGCTGCTTCCTGCGGCTTGTAGGCTATGGACCGGGACCCGCCTCCCTTAGTCCGAGGGAGGTCTTAGAAGCCTCCATCCGAGTCTAGAATTGATTGCTCACTACAGGTATCAGACGCCGCACGTGCATTTGTCTGTTACTAAGTGTCTTCTACATGTACAGGGACAGGTGTCAGGTACGCTTTGTCTGCGATAAACTGTAAAACTAACATTGCTAATTTTGCAGCATTTGGATTCATCGCACAAGACTTCAAGAATCCTCTTTTCTCCCTTCTCTACCTATTTTATCGCTTACTGCATTTATACATTCGCATGACCACATGAACGTCTGCCTAATTGTAGTAGTTGCATTATCATGTCATCCACAGTAATTGCTTCATTGCATTACTGCATTTCATTTGTAATTGCATTCTCATAATGTATTCTCCTAGGCATACATGAATACGATTAAGCATATCACAAATTTATTATGCATTGATTACACTGTTACACGATGCTAACTTTAACTCTCTTTCTGCTTCCTTCTCAGGTTTTAATTCTTCAAGATGGCTCCTCGAACTAGATTGGGGGCAAGAAAGATATAATAAATCCACGACAACTAGAAGGCCAAGGATTCCTCAACGGTTGCCGAGGACCAAAGCAACATTCAATCACATGAAAACCAAGGATTATTCGACGGCTGCTAAAGTACATAACAACACAATAACAAAGAGACCAAGGGTCCTCAATGGTTGTCTAAATGCAAAGCCAGATGAACAACCACTTAGAGAGCAAGGATTCCCCAATTACTATAAAAAACCAAAGTCATGATCAGACATACAACCACATGAAGGCCAAGGATCGATCAACGACTGCCAAGGCCTAAGTTAAGTATCCAACAACAAAAGGCTAAGGTCTGCTCGGCTACCAAAGCGCAAGGTTACACATTCAACTACACAAAGGCCAAAGCTTCCTCAACATATACTAAAGCAAGTCAAACATGAAAACCAAAGATCACCCAACGGCTACCAAGGTTTAGAGCCCGAATCCACGATGACATGGAGACCCCAAGGAAGTTACATTTAAAAGGGCTGATCATGATCAACATCAAGATAGGGGCAATTCCCCAATTTACAACCCAAGCCCTGATCCTCAACATCGGGCAATCCGGACAAGGACAATCCCCCAATTCCCGATCCTCAACATCGGGCAATCCAGACAAGGTACCCAATCGGTCAATCCAACAGAAGCTCGACTCTCAAGAGCTCGTCTCAAATAGAAGGGAAGAAGGTCAATCACCGCCACGAAGACCGACGGGAATTAGCCCTTACATGAGCGACCCGTCGATCCACATCGGCCCACCGCATGAATGACTAGATACCCACCCATGCCCGCCACAAGGTGCTACAACAACGCGCAACCTGTGCAATCACGCCATTCAAAAGAGCAACTGTGGTAACAAAGTGGAACTGCTACAAACAATCAACGCAGTTGATCTTCGATGTTATAATCACATGAAAGGGAGTATTCGTACTTTAATCAGTACTTCCTTATTTACAAAAATGAGTTACATGAGCTCACTCATTTAGCCCTTATCGCATGTTGACGAAGGCGTGGGTGGCAGGGTGGTAAAGTTTCGAGCCAAAGCCTTGAAACAATTTTGAGCCAAAGCTTCGAAATATCCTTCGTTGTCAACAAAACAACAGAACAACATGAGAGTACAGGAGCACCCTAAGCAGACAAGCAATATTGGGGCAAAACTCCAAGCAATCTTGGAGAAGTCTTCTTTTCCAAAACGACGATTTACATGAAAGGGTGTATTCGTTCATCAACTGATACTATCTCTGCAAAACAGGTTACACGAGCTTACTTGTTTTGCCCTGCGGTTTGTCTTATAGGTACATGAACATCCTAGACAGACGACGAAGGCGAGGGTGGTAGGGTGGTAACGTTTCGAGCCAAAGTTTCGAAACAGCCTTCGTTGGTAAAACAATGATGACGATAACACGAGAACAGTCCTCTGACAAATCTCCGAGCGATCCTGAGGCAAACCTCGACCGATCCTGGGGCAAATCTCCGAGTGATCATGGACATATCTCCGAGCGACTCTAGGGCATATCTCCAAGCAATCCTAGGACCAGACTGAGCAATCTTGGATAACTCTCAGTTGACAAAATGGCAAATAACATGAAAGGGAGTATATGTTCCTTAACAAATGCTTTCTTTACAAAACAGGTTACACGAACTTACTTGTTTTGCCCTTCGGCTTGTCTCATAGGCACATAAACAACCTAGGCCGACGAGAAGATACAACAACATCCTATCATGCCAATCAAGACAACTTTCGAATCAAAGCTTCGAAACAACACTCATGATCAACAAGACGACAAGACAACAAATTACATGAAAATGCATGAGCATCTTAAGCAGACAACAAAGACAAACGATGAAGTTTCAAAACAACGCTTCAGAACAATCTTCGTCAGCAAACTTCTTTATATCCCCAGGGAGTCAACTGGGGCAAAGAACACTGACAATAAACATGAAAAGGGAGCATCATACAAATATTACTCTCTTAATCAAGCTAAGTGAAATTACATGAGCTCATTTCGTTTACGTTCTTTGCCTCGTGGGCAGGTACAGGAGCTCCCCACACGAATGGTACAAAACTCCTATGACAAAGGCGAGGGTGGTAGGGTGGTAAAGCTTCAAGCCAAAGACTTGTTGCAGTTTCGTCAATCCTTTGATTCCTGCAGCCAAAGATGCATTGGCAAAACATAAAAGAATCAAGCAAGAGTAGCCATTTCGTCAATTCTTTGATTCCTACGGACAAAGATGCAATGACGAAACACATAAAAGGGAAGTACCAAAACTCTACTTCGCCTTTCACATAAATGAAGTTACATGAACAAACTTCATCCTTACTTTAAAAGAAACAAGTCACATGAACTCACTTGTTTCTCGCCATCTGTTTGATAGGTACATGAACTTCCTTACACAACAGAGTCAAGCAAGAGTAACCATTTCGTCAATCCTTTGATTCCTGCGGACAAAGATGCACTGGCGAAACAAACACAAAAGGGGAAGTACCATAACACTTCTTTACCCTTTCGTACAAACGAAAATACATGACCAAATTTCGTTTCTACTCTAAAAAGAATCAGGTCGTACAAATACACTTGTTTTCTTTTCATCTGTTTGATAGGTACATGAGCAACCTTATACAACGGATATAAAACCAGAGTAGCCATTTCGTCAAACCTTCGATTCCATCGGACGAAGACGCAATGACGAAACCATGTAAAAGGGAAGTACATGAGCATCCTTATACAACAGACACAAGGCGCGAGTAGCACTTCGTCAATCCTTTGATTCCTCCGGACAAAGATGCAATGGCGAAACACATAGAAAAGGGAAGTATCAAAACTCTACTTCACTTTTCATGCAAATGAAGTTACATGAGCAAACATCATTCCTACTTTAAAAGGAACAAGTCACATGATCTCACTTGCTGCCTGTCCTTTGCCTAGTGTAGGTACATGAGCATCCTACATTATAGACAAAGGCGCGGGCGGTTGGGTGGAAAAATTTCGAACCAAAGCTTCGAGATTGCCTTTGTAGTTACCATGAATAACCATGCCAAAAGGGAGTATCATTTACATTACTCTCTAACAAAATTTTTATCATTTCTCAGATAGAATCAGAACAACCATTGAAGTGGACATATCCATCCCACCTCCCCAGCGGATGTTTTACTTCATCTCCCCAAGCGAGAGTCAAAGTACATGAATTAACCTCGTCTCCACCCGTTGTCAACTGTGCAGGCACATGGACATCTGCCCAGTATGGTACAAATTCCTAGGCAACGGCGCAGGTGGTCGAGTGGAAGCCGTTCCGAGTTCAATCTAAAAGAACATAGAACGCAAGAGTGCACAAGAGCACTACAGAGGTTTGAGTATCTAAACCTGTTCACTTCTTAAACATTCATGCGCTCATTCGCATATAATTTAAAATGATTTTTTGACAATAAAAATGCTTCTGAGCGAGAGTGGAGAAGGCAAGCCTATCCCTAAACACTTACCCGGAAAGATGAGCGCAAACACTGTAAGGATTCATACCTATGCATTCAGGCGGATAACGAATCCTTTGACAAAAGATGCTCTAAACCGGGATGAAATCGAGTATTTCTTCCCTATCCAAAACACAAAACATTGACCATTGCTAACCCCTTCCGAGCCAAAGTCGAAGTTTCTATATACGTTACTCCCACTGAGTCTAAGGACCGCCTCACATTGAGGTTAAAGGAGATCTTGTAGCTAGAAACCGGAAGCAACGGATCACAGAGGCGACACTTCCTCAAGGTTCAAGCGAAGAGGTACCATCAACAGACGTGCTTGCCAGTTGACTTGTACCCAGGGACAAAAACATCCAACAATTCTGCAAGACGTACAAATCGTCAAAGAGTCCAAAGCAGCTCTAAAAAGATGAACGGGGATGAAAATGGGAAAAATCCTCATATACCATCAAGAAATATAAATCCTCAAAGAGTCCAAGGCGTCTCCAACAAAGCAAAGAAAAAGAAATAAAATGGGACAAATCCCTGCATGAAAGCGAAGAAAGAGCAAAATCAGCGCAAAGACCAAGGTCGTCAAAAGCAAAGCGCACAAAGAAAATAAAAGAGCAAATTAAAGTACCAGGGCCGACATGAAAGGCCGCAAAAGCAAAGGTGCTATCTCCCGGACAAAACAGGGACAAGGCACTCCCCAAAACAGATTTCCAAAGAAGGAGAATTCGCTTGGACGGTGGATCGACCATCAATCCCCAACGGCGCGTCTCAATGGGCCTGCTGTCTGGTAGATGGAGAATTCGCTTGAACGATGGAACCTCTATGGTACAACAGCTTCGATGGTCCTTAGACTCGTTCCTTCAAAATGACAAATTCAGATTCTCTATCCAAAGGCCTTACGCCAAAACTACATTTCAACCTAGATAAAGACTCTTTCGACTGGTACATGAACATCCAAGTCAAGGGAATTCTAAAATCCAACTGAGATAGCTTTCAGAATTGAGAGTAAAACACCAGAGAAGTTAGAAGCCCTTCTTTGGTCTTGCTCAAAAGCGATCTTAATAAGCTTCACCAAAGTAAAATATAACATGCATGAATGTCGTAATCATACATGTTTGATTACCCCCGTACATCACGAGAATGCATTTGTTACTAACATTTTCTTGGTGAGATCCCAAGGTACAGATCTTTCAAAGTACACTTTAATTTGGGGTATCTATGACATCCTTGCGAGAAAATCTTCTCAGATTCTCCCGCAAGGAGGGGCAAACTGTAGATACCCCAAATTTCTTAGCCACAGTTTCAGCGTACGGATGCAAAGCGGTTAAAATCTCATATCCCCCACAATACAAGGTCTAGATTTTAAATAAAGAAGGGAACTCCGAAGTCCCAAAGGTTTGAACTTTGCGTCGTTTGGTTGAAAACCCACAAGCCGTAACCTCGTGAGGAATGGTAGATGTCAATGTGAGCGAGAATCAAGAGGTCCAAGCCACTTACACAAAGAGTCGGGACCAACCAAGAAGAATTCAACCTTTAGTGCTCACATCGGTCGTCAGAAAGAGTTCACACGCAACAACAGATTCACGTGCATTGGGACAAAAGGGGGAAGAAACAACCTGCAATCCTACTCCTATATCATCTCTGCCTAATTACCACAAATTGGAGGACACCACCCTCCTTGCTGCTGCACCGCCTCCAAATCGTCAGACGAACTTTGACTCACTACCCAAGTGACGAAGGCAAGTTGTAGAGCAGTGCCTACTCTCCCTGTAGTGCCTCCCCATGCTTCTGAAGATCTCTCCCCCCAAGATACAAACCCACCATCCGTCAGCAACCTGACAGCGGCATTGCAGCCTTTCCTAGGGGGGCTCAATAGTTCCTTCTTACCCGTTTCTTCCTCTTCTACTTAGCCGACCCCTTCTGGTCGAAAGTTGGGATTGGAGGATCCCTTCAAGATCTCAGCTTTCCACCAATCTCCTCACCAAGGTAAGAGGAGGAAGGCACCAGTTGGAACCCCACCCGGATGACCAACCCAGGCGGAGCATGCCACGACAACAATGTGAAAGGGGCCATACCTCGAGTTGCAGACAGCTTCGACTTCGCCGGATGCCCCAGCAGAAACATACCGGAGTTACAACGGCAATAGACTCCCGCTTCTCCAGACACAGCGACACCAACTCCAGCACTCGACAACAGCGGCTCCAACTTCATCAACCCCTGTTGGAACGCACATTGAAGATGACGATTTCCGGAGGAAGGCGTACAGCTTCACACCATTCCATCCCTTTTGGCCGCTCCGACACACCCGTGTCCGGTGGTATTGATCAGGAGCCCAAGGTGCTCACGTCTTCGATCAACGAAGCCATCCCAACCCAAGCCAGTGACGGCGAGATCATCTTCTCCGGCATCCCCGAGCATCAGCAGCCACTGTCCACCTCTCCCCGGACGTCCTCCGGCAGCAGTCCTCCTCCGGCCGGCCAACTCTTTCTCCTGGCGACCTTAAGGACCAGTGATGCCAGCCGCCTCCCTCTTCTGTGCCCTCCTCGCATTTCAACCCCAACGACGGCAGTCCAGACATGACGGACTTCCCCTTTCCGCCTCTCCTCTGCAACTCCCAGCGCCCTCCACGTCCGGCGGCAGCTTCCCGGCGCCTTCCTCCGGCAAACCCCCCAGCTCCGGCGGCAAACCGCAGACCCACAATCCCCTCGACGCTCCCTCCAACGGCAGCGGCAACCGTGGCCTCCTCCGACGCAACCACGCTCGGCGACGCCTTCCCCTTCCAGTAACGACGCCTTCAGATTCGAACGGTTTGAAACCCCTTTTTCTCCCGACATCTCTAGATCAGGTGAAGGAATCCTCCCCTCCTCTTGGCGTCCTCAGATCCGGCGGGCAGCAATCCTCCTTTCAGCCCTCCAGCATGTTGGCGACGACTTCCCTCAGATCCCTAAAGCCTGCATCTTCTCGTAGACCAGGTCAGTCTCCTCTTCCTGTTATGACGATGTGTTCTGTTGGCCATCTAGAATAATGGGTATGCCTCGTGGGTTTGCAGAAACTTTATTTTTTTAATTTGACGTGTGTTCTATTGTTTCAGTTAGAATACTTTCCTTAATTCTAATTGACTAATCATCTTCGTTGGATGAATAGATTATAATCAATTGCTATCATTGTCTAGACACATGGCTAAGCAACATGTTCGTTCGAATTCCTCTTTACTTTATGTCCTTATCATCTAAATGTTTGTCTTTCACTTTATGTTCTTATGACGTTTATTTGACTATTTTGTTATAATTAATATTCATGTTTACTAATATCCGCTACTTCTTTACCTCGCATGCAAATATGATGGGAATTCGAACTTCCCGAAGAACCGTAGCCCCATTGCCCACTTACATTCTTTTTTTTTTTTCATGTACACTGAGCATGCAACTTCGGAAAATCAAATCCAAAATTTCGAAGATTAACTCGAAGACGCGTGCATCAAAATCGCGTGGTTCTACCTCGGCCGAGTTCAAAGACAAAGCGGCCTCCAACCTTTAATTTAAGGATTCATAACATGTATGAATTAACGGACCGGACATCGAATCTCTCCGGCTATTTATTTGAGGTTTTCTCAAAAGATCACAAGTTGATACGATTCTTCATCATCAAACGGTAAGTCATGTCTTACTGTTTCGGTTCGGTTAAATTTACGTCAATTTACCCGTTACTATAGGCTTTGCACATCTCTTCCCTTTCCCTGTTTTACATGTAAAACAACGAGGAAATCATTACCAAGGAACGTCATCTTTCGACATCACGGAAGATTAAAATCAACGGGCCACACAACGCCCGGTGAGTAATCATTCTTACTCACCAGTTAATTTCAAAATTATCCCATATATTTTGGAATTTTCTACATATCGTCTTCTGTGTGGTGTTTTAATTTTGCATGAAAAATCAACCGAGCTTCATGGAATTTTCGACAAAGCGATATTTCGAAGATAGAAAGCTTGAAGGCGCGTGTAACAAACCGCGCGGGTTGGATCTACCGCGGCCTAAAAACCGTTGGTTAAGAGAGAAGCGACATCAACCGTCTTCTCAGGTACATGAGGGAAGTGCGGGCTTCCCGTCTTTTTCTTTATTCCCACTTGTAATGGGTCGTGAGCCCAGGTGCATAGGCTCACGATCACCGCCCTTTCCCGTTCCCTTTAATCTCAATAATTGGTTGTGATTGTTCGCATGCTTTAGGCCCGTAGGTTTATCGTCGCATGCTGTTTGTCAAATACACATGAGTTCGAGCCCAAAAGGCTCGAATCGGGTCCAACGCCCGTAAAACAATGACATGAGTCTGGAGTCATGCCCGGATCGGGTCCAACGCCCGTCAATCAAAAGCCAAACACTTTTGGAGCAAACGCCACCTCTTCGCATGCTTAGAGTGTAAAGATTTAGTAAGTAGAAATCCCCGAACCAGCTGTTTTTCCGACTTTAACAGTTTTAAAAATAAAAAAAAAGTCGGTGGCGACTCCGTAATAGTTTACCTAGGTTAAACAACAACACTTTTTACAAAACGGAGCCATCATTGGATGGGTGACGGCGACACGAGCCGCTCCCTGGATCCTCCCGAAATTTCCCAAGCGAGGTCTTAACGCAGCCTTTCGCCCGTCGCCTCCAAGGACTGGAGACGGTCGGCGAAACGCCCCGCAGATCCGCTCGGGAACCAAGGGAGGATTCAGGTGCCCTTCTGCAGCGTCCGACGCTCGAGTCGCGACGCCGACCGGATTGGGCCCCGGGGAGCGGGCCCGGATCCTCGTGTCGCCGGAGCCGTAGCGCGCGTGGTAGGCCGGAGGGCGCGCGTACATCCCGGATGGCGACTCCGCTGGGGACTTGAGCATGTGGATTTTTTATCGAAACGTCTTTACACTTGGCCACATGTGGAGGGGAGTTCTTGTTTGCACTTGTACTTGTTTGGCTCGGTGCCTTTTGTCTGCGCTCATGTCTGTATCTGTTTACCGCTTTCTTAGGCATACTTAGGTAAGTCCCTATACCCGGGACTAGGATGTTTAGGGGGTCACCGAAAGGCACGGCCTCGCTGCTTCCTGCGGCTTGTAGGCTATGGACCGGGACCCGCCTCCCTTAGTCCGAGGGAGGTCTTAGAAGCCTCCATCCGAGTCTAGAATTGATTGCTCACTACAGGTATCAGACGCCGCACGTGCATTTGTCTGTTACTAAGTGTCTTCTACATGTACAGGGACAGGTGTCAGGTACGCTTTGTCTGCGATAAACTGTAAAACTAACATTGCTAATTTTGCAGCATTTGGATTCATCGCACAAGACTTCAAGAATCCTCTTTTCTCCCTTCTCTACCTATTTTATCGCTTACTGCATTTATACATTCGCATGACCACATGAACGTCTGCCTAATTGTAGTAGTTGCATTATCATGTCATCCACAGTAATTGCTTCATTGCATTACTGCATTTCATTTGTAATTGCATTCTCATAATGTATTCTCCTAGGCATACATGAATACGATTAAGCATATCACAAATTTATTATGCATTGATTACACTGTTACACGATGCTAACTTTAACTCTCTTTCTGCTTCCTTCTCAGGTTTTAATTCTTCAAGATGGCTCCTCGAACTAGATTGGGGGCAAGAAAGATATAATAAATCCACGACAACTAGAAGGCCAAGGATTCCTCAACGGTTGCCGAGGACCAAAGCAACATTCAATCACATGAAAACCAAGGATTATTCGACGGCTGCTAAAGTACATAACAACACAATAACAAAGAGACCAAGGGTCCTCAATGGTTGTCTAAATGCAAAGCCAGATGAACAACCACTTAGAGAGCAAGGATTCCCCAATTACTATAAAAAACCAAAGTCATGATCAGACATACAACCACATGAAGGCCAAGGATCGATCAACGACTGCCAAGGCCTAAGTTAAGTATCCAACAACAAAAGGCTAAGGTCTGCTCGGCTACCAAAGCGCAAGGTTACACATTCAACTACACAAAGGCCAAAGCTTCCTCAACATATACTAAAGCAAGTCAAACATGAAAACCAAAGATCACCCAACGGCTACCAAGGTTTAGAGCCCGAATCCACGATGACATGGAGACCCCAAGGAAGTTACATTTAAAAGGGCTGATCATGATCAACATCAAGATAGGGGCAATTCCCCAATTTACAACCCAAGCCCTGATCCTCAACATCGGGCAATCCGGACAAGGACAATCCCCCAATTCCCGATCCTCAACATCGGGCAATCCAGACAAGGTACCCAATCGGTCAATCCAACAGAAGCTCGACTCTCAAGAGCTCGTCTCAAATAGAAGGGAAGAAGGTCAATCACCGCCACGAAGACCGACGGGAATTAGCCCTTACATGAGCGACCCGTCGATCCACATCGGCCCACCGCATGAATGACTAGATACCCACCCATGCCCGCCACAAGGTGCTACAACAACGCGCAACCTGTGCAATCACGCCATTCAAAAGAGCAACTGTGGTAACAAAGTGGAACTGCTACAAACAATCAACGCAGTTGATCTTCGATGTTATAATCACATGAAAGGGAGTATTCGTACTTTAATCAGTACTTCCTTATTTACAAAAATGAGTTACATGAGCTCACTCATTTAGCCCTTATCGCATGTTGACGAAGGCGTGGGTGGCAGGGTGGTAAAGTTTCGAGCCAAAGCCTTGAAACAATTTTGAGCCAAAGCTTCGAAATATCCTTCGTTGTCAACAAAACAACAGAACAACATGAGAGTACATGAGCACCCTAAGCAGACAAGCAATATTGGGGCAAAACTCCAAGCAATCTTGGAGAAGTCTTCTTTTCCAAAACGACGATTTACATGAAAGGGTGTATTCGTTCATCAACTGATACTATCTCTGCAAAACAGGTTACACGAGCTTACTTGTTTTGCCCTGCGGTTTGTCTTATAGGTACATGAACATCCTAGACAGACGACGAAGGCGAGGGTGGTAGGGTGGTAACGTTTCGAGCCAAAGTTTCGAAACAGCCTTCGTTGGTAAAACAATGATGACGATAACACGAGAACAGTCCTCTGACAAATCTCCGAGCGATCCTGAGGCAAACCTCGACCGATCCTGGGGCAAATCTCCGAGTGATCATGGACATATCTCCGAGCGACTCTAGGGCATATCTCCAAGCAATCCTAGGACCAGACTGAGCAATCTTGGATAACTCTCAGTTGACAAAATGGCAAATAACATGAAAGGGAGTATATGTTCCTTAACAAATGCTTTCTTTACAAAACAGGTTACACGAACTTACTTGTTTTGCCCTTCGGCTTGTCTCATAGGCACATAAACAACCTAGGCCGACGAGAAGATACAACAACATCCTATCATGCCAATCAAGACAACTTTCGAATCAAAGCTTCGAAACAACACTCATGATCAACAAGACGACAAGACAACAAATTACATGAAAATGCATGAGCATCTTAAGCAGACAACAAAGACAAACGATGAAGTTTCAAAACAACGCTTCAGAACAATCTTCGTCAACAAACTTCTTTATATCCCCAGGGAGTCAACTGGGGCAAAGAACACTGACAATAAACATGAAAAGGGAGCATCATACAAATATTACTCTCTTAATCAAGCTAAGTGAAATTACATGAGCTCATTTCGTTTACGTTCTTTGCCTCGTGGGCAGGTACAGGAGCTCCTCACACGAATGGTACAAAACTCCTATGACAAAGGCGAGGGTGGTAGGGTGGTAAAGCTTCAAGCCAAAGACTTGTTGCAGTTTCGTCAATCCTTTGATTCCTGCAGCCAAAGATGCATTGGCAAAACATAAAAGAATCAAGCAAGAGTAGCCATTTCGTCAATTCTTTGATTCCTACGGACAAAGATGCAATGACGAAACACATAAAAGGGAAGTACCAAAACTCTACTTCGCCTTTCACATAAATGAAGTTACATGAACAAACTTCATCCTTACTTTAAAAGAAACAAGTCACATGAACTCACTTGTTTCTCGCCATCTGTTTGATAGGTACATGAACTTCCTTACACAACAGAGTCAAGCAAGAGTAACCATTTCGTCAATCCTTTGATTCCTGCGGACAAAGATGCACTGGCGAAACAAACACAAAAGGGGAAGTACCATAACACTTCTTTACCCTTTCGTACAAACGAAAATACATGACCAAATTTCGTTTCTACTCTAAAAAGAATCAGGTCGTACAAATACACTTGTTTTCTTTTCATCTGTTTGATAGGTACATGAGCAACCTTATACAACGGATATAAAACCAGAGTAGCCATTTCGTCAAACCTTCGATTCCATCGGACGAAGACGCAATGACGAAAC
This sequence comes from Melastoma candidum, assembly GCA_023653495.1. NCBI lineage: Eukaryota > Viridiplantae > Streptophyta > Magnoliopsida > Myrtales > Melastomataceae > Melastoma > Melastoma candidum. The sequence goes on along the minus strand of CM042889.1, from coordinate 13,243,215 downwards.
CATGTAAAAGGGAAGTACATGAGCATCCTTATACAACAGACACAAGGCGCGAGTAGCACTTCGTCAATCCTTTGATTCCTCCGGACAAAGATGCAATGGCGAAACACATAGAAAAGGGAAGTATCAAAACTCTACTTCACTTTTCATGCAAATGAAGTTACATGAGCAAACATCATTCCTACTTTAAAAGGAACAAGTCACATGATCTCACTTGCTGCCTGTCCTTTGCCTAGTGTAGGTACATGAGCATCCTACATTATAGACAAAGGCGCGGGCGGTTGGGTGGAAAAATTTCGAACCAAAGCTTCGAGATTGCCTTTGTCGTTACCATGAATAACCATGCCAAAAGGGAGTATCATTTACATTACTCTCTAACAAAATTTTTATCATTTCTCAGATAGAATCAGAACAACCATTGAAGTGGACATATCCATCCCACCGCTCATTCGCATATAATTTAAAATGATTTTTTGACAATAAAAATGCTTCTGAGCGAGAGTGGAGAAGGCAAGCCTATCCCTAAACACGTACCCGGAAAGATGAGCGCAAACACTGTAAGGATTCATACCTAAGTATTCAGGCGGATAACGAATCCTTTGACAAAAGATGCTCTAAACCGGGATGAAATCGAGTATTTCTTCCCTATCCAAAACACAAAACATTGACCATTGCTAACCCCTTCCGAGCCAAAGTCGAAGTTTCTATATACGTTACTCCCACTGAGTCTAAGGACCGCCTCACATTGAGGTTAAAGGAGATCTTGTAGCTAGAAACCGGAAGCAACGGATCACAGAGGCGACACTTCCTCAAGGTTCAAGCGAAGAGGTACCATCAACAGACGTGCTTGCCAGTTGACTTGTACCCAGGGACAAAAACATCCAACAATTCTGCAAGACGTACAAATCGTCAAAGAGTCCAAAGCAGCTCTAAAAAGATGAACGGGGATGAAAATGGGGCAAATCCTCATATACCATCAAGAAATATAAATCCTCAAAGAGTCCAAGGCGTCTCCAACAAAGCAAAGAAAAAGAAATAAAATGGGACAAATCCCTGCATGAAAGCGAAGAAAGAGCAAAATCAGCGCAAAGACCAAGGTCGTCAAAAGCAAAGCGCACAAAGAAAATAAAAGAGCAAATTAAAGTACCAGGGCCGACATGAAAGGCCGCAAAAGCAAAGGTGCTATCTCCCGGACAAAACAGGGACAAGGCACTCCCCAAAACAGATTTCCAAAGAAGGAGAATTCGCTTGGACGGTGGATCGACCATCATTCCCCAACGGCGCGTCTCAATGGGCCTGCTGTCTGGTAGATGGAGAATTCGCTTGAACGATGGAACCTCTATGGTACAACAGCTTCGATGGTCCTTAGACTCGTTCCTTCAAAATGACAAATTCAGATTCTCTATCCAAAGGCCTTACGCCAAAACTACATTTCAACCTAGATAAAGACTCTTTCGACAGGTACATGAACATCCAAGTCAAGGGAATTCTAAAATCCAACTGAGATAGCTTTCAGAATTGAGAGTAAAACACCAGAGAAGTTAGAAGCCCTTCTTTGGTCTTGCTCAAAAGCGATCTTAATAAGCATCACCAAAGTAAAATATAACATGCATGAATGTCGTAATCATACATGTTTGATTACCCCCGTACATCACGAGTATGCATTTGTTACTAACATTTTCTTGGTGAGATCCCAAGGTACAGATCTTTCAAAGTACACTTTAATTTGGGGTATCTATGACATCCTTGCGAGAAAATCTTCTCAGATTCTCCCGCAAGGAGGGGCAAACTGTAGATACCCCAAATTTCTTAGCCACAGTTTCAGCGTACGGATGCAAAGCGGTTAAAATCTCATATCCCCCACAATACAAGGTCTAGATTTTAAATAAAGAAGGGAACTCCGAAGTCCCAAAGGTTTGAACTTTGCGTCGTTTGGTTGAAAACCCACAAGCCGTAACCTCGTGAGGAATGGTAGATGTCAATGTGAGCGAGAATCAAGAGGTCCAAGCCACTTACACAAAGAGTCGGGACCAACCAAGAAGAATTCAACCTTTAGTGCTCACATCGGTCGTCAGAAAGAGTTCACACGCAACAACAGATTCACGTGCATTGGGACAAAAGGGGGAAGAAACAACCTGCAATCCTACTCCTATATCATCTCTGCCTAATTACCACAAATTGGAGGACACCACCCTCCTTGCTGCTGCACCGCCTCCAAATCGTCAGACGAACTTTGACTCACTACCCAAGTGACGAAGGCAAGTTGTAGAGTAGTGCCTACTCTCCCTGTAGTGCCTCCCCATGCTTCTGAAGATCTCTCCCCCCCAAGATACAAACCCACCATCCGTCAGCAACCTGACAGCGGCATTGCAGCCTTTCCTAGGGGGGCTCAATAGTTCCTTCGTACCCGTTTCTTCCTCTTCTACTTAGCCGACCCCTTCTGGTCGAAAGTTGGGATTGGAGGATCCCTTCAAGATCTCAGCTTTCCACCAATCTCCTCACCAAGGTAAGAGGAGGAAGGCACCAGTTGGAACCCCACCCGGATGACCAACCCAGGCGGAGCATGCCACGACAACAATGTGAAAGGGGCCATACCTCAAGTTGCAGACAGCTTCGACTTCGCCGGATGCCCCAGCAGAAACATACCGGAGTTACAGCGGCAATAGACTCCCGCTTCTCCAGACACAGCGACACCAACTCCAGCACTCGACAACAGCGGCTCCAACTTCATCAACCCCTGTTGGAACGCACATTGAAGATGACGATTTCCGGAGGAAGGCGTACAGCTTCACACCATTCCATCCCTTTTGGCCGCTCCGACACACCCGTGTCCGGTGGTATTGATCAGGAGCCCAAGGTGCTCACGTCTTCGATCAACGAAGCCATCCCAACCCAAGCCAGTGACGGCGAGATCATCTTCTCCGGCATCCCCGAGCATCAGCAGCCACTGTCCACCTCTCCCCGGACGTCCTCCGGCAGCAGTCCTCCTCCGGCCGGCCAACTCTTTCTCCTGGCGAGCTTAAGGACTAGTGATGCCAGCCGCCTCCCTCTTCTGTGCCCTCCTCGCATTTCAACCCCAACGACGGCAGTCCAGACATGACGGACTTCCCCTTTCCGCCTCTCCTCTGCAACTCCCAGCGCCCTCCACGTCCGGCGGCAGCTTCCCGGCGCCTTCCTCCGGCAAACCCCCCAGCTCCGGCGGCAAACCGCAGACCCACAATCCCCTCGACGCTCCCTCCAACGGCAGCGGCAACCGTGGCCTCCTCCGACGCAACCACGCTCGGCGACGCCTTCCCCTTCCAGTAACGACGCCTTCAGATTCGAACGGGGTGAAACCCCTTTTTCTCCCGACATCTCTAGATCAGGTGAAGGAATCCTCCCCTCCTCTTGGCGTCCTCAGATCCGGCGGACAGCAATCCTCCTTTCAGCCCTCCAGCATGTTGGCGACGACTTCCCTCAGATCCCTAAAGCCTGCATCTTCTCGTAGACCAGGTCAGTCTCCTCTTCCTGTTATGACGATGTGTTCTGTTGGCCATCTAGAATAATGGGTATGCCTCGTGGGTTTGCAGAAACTTTATTTTTTTAATTTGACGTGTGTTCTATTGTTTCAGTTAGAATACTTTCCTTAATTCTAATTGACTAATCATCTTCGTTGGATGAATAGATTATAATCAATTGCTATCATTGTCTAGACACATGGCTAAGCAACATGTTCGTTCGAATTCCTCTTTACTTTATGTCCTTATCATCTAAATGTTTGTCTTTCACTTTATGTTCTTATGACGTTTATTTGACTATTTTGTTATAATTAATATTCATGTTTACTAATATCCGCTACTTCTTTACCTCGCATGCAAATATGATGGGAATTCGAACTTCCCGAAGAACCGTAGCCCCATTGCCCACTTACATTCTTTTTTTTTTTTTCATGTACACTGAGCATGCAACTTCGGAAAATCAAATCCAAAATTTCGAAGATTAACTCGAAGACGCGTGTATCAAAATCGCGTGGTTCTACCCCGGCCGAGTTCAAAGACAAAGCGGCCTCCAACCTTTAATTTAAGGATTCATAACATGTATGAATCAACGGACCGGACATCGAATCTCTCCGGCTATTTATTTGAGGTTTTCTCAAAAGATCACAAGTTGATACGATTCTTCATCATCAAACGGTAAATCATGTCTTACTGTTTCGGTTCGGTTAAATTTATGTCAATTTACCCGTTACTATAGGCTTTGCACATCTCTTCCCTTTCCCTGTTTTACATGTAAAACAACGAGGAAATCATTACCAAGGAACGTCATCTTTCGACATCACGGAAGATTAAAATCAACGGGCCACACAACGCCCGGTGAGTAATCATTCTTACTCACCAGTTAATTTCAAAATTATCCCATATATTTTGGAATTTTCTACATATCGTCTTCTGTGTGGTGTTTTAATTTTGCATGAAAAATCAACCGAGCTTCATGGAATTTTCGACAAAGCGATATTTCGAAGATAGAAAGCTTGAAGGCGCGTGTAACAAACCGCGCGGGTTGGATCTACCGCGGCCTAAAAACCGTTGGTTAAGAGAGAAGCGACATCAACCGTCTTCTCAGGTACATGAGGGAAGTGCGGGCTTCCCGTCTTTTTCTTTATTCCCACTTGTAATGGGTCGTGAGCCCAGGTGCATAGGCTCACGATCACCGCCCTTTCCCGTTCCCTTTAATCTCAATAATTGGTTGTGATTGTTCGCATGCTTTAGGCCCGTAGGTTTATCGTCGCATGCTGTTTGTCAAATACACATGAGTTCGAGCCCAAAAGGCTCGAATCGGGTCCAACGCCCGTAAAACAATGACATGAGTCCGGAGTCATGCCCGGATCGGGTCCAACGCCCGTCAATCAAAAGCCAAACACTTTTGGAGCAAACGCCACCTCTTCGCATGCTTAGAGTGTAAAGATTTAGTAAGTAGAAATCCCCGAACCAGCTGTTTTTCCGACTTTAACAGTTTTAAAAATAAAAAAAAAGTCGGTGGCGACTCCGTAATAGTTTACCTAGGTTAAACAACAACACTTTTTACAAAACGGAGCCATCATTGGATGGGTGACGGCGACACGAGCCGCTCCCTGGATCCTCCCGAAATTTCCCAAGCGAGGTCTTAACGCAGCCTTTCGCCCGTCGCCTCCAAGGACTGGAGACGGTCGGCGAAACGCCCCGCAGATCCGCTCGGGAACCAAGGGAGGATTCAACCCGGTGCCCTTCTGCAGCGTCCGACGCTCGAGTCGCGACGCCGACCGGATTGGGCCCCGGGGAGCGGGCCCGGATCCTCGTGTCGCCGGAGCCGTAGCGCGCGTGCTAGGCCGGAGGGCGCGCGTACATCTTTGCCGAATTCGATCTTATCGTACTGATCCTCCAATGCTGCTCCCTGGGTAAACTTCGCCTTGCGGTTGATTTCTGATTGCCTGAATGTAGTGACCTGGTTGGATCCGATGAACGAAGAATTCGAGTCTTTAGCAAACTCCATTCCATGGCCCGGATCGATATTTCCTAACAGAACCTTTCTCGATTACGGCTTGGGGGAGGCCCTTGAGATCGTATCTGTAAGTGTACTCCCCTGGTGTCGGATCATCTACGCTTTTCCACGAAGTCAGAAACCTCTCGAAACCAGCCCTCAAGTCCCACCCAACTCGCAAACCCGCCAAAATCGTGTCGGAAGGATAATCAAAGCTTTGCCACGAATAATCGCCAGAACCCAAACTGCTGCTCTCCCCAAGAACTAGATTTCCGGAATCTAGAATCTGCAAAGAGGGATATCTCAAAGTCCTAGACATGTTGGAGGACCAAAACACGGTTCTCGACCAATCAAGAAGGACGACGTTGCCATCATCTCCGAACTCAAGCACCCCGCTCGAGTCGTTAAGCGGGTTCTCCCTGTTCGCAACCCAAACAACCGTGTCGGGAGCGGTCGAGTACCATATCCCGAGAAACCGGCTCTCCGAGTTCTCAGCGGAGAAGAAGCCCAATTTGAAACGCCCCTCGGCCGAAACCAAGGTGTCCCCATCTCTAAGGTCCGAGGACGAATCCATGGTATGATTACCTCCCAGTGACAAGCCTACCATCGACAGTAACCACAAGGCAAAGCAAGACGGCCTCCTCATCTCGTAAACCCTGGTTGGATATGACGACTGTCCCACGTAAATTTCGTTCATGTCCCGGGACTCTAAAACCTCGCCGGGGTAAGTCGGAGAAAAACCAAAAGGCGGACGAGGTTGACTTGGAGGGGTCGCCTTCAAAGTCAAGCAGCGACCCAGTCCTAAACTTCAACTCAGTGTCGGTGGACCCAAATGATTTCACCTGGGGACTTTTTCCCATTCGTCATTCCCAACCCCGTAGGATAAGTTAGAAATAGATTGCCCCGAGTATGGGTTGGACGGCCTCGGGAGATTTTATCACTGTTCTTTGTAAAGGAATTAACTTACCAAATTTGGATGATAGAGAAAAATAACGGTCTTAATTAGCACAAAGCCTAAATATTCGTGAACAATAAGCTTTTTCTTATATACATGCCCGAATTAGTAGCGCCGTGGCACACCCATATACTCATTTTATTAATTTAGTTACAGAAAAATGAGTCGGGACCCATTCGATTGATTTTTGTCCTGAAATATTTAGTGTCATTATTTTAAGATCAAGCTATAAACTAAAAAAAAAAAAAATATCAATAACACATCATATATTCACGATTTCTGCAATGTGGTGGGATAGTTACATTAACCTAGTACTTTGGCTCTTAGTATGAAGAAGCCAAACAATCTGATTACACAAAAATAAGTTTGGGAATATTTAGCCACGAGCAAAGGATTTGACATTCCGATTCTGACTACCAACATCAATCAAAGTAAAAGAACATAAATACGTTAACCCAAAAAAAAAAAAATTAAAAGTTTTTACCCAAGCTTTCATCATACACTTGAGAGAAGACAAAATTTTGAACAGACGGACGCAAGAGTTATCCTTGTAATTTTGACATACCTCTTGTACGGAAGAAAATTAACCATGTATTAAATAGTCACATTACTCTTTTGATAATATGACGTCCTTTATGGACACCTTCCTCAACCACTGGTAATCAAACTGTAACATGACTTGATCTGATGGAAGGGCAGATCGTATTATTCGTGATTAGAACGCGAAAAGAGAAAAGAAAAGAAGAAAAAACATTACACAGGTGTAATGGTATTTTATAACATTAAGAAAGGATGGAGTAGGGTTGGTGGTTGATTCGGCTGGGACGTTAGCTTTTCACTCAGACTGCTGAAGGGGCAGTAGATGGCGCGTTTCCAGCAAAAGCCGATTTGTATTCCTTCCACAGCTGGTCCACGCTCTTCCCTAGTAAATCCTGGAAGAAGCTTTCACTATAGTTGTTTCTCATCTTCGCGTTTAGATCAGCTACGAATGTCTTCCTGGTGCCTGTGCAGTACTCGAGGAAGTACGCCGTCACGGCATTTCCTTCGTCCCACCTCAAACCCGATCCCACGCTCGGCCACTCCTTGGAGTGGAACCCAGACATCAATCTGACGAAATCGGCGACACCGCTGACGAGCCCAGCCGGGGCAGCACCATTGCCAGTCCATTGCCAAACACGAGTGCATTCATGATGGAGAATCCCAGAGACCTCCCCACCGACATCACCAATGTAATCATTTACGTAATCATAATTCAACCGTATCTCATTCCCGGTGGTGATAACGGGATGACTGGAGTGTTGGGTCTTATTCCGAGGGAAGCTCATGAGGGACAGGATCACCTTTGTGTATGCATCTTTGTTGGGCCCGATGGTATCCAGGGGTATAGACCTTCTCACGAAAAGCATCTGGAGAGCAAAATCGTTGGCCTGCCTAAGGGCTTGGAAGGCGTCGCCTGCATCAAAGAGCTTAGTGAATTCCTGATATGCTGGAGTGGAGGGACCATGCATGCGGACCTCATACTGTACATTGGGCAGCGACGGAGCAAAGACGATTACGTCGAAAGAGTGATCAGTAGTATGATAATCAATTGCGACTGCGTTCAAGGCAAACAAGGCAAACATAGAGAAGAGAGGTTTCATCATGTTGTTTTGGTCGGAAGAAGAAGAAAAAGAAGAAGTGGAGGGAGATGTTTTTGCGATTGACGATGTTTTTGGGGACGGATTTAATGAGTTGTGTATGTGAAAACGACGATAAAGTCGCAGCTGTTTCTTCTGATTACCCAATGTACTCGTCAGACATACGGTCAGGTTTTGTTTGTATTTTCTTTCCTTTTTCGATCCAACCAACCGGAGCCGGCAGATATATAACTTTGTTCTAAAGTACCACGAAATATATTTCGCCTAATAAGATATTAATTTTTAAAATTCTTCGAATAATGCCTTACCGAGTTTGGATACGAGAAATTGAGAAATTGTTGTTTCATTCAACTTTCTGATAGGGAACTCGATGTTTGAAATACCAAATTATTCATTTTCTACGAGTGAACTGTGTACTGGAAATATCGAATTCGGAATATTATTTGACAAATTTGGAAAGTCCTTGCCTAATTCTTTCAATTGTTATTTTGGAGTAAAACTCGCGGAACATACTCCTTCGGAGCGACCAATAAAATGGTGTCACCCCGTCCGCTAAGGCAACAGTTCTTCTTTTTCTTTGATTTTTTCTAATTTATTCTAACATTTATATATTATCTCTGTATAACCTGAAATTTCTCCGTTATATCTTATTTATGCTTCGTCAACCTCGACTAATGGAATTTAATGTGGCGCTGATATGGCACTAACGTCGTCAATTGCCACACCGTCACCAAATAGACCCCAATTCCAATGCCTCAATCGGCCACCCCACCCCATCACAAAAGAAATGTTATCGATCGGCTCGCCCCCTAAACCATTCTTCAACCGACTTCATCCTTGTCTATGCCGAATTCGATCTTATCGTACTGATCCTCCAATGCTGCTCCCTGGGTAAACTTCGCCTTGCGGTTGATTTCTGATTGCCTGAATGTAGTGACCTGGTTGGATCCGATGAACGAAGAATTCGAGTCTTTAGCAAACTCCTAAGATGAATATATGTAGAGGTTGTGAATTCTATAGAAATTGTTGCGTATCGACTTTTCAAATTGTAGCAACTTGGGTCCTCCTACAAGGGCGAGGAAAAAGCGGATGATCGGAGCTCCTGACAAACTTCTAGAATGACGAAACGAATGAACTGATCCACCACACAATTGAGAAGGAAGGTACCAAACTGATCCACATAATTGAGAAGGAAGGTACCAACCTGCCCTGGAAACGACTAGATGCTGTAATACCTCAAAATTACCTATGGGCCGTGAATTATTTTAGCCCATTACGTAAATTCAGCCCAACATACATTGATTTTAAAACCCACTCTAGGCCCATCCTCATTTTTATTACGATTATACTCCGACAATTTCGCCTGCAGGAAGGACAATTCCGACAATATCCGTGGTAGGCTGAAGAGCAAGAACATCCATGTCCCCCAATGGTTTTAGCAGCAACCCTCCACTCTACTTTCCCTAACTAGAATAATAGAATTTTAACCAAACCAGTTGAATTCCAATGAAATTAAAAGAAAGTAGTCCAACGGAGAAGAAAAGGGCTAACAAGATATTTGGGGGGATAAAACCCAGCAAGGCCTGAGACACCTGAGGGGAGGAGCGTTCTTCATTTTCTCCAAGGAGGCAGAGGAGATTTTCGAAGCCATCAATCTTTCTCCCTTGTTCCTTCATCTCCTTCGATCTCTTATGGAAATCCCAACAGATCTTCTCCCAATCCTAAAAGACGAGATTCTTCATCTGATCCATTTTCCCGACTCGTCTTCGTCTTATCCATTTTCCCGACTTTTCGGCCGTCCCTGCATTCTTCTTTTCTACTTTCATCAAGGTTCCCACTCTTCAGCCGTTCTTGATCAAGGTAAGGAGAAGCTCGCAATGTGAAACCCTCCGACCAACTCAAACCCCCCGTTCTTGTCAATGAGGCTTCAAATTCGTTGTTTGAAAGAACAAGTCTAAGGACCTCATCGGAAGCTATTGTACCATGGATGTTCCACCGTTCGAGCGAATTCCATCATTGGAACAACGTGCCAGTCAAGGATCTCCATTGGGGATTAATGACTAATCATTTGGTGAACTTCGGTGATATACTTTGGGGCGTTTTTCCTGATTTATTTGTGAAATAACACATTTGCTCTTGTGACCTTTTATGTTGGCCTTGGTGATTCACTTTTGCTCTTTCGATTTCATCTTGCGCTTTGTTTTTTACGACATTGGTCTTGCACTGATTTTGCTTTTTTCTTGCTGTTTTGTAAGGATTTTTTCATTTTCTTTTCATGTTATGCTATCGGTCTTTTGGAGATGCTTTGGACTCCTTGGGGATTCGTATTTGTTGTGAGGTTGTTTGGAGATGCTCTGTTGTTGGGAACATCTCAGTTGGCATGCCTATAAGTTGATAGAGTCTTCTTGCTTTGGGGAAGTGTCGCCTCTACGGTCTGCAACATCCGGCTTATGTTTATAGGATCTTGTTTGCCTCGATGTGAGGCAATCCTTAGACTCGGGATGAGTAGTGTATAAAAAAAAAATCGAATCTGGCTCAGAGGGGCTAACATTGGTCAATGTTTTGTGTTTAGATAAAGAAGAAATGCTTCGTGGAGGACCTCTTTTATCACTAACATTCTCCTATACTTGTACAGGTTTTAGAACGACGAAAGGCGAAGACGACCAGCTGATAGTCACCTTCCCTCTGCGAGAGTCCCGGGACCCATGCCGTCCTCAGCCGTTTCTTGGTCGCAGCGGCAACGAAGATGCTAGCTCCCTTCTCATTCACCTCATGCGTTGCTTCTCGCCACAAAGCCTTGCCTCGTCATGTCAACAGCCATGCTGTCCTGTTTATGCCCAGATCCGTCCTAACTGCAACAACAGCAGCCGTCATGCCTTTTACAACTCCAGTATCTCCCTCCGAGGACTGTCTGCATGATAATGTACATGAACACCATCCTCATCGCTAGTCTGCATGATTTGCATTGTTTTATATTTCAGACATCATATCCTCATTACCCACAAAGATCATAAACGTTTATGGACAAGGAAAAGGAAGGCAAACCTAATCTAAAAAACTTACCCATATACTTACGTCTAAACACTATGAGGAATTACCAGAATAAGCGTCGGGATAGACTCGAAATCCCTTGACATACGATGCTCAAAACTTGAATGAAAAGGGGAATTTCTTCTCTACCTCAAACACAATATACTGACCGTTGCAGAATTTTATGATTTGTCGAGTTCGTATCGTTTGTCATTTTATTTTGTATTTTGTGAAAGAAAATGCAACGTGAATGTGAACCTCTATATGGTTGTAATGCGGTTTCGGCTTATGACCCTGTCAATGAGGTTCCATCGTTGTTGTGTATCATTTGTGTGAGGAGCTCTTCTACCTGTCCATGAGACAAGATGTAAACGAAATGTGCTCATATAATTTCACTTAGTTTTGTTGAGAAGAGTGGTGATTCTTGTCTATGAAGTCGAAGTGGCGAGCCGATGGATGGCCTTCTCCTCTTCTGTCATGCTGCTTTGGGACGAGATTCTGCGAGTCGGTAGCTTGACTTCTGCTGGAATGACGGCTTGTGTTCTGTAGATGAGCTCGAAGGGAGTTGCCTTGGTCGAAGTACGGATCATTGTTCGATAGGCTAGTAGCGTGAAAGGAAGCTTCTCATGTTAATCACAGCATGCGATTACTATTTTCTTAAGGATCTTCTTCAAGTTCTTGTTGGCAGCCTCCACTGCACCGTTCATTTGGGACGGTACGGGGAAGAGTTAAGATGTTTGATTCGGAACTCCTTGCTACTGAGTTCATCAGTTTGTTGTTGAAGTTGATATGTGACCAGCAGTTATGGAACTCCGTATCTGACGTTGATGTTCACCCGCATAAACCGTACGATGTTGTTTGCCGTAACTTCCTTGAAGGATTGGACTTCGATCCACTTAGTGAAATAGTCAATAGCGACTTGGAGGATTCGATGTCCGTTTGATGCTTTGGGATTGATTGGTCCAATTATATCCATGCCCCACATTGAAAACGACCATCGCTCCAAGAATGGATAATCTCGTGGGAGGTATGTACACCGTGTCGCTGTAAATCTGACACTTGTGACAAGTCTTGACATACTTAATGTAGTCGGCCTCGATTGTGAGCCAATAGAATCCTTATGGAATTATCTTCTGGGCGAGCACATATCTGTTCATGTGCAGTCAGCAAACACCTTGATTCCCTAACTAAAGTAGATTACCATGTTCCCATATCCTCAAGCTGAAATTAATTATATAGGCATTTCATATTCTCCAGCAAGAGGTGAATATACAAGGATATTCTTCCTCAATGGAAATCGAAATGGAAATCTCCTTCTCAACTCCCCAACGGGTACCTAACTTTATCAGTCATTTATTTCCCAGACGTGATTAAGTTATAGGAGTTCACTTGGTTAATATTAGTACATGAGCATCATCATATAGTGAATCATTCTCTAAGTGAATACCAAAATAAAGTTTATAAATCCCCAACGGAGATGCAACATGGCTTGTTGATAATGTACATGAGCACCATCATCATCGCTAGTCTGCATGATTTGCATCGTTTTATATTTCATACATCATATCGTCATTGCCCACAAATATCATAAACGTTTATGGACAAGGGAAAGGAAGGCAAACCCAATCTAAAAAACTAACCCAGATACTTAAGTGTAAATACTATGAGGAATTACCAAGACGAGCGCCGGGGTAGACTCGAAATCTTTTGACATACGATGCTCAAAACTAGAATGAAGAGGGGCATTTCTTCTTTATCACAAACACAGTACATTGACCGTTGTAGAATTTCACGATTTATCGAGTTCGTATCGTTTGTCATTTTCTTTTGTATTTTATCATCTCATTATGGGCCTTTTGACTATTGCATAATTGGGTTTGCTGGTGTGTGTGACCCATCATTACTATTCAATGGTCGTACTTTACTTGACATTAACGGTCGGTTGTAACACCACTAGAAGGAGCCTTTCAAGATGCTGTGCAAGGCTATGGCACGCAGGGGATCGCGATGGAAACGCTTCACTAGAGCGGTCTCAACAGAGCGACGTTGGACCCTTTCAACAGGCGTTGAGTATCTGAGGGAATGTGCGAGTCTTTTCAATTATTTCAATCCATATGTGACCAACCATAAGCCTAGGTGGATAGACCCACGATCACCACCTTTGACTACCTATTATGATCTCAATACTTTTATGTGATTGCGTTGGTGATAACTGAGTTCTGGTCTAAAACTCGTCATCCTTATCATCACCATTTCGTATATTAGAATGTAACAGCTAGTAAGGGAGGCGCACAAATTCCAAAACTTTCAACGAGTTGATTTCACAGTTATTAACTTTAACGGAAAATATTATTTTTGTTAGTATATTTTCGTTGCTAGAAGCTTACTTTGTTGCAGTGTCAGTAATAAAAGGACGGAATGTTCATGTTGGGACACTTCCATTCCAAGTCCTTTGCGGCTGCTGCCACAGTAGGAATGGAGTCTGAAATAGTGTTACCATTCTTCTTCTAATTCAGAGAAACTACTATTATGCTTCAACGAAAGAAATAGGATCGTGTCGGCTCCATCCAAGATGTCCATGGCAGCTATGCCTGCGAGGTGGCCATAGATTACTTACCTAGTTCATGACGCAACATACGCGACAGAACTCGACATAAAAATTCAGTCACTACTATTACCTCGCCCCAAACCATCGTTCCCTCTGGCCGCCAAACAACCTCCAACAGTATGATGCCGAAGCCCCTACAACGTCGGATTGCACCCAAAAATTCCTGGATCGAATGGATACTCCACGGCAACACATGGCCACCTAACAAGGGCGTCAGGATTCATGTCGGGCACTTATTAACAAAACGACCATAGGCAGGGTCGGAGTTACACGCCATTACATTATTTCTTTGGGGAAGTTATTGAGAAGAAGACAGCCCGGATGGAAGTCCAACCGAAATGCGACAGCTTTTTACAATCTCAGACAGGGAAGTCGCAGAACTCGGATCAGTTTGGCGGTTCAGTCGTTAGTTGTCCGAAACTTGGAAAAAAGAATGAGGCAGAAATTTTGGCTTTTGGAATCTTCATTCCCAATTATTGATGTATCGAGATCTCTCTTACCAAGGACAAAGCAGCGAGTGATTCGATGGTCTTTCTTTCTTTCTTTCTTTTTTATTTGTGTGGTCTGTGAAACATCTACGAAACTACTCCCCGGATTTTGCAATTTCCCACCTCGTTGAATCGAATATGTTCCACCTCTCCACCCATAAACACCAAGAAGCTGCGCAGAAACTTCCCACCAACTTCGTTTTTCTTACATGTCTATCTCTCTGTCCTTCTCTGCAGTTCCGCCAGATCAAATCGCTAATAAGGCATGAATAACGCGTCCCCAGCATTGTATCTTTCGCACATCGTTCGTTCGATAGCTTAACTCGCGCAACTCACATGTCAGCAGCGTTCTTTCTTGCTAACGTTCGAATAGAAGCAAACTTTCCCCCATCCCCTACCCCTTAGGATTTTTTCCGTGACGTGGACATTTTCACTCCGACGACTGTCGCATTGTCTAGCGTGTGTCCAGAAACGTCAGGACGTGGCTAAGAAGGAATGTTGGTCCGTACATTGATTTCGTCCATTCCTTTTCCGCAAACATTGAGCCGGATCTACGGGTTCCCACCTCTCTCGAAATTGCTTGACGATCGGGCATACTCACCGGCTTCAAGTTATGTCGCAGTCGTGCCAAAAAAGGTACAAAGTTAAATAAGTCCTTTGAATGAGTGGGACAGGAGGAGGGAATTTTTTTATATACATCATTTTTTGTGTGTGTTTATCCCATCGCAGCTTCCACGAAGGCGAGAAATTCCTGCCATGGCGGAAAACGAAAGAACAATGCGAACCTGTTTCGAATAATTGGAATCATCAATAATTTATCATATATATTTTCAATAAGTTAAGGGGTGAGCAGTATAAATAACAGTCTTGTGGAGCACCCTCGTTATTTATAGAACCCATCGAACAAAATCCTCCTTTGCTCATCATTGTGATCATCATCTTCAGCCCTAAGGGTTTCTGTTTCCCAATGGCGCTTTCGGAGGCCGTGTTCGAGGACTTCGAGGACCACTTCCCGTCCATGATACTGAGGCTAGGGGCGGAAGGGTTCGTGGGGGAGCTGTGCAATGGGTTCCGTCTTCTGATGGACTGCGAGAAGGGGGTGATAACGTACGAGAGCCTCAAGATAAACAGCCTCCTCTTGGGGCTGGACGACATGGCGGACGACGAGATTGCGTGCATGCTGAGGGAGGGGGACTTGGACAGTGACAGGAACATCGACCAGTTCGAGTTCTGCATCCTCATGTGTAGGATGAGCCCCGTGCTGATGGACGGGTCCATGCAGTGGATGTGGATGTCGTCGTCCGAGGTGTGTCCACCGATCATCCATCCAGGGGTTTCCACTGCTTAAGGTTAAGGGGGTGATGGTGGTCCCGGGATTATTAACCTTTCAATGAGTTTGGATTAGTTCTTATTTTTGGAGCTCCTTCAAGCACTTAATAATGTGTTCCCTCTTTTCCAATCAAAGAGAGGGTTTTGTTTATCCTACTTCCCTTGTACATTGCCATTGCTTTTTTTTTTTTTTGTGTGTGCGCCCAAAGTTGATGCCATTCTGATTCAGGCAAATCCGACTTCATCCTTGTCTATGCCGAATTCGATCTTATCGTACTGATCCTCCAATGCTGCTCCCTGGGTAAACTTCGCCTAGCGGTTGATTTCTGATTGCCTGAATGTATTGACCTGGTCGGATCCAATGCTGCTCCCTGGGTAAACTTCGCCTTGCGGTTGATTTCTGATTGCCTGAATGTAGTGACCTGGTTGGATCCGATGAACGAAGAATTCGAGTCTTTAGCAAATTCCTAAGATGAATATATGTAGAGGCTGTGAATCCTATAGAAATTGTAGCGTATCAACTTTTCAAATTGTAGCAACTTGGGTCCTACTAGGGCGAGGAAAAAGCGGATGATCGGCAGCACGAGCCTCGGACAGAGTAAACAATATCGTGAGTGGTTAGAAAGAAGAGTTAGGAGTATTAACATACATTACAGCCGTTATTGAATCAAGGACACATTGTTTAACGTGTAAGGAGATTTATTATTTCATCAAAGGAAAAGCAGAGGGATTACATATTTCTGTCCGGGAAGCCACCAGGGAAGGAGTGCTGAGGTAATACTTTTGGCAATAACCAAGTTTTGACTTGTGGGTTATGTTCATAAATACTCCACTCAAAATGAAAACACTGGGTTGAACCATCAAAGAGGTCGTCCAAATGGAAAAGGCAACAAGGGGATCTCAAAGTCCTCAAAAGCCACACCCACCCGGTTCTTCAGGAATAAACAGATTAACACGAGAAACACCAGAAAAGGCTTGAAGAAGAGCACTCCATTCAACCACGTGCAGGTTTTAGGACCGCTTTTGTTCTATTAGCTTACGGCAGTCTCCATTTACCTATGCTGCGAAATGAAGGATGAGTATTGTCAGAACCTCGTGGCATGCCCAACCAGACCCACAGGAATGAGACTTAGCACCCATTCTCCTTGAGGATTCTATAACCCGCAAAGAAGAGACACATTATAGAAACTCTGCCATCCGGCTTGCAAAGTATGGAAGTACATGACGAATTGTGCTGGTGAGGAAAAGGAGGAAGACCAAATTAAACGTGGGAAGCTGAATACAGTGCAGCCTCACCTGCAATCCTGATCGATCAAGCATTGACCTCAGATCCATGCTAAGCAACTGCCATACAAAAGAAGAGATTGTTATCACTCAAAAGGGACAGGCAGAAGATATGAAATTGCCATAGAAGTGCATCCAATCTTCATATGATTCAGACTTATCACAATATTCAAATAACAAACAATCATAATTACCTCCCCTGGTCCAGATGATAAGGAAGCATAGAGAACATCCTATATAGAAAGGCTCTACAATAATTGGAACCATCTCTTCTGCCAAGATTTTATATACACCATAATCTATCTGATTCACCTAGACCTTCTGGCTAAACACAGTGTTGTTAAGGCGCTATGGCGCCACCAAAGCGAGAAGGGCTTCCATCGCCCAAGGCGCTAAGCGCTAGGCAAGGCACTCGCCATTTGTTTTAAGGCGCTAAGTATAAAATATTTTTTTTTTTATAATTGACAGCAACAAAAAAATTAGACAGCAGAGAAGAAAACACAGATTCAATCAATGTTCTTTACGATCCAAATCCATCTATGCCTCTCCTTACTGGATCTGTGTCTCGGAATGCAAGACTGAACCTTTAAATATCTTAGGTATGAAAATGGTCAGCAACACCTTTTGCTTACTCTAGTGCATATGTAAAAAGAACATAGTCGTAGGAGATAATGAACTGTGAATCTCTGAACTCTCCTTTAGTCCTTAAACAAACTGAAGGACAAGTTACAATGGCTGCTCAGGGAAAGACAAGAAACAGGGTTTGTGGGAACTCACAAGAACAATAGAGCCCTAAACTCAACTACATAAACTGAACAAGCTCGGTAACCTTAGCATTTGCATAAGTAGCACCATATGAATGTACACTAACCAAAACAAAAAGGGAAGGAAAGAAAAGCAAAATTTTGTCATTCACCATCTATACCCATCCTCAGTAAAGATGCAATGGTAATGTAAACTTTATCCAAGAAAAAGGTACTAACCAAATAATTTTCAATCCTTTTACTTAGTGCTAATTTACTAATGTCACTATGCAAATCAAGCTGTATCACTTTCACCTTCATGGGAAATTCAAAATCTTTTGCAGTCCCCCACATTCTATCTATTTCATCAACAATGAAGCATTTAATCACTGAACCTGAGATTGCTAATTTCATTCCACTCAAGAGTAATCCTCCTGCATTCGCATCGTCAGTTCTTATGTCAATAATCCCCACAAAATAAGACTATATAATCAGCACAGATCCTTGTGGCTTTACGAGGAAATTATACGCGCAGTTCCCATATGAAGAGATAAAACTAAGAAATACCATGTAACGGACAACAAATGGAGAGAAGGCAAGAAAAAGCCAGCCAAAAGCTTCAACCTTTCTCATGTTCTTCCTCTTCATCTTCCTCTTCCTTCTCCTCATTGATAGCAACCACGGGCCGGCCCACGCTTTCCTTGTCGTCGGAAGATCTAACGACAACCACAGGGCAAACACAGTGATGCACGCAGTAATCACTGACGCTCCCAAGCCTGCCATCACTGCCCCTCCTAGCGGCACCAAAACCTCGGCTACCCATGATAACAGCGCTCAGCCCCAACCTCTCGACCTCCAAGCAAAGCCTCTCCTTCATGTCGTGATCCTTGACGATGTGTATCTTGTACGGGATCCCCGCCTCCTTGATGGGCTTGGCGAGCTCATTGGCCTTGGCGATGGTGAAGGCGTCGAAATCATCCTGCGACTGCTGCGGTACGGCGGCCGAATTGGTAACGGTGATAGGGTTAGGGTTAGAGTTAGGGTTAGGGCTGGGGAATTGGGGGAGGGGCCCCCAATCGGCGCCGAAGAGGACGTTGGTGGGGGACACGTGGAGGAGGACGACGGCGTCACCCTCGGGGCGGAGGTAATTATCGACGGCCCAGCGGATGGCGTAGGCGGACTCGTCGGAGAGGTCGACGGCGACGCCGATCTTGCGGAGGGCGGAGGAGACAGGGGTAGCGGCGGAGGCGTGTGGGTGGCGAGGGGAGGAGGGGTGGTGGATCTTGATGGTCGGGAGGTTCGGGGGTAGGTCGGAGTTGGGATCGTGCTGCATTTCTTATTTTCTCTCTTGAAACGTTTGAGGAGAGGGATGAGAGTTTTCTTGCGAGAGACGTGCGGAAGGGAGAAACAAAGTCGTAACGTGCCCGGGGGTTTGGGAGTGTTGTATCGGAAAAGAGTTAGTGGGGGCTGGGCGTTGCGGACTGAAGACGGCGCAGGACAGTCCCTGTTCGGACAGGATGACCCGGCCCAGTTCTAATTCTTGAATTTTATTTAAATAAATGGTAAAAGGGCCATCAAGTGGACGTGCCGGAGTGGTTAACGGGCATGACTAGAAATCATGTGGGCTCTGCCCGCGCAGGTTCGAGTCCTGCCGTCCACGCTCTCCATCGTTAGTTTTTCAATTTTTCATTAATTAGTCTTCCCATTTGTTAATGCAATATTATCATATATTTTTTCAACTATCGTCATTTTGATATTTACGCGGTTGAGGTCAATTTTTTTTGGATATTATTATAGTAATTTTTAATACGGTCTGGAAAGATTCAAAACATGTGATGACGAAGTCTTTGTTGTCGTATTGGTGAAGAAATTAATTCCAATCCCCAAGGCTATCGGGCGTGATGTCAGTCATATTTCCATGAATAAGTCTTTCCCTGGAGCCATCACATGAACCTCGCTGTATTATACATATATTTGTATGTTATCTGGAACGTGACGCCATCATATAAAGATATGCTTGATATAATTCTCTGATAACTCATTTATTATCAATATAGATTCAAGAACCGCTCCATGTTCGTTCGAGGCGGTTGTCTATCGACGTTATTTGAACACGTCACCCTGATGATTTTAATATGTACGCCAAAATGTTAAAGAAAAGAAGAGATACGGATCGGAGGGAAGGCCGATGTCGTCAGGACGGTCGGAAGCGGGGCGGTTGAGGCCCTCCAGAACGCTGCCTTTGCAACAATCCTTCCATGATGATCCTCTTCTTGTATTCAACTGAGTCGAGCGAGTCGTCGGCTTCGTCTGAGGATGATCGATGCGAGGCCGAGGCCGGAAAGGAAACCACCATGCACGTGGAAGTCAACACTATAGCGCAGAGCTTGCCCCAGAATATCAGGACGACCAGGGTCAGCAGGATTAAGCACATCGGGGCGTCGGCCAGGGATGAATACGCCCTGGCTGGAGCCGACTGCGGCCTGTCCTGGGTGGAGGTTTTCTTGGGCTCGGACGAAATGCTACTCGATAATAATTTAGCGGTCCCGACGTCCCGTGTGTTAGAGCGTGAGCCACATGTGGATGACAACTGATTCAACCTGGTCAAGGAGCGGGACGAGGCCGATGCCGAGGAATGCGGCGATACAGAGACTTCATTATTGCTCCTCGTGGAATCCTCCCAGGGCTTGCTCTTTCTGGCAGAGCCGCTGCCATGGGACATCAACCTTAGGATCCTCTCCGCTCGTTTGAATAGATCCACGTTCGGTTCCTCTGTTGTTTTCTTGGATTTCCTCTTCTTCTCGACCTTCTTAACCTGTTCATCCATGGGAAGCATTAGCGAATCCGACTCGACATTTCGTCGAAAGCTCGCAGACTCGCCACTAAAACATAGGAAAGGAATCATGGACTCCAACATCCATGGAGGTCAACCGTCAAGTGAAAAAGTCAACGGTAGGAACAACAATAACCGCCATGAACGAGAACAACATTCCCAAAGCAGGACTCCGACAGAAAATCCGACGGAAGCGCAGATGATTGTCTATTTCCATTTGCCAAGGAGTCGGAGACACACCAGCGACATCTCGAAGAGAATAGCCTTGGTCGCGCGGACGAACTTCTTACGCGTTCCTTCCTTCCGCGGAGGGTCATCGACTTCCCCCTTTCGTCGCCTCGGGAATGGCGGAATCCCAGGAAGGACTGCGGCCTCCTTCCCATCATGGAAACCGACGTATGCAGTAACCGCCCCTCGATCAATACGACCCGGCCTGATGGGACTACTCCTGGACCGGACGAGATGGTCGTCACGTTCCGGGACCATAGGCCTAAAGCAAGCGAAGAAACCGCCGCTGTTGCTCCTGCTCATAGACCGCTTCTTGGGTCTCTGCTGCGACAGCGACGGCATGTCGGTCGGATCGCGAAAGCCAGGCCGATGTCAAGGAGAGGGCGGAGTTCCTTCCTGGGTTTGAGAAATCGGGGGGAGTTGGTGTTCGTGGGTTAAGTGCGTGATTCGTGGAACGGGGTGGTTATTTAATTGTCTTTTGCTAAAGCCGGCGAATTTTATCCGGTTCGAAAGGTTTTATGGGAAGATGTGGGGAGACGGAATTCGGACAAATAATGATTAGGAAGTATTATTACACGAGGAAACATTTGGATTAGTTTGAAAGGCAGCCAAGACTTAGTTTTTTTGGTTTCATGTGACGGAACTATTTTAAGAGGCAAATTAAAGAGATCGATGGATGAGTCACCACGTTCTGGACCCAAATTTAGGGGAGATGGATTTACCATATTTTGGGTATTTGTCATCATCCCTAATTTCTAGGAGAAAAAATTACCAAAAATGACTCTTTTCCAAGTTTATTGAATCACCTTGTTGGATCTGTCTTACCAAACTTTCACTGCCTTATGGCGAACCAAGTTGTCTGCTTGCGCTGCTCGGATAGACTCGATCCGGGTCTATTTTACTCCGTCGGGATATGATCGTGCCTGGTTAAGTTAGACGGGTCTAGATTTGAGTCGCATTTGTATGAAATGCTAGGCAAACATGGAAAATACAAGGCTGGTGGATCTGCTGCCGCCTTGGCACTGTATCTCTCCTCCCGACTGCCAGCATGCGGATTCCTAACGCTATATCCTTCATTACTCCAGGTGGTCGGCCCTCGTCTTCTCATTCTCGTTGTTTTCTCGGCTTTCACTATCCTTTCTACCAGGATAGTCTCTGTGTGGACTACTTGCTGTCCGTCGGGTTCAAAACAAGACAGATGAAATTCGTCGAAATGGAATGTGCTTTGTGGGACAGCAGGGAGACCAACCAACATACCTAGTCACCGACAGGACCCTGGCCGCCTACAGCATCAACCGATCTGGGGACGCGGTGATGAAGAAGAAGAAGAAGGGGGATGGGACGGAAGAGTGATAAAACGAACAGAGGTAAAGGGTTTACGGGGATAAGAGAGACTCAACCACCTTGAATATAATAGATTAGAAGCGTTCGGGATAACTGTAATACCTCAAATAAGCATAATACAACCTTCTAAAATTCGTTGCGGGCGAACCTTACATAATGTCTAATATAAATACAAACAGCATAAGAAAAGAACCCGCCGACGAAATCGTCCGCCGATCACCAGCAGACCAACATCCAGTTCCTACGCCAGCAGAAGAGCGCCTGGCCTGTATCAACTTCAGTTCTTGTATCATTGCGGTGACGGTTTCCTTCTCCGGCCCTTGGTGCCTCTTGGCAGTAGCGATCCGGCGGCAATGCCAACTCCAGTCATCCCCTGTCTTCAGTCGCCTCTCCCGATGACGGTCGCCGGTCTCCATGGGAATCTCCATGGCAGCGACGAAACCGGCATCAACAAACGGACACGGCGACCCATGTCTCTTCTCAATTCCAACCTCCCCAACAATGCAGCGGAGCCGGACCACGACAGTCCCATTACCTCAACAAAGTCCCGCTGCCCAGCAGCGTCCAAACCGACATTGACCAAGAGAATAGACATGGAGCAAAGAGATCACTAACCAACTTGTCGAGACCAACGTCTCCAACCTCAACTTCTCACCCACACTCCGTCACTCCAGTTTGCATCTTGGAGCCCAAGACATAACCACTGGAGGCCTTAGACGACCTGCAAAGAAAAAGACGGTGGCCTAATGTCATCAACAGCCCGACCCAAAGCGGAAGGCTTAACAGCCCAACCCCAAAGAGGCCGGGCAAAACCAAGCCCAAACCCAAATAGGAATTAAAGCTCACCTGTAATCCCCGACAAAAATCCAAGGATAATCGACTTGACTACTCAAGAGAGTTTGCTATCAAGCACGCCCTTTCAAGAAAGCAACCACATTAATGGAGAAAAACTGCCACAAGCACTCAATGCAGACACTATTTAATGTTACTACACATGAAAGGGAGTACTCGTTCCTTGATCAATACTTCCCTATTTATGAAAATAGGTTACATGAGCTCACTTATCTTAGCCCTTGTCGCATGTTGACGAAGGCGTGGGTGGCAGGGTGGTAAAGTTTCGAGCCAAAGCCTTGAAACAATTTTGAGCCAAAGCTTTGAAATATCCTTCGTCGTCAACAAAACAACATAACAACATGAAAGGAAGTATTCATTCTCAAGTTAATACTTTGCAAAAATAAATTACACGAGCATACTTATTTTCACTATGCATTCGTCTCATAGGTACATGAGCATCCTAAAGAGACAAGCAATATTGGGGCAAAACTCCAAGCAATCCTGGAGAAGTCTTCGTTTCCAAAAAACGACGATTTACATGAAAGGGAGTATTTGTTCATCAATTAATACTTTCTATGCAGAACAAGTTACTTGAACTTACTTGTTTTGCCCTTCGGCTTGTCCCATAGGTACGTGAACATCCTATACAGACGACGAAGGCGAGGGTGGTAGGGTGGAAACGTTTCGAACCAAAGTTTCGAAACAGCCTTCGTTGGTAAAACAATGATGACGACAACACGAGAACAGTCCTATGACAAATCTCCGAGCGATCCTGGGGCAAATCCCCGACCGATATTGGGGCAAATCCCCGAGTGATAATGGACATATCTCCGAGCGACTCTGGGGCATATCTCCAATCTATCCTAGGATGAGACTAAGCAATCTTGGATAACTCTCAGTTGACAAAATGGCAAATAACATGAAAGGGAGTATATGTTCCTTAACAAATACTTTCTTTACAAAACAAGTTACACGAACTTACTTGTTTTGCCCTTCGGCTTGTCTCATAGGCACATAAATAACCTCGGCAAACGAGAAGATACAACAACATCCTATCATGCCAATCAAGACAACTTTTGAATCAAAGCTTCGAAACGACACTCATGATCAACAAGACAACAAGACAACAAATTACATGAAAATATATGAAAATACATGAGCATCCTTACACAACAGACATCAAGCAAGAGTAGCTACTTCGTCAAACCTTCGATTCCATCGGACGAAAAAGCAATGACGAAACCTTACAAAAGGGAAGTACCAAAACCCTACACTAGTTCACCTTCTTATAAATAAAATAACATGAGCAAATTTCATTTCTACTCTAAAAGAATCAAGTTGCACGAAGACACTTGTTTTCTTGTCATCTGTTTGATAGGTACATGAGCAACCTTATACAACGGATGCAAAGCCAAAATCTTGTAGCAGTTTCGTCAAACCTTCGATTCCATCGGACGAAGACGCAATGATGAAACCATGCAAAAAGGGAAGTATCAAAACTCTACTTCGCCTTTCATATAAATGAAGTTACACGAGCAAACTTCATTCTTAATCTAACATAAACAAGTTACCAGAATTTCCTTGTTTCTAGCCATCTGTTGGATAGGTACATGAGCATCCTTACACAACAGACATCAAGCAAGAGTGACAATTTCGTCAAGCCTTCGATTCCATCGGACGAAGATGCAATGATGAAATCATAAAAAAAGGGTAGTATCAAAACTCCACTTCACCTTTCATATAAATGAAGTTACATGAGCCAACTTCATTCTCACTTTAAAAGAAAACAAGTTACATGAGCTCACTTGTTGTCTGTCCTTTGCCTAACATAGGTACATGAATATCCTATATTATGGACAAAGGCGTGGGCGGTTGGGTGGAAAATTTCGAACCAAAGCTTCGAGATTGCCTTTGTCGTTATCATGGATAACAATACCAAAAGGGAGTACCATTTACATTTGCTCTCTAACGGAATTCTTGTCATTCCTCAGATAGAGTCAGAACGACCATTGAGATGGGCATATCCATCTCAACTCCCCAGCGGATATTTTGCTTCATCTCCCCAAGCGAAAGTCAAAGTACATGAACTAACTTTGTTTTCGTCCGTTGTCAACTGTGCAGGCATATGGACATCCGTACAGTATGGTACAAATTCCTAGGCAACGGCGTGGGTGGTCGGGTGGAAGCCGTTCCTAGTTCAATCTAAAAGAACATAAAACACAAGAGTGCACAAGAGCACCACGGAGGTTTGAATATCTAACCCTGTTCATTTCTTAAGTATTCGTGTGCCCATTTGCATATGATTTGAAATTATTTTTGATAATAAGAATGTTTCTGAGCGAGAGTGGAGAAGGCAAGCCTATCCCTAAACACTTACCCAGAGTGATGAGCGCAAATACAGTGAGGATTCATACACGAGCATTCAGGCGGATAACGAATCCTTTGACAGAAGATGCTCTAAACTGGGATGAGATCGAGCATTTCTTCTCTACCCCAAACACGGAACATCAACCATTGCTAGCCCTTTTCGAGCCAAAGTTGAAGTTTTTGTACACACTACACCTAACAAGTCTAAGGACCGCCTCACATCGAGGTTAAAAGGGGATCCTGTAGCTAAGAACCGGAAGCAACGGATCGTAGAGGCTACACTTCCTCAAGATTCAAGTGAAGAGGCATCATTGACAGTTAAGCTCGCCGGTTGAGTCGTTCCTGAGGATGGAACTTCTCCAACAATACTACAAGGAATACAAATTCCAAAGAAGATTATCAGAAAATAAAGCGGGGCAAATCCCTGTAATCCAGCAAAGGAAAGAAAGAATTAGCGCAAAGACCAAAGCCTCTAAAAGAAAGCGCAAAATGAAAATCAAAAGAGCAAAAATAAAGCACCAGGACCAACATTGGTGGTCGTAAGAGCAAAGGTGTTATCTTTTGAGCATGTCAAAAAAAAAAATTTTCCCCAAAGTGGATCATTTACATCTATTAGCAAGCCACCTTTTTCGTCCCAACGGAACATAAATGATGGAGAATTTGCTTGAATGGTGGAACCTCCACGATCCAATAGCTTTTAATGAGGTCCTTAGACTCATTCTTTCAAACGACGAATTTAAACATGCAATCTAAAGCCCTTACGCCAAAACCACATTACAACCCAAATAAAGACTCCTTCGACCGGTACATGAGCATCCAAGGCAAAGGAATTCCGAAATCCAACTGAAACGGCTTTCAGAAATGAGAGTGAAACACGAGAGAGATCAGGAAAAACTTCTCCGCTCTCGCTTAGAAACATGTTTTCAAAGAAAAGACAAAATGAAGCATAATGTGCATGTACATTTAGCTATTTTTGTTTTCGGTGCGACTAATGATCAACCAAGAATAATTTGAGGTATTAACGATATCCTTGTGAGAGAATCTTTCCAGATTCCCTCCCAAGGAGAGGCAAACTGTAATACCTCAAATAAGCACAATACAACCTTCTAAAATTCGTTGCGGGCGAACCTTACATAATGTCTAATATAAATACAAACAGCATAAGAAAAGAACCCGCCGACGAAATCGTCCGCCGATCACCAGCAGACCAACATCCAGTTCCTACACCAGCAGAAGAGCGCCTGGCCTGTATCAACTTCAGTTCTTGTATCATTGCGGCGACGGTTTCCTTCTCCGGCCATTGGTGCCTCTTGGCAGTAGCGATCCGGCGGCAATGCCAACTCCAGTCATCCCGTCTTCAGTCGCCTCTCCCGATGACGGTCGCCGGTCTCCATGGGAATCTCCATGGCAGCGACGAAACCGGCATCAACAAACGGACACGGCGACCCATGTCTCTTCTCAGTTCCAACCTCCCCAACAATGCAGCGGAGCCGGACCACGACAGTCCCATTACCTCAACAAAGTCCCGCTGCCCAGCAGCGTCCAAACCGACATTGACCAAGAGAATAGACACGGAGCAAAGAGATCACTAACCAACTTGTCGAGACCAACGTCTCCAACCTCAACTTCTCACCCACACTCCGTCACTCCAGTTTGCATCTTGGAGCCCAAGACATAACCACTGGAGGCCTTAGACGACCTGCAAAGAAAAAGACGGTGGCCTAATGTCATCAACAGCCCGACCCAAAGCGGAAGGCTTAACAGCCCAACCCCAAAGAGGTCGGGCAAAACCAAGCCCAAACCCAAATAGGAATTAAAGCTCACCTGCAATCCCCGACAAAAATCCTCACAAAGATGATCTTGACGCACCACATCACCCTCTCTGCAGGCTGAAGAAAACTTCTCCCTGAACCCCTGGTGCCGGCTGTCTCCTGCAAAAAGAGGATTGTGCACGTCCAAAATGATCCTGTCCCCTGACGGTTTGGGCTCTCTAACCAGGAATGAACCAGAAGCCAACTAAAAGAGGAGAACAGTTGAAACAGAATTGGAAGAATCGGAAGAGCCTTCAAGGAGAAAGAACCAGAAGAATTGAAAGAGCTCACTAGATAGACGGGGAAGGAGGAGGCCTTAAATTGGGAAACGTTCTTTCAGACAAGGGGGAGAGCATTCAGACCGGGGGGGGGGGGGGGAGCGTTCATTTTTGAGGAGGACGATCTTCCTAAGGGCGGAGAGGATTCTCTGGAGAGCCAGCTTCTCTTCAAAAAAAAAAATCCCATAGCCCCTCCCCTTCAAAGCTTCAATCTTCTCGCCTCGTCGGTGATCTCCATTACCGCAATCCTTCAACATCCCTGACCACAGTTCCAACCTCTTCACGCCTACATGAAGTGCACCCAGCTATCAGCGGCAGTTCCAGCGGCCAAGCTAACTTCCGCAGCTCAGCGCCAAAGTTGCACCAGCAGCGGCCACATCCGCAACAAGACCAGTAACCGCGACAAATTTCGACACCCCAGACCAGCTCCTGTTGTAGGCATCTCAAGGCGGTCTTCTGCCTTCGCCGACCTCAGCCTGACTCCTGCCACCTCCCGGCACCCCAAGCCCAACAACCAACGGCGACGACCAACTCCGCCTCCCGGCATTCCAAGTCCAGCAATAGCAACGGAGCACCCCGTGAAGCTTCCCTATCTCCGGCAGAAGAACCAAGCCGACAACCGTGGAGCAGCAACCCATCTCATCCGGTGATCCCAGAATCCCCAACAACAACAACCCGTCCCCGGTGCTCCGGTGATAGGATCCCAGCAAGCCATCCCTGCTCTCTCCGGCGTCTCCCAGCCGCCAGCAGTTCATATCCTCCCGGAGTCCCACAGGTTGGGCGCCCAGCCTCCCTCTTCCTTCGGCGCTCCCCAACGACGGCCGCGGTGAACCCACGACAGCCCATATCTCCTCTGAGTTCCGACGCCCAGGTTCCAACAGACAACCCAACTCCGACAACGGCCGCCCCCAGCTCCAGCCCTCCTCGACTGACGACAACCCCACATCGGCCGTCCCGTTTCTTGACGCCCCAAGTCCTCCAGCGACATCCATCAGCTTCCCCCGGCCGCACCAACCCACGGGGAGCTTCCTCCGTCTTAGCCCTCCAACAGCTCCACGGCGACCTCAAGCAAACCCCCCGGGTCTCAGCTTTCTCCTCGGTGCTCTCCTCCGGCTCCCTGACGAACCCACAGCAGGCCCAGCGACGGAGCACCCCCGAGATCCAGCACCCGAGGCGCCTCGAAGTGATTCCCCCTGGTCCTTGATCGACGGCGACTTCGGCAAGCTATAACTCACACAGGTTCCACAGCGGCGATTACCACGTCCTTCCAGCAGCGGTACTTTCAGATCCAAGGGCGGACTCTACCCCTTTACCCGGCAGCGGCAAATGGCGGTCTTCTCCGACGTACCCAAGCCCGACGACAGCAACCCATAGCAGCCCCGACTCCTCCGACTTCCCGTGGCGGTGAATCCCGCAATCAAAAGCGACGAAGTATCCTTGGATCCAGCGTCGACGGATTCCGCCATCAGCGGTGCGATCCACGGCATCGATGCCTCCTCCTCCCGGCAATCGCTCCGGCCTCACATGGGTCGTGCTGATGGACCCCTCCAGATGGTTGCGTGAAGACTTCAGAAAAGGTGAAATCCTTTTCTTTCAATCTAATGGGTTCGTGACATGACCTAATTTCACTGTTTTATATTATTATTATTATTATTTATTTAGGTTCCGATTTCTAACAATTTTCAAATAATTTAGTTTCTAGATTCTTAACCATCGTAAGAGTTTAAATAATTTAAGTCTGTGACCTTGTTATGTTTAAGAGTTTTATTTAATTTTTTTTTGTTTAAATCAACATGATTTTATTATGTTTAAGCTCACTTGAATTCATATATACGAATTAATATCTTAGCTTAATGTGCATTACTAATATCCATCTCCCTTTGTTTTGCATGTAAACACGGCGAAACCTCTACGACATTTTCAAAGATTTTACAACAAGTGAACGCCTTCAACCAAAACGGTAAGACATGTCTTACTAATTTAATTCGATTAAATTTAAATTTGATTGATATTAATGGCATGGCATTGCTCTTCCTCTACTTTTCATGTAAACACCGAGGAATTCACTATTAAGCAAAGTTATCCTCCGACGACGCGGACGATCGACATCAACGGGCTCACAACGCCCCGTAAGTATCGCTCTTATTTCATTAAGTCATAATTATTTATTTCGATTTAAATTAGAACTTTCTGACCATTTCTTCATTTTGTTTTACATGTACATCGAGCACTTAATCCTCGAAGATCAACTCCAACATTTCGAAGATTATCTCGAAGGCGCGTGTATCAAACCGCGTGGATCCACCCCGGCCTAAAAAACCGTGTGCTCGAAGGCTTCAAGCGGCCCCAACCTCCAATCAAAGGTACAAAGGGGAGGTGCGGGCCTCCCCGAATTTTATTCATAGCTACTTGTCACGAATTGCGGGCCCAAGTGTATAGGCCCGCAATCACCGCCCCTCCTCGCCCTTTGATCTAAATACTTGCTTGTGATTGAATGCTTGTTTAGACTTTATGTTTGACGTCGCATGTTTGTTTTAATTCAACCCACTTAAATTCGGGTCCAACGCCCGTTAAAACGTAGCTGAGAGCGCTTACTCCCGGATCGGGCCCAACACCCGTCAATCAAAAGTTAAATTTTTGGACAAATCGCCCTCCTTTTCGCATGTTTTAGAATACAAAGGTTAGTAAATAGGAATCCCCGAACCCAAACTCTGATTTTTCCGACTTAAATCACACCATTTTTAAACTAAGTCGGTGGCGACTCCGAACAAAGTTTTCCAAAGCTAAAACTAAACTACATCCATTTTTCGGAGCCATTTAGGATGAGGTAACGGCAAACCGAGCAGTTCCGTGGGCCCTCCCCGAAATTCACGAGTGAGGTCTTACGCTGCCTTTCGCTCGCCACCTTCAGGGAACTAAAGATGGTTGGCGAAACGTCCCGCAGACCCGTTCGCGAATCAAGGGAAGGCCCAACCCTGGGTCCCTTTCCGCAGCGTCCGGCGTTCGAGCCGGAACGCCGACCGGAGTGGGCCTTGGGGGGAGCTGGCCCGGATCCTCGGGTTGCCCGAACCGCCATCGCGCGTGCTAGGCCGAAGGGCGCACGTACAATAACTCGTACCCTCTGTGAATATACATACACGAGGGGGATGGATAACTCGACGGATATAAATACACCACTAAGAATCCATTAAACTAAGTAAAAGAAAATGGAAGACAAACTTGTCTGAAAATTTTTAATAATTCATCATTCCCTTTTCAACTGCAAGTGTTATGCTTATACAGCTGAAGCGCAGAAGGAATCAGTTTGTCCAGTGTAAATACCGCAAATTTCTTATCTACTCAACCAACGCATATTGTAGTGTCAAATATTCCACGACGAAAAGAATAGATGCAATCTTCGAACGAAGCGCACCCTTTACCGATCTTATTATGTGCCTCTTAGATCCATTAAAACTATACAGTGCAGAAAATTATTGTTTGAGCTTGCAAACAATTGTAAATAAAAGTTTTCCAAACAACATAAGCATTTTACCAGTAAATTTAATTGCATACAATAGTGCCACTCCCCTGCATCATTGTTTTACGGGTCCATTTAGTCATAATTTTTTGAGATTCCCATGATTTTTATTTGCATTGCCACCGAATTTTGCTTATCCTCCAATTTCATGGAATTGTCTTGCCTTTATCACCACCATTCATGGATTTCATTATTCGATTTCATTATCCTCGAAGATGCAGTCCCACAATTCTGATTATTGTTTCGGGGGTTCAATATACAAAATGTTGTTTTATTATTCTAACTATTTGCTTACCCTTTTGTTCAGGAATTGGACATTGTCGTTCCTGATCCTCCTAGGTGCACCCGACGGATGATGGAGTAGACAAAAATGGTGGTACATAACGCGATTCGGACATTAACCGGATACGTGAGCTTCGGAGTCCAGTAACCTAAGTCATCGTGATCCCAAATTCACAGCTGCAAGAAGAACAAAGACAAACCACCTTCTGCGATTTCAAATTCTAAGAAAGGGATAATTTCATCACACACTTCTCTTTATATTAGCGCATTGAGGACTTGCACTTGCAGCAGTGCTGCTAAATGACATAAGACTACCAAATAAAGCATCAAGATGTTTAAGGTGCAAACAAAAAGCAACAAATGGAATCCTACTCCCGTTCGTAGAATAATCGTCATCACTGGCAAGAAATTTATACAAGCAGCTACTATTTAGCCCGATATCTCCCGGCCAAGAAATCAACTCGGAATCGACGACGAACACCATGGATACATCTTCCCTGCACCAGAGAGAAAACGGATATTTCGGAACCCACATTAATCCCACAAACACCTGTTACTTACAACTAACCCAAAGATTTCCCCACTAACCTCTTCGCGGATTTTCCTTTAACAGATACTAACCTGAACTGAACACCCTCGCACAGAGGTCCTGCAAATCAGCAACCAACAATAAAAGTAACGCTGACTTCCTACTGCAACACCCCCTTGTTGGACGCCATGCCGGCCAACCCACACCATTTTCGTTGGGCATCAAGCCGTCTTCAGGGATCCGACGCCGTCTCGTCCGACAAGCAGCAAGAATCCCGAAAATCGTGTGCTAAGTCTTCTTCCCTAGATCTTATCTTCTCTAATGTCAGTAGTGTGTGGGTATGTGATGCGTGGCTAGTTGAGTAAGCAGAATCTGCAGGAAGAGGGAACAAATCTGCAGGAAGAGGGAAGAGAGTGACCGTTTTAGTCGTTAAGTGTGTGGATCGAGTTATCCGGTTTAACCGGTTCAATATTAGTAAACCGGTCTAACGGCAGTTAGGAAGCGGGCGGGTTGTCTGTTATTAAGGCAAGGAAACGGGGGAAGTTAGGCAGTTCGTTAGATTGTTTTCTGGTTGTTGCGCCTGAGGCGGTGGCAGAGGACGGTAAGCCTTGGTGTTGTCGGCTTGGGCTTTCGGAGGTGACGATTGGTGAAGGAGGGGGTTGGAACTTTGTGATTGTTGTTCTGGAGATTGTGTAGAGTGGTATTGTTGTTGTTGCTCTGTTTTACTGTTGTTTTTTATCTGGAAGTTTTAACTCGAATCAAGGGTATCATAGCATTATCGTGCTAGTTGGTGGAGTGGTGTTTGTCGGTGGTAAGAAGTGGTCATTATCGGTTGAATTGTAGTGCCTTTGTTGTGTGGAGGTGTTATTGTGGTGTTGGTGGAAGAAATTTACCTAGTTGATATTGCTGTTGTGTAAAAACGCGGGATGGTGGAGACTCGTTTTGATGAGCTGAGAAGAGAGCAGGAGTCTACAGGAGAATTGGTAGAGGGGTTGGTTGAGAAGGTTGGGGTATTGACTTCGCAAATTCGTGAAGTGTAATTGCAGGCGCGGAATGTCCAAACTCAAATTGATGAGAAATGGAATTTGATACTTAAGAACTTGACAGCATTGGAGACGAACAAGGAAGAAGAGTTGACAATAGTAAAGAGAGAAGAAATGAAGATTCGAGAGGAGCTACTGCAAGTACTTTTACCATGCCTAAAGTTGATTTTCCAGAATTTGATGGGAACGATTTGGAGGATTGGCTATATAAATGCCAAAGATATTTTGAGTTAGAGCACGTACCTGAGGACAGGAAGGTGAAGCTAGCTGCATTGTACTTGTACGAATCTGCATTGCAGTGGCATTATTCTTATGTCAAGAATCGGAAGAGAGATAGAGTTTTGGAGTGGGAAGAGTACTCTTTAGCATTGAACAGTAGGTTTGGCAAAGAGGTCTTTGAGGATCCTATGGGAAAGATGAAAAACCTAAAGCAGGAAGGTGAGTTCTCTAATCTGTATTCATACATGGAAGAATTTGACATTTACCTGCAAAGAGTTCCGAATAAAATCGATCTGCCTATGTCGTTCCAAGTCAGCCTATTCATTAATGGATTGAAGGAGGAGTTTAAAAGCACTTTATGGCTGCTTAAACCTACTAACTTGTTATCTGTACAGGCTAATGTGAGGATCCTTAGTAATGATGTATCACCGGGGCGAGTGGGTGGTAGTGGTAGTAAACCTCTGCGAGTTTGGAGTAGACCGATCGCTCCTATGGCCGAGCAGAGAGGGTTGTTGTCATTGGGAGCAGGAGACAAGGTCTTAACTCGTGTTGGTAATACTTCATCCATGTTTGGGATGAATAGAAGTAGTGGAGATAGAGGTGCAAATACTGGAAATTTTTCTCCTGGTGCAAGTAGTAACGTTGGATCTGCAGGAAGGAGACGATTAAGCCACGAGGAGATCGAGGAGAGAAGGTTGAAAGGTCTATGCTTTGGGTGTAATGAACCCTTTGATAGGAATCATAGGTGTTCTAGGCGGCAGGTGTATTCTATGATTGTAGAGCCTGTTGAGGAGGGGATGGGAATAACTGAAGGCTGTGCAATGGATGTTGGTGAGCAGGGGGAGGACAGAGTGCAAGTTACATTACACGTATTGAAGAGTGAATTGCAGAAGGAGGGAGTTCAAACAATGCAAGTTAGGGGAATGTTTAAGAAGAAAAGTTTGAACATTCTTACTAATTCGGGGAGCACTCATAATTTTGTTGACATAAGTATGGTCAAAGGAATGAATCTATTAGCTGAAAAGGTAACTCCAATCAAGGTGATTGTGGCTGATGGTAGAAGCATGATTTGTAGAAATATGTTAAGACAATTTTGTTGGGAAATGCAGGGGCATATATTCACGGCTGACTT
Source organism: Melastoma candidum (assembly GCA_023653495.1). Classification (NCBI taxonomy): domain Eukaryota; kingdom Viridiplantae; phylum Streptophyta; class Magnoliopsida; order Myrtales; family Melastomataceae; genus Melastoma; species Melastoma candidum. The sequence goes on along the minus strand of CM042889.1, from coordinate 13,209,231 downwards.
TTATGTCATTCCATTGGGGGCTGTGAAATGATATTAGGTGTAACTTGGTTAGCTTAGTTGGGAGATATTGTTTGGAACTTTCATTTGTCTGTGATGAAATTCAATTGGGAATGGGTTGAGATTGTGCTTGAAGGGGTGTCACAGCAGGAACAGCACGGTATGTTGCAAGCGACTACAGTGAGGAAGATGCAAAAAATCTGCAGTACGCCTGTTGTTGTGGGTTGGGTGGCTAGTGTGGTAGGTGTGGAAGAGTCTTTATTACATTGTCGATCAGTTCGGGTGGGAGAAGAGCAGCCCGCAATTGAGAGGGTATTGACTGCTTATGCAGATCTCTTTCTGGAGCCCACAAAATTGCCTCCTTTTAGAGGCTATGATCATTCTATTGTATTGAAGGATGGTGTGCAGGGTATCAGTCCAAGACCTTACAAGCATTCGGCTACCCAGAAAGATGAGATCGAGAAGATGGTGCGGGAGATGATGAACACTAGGGTTATTCAGGAGAGTAAGAGTTCTTTTTCATCTCCTGTGGTGATGGTTAAGAAGAAGGACGGTTCTTGGCGCATGTGTGTTGATTACAGAGATCTCAACAAACAAACGGTGAAGGATAAGTACCCTATACCAGTTATAGAGGAGTTGCTCGATGAGTTGTTTGGGGCTGTCATCTTCTCTAAGATTGACTTGAGAGCTGGTTATCATCAAATTAGGATGAATCCAATGGATGTGCATAAGACAGCTTTCCGCACTCAGGATGGGCATTATGAATTTTTGGTCATGCCTTTTGGGTTGACTAATGCGGGTCTACATTCCAAAGTTTGATGAATTCGATCTTTAGACCTTATTTGAGGAAGTTTATACTAGTTTTCTTCGATGACATACTCATTTGTAGTAAATCTGTGACTGAGCATGTTATTCACTTGCAGACGGCTTTATCGGTTCTAAGGAGACATGTCTTGTTTGCTAAGAAGTCTAAATGTGTTTTTGGTAGTTCCCGAGTTGAATATTTGGGACATTTTATTGACAAGGAAGGGGTTTCTACGGATCCATCCAAGATTCAAGCGGTGAAGGATTGGCCTGTTCCGTCCACTTTGAAGCAGTTGCGGGGTTCCTGGGGTTGAGTGGCTACTATAGAAGATTCATTCGTGGGTATGGGGTGATTTGTAAACCCCTTACTGATCTAGTGAAGAAGGATGGTTTTTGTTGGAATAATGCAACTCGGGTTGCCTTTGACAAGTTGAAGGAGATGTTAACTTCTGCTCCAGTCTTAGTTCTTCCTGATTTTAGTGACACTTTTGTGATTGAAACAGATGCTTCAGACATTGGAATAGGAGCTGTTCTTATGCAGTGGGAGCATCCAATTGCTTTCATTAGTAAGCATCTTGCGCCCCGACACTATAGCCTTTCTGTATATGAGAAAGAACTTTATTCGTTGGTGCATACAGTAGGTAAATGGCATCATTACTTGGTGGGCAGGCATTTTATTGTCCGGACAGATCACATGAGTTTAAAATTCTTGTTGGAACAGAGGCTGCATACAGAGGGACAGTTTCGGTGGTTGACAAAGCTCATGGGGTATGATTATGAGATTGTGTATAAAAAGGGAAAAGAAAATGTGCCAGCTGATGCTCTATCTCGGGTTCAAGGGTCTGAGTTACTGTCTATGACTGTTCAGCATTATTCTCCTACCCTGTTTGATGATATTAAAGCCACTTGGACAGCTGATACTAAGTTAGCTTCTTTAATTACAAAGCTGAAGGGGGGTAATGGTTCTGTGAGTCGATTTCAGTGGAGACAAGGGCTGTCGCAGAGGGGTTCCAAGTTGGTAGTTGGGGACGTACCTGAAGTGAGCCAGAAGATTCTGCATATTTTTCATTGTGGACCAGCGGGTGGGCACTCTAGGGTTCTTGCTACTTCTAAACGAATTGGTAGATTCTTTTTTTTGGAAAGGAATGGAAAAGGATGTCCGCAACTTTGTGAGATCTTGTTCGGTTTGCTCTACTTGTAAGCATGAGAATGTAGCTTCCCCGGGGTTACTGCAACCTCTGCCGGTTCCTGCTGGATTCTGGCAAGACATTTCTATGGACTTTATTGATGGGTTGCCTAAATTCCAAGGTAAGGCTGCTATCTTTGTGGTGGTAGACCGGTTGAGTAAATATGGGCACTTCCTTGCCTTGCCCCACCCATATACTGCCAAGACTGTTGCTCAACTCTTTTTGGATAATGTTTTTAAGTTGCATGGACTGCCTCTCACTATTGTGAGTGATAGGGATGCCATTTTCTTAAGCCGGTTTTGGCAGGAGCTGTTTACCTTGCAGGGAGTGGAGTTACACCTTTTAACTGCTTACCACTCGCAAACAGATGGGCAGACTGAGGTGGTTAATAGATGTCTTGAGACATATTTGCGTTGTATGGTGGGTGATTGTTCAAAAGGGTGGATTAAATGGCTTCCTTTGGCTGAGTGGTGGTATAATAGTACCTACCATTCTTCTCTTAAAATGTCTCCTTTCGAGGCCTTATATATCCACCTCCAGTTCATATTCCTTACATATCTAGTGACCATGTCGTTCCAACTGTGGATTTGAAGTTAAGAGAAAGAGAAGCTCAACTCCAACTACTGAGGTTTCATTTGGATCGTGCACGCCACAGGATGCAGCAGCTGGCCAATCAGCATCGGGTAGAGAGGGAGTTTCAGCTGGGCGATTTGGTTTATGTGAAACCTCGACCTTACCGGCAGCAGAGTGTTGCAATGAGGAGTAATCATAAGCTGTCCCCTTTGTTCTATGGTCCTTATAAGGTGGTGGACAAGATTGGGAAGGTGGCATATAAGCTGGAATTACCTGCGGGGGCACTAGTTCATCCCACCTTCCATGTTTCTAAGCTGAGAAGGAGTGTACCAGATGATAACCGAGTTTCTGTGAATTTGCCACCTTTTTATGATCTGCAGGTGCGTGAGCCTGTGGCTGTTTTAGCTCGGCGAATGGTCAAGCGTGGGAATCGCGCTGCTACTCAAGTTTTGGTGCAATGGAGAGGTGCTGTTTCGGAAGATGCTACTTGGGAGTTTCTATATGACTTAGAGAAGAAATTTCCCTCGTGTCCACTTGAGGACAAGTGTCTTTCAAGGGGGGAAACTTGATGCGTGGCTGGTTGAGGAAGCAGAATCTGCAAGAAGAGGGAACAGAATCTGCAGGAAGAGGGAAGAGAGTGACCGTTTTAGTCGTTAAGTGTGTGGGTCGAGTTATCCGGTTTAACCGGTTCAATATTAGTAAACCGGTCTAATGGCAGTTAGGAAGCGGGCGGGTTGTCTGATATAAGGGTTGTCTGTTATAAAGGGAAGGAAACGAGGGAGTTAGGCAGTTCATTAGATTGTTTTCTGGTTGTTGCGCCTGAGGCGGTGGCAGAGGACGGTAAGCCTTGGTGTTGTCGGCTTGGACTGTCGGAGGTGACGATTGGTGGACGAGGGGGTTGGAACTTTGTGATTGTTGTTCTGGAGATTGTGTAGAGTGGTATTGTTGTTGTTGCTCTGTTTTACTGTTATTTTTGATCTGGAAGTTTTAACTCGAATCAGTATGCGTCGAGAATTCCAATCAGATCGGGTGTTCTTTTAATTTTAAGAGAAATTGCTTTTTTTTTTTGAATTTGATTTTGAATTAACCTTTGTTTAAGTCATCTTGCATTTTTTAAATTATAATTATTATTATTCATCTATTCATCATTTTAGTTATTGTTATTTTTATTATTTTTATCGTTAGATGTTGACCATCTGAAAACTTTATCAAAATGTCGAATTTAATTAATTATTGATTTATTTGTAATATTTTTTAATCCGACATGATTTTCCACTCTCACAGGATACGAATTTTTAACATTACATGATATATTTGTATTCTTGATTTAATATTGTTCAAGGATATATTCATTTTTTTAACGGGTGATCTCCATACTTGTTTCTGACATTCATTTTCTTTGTTTTTTGCATGAAAAACATGGAAACTATACGCCCTCCAAAATCAAACGACAACTAAGAGGAATTCGATGATGCGGATCCCGAAGACTTACGAAACCCCGAAGACGGTGCTCGAGGCAGGATGGGGCGTGCAGTTTACTAAAACGGCCCCAACTGATGAAGTTTTGGTCCATGACATGCCATCCCGACGGGTTTTAGGTACATGAGGGAGGTGTGGGCCTCCCGATTTTCTTTATTTCGACATGTGAGACCCAAGTGCATAGGCCCACGATCACCACCCATCCCCGCTCGCTTTAATCTAAATTCTTGATCTGTAGTTGAGTGCATGCTGTTAGGCTTTTAGGATTTTATCGTCGCATGCTGTTTGCTAAAACAACACACACGAGTTCGGGCCCAAAAAGCCTGAATTGGGCCAACACCCATAAAAATTTGACATGAGTCTAGAGTCATGCCCGGATCGGATCCGGCACCCGTTAATTAAGAGCAAATGTTTAGAGCAAACACCCCCTTTTCGCATATTTAGATGTAAGAGTTGGTAATTAGGAATCCTCGAACTAGTTTTCCGACTTAAACCGGTTTTCAAAACTAAGTCGGTGGCGACTCCGTAATGGTTTACCTAGGTTAAACAATAACAACCCTTTTACGGAGCCATTTTGGATGAGGGACTGGCGACACGAGCCACTCCCGGGTCCTCCCGAACGATCCTTAGTGAGGCCTATGCGCAGCCTTTCACTTGTCGCCTCTGGTTCCCTCAAAAGGAATTGCAGACGATTAGTGAAACATTTAGGAACCAAGGGAGGGTTCAACCCAGTTCCTTTTCATAGCGTCCGACGTTCGAGTCGTAACGTCGACAGGTTGGGCATTGGGGGAGCGGGCTCGAATCCTCGGGTCGTCCGAACCGCCACGCTCGTGCTAGGCCGGAAGGAGCGCGTATATCTAGCTTCCTCGATCAAAGTTGACTCCATGCTCAAGCATGCTCGATTTAAGTACTTGAGTGGTGACTATCCAAGGTCTTTGACTTGGCTTTTCTACTAGGACTTATCGATCAGTGGTCTCACTCGAGCTGGCTCAGGACTTCATCTCGATCAAACAACTTCTCGTAAAGCTCCTTCTCGCGCCACTTGCTCGCTCAATCACTCAACTATATGCATGATCAAACCACCTCAATTAGACTCGGACGTAATTTGCTTGTGAGCGGAGGAGGTTCTACACCGGATCGCCCGAGATGACAAAGCCTTTCTGGGAGGGAAAATTGTATTCCGTAAAAAATTTGTTCCATCATTAGGATAATCCATGCGTAAAATGACGTAAAATCTATTAATTGCTCCAACTCTGGATTAGGTAAACTACAAGAGCCCTTGTTCCTTTATAATAAAACTAGCCGAGCCATATTTAGGGATAGAGATTTTTTTCCAATTGGATGCCTTGATCCCACCCAAATGAGAAACTTGAATTCTTTCCATCACGAAAAAATGAAATTGGGTTTGATGTTTGCCAACACCCTAGAAAAAGAAGATAGGGGTCGCATGACAGCGAATGGTTCCTATGGAGTTTAATCCCTTAATAAGTTTATTTCTAAGCCTTGTTAAGAAAACATCAACCGGTTAGCTCGGTTGTTGCCTTATGTGGGAAACTTATTCGGGAAACTTATATATTTGGGAATCCCCGGTGATTGTGCGCGCGCCTTTCGGCCTAGCACGTGCGTTTGGTTTGGACAACGCGGGGATTCGGACTCGCTCCCCAGGTCCATCCGGTCGGCATCTCGACTCGAGCATCGGGCACTGCGGAGGAGACCAAGACGGATCCAGTCCGGCTAGCGAGGCGTCCTTATAGTCTTCAATCTTTTTCGAAGAAAAAAGAAAAATCCCGAAAAAGAAAAAGTGGGGGCACTTGTTTGAGATGTCTTCTCCCTCGAACCCTAACCGAGCCTGCCCGGACCCTCGCAGATCGTCTCCATGCTCCTTAGGAGACGACGAGCGAAAAACAGAGCATGATCCGTAAAGGAAGCTTCAGGAGGATTCGGAACGGCTCGTGTCGCCTTCCCCTATCCATGATGACTCCATAAAAGGCTTGATGTTGCTTAACTTAGGTAAGTTATTATGGAGTCGCAACCGACTCATTTTTGTAAAATTGTTTAAGTCGGAAAAAAAATTAGTTCGGGGATCCCTACTTACTAGCTCTTAAATTTTCACATGTGAAAATGTGGCATTTGCTACATTAAGTTTGTTTATGATTAACGGGCGTTGGACCCGATTCTGGCATCACTCCGGACTAATGTATCTGTTTTACGGACGTTGAACCTGATTCGGGCTTTTAGGCCCGAACTCATGTATGTTGATTAGCAAACATCATGCGCCAATAAGCCTGTGGGTCTAACAGCATGCGTTCAAACACATACAAGTATTTAGATCAAATTAGGCGGAGAGGGATGGTCATCGTGGGCCTATGCACTTGGGCCCACGATCCGTTATGTGTGGATTTAGAAATCTCGGGGAGGCCGCACCTCCCCTTTTGTCCCTGAGGCCCAACCGGGATGGCTTTACATCGGCCGGGCTCGTCAGTTGGGTCGCTTTAAAAGAGTGTTTCCGCCACAGTCTTTACATTGGCCGGGCTCGTCAGTTGGGGCCGCTTTAGAAGAGTGCTTCCACCACAGTCTGTACCTCACGCGCAACCCGTTTTTGAATGGTATTCGAAATCCGCCTTGTCGAATCCCTCGAAATTATCGTTCAAATTGAAATGAAAATTTGGTGGTTATGCTATCACAAGAATGAAAATCCAATTGTTCATTAAGCGAACTGATCAATGAAAAGCATGTCTGTCAAATTTCACAAAGATCCAACGGTGGGATCTCAACTTATGCCAGCGAAAAATCGAACATTCACGCAAACTTTTATATTTTGTGCGAATTAAGAGCTCAAAGAAAAATAGAAAACTTAACGTATGTAAAAGATAAAAATTCCTAAAATACGTCTAGATAACTACATTCAAATGACGGACATGCCTGTTAATTTTGGTGGTGATCTAACGATGAGATCAATTGCAATCTCATTGAGAACGGGGTTGCGACGTGTAGAAAATCCAGCTCCACACGTATTCTGCTCATCGATACGTGTCCGAAAATTCACCCGAAATTTCAATAGCTGAAATACATGTATACAACCGTCTTTCAGTCTAGTTTATTTCTAAAATGTTTGGAGACGATCCAATGCTCGGATCTCTCAAGATCCCCTCAGAAGTGGGATTGCAGTATGCGGGCTAGTGGCAAACTACACGCACGCCCTTAGCTTCCGAAGTCCTATCCCGGTCCTTGTTCATCATAAAAATACAACAAAAAAATTTTTAAGACCGTCACCTAGTAGGAATCATTAGAATAGAGAAGTCGGGGTCAGCCGACGTGCACAACTCCTTCGAAAATGACTCCTTTTGGACTGCCATGCTGGGAAACGACGGAACTGGAAAACCCGAAGCATGCTTCTCAGCCTACGAGACTCTATATAACCTCAAACAAATTGAAGAAGATGCATAGTCAAGCAAGGAAGAGATACTATCTAATTTCGCGTCCATCCGACATCGGACGAGAAAATTATGGCTCGTCGAATACCTCCCCTACATTCTGGCTAAAGTTGTCTTGCTCCGTCGGGGCTCGGTTTCACGTTCCCACGTCACATGTAACGAGTTCAAAAAATAAAAAGGATGGTCAACCATGCTCTAAATTGAAAGAGGGGTTGCGTGATTTTGAGGAAAAATAGTGAAAACTTACCGAGGGGTTACCTTGCCCTGGGATTGCTCGAGGAGGAAGAAGACATCGTTGAGTCTTTTAGAGGGCTGCCTTGGAGCACCATGCTTGAATTGTGGCTATGGTAGAAGGGGGTATCAGCAGGTCGGGAGGATTTGACTCGTCAGCACTAGAGAGGGTGAGTCATTGGCTCCGATTTCTGTGTATATATCGGGAGAAGTTGGCCTTCGATTTCAGTGTGTACGGAGGAGTTGGCCTATGGATTTTTTTCTGGAAGGGAAGGAGGACGGTCTCTGAGGATAGACTTCTTTTATCAGATTGTCTAAAGGGGATCCTCTTATTGTCTAAAGAGATTTTCAGCAATCCAAGGAAAGTAAAAGTTTTGTGATGAAAAAATGTGATTGTTTCTTTATTTTTTGGTAATAAATGATTTCTCCTTAATTATCTGATAAGAATTCAATAAAGGAAAATAATCAAAGGGGAAATGATGAATCAGCTAAATATGATCATAGTGATCTAATGAGAAATGTGTTCATAAACTTTGGAAGCATAATTTTGAATGCTGTTTTGGAAAAAGAAAAAGAAAATATTTACGAGGCCAATGTATTTTCCTTAATGTCGTTCCTCTCACAGGAGTTTCTTCCTTGCAGGAATGTGTGAGAGTTTGGACAGGCATAGTAACGATCAGTGGTGCCATGATTTGTCACGTGGTTTATATCGAGTTTCTAGTGAAGAGGTTACAGAGTGTCTAGGGGTAATATACCTGTGTCGCGTCGCGTTGTGCATTCACAAGGATTCTTCGTACAGCGAGAGGCAACAAGAAGAAGCTTCCATGAGATTATTTTACCCTTTCGAGCTCGAAACATTTCAGATAGGCGTTACTGTGTTCCTGCACTTTTGATTTTAAGAAAAAGTCGCGTTGAGGGGTGGTTGAATACCAGAAAATTGTATCATATTTCTCTGGTGATCGGACGATACATATGGATGCTGACTACTACCTCCCTTTTGCCATTCGCCCACGTTGTTTATCGGCAAGGGTGGTGCCGGGCCGGCATCCGGTCAAGTGGCCATACGGATAGTTGATGTGCTCTTGGAATCAGTTTAGGCAAGAAAATGGTGATATTGGTGATTACAAGAGGAGGATGATGAGCTACTTTTGGACAGTGATATTTCATGACCTAATTGATTTATCAATTTTCTTCAAGAAGCCTTTTGATTAATGTTTCTGTTGATTTATGTTATTATTTAGCCTTTGGTTAGATCATGTTGGTGGATTTGGTTAGATGTCTGACATTGTTGTCCTTATAACACCAATTTATTACTACTATTTAGAATCCATCCCTCATCCACTTTTCTTTTTTTTAAAAAAAAAAATATGTAAACAATACAAAATTTCAGTACATGCTAAATTTAATTTCAACAAAAAGATCTTTAAACTATTCCTTTTGTCTGATTTTAAATGACAAACTCTATGGATGTAAACCCCAACCTCCCATTAATCCCCCAAATAATCACCTCATTCACAAAAGAAAAAGGAAACTTGTTATACAATTCTTCGTTGCCCACCTCCTCATTCCCCGGAATCATCTTCCAATTGAATTTTGCTGCTCTCTCCTTCGTACTCACTATAACAGCCCTTAAATGACCGCAACTTCACACAGCAAGAAATCGAGAGGCGACACTCATCTATCAAACGGGGCACGCAGAGCAACGAGGAGCAATCCCAGATTTTAACACGCTTCAATCTTTTCAAGCCCAACAAATCCTGAATTCCGCGAATGGAATGGCACCGGTGAAAGCTCAACTCCTTCAACATCTCCAATTGTTCCAATCCTGGGATCTCCACCAACGCTCTACACTCATTGAACTCAAGCGACCTCAGCCCCCTCAATCTCCCTATGTTTGACACCCGGAGGAGACTATGGGATTCATTAATAGACAACTTTGTAAGACTGGGTAACGAATCGAGCCCACCAAGCTCCATCTCCGCCAACGTAAATTCTGTTATCACCAGATATGTATGCAGAGACGCCATATCTGGAAAACTCCAACCGAGAGTCTTGAGCCTGGAAAGGAAGCCCAACTCGGAAACTCCTCTAAATATAATCTTTCTTCCTGGGCAGAAGGCCAAGAATCCAAAATCAACTGCTTCCGAGAGTCCCAGCGTCATCCATGAAAATGCAAAGCATGTTAGCTGGTAGGAAGTCCTTGAAGCTCCTCAAGCATCTCACAACCATCCAATCTGAGGGACATAAGGCTCGTAAGTTGACTAACTGTTTCTGGCAGGGAGCGAATTTTGCTCCTCGAAAGGTCCAATTCTTCTAAAGCCGATGGTATCCCGATTTCATCAGGGATTCCTTTCTCGAGAGGACAATCCCAAGCATCCAACACTGTTAGGCTGGTTGGAAGTCCTCGAAGCTCCTCAAGCATCTCACAACCATTCAATCTGAGGGACTTAAGGCTCGTGAGTTGACTAACTGTTGCTGGCAGAAAGCGAATCTTGCTCCTCGAAAGGTCCAATCTTTCTAAAGCTGACAGGCTCCCCGATTTCATCAATAAATCATTGATAAAGATCAATTCAGACAGTGACTTCTGTATTCACGATCAACTTCGAGACGTGGGAAGAGAAATCATTTTGTCAGAAGGCGATGGAAGACCCGAAAGGCGTACTAGACTTTGGGATCCAGAGGACGCCTTAAAGATAGTGATTCAAAAACAGGTAATGAGCTATTTAAGTTGGTCGATTTCATTTTGTGATGTAGGAATGGTTCGTAATTCTATTATATTAAGAGAATTTTTTCATTGACATTGAAATATTACTATTCATCGAGCACAATATAATTATGAATGCTGGTCGACTTTTTTTTGTTTATAATGTCTCGGAGAAAATCATAGCACTGAACTTGGGGAGACGCGATGAAGCACACAAATTCTCTGATGAGAACTTCAGTGGATTATCTAATTTGTTGTTTCTTGATCTAAATGGGACGAAACTTATTGGAGATTTTGGAAATCTCCGAAAGAGTTTATTGTGGCTTTCTTGGTGGGGTTGCAATGAAAAGTTGAATTCCAACTTTTTCAAGATGAGAAGCTTAGTTGTTCTCATAATCATTGGTAGCAAAGGTGGATGGAGGGGTGGTAAAAAGCTGGTATGAAATCCTCTCCTGCTATATGTCATGTGTTTGGTAGGTAAATGAGTAAAGTGCTCTTCTTCTTATTATAATTTGTGGTGCATGCATTTACAGTTGATGCCTAACTTAAGGGTGCTGGAGTTCTGGAGTAGCGACATGACTACATCACCCGACCTCTCTTGTTGCTTAAAATTGGAGATTATGGTTTTTCTGAATTGCTTCAAGTTGAAAGAAATCCACCATTCGGTGGGTAAGTTGGACAGTCTTACTTATATGAAGATCTACAAGTATCCGTCTCTAAGGAGTTTACCGAAAGAGCTCTGTTCTGCAAGAGCTTTACGGGAGCCAATTGTGACTCACAGCAAGATTGAAGAAGTACCAGAATTAATTGGGAGGTTGGAATCCTTGATGACATTTAAATTATGGAATAACAAGATCAGAAGATTACCCACCTCGATATGTGATCTGACGAACCTACTAGTGTTAGACTTTGCTAACAACCCTCTCGACGAAGGAATTCCGGAAGAAATCGGGAAACTATCAGCTTTAGAAGAAATGGATCTTTTGGGAAGCAAGATTCGCTTCCTGCTAGCAACAGTTAGTCAACTCACGAGCCTTAAGTCCCTCAGATTGGATGGTTGTGAGATGCTTGAGGAGCTTCGAGGACTTCCAACCAGCCTAACAGTTGGCTGCTTCGGATTGTCTTCTCGACAAAGGAATCCCTGATCAAATCGGGAGACTATCAGCTTTAGAAGAATTGGACCTTTCGAAGAGCAAGATTCGCTTCCTGCCAGCAACAGTTAGTCAACTCACGAGCCTTAAGTCCTTCAGATTGAATGGTTGTGAGATGCTTGAGGAGCTTCGAGGACTTCCAACCAGCCTAACAGTGTTGGATGCTCGGGGTTATCCTTTCGACAAAGGAATCCCTGATGAAATCGGGAGCCTGTCAACTTTAGAAAGATTGGACCTTTCGGGGAGCAAAATTCGCTTCCTGCCAGCAACAGTTAGTCAACTCACGAGCCTTAAGTCCCTCCGCTTGGATGGTTGTAAGATGCTTGAGGAGCTTTGAGGACTTCCAACCAGCCTAACAGTGTTGGATACTTCGGATTGTCCTCTCGACAAAGGAATCCCCTCCGCTTTTTGGATACAAATCGCGACCTTCCCAGAGATAATTCGCATACTTCTGAGGCATCTTATTCTCCAGAAAACACGCAATATCGAGAAAAATTTCCTTCTCCCTCCAGTCTAACCCATCGTAACTTACCTTCAAGATCTCAAAGACTTCTTCTAGGGGAACGTTCTTCAACTTTTCGAGCTCATACTTCCACGACTCTTTGCTCTGACAACACAAGTGTCCTCCAATCACCTCCAAAGCCAAGGGAAGGTTACCTGTGGTCTCAACTACCTGTTTCGATAAACAAAGATAATCTTCTGGAGGCTCATCGGTGCCAAAGGCATGCCTACTGAAGAGCTGAAGGGCGTGGTTGTCTCTCATTTTATCCATTTCATAAAAATGAAGTAATTCGGAACCAGGACGAACAAATCGATTGCAAACGCTTTTATCCCTAGTCGTGATTATGACTCGACTGCCAGTTCCTAATGTGTCTTTCGGGTCTTTTCCAACCAATTTCTCTAGTTGAGATAACCGATCCACGTCATCAAGAACCAGAAGCATCCTCTTGCCCCGAATCCTTTGTATCATCTCGCAGTACCCATCGTCGAAGTTACACGATCTCGCGTATTGGCCACCGAGAATGTCCCCTGATAACTTGTTCTGCAACTTCGCAATGCCTCCATGACCCATGGCCGACTCACGCACGTTCGAAATGAAACTGGACCCTTCGAACTGGGATAATAATTTATTGAAGACGACGCTAGCAAGGGTCGTTTTCCCAATTCCTCCCATGCCATGTAGCACCACGAGTCTTACTCCCGAGGAGTCGCAGTCCAGCAGATTTAACATGTTGGAGACTTGATCATCGATACCTGTAAGATGATCAGGCAAACTTTGATCCTTGATTCTCAGCTTCACAAGAATATCCCGAACTATTAATCGGACGAATCTGCCTTCCCTGTACGAGGACGACATAAAAATAGAGTAATTACACGAAATTCAGTCGCCGTAGTCATCGCCATCTTCCTCCTGAGATTCCAATACGTTTATTTTCAAAAAAAGTTTTGTATTTTAAAATATTTATTTCCAAAGAAAAAAAGAAATGATTCAAAAGAGAAAGTTACCCCTGGATGGCTTTGGAGTCCCATCGGCTGATCCCGCCGACCGTCTTAAGTGCTTCCTCCCATTTCTTCACTACGTCCTGGCCTTGTCGATCCTTGTGCGCGTCGAGCGCTTCCAGATACAGCTCTGTTCGCAGCTTTACGTCTGCCGGATCTGCCCCATAGAAAATCGGCAGTCTGATCTTCCTGCCGACATTGGAGCCTCCGTGGAGATCCACCATCATGTCGAGCTCCCTGAGGCACCACGCGCTGGATGCGTAGTTCCTGGAGAAGACGACGAAGTAAACCCTGGAGCCGCGGATCGCTCGCTCGAGCTCTCCCCCAATTACTTCTCCGCGGCGGATCTCCTCGTCGTCCTTGAAACACGGAGACCGGCCCCAGTCATGCACTCGTAGAGGTGGTCGATGATGCCGTAACGAGCATCGGGTCCCCGGAAGCTCAGGAAGACGTCATACTCAGATGTGATGGAGGTGTGGGAATATCGGTCACTGCGTACAGACTCCATTATTGAGCTGCAATTGCTTATTTCCAAGCACCCGCTCACAGAAGAAGGTTAGCCTCCCGCATAGGGAGGGAGGGTTGTTGGTTTTATAAATAATATTAAGAAAGTGGTCGGCCACGTGAACACACGTCACATTGTAAGAAGGGATTGATTGATTCCAACCAAAAGGATTAAAAGATTATATTTTTCCTCAAAACCATGAAAAATATTTTTGTATGAAGTGGCAGACAATTCACAGCTAATCCACGTGATCTGAGCAAAGAATCGAGGGGAAAGCTTTTCTTTTATTGACAAGCGGAAGTTTTTTAGGTAATCTACATGAACCGCTACTTTAGAAATAACCGGAGTGTCACGTTCTAAATCAGATTTTGGTTAGTCGTTCGATGTTCATTCGGGATAAACACTCCTAAACACAACGGAATATCATTGTGGATTGTAGTCTAGACGCAATTTGTACGTGTATCTTGGGTATATTTAATAATACATATATTTAAAAAATATTTAAAAAATATTTTTAAAAAATAAACATAAAATATTTAAAATCGGGACTTGAAGAAGATTAGTGAAATATGACTTTGTAGAGCTTCGCTCGATTCCGAGCTTGACTAAACATAGCACGGTCAAGTTTGAGCCCAAGCTCATACCCCATCATTGTTTTTATTTAAATTGAGCTTGGGGAGAGGGGTGTGTGAGTTCGACCCCGGTCAGGCCTTTTTCCTTCTATTAAAATTTTAATTAATGATAGGCTGCTATTAATGATTCAACGATATCTTTAACCATTTTAATTAATTATACCTTTCTTGCCTACCAAGGATTCAATTAATTAATTATTACTAGCAAAATCAAATAATTAATTAAATACCCATAAATGGAACAAAAGGTGAATTAGTTAAACAAACTATTGCATTATTTTAATACGAGAAAATCGTTTATATAATAAATGATCCCCACACCACTCAGATGCCAAACACTCGTAAAGAAAGACGCGATACAAGAAGAAGAAAATTTACTTCCGTCCACGTGGTTGTTAATAAGAATCATCCCAATATGGCGGTTGGAATATAAAAAGACCGAGAGACCTTTTTTAAAAAAAAAATAAGATAACGTGTTAAAAGTATCAACACGTAGATTATTACATCGTTCAAATAAGAATTAATGTTTCAACATAAACTTTCGTGGTTCTTTTTCGAGGAGAGAGACAGACAGACTCATTCCTTGAAATTTTGTTCTTTTTCTACCATGGAGACATCCCGAACAGGAACAACAATAATATAAGATGAGCTCGGACAAAGTATAATTAAACAAGGACTTGAAAGAAGAAAAAGGGTTCAATAATTTTATCTAAAAATTGTATTCAAAATCAGATAAAATATAAACTAAAATTTTGAACATTTATTACAAATATCTCAATAAATTTGTGAACTATAAAATTATTTAAAAATTTTGTCTAAAATTATTTCAATTTATTTTGTAACTTTAACAAATAAACGAAGTTGAAATTTAATTTTCATTTTAATTTTTGAAACTTTTGGTCACATGGGTCGTGTCTAATATATTGTACAAATATATTATTATATATATAATGATTATTTCCTATTCATCATGTAACTTATGCAATTCAGTAGTGTTGGACCGACCGGCTAAGTCTCTCTTTTTTTTATTTTCCCGAAAAGAGATGATATCCTCACCACCACCACCTCCAAAATCTTAAACAAACAAGTAGGAAATTCTTAAAATTTGTTCAATGTTTAATTTGATTGTGTAACTTACAAAGGGAACTTCAAAGCACAGTCCCACTTCTTTGGGTAGTTCCTGCTCTTGTCGATTTTTCCGGGTCATTTTAAAGTCGAGAGTTAGTATGTAGTTGACTTGTAGGGTTCATGAAAGTGGATTTCTCATTTGCTTCTGATTTCCTCAGGTACGAAGGAAGGTGTGGTCCGTCCATCAACAAACTTCGACTCCACTTACTTCTTCAATGTGGGAAAACTGGGTTAATATCTTCAGTCAGAACAATTATTTTTCTCTCCTTTTGAGTAAATTACATTGTCATCCATGTTTTATTCCACGTAATGATATATATGCGCCCTCGCCTAGACAACGCCCCCAGCAAACGGAACTGGACTTACTGGGGTTGATTCTTATCTGGATTGTAACATTCTGGCAGCGATTATTTGCCATGGAGAAAAGACTAATTGACTGTGGGGGTTTTGTCTGCCGGCTTTCTCCTTAGTTAGCATAAAAAATTGTTAGCTTATAATGTTGAATCTGCGGATAAATTTCAAATAATCCACGTCTAGTTATTCTTTCCCTCCCAAAACAAGCACAAACGCTTAATTTCGCTTGTCATAAAAAACACGGTAGCGGGGGAGAACTCAATGGAGTCCGTTGACCGAGTTCGCCATTGACGACTCTTCAACTGCAGGCTTTTCTTCCTCGGGTCTGTAAGATCGTGGCGAGCAAGGGCAATGCCCTCCTGCTCGCCTATTTTAAAATTTCTATTTTAGGACAGGAAAATTAAGGTTTCGAAAAAATAGTGTTAATTTTTTTTTACAAAGAATTCATCGTTTAAAACTGTGATTTTAAAAAATAAATTTAGAAGTCGTTGTTTTGAGTGTTTTTTATAAAATGAACATGAAGTTTCTATTTTAAACAAATGATGGGTAAAATATTTTACAAAATAAGGTTATTAGTATGTAATACGTTACCTCGTCAGCAAAAGAAGGCGGTAACTCACCTGCCCCTATGGCAAAAGTGAGCATTATTATCCCAGTGGTTTTCCGAGATTATGTCATTTTTATTATTAATATTTAATTATTGAGGGAGTTTGTTTAAGGTTTTGATTTTCGTTTTCCTTTCGCTTTGGCTTTTGTTAGTATAATCAATTTCTTTGGTTTTTTTGCTTGTTGTCTACTCGTTGTCATCACTTTTAGAAGTATATCGTATTAATGTCCGTAGTTTTGGTTTATTTCTTTAAGTAAGGAATTTGTAATATGAATAATAATAATAAAAAAAAAGTAATTTTTATTATTTGAGAATTCTTTCTCACAAGTTTTTTATATGAAAAATGATTTCGTTTTTTTATTTTATACAATCTGGATGGAATTGGAACCTTCAATCCACCCAAATTCTAAATAAATAACAAACAAAACATTGTATAAATAAATATCTTTCTTATTAAGACAAAAGAAATTCCAACCATTGTTCATTCAGCTCTTCCTGTTCCGAAGAGGAAGAAGAAGTGGTCGACTTTGAAATAAATAAAAAAAAACAACAGAAGAATTATCTTTTTTTAAGCATCGAATGAGACATCTTTCCTCCCGTATTTCCTGTAACTGCCCCTAAAACAATCCAACTTGTCACAGCCATCAATTGATAGGTGACACTCGTCGATCGCACGGGGCACGCGGAGCAACGAGGAGCAACCAATGATTCCCACCTCCTTCAATCGTTTCAATCCCAACAAATCCTGAATTCCGCGAATGGAAGGGCACCAGTGAAAGCTCAAGTACTCCAACAGCTCCAATTGTTCCAGTCCTGGGATCTCCACCAACGCTTTACACCCAGTGAACATAAGCGACCTCAGCCCCCTCAATCTCCCTATGTTTGACACCCCCAGGAGACAATGGGACTCATTGATAGACAAATTCGTAAGACTGGATAACGAATCGAGCCCACCAAGCTCCATCTCTGTCAATGTAAAATCTCTTATCTCCATATATGTATGCAGAGGCTCCATGTCTGGAAAACTCAAATCGAGAGTCTTGAGCCTGGAAAGGAAGCCGAACTCCAAAACTCCTCTATATCTAATAATTCTCCTTCCATACTTTTTTGTACAACGTATTTCTTCATAGAGTCCCACCGTCTTCCATGAAAATTCAAAGTATGTTAGGTTGGTAGGAAGTCCTCGAACCTCCTGAAGCATCCTGCAACAATTCAATTTGAGGGACTTAAGGCTCGTGAGTCGCCTAACTGTTGCTGGCAGGAAGCGGATCTCGCTGTATGAAAGGTCTAATTCTTCTAAAGCTGATAGGTTCCCGACTTCTTCTGGAATTCCTTTGTCGAGAGGACAATACGGAGCATGCAATACCGTTAGGCTGGTTGGAAGTCCTCGAACCTCCTGAAGCATCCTGCAACAATTCAATTTGAGGGACTTAAGGCTCGTGAGTCGCCTAACTGTTGCTGGCAGGAAGCGAATGTTGGTGTACGAAAGATCCAATTCTTCTAAAATTGATAGGTTCCCAATTTCCTCTGGAATTCCTTTGTCAAGAGGACAATACCTAGCATGTAACACCGTTAGGCTAGTTGGAAGTCCTCGAAGATCCTGAAGCATCCTGCAATAATTCAATTTGAGGGACTTAAGGCTCGTGAGTTCCCTAACTGTTACTGGGAGGAAGTAGAACTCGCTGTAAGAAAGGTCCAATTCTTCTAAAGCTGATAGGTTCCCGATTTCTTCTGGATTTCCTTCTTTGGGAGGACAACGCGAAGCATTCAACACCGTTAGGTGGGTAGGAAGTACTCGAATCCCCTGAAGCATCTCACAACCCTTCAACCTGACGGACTTAAGGCTCGTGAGTCTGATAACTGTTGCTGGTAGGAAGCGAATGTTGGTGTACGAAAGGTCCACTTCTTCTAAAGCTGACAGGTTCCCGATTTCTTTTGGAATTCCTTCGTCGAGAGGGTTATGAGCAACGTACAACACTTGCAAGTTTGTCAGATCACATATCGAGGTGGGTAATCTTCTGATCCTGTTATACCGTAAGTCAAGTGTCCTCAAGGATTCCAACCTCCCAATTGATCCCGGTACTTCTTCAATATTGCAATCATTAATAATTAGCTCCTGTAAAGCTCTTGCAGAACAGAGCTCTTTCGGTAAACTCCTCATAGACCGACACGTGGAGATGTTCATATAAGTAAGACTCTCCAACTTACCCACAGAATGGTGGATTTCTTTCAACTTGAAACAATTCTTAAAAACCAAAATCTCCAACTTTAAGCAACACGAGACATCAGGTGTAATCGTCATATCACTATTGGCCCGGACCATCAGCACCCTTAAATTAGGCATTATCTGTAAATGCATCGTGCACCACAATTTATAATAAGAAGAGAACATTTACAACATATTTAACGATCAAACACATGACATATAGGAGGAGGAGTTCATACCAGCTTTTCAGCACCCCGCCATCCACCTTGAAGATGGAGAACAACTAAGTTGCTCATCTGGAAAATGTCGGGATTCAACTGTTGATTACAATTCCGCCAAGAAAGCCACAATAACGTCTCCCGGATACTTCCAAAATCTCCAATAAATTGATGCGTCCCTTCTAGACGAAGATACATCAAATTAAATAATCCTCTAAAGTTCTCATCAGTGAGTTTGTGTTCTTTCGTAATACTTCCCAAGTCCAAATTCATTGCTATGATTTTCTCCGAGACCTTATAAACGAAAAAATTCAACCAACATTAATAATCATATTGTGCTCGGTGAAGAGTGACATCAATCCCAAAGTAATGCACATGGAAAGAAAGTAATATTTTAAATGCCAACTTAATTCAACCAGTTCCTTACCTTTTTCTGAAGCACTATCTTTAAGGCACCGTCTGGATCCCAAAGTCTACTACACATTTCAGGCCTTCCGAGGCCTTCCGATCGAATGATTTCTCTTCCCATGTCTCGAAGTTGATCGTGAATCCAGAATTCACCTTTTGAATCAATCTTTATCAATGATTTGTTGATGAGTACCTTCACTCCGCTTTTTGGATACAGGTCACGAGCTTCCCAGAGATAATCCGCATACCTCCGACGCATCGCTTCCCGAAAACACACGATATCAAGGAAAATTTCCTTCTCCCTAAAACCTAACCCCTCGTAACTTACCTTCAAGATATCAAAGACCTCTTCTAGGGGAACGTTCTTCAGCTTTTCGAGCTCATACTTCCACGACTCTTTGCTCTGACAACACAAGTGTCCTCCAATCACCTCCAAAGCCAAGGGAAGGTTACCTGTCGTCTTAACCACCTGTTTCGATAAACAAATATAGTCTTCTGGAGGCTCATCGGTGCCAAAGGCATGCCTGCTGAAGAGCTGAAGGGCGTGGTTGTCTCTCATTCTATCCATTTCATAAAAGTGAAGTAATTCGGAACCCAAACGAACAAATCGATTGCAAACGCTTTTATCCCTCGTCGTGATTATGACTCGACTGCCTGTTCCTATTGTGTCTTCCGGGTCTTTTCCGACCAATTTCTCTAGTTGAGAGAACTGATCCACGTCATCGAGAACCAGAAGCATCCTCTTGCCCCGAATCCTTTGTATCATCTCGCCGGACCCATCGTCGAAGTTACACGATCTCGCGTAATGTCCACCGAGAATGTCCCCTGATAACTTGTTCTGCAACTTCGCAATGCCTCCATGACCTATGGCCGACTCACGCACATTCGAAATGAAACTGGACCCCTCGAACTGGGAAGATAAATTATTGAAGACGACGCGAGCAAGGGTCGTCTTCCCAATTCCCCCCATGCCATGAAGCACCACGAGTCTTACTCCCGAGGAGTCGCAGTCCAGCAGATTTAACATGTTGGAGACTTGATCATCGATACCTGTAAGATGATCAGGCAAACTTTGATCCTTGATTCTTAGCTTCACAACAATATCCTGAACTATTAATCGGACGAATCTGCCTTCCCTGCATGACGACAATGAAAATAGAGTAATTACATGGAATTCAGTCGCCGTAGTCATCTCCATCTTCCTCCTGAGATTCCAATACGTTTATTTCCAAAAAAAGTTCTGTATTTTAAAATATTTATTTCCAAAGAAAAAACGAAATGATTCAAAAGAGAAAGTGAGAAAAATGACAAGGCTCTGGTGGTTACCCCTGGATGGCTTTGCAGTCCCATCCACTGATGCCGCCGACCGTCTTAAGTGCTTCCTCCCATTTCTCCACGACCTCCTGGCCGTGTCGATCCTTGTGCGCGTCGAGGGCTTTCCGATACAACATCGTTCGCAGCTTTACGTCGGCCGGATCTGCCCCGTAGAAAATCGGCAGTATGATTTTCCCGCCGATGTTCGAACCTCTGCAGAGATCCACCATCATGTCGAGCTCCCTGAGGCACCACGCGCTGGACGCGTAGTTCCTGGAGAAGACGACGGCATAAACCCTGGAGCGATCGATCGCTCGCTTGAGCTCACCCCCAATTACTTCGCCGCGACGGACCTCCTCGTCGTCCTTGAAAACACGGAGACCGGCCCCTGTCATGCACTCGTAGAGGTGGTCAACGATGCCGTAACGAGCATCGGGTCCCCGGAAGCTCAGGAAGACATCGTACTCAGATCTCATGGAGGAGAGGGAATATCGGTCGCTGCCCTGGCTCCGTACGGACTCCATTATTGAGCTGGTCATTTCCTACTTCCCACCCGCTCACAAGAGAAAAAGAGAGGCGAACGAAACTTGGTCTTCCCTTCGGGACAGACTTTTTCCCCACCATGGCCATGGCAGGCCGACATAATTGACCCAGTCGTCGAAGATGTGGAATGAATGACCGAGCCGACATAACTGACCATGGTCATCCAAGTCTGCCTTTGTTGATTTTTACCCGGAAGAAGGCGAAGATTTGTTATGAATGATGTTTGTTTGAGATGATATCACCTACAAAATCTAAAACAAACATGGCAAGGCTGAACGACAACCACCAGATGCTTGGAGTGGCGGAGAACCTTCTGGTCTCCCATTTATGTCGTCTCTCACCTTCACACTCCCGAAGGTGGCCCTTTTAGTATGAAATGATCCTCCATGATTGACGACGGTCTTGATGAGATTTTTGTTATGTTTTTCTGATGATATAGACCTCGAAAGCAGGCAGAGGTCGTACGTGGAATCCGCTACTGATATATGTAATCCAGATCCACTCCTTTGGGTAGTTCCTGCTTGTCTGATAACTTGTCGATTTTGCCGAGTCGTCCATAGTTTGTATGTAGTTGACTTGTGGGCTTCATGAAAATGGATTCCTCATTTGCTTCTGATTTTCTCAGGTACAAAGGAAGGTGTGGTCTACCAACGAATTTCGACTCCACTTGCTGCTATGCTTTGGGTTACGCAGCCGGGGCTCTTCTTCAGAGTGGAAAACTGAAGTTTACGACATTGCATCGTGCGATTGAGTTGCTCTGATCGGTGCTCCCATTGTCCGTCCCCCTTCTCTAACCGACGCCTTCTGCATTTCACGTTGCCCTGGCAGCAGATGATTTTGATTGAATGTATATAAATAATTTATTAATAATTTCGTCACTTTATTTAATTAATAAAAGAAAATGAGTTCGGAATGGGTTTTCGCCATGTCATTAAGGAAATTAAAGGCATATGTCCATCATGTATACAGGTTAGGGCTTCATTTTGAATGGATTTTGTAATTTTTTACTTAAAAAAATTCAAATTGTTCATTTAAAAAAATAAAATAAATGAAGAAAATTCAATAGGAAAATTTGAAGTATTATAGTGATTTTACACAAAAACCATTTGTTATTCCACCCGGAGTTTTTCTTTCCCATCCCTTTCAAAAACATCAAACGGGTTATTTGCCTTTTTCTATTCTCCCACTTGCTTATAGTTTTGAATTCTCCTCTTTATCATCGTCATCTGTTGTAGCTGGAGCAAATGAAGGACCTCGGAGAAATGAAGAAGTGCAAGTTCAAGGCAATGTTTAAGTCCATGCAGCAGACGAGGGTCTTTATAGATAGCCCAAACCCTGGGGGACGCAACGAAGGATGCCCATAACTACTCGACCTAAAACGAAATGTCGGAGGCGAAGGGAGGATGATTGGGCAAAGAGGAAGAGAGTGGAGTTCCCCTGCTGCATTTGGTGTGTTGGTGTAACATACTCAATCTTATTCTTTTACTTCACCAAAAGACTCTTACACATCGAGAAATTGTGTTTGTATAAAAATTCATTACAAATGAAAACCACATACAACACAGACAATCGTAACGTACGTTCTAGTTTGTGAAAACTTGTGTATCACGCTTGTGACTTCTAAGGCATGTCTAGCCTTCACCCGGATAGAAATACAAGCAACAACATACGTCGAGTTAGCTAAAAAGCTAAGTACGAATTCAACTAATCGTCATTACATAACCTCATTTTGTTTCCCTTTCTTGTCACCATCAAGTCCTGTCATTAATGATGACGACATAAGGTGTGGTTCGGATTATAACGGGGCAGGAGGCGACCCCCTCGTCCCTTCTATTCAGGAGCTGCCCATTTTCTCATCTTGGTAGGTTCCATCGACCGTTTTCATCGTCCACCTAGCTGCGGGGGTAAATTACATTTATCATAGTACACAATTGTGCCCCTCTTCGCGGCCATACTAGGCCACCACTCAAACAATCACATATAATTATGACCTTTATATCAAAAAACCTTTCACCAATTCACCACCAACCAGATTATCACAAACAAGTCGAATATAAAGCTCTCACAATAATATGGCCACATAACCTACGAAACTTATTGAAACAAGGGGCAGATGTATCCGTACCTTACGAACCTTCTTCTGAACTTCACTTTTCGTTTTTAGACGGTACCTTGGCCCACCCCCTCTCTAAGCTGCAAGGAGCAGATTAATCAACAATGGTCATTTTCTTGGATCATCGCCCCTTGTCCACTCACAAAACACTTGTTCGGTCGCTTTATTTTCTTCTTCCCTTTTTCTTCTTTCTTCCTCCCCTTTCCCGCCTCCTCTCCCCAGTTTTCTCCTAGCCAGAATGACCCCCATTTTGTACATAAGAAGCGGATGAGGTTGAGGGTAGTGGGTCCCTTGAAACTTGTCAAAAATACTTTATCTTTACAAGTGTTTTTCTCTTTTTCTTATGTTAATCCTATGAAAAGAATTTGTGCTATCCAAATCCAATAAAAGAGGCTTCGTAAGGAAGATAGTTCCCTTCAATTCAAGTAAATTGATGCAAATTGTAAGGGTGATGTCACAAATAATGCCTAATTTCGTCGTCGTCATCTATCGGACATCTCATGCTCGGTCAAGATTAATCCCAGCTGCTAGAAACAATCATATGTACGTTAAAATGGAAGTGAACAGGCCGAATGTGCATTGGCCCTCTCATCGCTCCCTTTTATCCTAAGAGTGGCCAGTCGGAAGTCTTGTGGACAATGACAATTTATCTTCGTTACTATTCGATTTTGGACATCCGACCATCTTCTCAAAACTACACCCAGAAGTCCTTTTTTCATCATTTTCTACGCTAAACCACACCTTAATTTCATGTTTCCAAAGTTTGTTTACAGATTGAAAGAGTTTAAAGTGTGGTCCCTTTGTAAAATCACTCAATTTCCAACACTAAGACAATTTTCGGCCAATCCAAGATGTCCAACATGCAAGTTTTTGCTTTGAAGATTGTTCTATCTAACATGGAAAATTTTTTACTGCAGCAATCTATCAGAAAAGAACTGCAATAGAACGATACCGATTGAGTTGGGGCAATTATCAACTTGAACACGCTATATGTCTTCTGTGCATTATTGTACTTGCCTCTTTTCAAGCATCTCATGGTCGGTTGTTCTTTCTTGGGATCTTTCTAGCAACAGTTTCTTTGGTGCTTTACCTTCTTCTATCGGTGATCTCGAACATCTTCTGTATGACCGTAAAAAGTCTTTTGACTTTGTTGAAGTTGTTCCAAGGCAGCCCTGTGATTATATATTGGCATATTATTCAAGAACTTGAGCAGAAACATTTTCAATGGATACCTCTTAAAACTTTATATAAAATTCGTAACACACCTCATTTACGGATCTTACAGCATCAAAGCAATAAAATCTAGGTCAGCGAGAGTAGTAGTAAGCTTGTAAGGAGGAGAAACGTTTGATATCCCCTTGACAAATCGGCCCATTACATAGCCCTTAAATGGGCTCATCCCATGAGGCCCAACTACGATCCCATCCTCATTATTTCTTCCTCCTCCGAGAAACATTTCCATCAACCCCAACCACCACAAAGAGACAAAACAAGTCAGCCGACAAAACCCCCCCCCCCCCCCCCAAATAAAAAAGAAAAATTGTTTCCATCAAATCCGGCCAACTCTCATTTAATTCAGGCCCCCCTCCCTTGTTTTTATTTTACTCGAAACCGTAAAAAAAATCTCTCCGTGGAAGTAAACTAAACTCTTCTCAGACCAAGTCCAAAGTCAACACCACATATTCTTTCAAGTCTTAAATTTGGAACATGAACACCGCCTACTGTAATAATACGACGTCGGGTAAGTGTCCCGCGGACACCAGAGGAGGGAGTCAAATCCCACGGAATCCCCCTCCTTTGAAGTCCGCTCCCTTACTCACCACGACATATTAATAATCAACCCCTCGTGACCCCGACACTCCCGTAGAAACCCCGAACGTCATTGCAACACCCTCAATCCCCCCCCCCCCACCCCCCCAAAGCGAAATTCCCCGTCGATTTTCGATCCGACCGCAGATGACATGGCGATAGCCGACAGCACGCAGAAGCCCGGGCAGAGGAAGGTGTTCGGGATCTGCCCCTTCTGGCAATCGTCGTCCCCGCCCGCCTCCGCTCAGAACCTCCACAACAGCACCAAGTACCACGACAGGTCAAGGCACCCGGACGACGTTATTCCTCGGGGGAGGCCCCCCTCCGTTTCCTCCGTCGCCAGGTCTCTCCTCCCTGCCCGCCGGAGGCTCCGCCTCGATCCTCCCAATAAACTGTACTTTCCCAGTAAGTTTGGGAATGTTTGCCCCCCAAAAAGATTGATTTTTTTTTTTTAAATTCCCGTCGTGTCGTTGACTTGGTAGACTGGTTGGTCAATGTCCCGCTCTTTTTTATTGGGGAAAAACTGGTTGCCTGTTTTGTTTATTCGGTTGGGTTGATGATTTCGAAATTAGCGAAGCTTGGGAAATTTAATCTGGGACGGAGGCTGATGTTGGGGGTCGCATGCATGTGAATCCGTCGGGTCAGGATTTCGATTGATTGGGTTTGGTTGTTGTAGATGAACCTGGTAAACAGGTTAGGAGTGCTGTCCGGTTGAAGAACTCCAGCAGGTCGCATGTTGCCTTCAAGGTGGATCTCTTCCTCCTCGTAATTTGCTTGGTATCTGGAATGGGTTAGAGCATGAGTTTTTACTCTTTTGTGATGATGGTCGGATTCGGTTTTGTCAATTAGTTCCAAACCACTGAGCCGAAGAGCTGCTATATGCGCCCGCCCGGTGGTATCCTTGCCCCTGGCGAGAGTATCATTGCAACAGGTAAATGGAGTAATTTCGTCTGGAGGTGATTTATCCTGATGTGAGGTCTCGTTAACTGGATTAATAATCTGATGGCAATGGAATGGACAGTTTTCAAGTTTGTCGAGCATCCTGAGGCCAACGAAAAGCCACGAGATCAGAAAAACAAGGCCAAGTTCAAGATAGTCAGCCTGAAGGTCAAAGCAGGGACAGAATATGCACCTGAGCTGGTAATCTCGTCATTGATCGCCCTGCACGGAATTGAAATTGACTATAGTTCCTTTCTTGTTTATTGTGCAAAATTGAAAATCTTTGGCATTTGTTCATTTCTTCACGTTGATCAAAGTTCTCTTTCACAGTTTGATGAGCTGAAAGATCAGGTGACAGTTGAGCGTGTCCTGAGAGTAGTATTTTTGGATGCAGAACGTCCCAGTCCTGTAAGTAGAGATACATTTAATGAGCTTGTTCTGCAACATTCACGAGTCTTCTGTGTTGCTATACATAGTATATTGATATCTTCTCCCTGTTTTACAGGCAATGGAGAAATTAAAGCACCAATTAGCAGAAGCTGAGGCTGCACTTGAAAACCGCAAGAAGACTCCAGTGGAGACAGGTCCTCGCGTTGTTGGAGACGGTCTCGTTATTGACGAATGGGTCTGTCCTATCCCCTTTCCTACACTAGTCCTCTCGGGGTTTGTTCCCCATGTTTATCGACCTTACGTTCTTTCTTGACCTCTTCCAGAAGGAGAGGAGGGAAAGGTATCTGGCTCGCCAGCAAGTCGAAGCTGTAGAGACAAAATAAGGCCTTTGTGGATTCGACGCCTTTGGTCACAAATATTGCCCTGGTACCTCCTGGTTACCTAATTTGGTGTCCTTACCTTATTAAATGGCAATATATCTTCTCTACCAGTGAAGGGTCGATCCCTCTCTTGGTCATTACCCTTTTCGAGTGGGGCATATATAGGATCACAGGATCGCATAAAAATGCGGTCATGGAGCTGCGGCCTACTTGTTTGTAAATTATCTTTTGCTGGGGTTACCTTATAGTTTCATGGGCGTGTTTTTTCATTTCCGGGAGCTTGAAAAGGCTTTCACAGATGTGAACATCAGTAGTCTTTTTTTATGTTGGTGATTTTGGAGGGA
Organism: Melastoma candidum; assembly: GCA_023653495.1. Lineage (NCBI taxonomy): Eukaryota > Viridiplantae > Streptophyta > Magnoliopsida > Myrtales > Melastomataceae > Melastoma > Melastoma candidum. The sequence continues at coordinate 13,182,281 of CM042889.1, read as the reverse complement.
TGTGGTTTTGCTTTTTGGGTTACGAGGTTCGATGGTGGCAGATGTTCTTGGAGTTTAAAGTCAAAAGAATGCATTTGTCCTTATCTGCCTGCCAATCTCATTTAGAAATGCCATTATCCAATCTTTTAATTATATTCCCAAAAGCATCTAATCTTTCACGTGAAGGCATCTTGTGATTTCTTTGTAAGAGTGTGGAAACAGACAAAGGAGTCACTGTTACTATTATTTTATCCGATTCTGAGGTTACCTCAAATAGTACAAATTGTCTTCTTCTGTGTTTTGTCCGGATGATATAATCGTCTCGCAATCATTTCACTTGTTTTGAATACATGTTACTTTGGCGATGAGTAGCGCTCGATATTACCCAAAAATTGTAAAGATTGGGAATTTGTTCTATACATTCAAAGATATCAAAGACGTGATTGGCCGTGGCCTCGTAAATTCTCCGGAAAGGCGGAATTCTGTGAGCAGATGATCCGGTGGGTGTTGTTCTGGATGGACAACTCTGCACTTGTTGCTGTTGAAACCTTCCCATGAGGGGATGTTTACCGCACCCAACACAGTCTTCTTGGCTAAGATCTCCTTTACAGTACTGAGGTTCTCGAGCTTCCTGATCACATAGTCGTTGGCCAAGACTCAGGCCTTGTTCTCCCCATTTGAGCAATCTAATGCTTGTTTTTGTTTTTGAGAAACCAGATGATAAGATTGATGAGAAGTGGAATATCTTCATCGCCAGATGTGACGTGTGGTTTCGTCAAACAGTTGGTTGAAGATAACATGCTGAATCGTGTTAGTAGAATCAATCAATCATGCTCGGATCCATTAGAATAAACTTGAGGTATTATATACCAAAAATACTGGAAGCAACAAAATGTATGTGATGAATCAATTGTTGGCGCTGAAATACAGAGACGACATATCAATTGTCTTAAGTCTTAAATTAGAAGATGAGTTGTTGGGTTTATGGTTGCTTGGTAGTTTGTCACATACTTGGGATACATTAATAAGTATTTCAATTTCAAGTTCTGCTCCAAAAGATGTGGTTAGAATATATATAACGAAGGCTAGCTACATGAATGAAGAGGTGAGAATAAAATCTCTCGAGTCCAGTTCTTTTCTTTGAATTCAGATATTTGAGTTGCAGAGTCTGAGGAAAGAAGTTATAGTCATGAAGAGTAGAAAAGGCAATGATATAAGCAAATCTCGATAACAGTTTGTCAGTGTAAAATGTCATTATTGTGTTAAATAAAGGCACATCAAGTCGTTTTGTCGACAAGAAAATAAGAAAAAATATGAAGAAAAGAGCAAAGACAAAAGATAGAATGAAAGCAAGTTGCCACTATTATAGAAGATATTTTTTTATTGTCTATGACAACGATGTAGTTAATTCGACCACCCATGAGATGTGCTTAGTGATAGACATTGGTGCTTCTACTCATATTACCTCACGGAAGAATTTTCTCGCCTCGAGTAGTTTCACATTTATAAGGATGGGAATGATATCAATGTTGTGGGTATTGGTGATATATACTTGAAGACAAGTAGTGGTTCTAAATTTATTCTAAAAGATGTAAAGCATGTCAAAGGCATTAGCTTGAACCTGTTTTCTATTGAAAAGCTAGACAATAATGGTTATCATAATGCATTTATAAATGGACAATTGGAAGCTTACTAAATCCTCGATGATTGTGGCTAGAGGTGAGAAACCTTCAACTTTATACAAGTTCCATGCAAAGATTTCTAATCGTGTTGTGAATGTGGTCATAAATGTGGTTATGTCTGAGTTGTTGCTATAAATGACTTCAGTCATATCAATGAGAAGGCTTGCTCTCTTAGGTAGAAAGAATGTACTATCTGGTTTGAACAATGCCCACTTGCAGAGATGTGATCATTATTGCGGAAAGAAGCAAAACCGGGCTCGTTAAAGTCTTCTTTCCCCGATAGAAAAGATAATCTACTTGACTTGGTGCATTCAGGTTTATAAGATTGCATGAAGACTCGGATTATAGTTGGATCTCTTTATTTGGTCACCTTTATTGACGATTGTTCTAGAAAGATGTGAGTTTATACTTTAAAGCGCAAGAGTTAAGTTGTAGATGTGTTCAAACGATTTTATATTTCAGTTGAAAGGGAAATTGAAAGAAAACTCAAGTACATTCAATTAGATAATGAAGGAGAATATTTGGGGCCATTTGATGAGTATTGTATACAACAGGGCATTCGACATAAGACATCGTCTAAGACTCCCTAGTTCAATGGGTTAGTTGGACTTGTTGAACGAGTAAGATATATACTTTCACTTTCTAGAAAGAAGCTCTTAACACTGCAGTTCACGCGTTAAATATATCAACATATGAAACCCTAATGTTTGATGTTTCTAATCGAGTTTGGATGTAAAAAATACTTGGTACATATTCCGGGTGACAAAAAAATTAAGCTTGATTTGAAGTTAAAGAAATGAGTTTTCATCGAATATGGTCAGTATGAGTTTGCTTATAGATTTTATTATCTTATCTCAAAGAATCTTGTCATAAGTTGAGATGCAGGTTTTGTAGAATATCAGACAACAAAGAATATCAAAAGGTGAAATATAGTTATCAGCATAAATGTGATAATCTAGATATGAGTATTGTCCCTACCGTGTTAGTTTTATTGCAATGTGATGTTTGGAATGATTAGCACGAGATAGTTAAGACAGAAACTAAAGCTCTTGATGAGTTGCCAACAATAGAAGCTCCAAGTGATGTACCACTCAGAAAGTCATCGATAGAATAAAAATAATCTACCAAGCATCTGGTTAATGGGTGCAACCTCTTGATTGATGGGGAAGAGCCCAAATATTTGAAGAAACCATGAAGAGTGAGCAAAACAAGAGTAATGAAAGCACTTCATGATAATGATACCTATGAATTAATAAAATTGCTCAAGGGTAAGCATGCTTTGAAGAATAAGTGAATATTCATGATAAAGCATGAACACAAAATATGAATACAACTCTTAGTCATGCTATAAAACAAAATTGATTATAAAGGGCTCCAGTTAGAAGAAATGAATGGACTTTGATGAGATTTTCTCTCACGTTGTCCTCTATTCGAGTTGTGATGGGTTTCATTTACTAGCCTAGACTTGAAAATTGAGGAAATAGATTTTAAAACAACATTTCTCGTGGCGACTTGCATGAAGAGATTCACATGGACAACTTGAAGCTTTCGAAATAAAAGGAAAAGAATAATTTGTGTGTAAAATCAATAAAAGTCTCTGTGGTTTTAAACAAGCTCCGAGACAATGGTATATGAAATTGAGTCTTTTATAGGGGAGCTGGCTACATCAGAACTAATATGGATCATTATGTCTTCTTTCAGAGGTTTGGTGAAGATGACATCATTATTATTTTGTCATATGTGGATGGTATGTTAATTGTTGAAAGGAATGTCACCTATTGATCATTTAAAGAAATATCTAAGCAAATACTTTTCTATGAAAGATTTTGGTACTACAGGCAAATACTTGCTGTGAGAATTATTAGAAGAAGAGAAAAAACGAAGATTTTCTTATCCGGGAGAATTACATCCATAAAGTGTTGGAAATGTTCAATGTTATAAATGCTAAAGCAATAAGGTCTCTTTTTTCCTTTTGAAGTTAAATTGAGTTGCGATCATTGTCCTTCTACTAGCGAGCATAAGGAATATCTGCAAAAGGTGCCTTATATCTCTATTGTTGGTAGCTTGATATATGCAATGGCGTGCATGAGGCTTCATATAGCGCATGATATTAGTAGGGTGAGCCGATTCCTATCAAATCCAGGAAAAGAATATTGGAGAGTGTGGTGCAATGGATCGTGGAGTATTTGCATGGTGCAAACTATGGCATATTTTTGGAGGTGATGAGCAAAAAATGATTAGTCAAGTAGATATAGATATCACATGAGATATTGATATTCATATCAACATCGGGCTATTTGATTACCTTTGCAATGCGAGATGTTTCTTGACAGTCGAGGTTTAAGAAATGTATTACTCTTTCTATTATCGTGAAGAAATTTATTGTTGCCATAAATGCATGCAAAGAATTGTTATGGATGAAGAATTTTCTTCAAGATATTGAATTCAATCAAGATAGGTATGTTCTACAATTAAAGTGTTATCTCTCTTGCGAAGAATTAAACTTTTGATGCAAAATTAAAATGTGACATATCATTGGATTCGAGATATTGTGAATTCTAAGTTTGTGAACATTAAGAAGATCCACACTGATGATAATGGCTCGACTATGATGACAAAGGCTCTTTCACGAGAAATTATCATTGTTTGTCGTCAAGTCGTCGGTATTACATCGACCTTCTCCACATAGTCGAGAGGACGATACTTGTGAGTCTACTTGTTACTCCTATGTTGTGAGCGGCCCAAGTTTGTGCTTCTTACACACATAACTTGTATTCAAGCTCGGGGTCCATCACAATGAGGAGGGGTTGCAAGAGTTCTTTCAGGATACATAGAAAAAATACAAAAATAAAGCAGTCTCGGAGAAGACGAAGGCTTTGATTTAGCCGGCACAATATTTATTTAATCGGGTGTTATCATCAACTATACCGTCTTTATGATATTTTGAGGAAGTATTCCAAACTTGAAGTGCTTTAATATGGATTGTAGATCTTGTGAATGGATGACTGTAGCCTGCTATTTCAATATGTTTTTGCACACTTTTCTCTTTCGGCTTCTTTTTCTTTATTTGTTGTGCTTAGTAAATATCAAGATAGATTCTTGATGTCATGCTGACTTTAGAGGAAGTGTGGTAGCTCGTTTTGTCATTTATAAAGGATGTTTTTTACCCGCTAACTTGATTATAAAGTGAAAGTTTCGACGGTTCCTTGAGTCGTGGTTTTACTCTTCACGTGTTAAAGAGATTTCTACATTAAAATTGGGGGTTTGTCACGTGTTATTTTCACGGTGAGTAATCGTGACGATAAAGAAGCCATTCCACGAATTATGAAGCACGTAGGTTGTTATTACATCCCAAAGTGGGCCTTCTCATCTCCTTGTCTGGGGATTCAAAGGGTCGAGACCACGCACTGATCGAAGCATCGGCTTGAGTCCTTTGGACAAACCCCTTTCGTCGGAACGGGAAGGCCAACTGCCAAACGGAACGCTCTTAGGGAAAGTCGTCCTCATGGGTCAGGCCAAATACACCATGGGTGGTTTCCCTCTTTGTTTCTTTCTGCTAAAGGTTTGTAGTCTTGGGAGCGACCTTGTGTTTTGGCTGTGTTGCAGGGGAATAAATGAGCTGTGTGGTGTGGACTAGACAGGGTCAAGTACTTGGGACCCTTCTCCCGCCCGAACCTCCCTTCCGACCGCGCCGTGAATTCCCCGATCGATGATCGATCCTTAACTGGTTCGAATTGGGTAATGTTTCAACCCACAGCCGATGCTCGTCCACGCGATTCTTTGTGGTCGTCGACTAATCACTACCTGTGGACCGAGAAGGTTATTCCATTAAAAATTTTTCCAATGTAAAGATATTGGATGCGAAAACTTGACAACAGCTACCTGCAAAACGTGACGTCGACTCGGTGGTATTAAAAGGGTGGGATAGGAGGGCTATGGAAAGGCAACCAGCCGATGACTACAATTACAATACAATCCCCACTACAAAATGGGAAACTACAGCAACACTAGAAGGCGGCGACAACGGATAAGGTTGTCCGTTTCTTCCTAGTAATAGTAAAAACGGTCTGGTAAACTAAACTACTCGATCTGTTCTGACATTCTTAAAAAGAGTTTGGTCGGCCAAACCCAAACTGTTCTATAATCTCCTCCTCCCTCTGCAGCCGCATCTCCTCGTTGAACTTCCTTATGAACGCTTCCACCCTTCTGTTCAGCTCCTCGTGACCCACCGAAAGCTCCCTCCCCACCTTCCTCAGATCCGTCGGATCCGTGCTGGCGTTGAAGGCTTCGGAATTCTTCATCTCGTTAGGAGGAGCCAGAGGAAGGGCATTCTCGCCGTTCCCTCCTTGTGGGGCTTGTTTGTCCCCCCATGTGTCGGATCGCTTTAGGTGCCTCTTCGGTGGCGTCGCTCTTCCCTCAGTCATGGTCCTCCAGGTTCTGTCCATGGTGTCGTGCCGTCTCATTCTTCGCACTCTTGGTGCTTCACTTGCTGCGACCACAGCGGATCTCAGAAAACACACGGGAACTTCTGCGATTCTTTCCAGAAGTTAGAAAGCGTCAACAAGTATTACCTTTGGGATTAAATTCGGTAGACCTCTGATGGTTAATCAGAACAGGAAACTGTTCTTTAATTCCCTCCAAGTCCATCGAATCAGTCCTCTTCAATTCCAAAGCCAGATCCGGAATCACCGTACCTGCGACGGCAGCCTCCTTGACACTTGATTCTTCCACCCTCATCACCACTCTCTCCTCCTCCAGCGCAATCCCAACGGCCCCTGAATCATTCGCTTCTCCAGGCAAGTAACCGCTCCGATACTGTTCATACGGAACCTGAACACTGAGCTCCTCCGGAACAACCTCGACCGGGACCGCCTTCCGCTGCAGAAGGATGGACTGCCTGGCATAGCCTTGGGATGACCCGCCTCCGGGTTGGAGCTTGGAGGAGGCGACAATGGAGAGGATGATACAGTTGACGAGAATGTACAGGTAAGGCGGCCTTAGCCACGGGGCAACCGCACTGCACACGGGAGGGAGTTGGTCGACAACGAATTCGGCGATGAGAGGGAGGCAGGAGTGCAGGAGAAACGCGGAGGGAAGGAGGAAGGTGGAGAGGAGGAGGATCCTGGGAGAAAGACGAGAGGTTGAGGCGAGCATCCCCATTTTCTTTAAGTGTCGGTTGGAGAGGAAAGGAGAAAGGAGAGGAGCGTCCAAGAGTTTGGGTGGGGGGAGAGGTTGAGTTGAGATGGATGATGAGACGTCTGTAAAATTAAATCTTAGGAGGCAATGCGAGGCGAGGCGAGGCGACTTGGGAGGGAGGGAGGGAAACAGAGGATTGTTTCTACGTTTTTCCGCAACAACTGGTCTGTGAAATAAATTGTCATCGTAGAGATTCAAACTTGAATTTCCAAAATGAAATCGTGTCAAGTGTTTTCTTTTTTTTTTTTTTTGGGATAAAATTTTTTTTAATAAATATAAAAGTAATAATTTAGGAAGCGGCTAACGGTATGTGCACGTAACCGTTACGTTGTTTACTAAAATCGACATTTTTTTAGTAAACTTTACTAAAAATCGATCATTTTTAGTAAATTGTTTAGTAAAAATTAGTATAGTGTTTAGTAAAGTTTACTAATTTTTCACTGTTCACAGTTAATAAAGTTTTCTAATTTGTGTTTAGTAAAGTCACCCGGCAATTTCCAGATTATTTTAGTAACTGTTTACGAAAAATATCGGTGATTTCCACATTTTTTTTAGTAACTTTTACTAAAATATCACTATTCAAGTTTAGTAAATGGTTACTAAACTTTTTAGTAAATTTGGATTCGCTTTCGAACGAAATTAGTAATGATTTACTAATTTTTTAAGGAAAATTAGTAAATACTGTTGAACATAGTAAAATCGTTTGTAAATTACTAAAAATGGTTTTTTTTCGTAATGTTTTACTAATTTCTGAGCGAAATTTTCATAAAAATTTAGTAAACAGTTATTAAATTTTTTAGTAATTTACTAACCTAAACAGTATATTCCGAACATGGTCATTGTGAAATTACTATTTTACCCATCGCCGCCGGCTTCCTCATCAACCCCCGTAGGGCTCCCAATCCCATCCTCTCTCCCGTTCACGTTACCATCACCTCCGAGGGAACCTCCCTAAAAATCGACCCGGATGGAATCCACGAGACCACCGCCCGATTCCCCAAAAAGAAAAACCTACCCGCGACTATCTCCAATCCAATAGGGCCGTCAGCATGGAGACAGTAATATAGTGGGGACAACAAAAGGTGGGAACTTTAACTAGGAGGTGGATCCCGATTGGAATCATGGGAGATACCCGTTATTAATTTACTAACTGTAAACAGTGAAAAATTAGTTAACTTTACTAAATACTTTACTTATTTTTACTAAACAATTTACTAAAAACAGTCGATTTTTAGTAAAGTTTACTAAAAAAAAGTCGATTTTAGTAAACAATGTAACGGTTACGTACACGTACCATTAGCCGCTTCCAATAATTTATTATTTCTGTAACATTTTCTCCATGAGAGACAACTTATAGACCAACCAAATGTTCAATTACATTCAATGTTTTCCGGAGATATATAGCAATGTTAACAACAAACCCTGTGTGGTTGGTAGGACAACACAATTTTCTTCTTTTCATTTTGCTGGAACAACAAATCAAGTGGTCTTAAATTAGTGGCGTGTTATTTTCTATGCTTGGGGATGGATGGGGGGATGATGGTATTATTTATTGATCACAAGAAAGAGAAACATTTGGGGGGAGAGGCCTAAATCAGACCTCACCTTGGATTTGCTAATGTTATTTCCTCCACAAAATTAAAACGTACGAGAAATCAATGCCACTTTTTTTTTTTTTTTGGATTCTGCATATAAAGTCGTACAAGAAAATATTCGTTAAACAATATCCTTAATTAATACGTTATTTCTAATCACGAATTCACTTGAAAAAAATTAGAGCGTCCTTCGAGATATTTCTAACACCGAGTTAAATGTATTATTAAGAGAATTTTAAAATATTTAAAGATTACTACCTTATTTTATGAAATATTTGCAAGACCGAAAATTATTTTGGAAGGGAGATCGGTTCGTTTGCTACCTGCCTAAATCGTTCGAGTTATTACATAAGGTTGCCTTGACCCTGATGTTACGACTGCTGCTGCTCGTTGGAAAAAATAAATCTTCCCATAATGCACCGTGGGCAAGTAATCATTCGGCATCTCTCCATTGGGCGTGCCGACGAACAAATCTGAGCCAGACATGTGTCTCGGACCCGAGCTCGAGCATGCAAAGGCAAAGATTTTCACCACCGGGAGGGAGCTAGGTAGGTCACGTAAATGCAATCTTCCTGCCGGTGGAAAGTCTTCAAGAGGATCCACCGACGGTGACTTTCAGGAAAATGACACCCCAGGATTCTTGGAGCAACAAGAAACAGCTGGTTTTCGTGTAAGTTGAGGGATGTGTGATGATGATCCTGGTGGCATATATATCAATCAAGCACTAATATCTCTATTCCCATAAATGATCTCAACCTTTATTTGCTATCAAAAATGATCAAACAAATGAGTCCCCAATCTGTCACTTTGCACACTTCTCGCCTAAAAGTATTAATATACTTCGCCAATGTAAAGGATGCTAACCCTAAACCCTAAACCCCGGATTTAGTGCCTCGCTAACATCCCTTGGGTCGAGGAGGAAAAATCGTAGTCCTTCCTGGTTTGTGTGACTGAAGGAGATGCAGCAGGTGGAGTAACTTGATGGCCGGCGGCAGCGAAACCATTGCCGGAGGCCCCTTGACCCGCCATGTAAAAGCTGATTTGCACCACAATGCAAAGGCAATTACTAGATGGGAAAGTTGTACAATTTCCATTCTATTCTAGAGACTCGGGCTGGAAATTGCATAGGCATGCCAGTAGCATCACTTTGGCAGATGTTGAATAGAATATTACTAATAGTTTATGAAAATTACATAGTCGTTGGATATGGAGAGCTCCCTGACGGCCGTGATGATGGGGCCACGTTGCTTGCATTGTATTTACAGAAAAACGTGTAAGAAACAAATTGTGGATAACAGGCACAGCCACGTATGAGCCTCATTCAATCATTATACCTGCATAAATGTCTGCGGCTGTGTCCACCCAATGGCTTTGTTGTTGGAATTTGAAAGCCCATATTTGGCCAATTCATGTTTGGAAAGTTGGCAGCCCCTGATCCAGATTGCGGAGCAGTGCCATTCGTTGCTTTTGCTGCAGCAGCCATGAGAAACGACTGCTGCTTTGCTAAAAGTGCAAGTTACTGCTGTTGCAAGTTTGCAGCAGCCGATGCAGGGAGTTGACCACCAGCTTCATTAGCAGCAGCCATTTGAAGCGACTGCTGCTGAGCAAATATTGCAATTTGCTGTTGATGCACCGCAAATGGAGAAACCATATTGGACTGCATAAAGAGTTGATGTCGTTTTCAGTGTTTTATTGACACAATCAATCTGTAAACATTGTGGCTACTTACAGAGTGAGCAGCATAGTAAATCATTTTACTAATATCATGTAGAGACCATATTGAAAGGTTCAACAGGGCTTATGCCAAGATAAATGGCTGAGATAAGGGGTTACAAACAAATCTTAAAACAAGTAAGGATCACATACCTTCTCAAAAAGACTCATGATGTCACCTTTGACATCCTTTTGTGGTTTCTGGGAATCTGGGGTGATTGGAGAAAAGTCCTCGAATAGATACGCAAGCCCTGAACTCAAGGGCGTTGTAACATCTGCAGATTTTGAAGTAGTTTGCTCTTTCTCAGTGACTGAGCATGCACCAGCAGCTGCAGCACAAAAGCAAGATCAAATTATCACACCACAGAGCGACAGTAGCAGCACCAGCAATTCAGTCGAGAAAACTGCAATTCAAACAGAAGAACAGGAGAGGAATAAGAGAATGGAGAATGCATGACATACACTGAAAACCTGCCCAATCATCAGCGGGAGCTGCTGCTCCCTCTGGAAGCCTGCTATCTGAACTATCTACAGATAACAAGTCGAAAAGGTCAGTGGCAAAATCCACATTGGGTGGAGAGACAGCAGGACTTTTTGCAGTTGCTTTTCTCACTTCAACAGGTGCCGCAGGTGTCTCTGGCTTTACAACCTCTTGCAATCTTGGAGCGTGAGATACCAGTTCATCACTGGTACACCCTCCCTGATATAACAGTATGTAATAGCTAACTGTTTATTCAGAGTAATGAGAGCTGCAAGGTACCAAAAAAAAATACCAGGTGAAGCAATGGATATGAAAGCTTTAAATTAGGGCATTCATTCTTCCATTGCATGCAATCATCAATTTTCTATCCTAATATTTGAAGTAAAGAGTAGGACAGAGATGAAACAATGGAGGCATTTCGCGACATTAGGTTTTATCTGATGTGCTCATAGGTAGCTTGCAAACCATAGTTAGAAATGTCTATTTGAAAAGACAGCCTTAGGTTTACCCCTTAAGGACAAGTTAATACCTGCTCCAGTCCTTTTGGAGGAAGAGGAACGCTGATTCTCTAGAAAAAATGGCATGTCTTGATCCAAATGATTGGTTGCTCATCCTTTCCTCACGTGGACTCTCACATTCACTCCCATTTTTCTGCCCTTTCTTTCACCCGGTCCTTGCCCTTGCATGGAATCTCTCCCTTCACAACCTCCAAGAGGTGGTCTTCCATCCTTAGGAACCCATCTTTTCTCTTCATATCTAGAGAACCAGAAACATTCCGCTTAAGCAAACAATTTATAGAGGATAGGAGACAAAAAAAATGAGGATTCCAGGACAGCACTTCAGGTAATTAATTCACTGTCGCAATACATACTTGCATGAATGAAGTTTTCTATCCCAACTCTATCATAATTTGGAGGCATCTCAGCTTCCCAAAAGCTATTTGCTCTCTCCTTACCCATTGCTGCAAAGAAAACATTGAGCACTCTACATAAGTCTCCCACAAGCAAAGTAACTGGGCAAAAAACAAGTTGCTTTGTCAACTTGTTCTGAAAGCCACGTGTCCAGGGCGGCAGATCGAACCTGCAAGACAGTCAACAAAAGGACTTCTGTAACATATCATGTCCAAGATAATGAATTTTAGCAAACTTCAGTTGTCTGCATGCAGGATAAGCTCTTCCATTTCCAACAGAGCTCATCACAGGCTATTCACAATGCATTGACAATTAGAAACAATCCAAATGGGAGCCACCCATTTCTACATTTAGTTGAAGCTTTTCTTGTACACGGTTCTTCGTAACCATTGGCCAACAGCTTTAACGCTACAAGAGTCATTCTCAATGCCAATCAGGTAGCCTTCCCTCAGAGATATTTATGAGCATGCAGCCGGCGACAAGATATAGATAAAGTACCTTTGATATATGCATACCGAGACTTCTATGGATTCCTGAACACTGCATGAATATAAATATGCCTAAATTTACACTTGCCCATCAGGGACCTCTGTGACAAGAGATAGAAAACAGTGTTTTAGAAGCTTCAAATAAGAAAAGGAACCACGCTACAACATGGCGCCCTCCTTATAAGCTGTTGCAACAACTCTGTCGCTGCTTCCGTTTTTGCTTGATTAACCCATGATCGAGTTTCGTCTGCCAATAGCATCAACTACCAGAGAAGACCTAGCTACATGTTCTGATACCACTTGATGTCAAAACAAAAGGTATAGCTGAACAGTAAAGCTGAAAAAATTATCTTGGGGAGCCAAATTGAACTTACTCAATGCATGAGAGTTCAAATTAAAATTATATAAAAAAAATTTGGACAAAAATTAAAAAATAATAAAAATTTTAAACCAAAAATTAAAATTTATAAAATCAAGAGGAGTCATGGCACCAGAAAACACACCAACAACGGTCACGGCTCCACCGACGGTGGTCATTGGCCAAAATCTATACCCAACCTATGGGGTGATAATTACCACCCTTCTCATGTACCTCACTCTTTCTCTCTCTCTCTTATTGACAGCATATATTTCCCCTTCCCCCCTTAGTTTTGTTTTTCTAGTTAGTCTTCTGTCTATTTACAGGTAATGCATCCTTTCTTAGTTCCTTTTCACATTACTCGTAAACACCTCTCACTTATTACCTTCAAGAGTCCCTCTTGGTCCTGTCAGCCCATCACGAGCCCCGTTCCCGATGGCCTCATCCTCCTAGCATCATTTATCCTGCAACAAAATGCCACCCCCACATGTATGTATGTATGTATGTATGTATGTTTTGGACGCGTATTCCTTCCTTGGGGTTCCTGCTTTAAGCCCAAGCTGTGAATGCCCGTCCGACATTATATCAATGATCGATAATCTTTGAAGATGGTGTGATATATTTTGTTATCTTTCTTTTCGATCTATTGTTCCCTTGCAAGGTTCCATTTGGTTGCACGGAACAACTGACTTTGCTTTGTTTTTCTTAGGTTTTTTCCCTAGTACAGTTTCTTCAGAGAAAATTGTCTTCACTCGTCCTCTTCAATCTCATTCTTATGCACGGTAACCTTTCTTGACTACAACTCCTTTTTTCTACGTAAATATAACACTTGCAATCACAATATGAGGAATTTCAAAACGCTTTTCCCATAAATGGCAAATGTTTCTCCCCCTGGAAGAATCAAGGGAGCCAATCTTATCAGTCTCATGTGACATGGGATCAACACTGGTTGATACAACAGTAAACACCCAAGGCTCCATAAAATCAGCCAGCTGAGTGCCTCGCATGGAGGACAAGATTACAAAATCGTACAACAACAAGCATTGGCCCTACACAATGACAAGTGATCGCCATGTCCTAATGTGAATGAAACCACCCTGTTCTGCCTACTTTCCTGTGGAGTGTGTTAAGAATTTGGCAAACCTCCAAAGGAATAATGATGGCTACGAGTTGCACTCAAAATTCTGATGCCTGGAAGATGGACGACCTCTACACCTACCCTTCTTTGAGCTGGCAATGCTAGCAATCAACGAGCTAGCAGAGTTCACAAGGGCAGCAACTCCCATCAACTTCAATCTCAGGGTCTTGTTCAAGTAAAGCAACCGAATATCATCTCCTTCAGTCAGTAGCTGCAGGCGATGTGCTTGTTCATCGGAAAGCACTGTGTAGAGCTGCAATGGTGGCTTTGTAAAGTCTTGTCTGCTGTTTTCAGGAAGATTACTGCTTTTATCCTGAAAGATTGCCCTGAGGATCCCCATTGTTTTCTGTCCATCATCGGGACGTTCAAGAATGACAGAGAAATTTCCAAATGCTAGATCAGGATTCTTAAATAGATGGAATAGTAAGTCGGAGCTATTCCTAATATGTTTGGGCGGAGCTTTCACCATATTATTCTGCCAACTCCCTGATGCACGGAAAATGCGTGAAGCTTCTCTTAAGCCACTTAGAAAGGCACCGTGCATGGTGGCAGGATACTGCCTGGTCGTGGCCTCTCCAGCAAAAAATAATCTGTTTCCAACATTCTCTGCAAGAATTTCATAGTCTTTGCCAGAAGAATTTACTCTGATGTGGGAATAAGAACCATGTGACAGAGGGTCACTTCCCCATCTAGTGCAAATAGTCTGTAAGGGATCAGGGACATCGATACCTTTTGGTTTATATATACCTGCAAACAATGCAAGATGGCCCATAACGGTAGTCACAGTCCATTTTCTCTCCATATGCCCAAGATTCAAGGTCAGAAAAAAAAAAAAAAAAAAAAAAACAGCAAAACACAGATGAATCAAATTGAATGAACCGTTATCAAATTTCGGTTAGGAGAATTACAGGATTTTCTAAAGAAGGAATTATGACAGGTTTGAAATGTATTGAGAAGCATGAATACCTCGAAGTATTGTCATTAGCCTGTGAACTATAGAATATGGATTCTCCATTTCAAATGCTTCTGCTGCTTCCCCAGCCACCAGAGCAATCAGTGCCGCAGCACCGGACACTGTGTGATAGCTATAGAACAAAAAGAACTCGCCGCGTTTTTTGCTGTCTTCACGAAGACAACCAAATGTGTCAAGATCTTCGCCCCAGAAAACATAAGGAAACACCATGGCAACCTTATTAAGTAATCCAAATCCTAGTCTTTCAATTGCAGCAACTTTTCTAGGTGGCAACTCTGGTTCAAATAAGACAGCCTTCTTCTTTAAAACACCCAGTGGCATAGTGCAGAGAACTGCCTCAGCTCGAAATATTTGGTTTCCTGTGGTTACCTCAACACCTTCATTTCCATATCTTACTGCATTTACAGTCTTGTTAAAGAATATGGGAACCCCGTCACTTAGAGCTTTTATCAATCTGCCATTCCCTCCAGCAAGAAAGCAGTGGTCACCGCCCATTTCGAAAGGATCATCTTGATCCCAATATGCAGCAGACAAATTCGAAAGACAACCAGCATTTGCATACTCCAGGTTCGCAAGGTGCCAGTCGAGAAGCTGTTTTTCGTCATCATTTCTTGCCACAGCATACAACTGTCTAAGTCTCTCCAACACAGCCCCCAACGAAATATCATGAGACAACGTACCTTTGATTTTCCTCAGCTCCATAACCCGATCAAGCAACCTGTTAAATATAAACTCCACCTTTGCATCGACTTGTTCATCAACAAGAGTGCCATCAGGTCTATATAAAGGGCATTTGTCTCTGACCTTATGAAGGGGAACAGAGAGTTGTCTGGCAAGAACTCCTAGAGGATTTGCATGAATACCAGTGATTACGCTGCCACCAAGATCAACAGCCACATAGTTATCCTTTTGACCCATCTTTTGGGTATAAACTCTTCCCCCAGCACGACTTCTACCTTCTAGAATGATCACATTAAAGCCAAAGGACAATAGCTGCCTCGCTGCAGCAAGACCAGCGAGTCCTGCACCAACAATGATAACAGACCTTTCAACCGTCTCTTGTGGTGCATTGGCGGTGAAAGAGGGCAGAACACCGAAGTTAATATGCCCATTGTAAAACAGAAAATCATAGGCAGCAGAAATTAAATGCGCGTAGTCGCTACTTACAGTCTCTCTGATCTGTCCTTTTGATAACCATATCCCCACATTATTCCTCCACCTGGCGAGGATATGGTTCCTCACAACAATATAGTCATTTTGCTCTTTCCCGCCGATTTCCCGGACAACACCGGATCGAATTTCCTCCTCGACCAATGCATCGATAGGGAATCCAAGAGAGAAAGCAATCATAGCCTCGGTTTCCGTCTCCTTCTCCAACTCTTCCCGCGTCCGTTTCTTCTTCCCTGATAGGACGCCCAACTGCTTATCCAATAGCTCGTCAACCAAGTTCTCATCGTAGCTCCGCACGGCCGCTTTCCTTCTGGCAGACCGTTTAAGCACCGCACCATCAGCATTCGACCCCTCCATCGGGGTTCCCATACTATGTCAGCTTTCTGTGTCAACCATTAATCGAACACCCACGCCCATTACACCCCAACAATTCTCTGCAGCAAGTTGTCCAACCAGCCATCTCGCATACCCTGGATTCCATTAATCATCATCCGATATCCAAAAAAAAAAAGAATGAGCCCCTTCCTAATCGTTCATCTACCTCATAACTTTCCAACTCCATCGAAAATCCAGCAACGAGAACTAAATCTACTCTACGCAAAACAAATCATAAGCAATACGTACAACAACCAACGGAGCTTCATCAAATTGAAGACAAAAAATTCCTCAACAACCTAATTCTTTCTACTACCGAGGATAAAAATTGGGAAATTCCAAAGGGAGGGAATCGATCACCTTTTCTCCAATAGCCGAAACACAAACAATTGAACGATCCGATTTTGGTAGGTTAGGGTTTTTGGGGAGCCGGAGCCGGTTTTCCTCACAGGATTTGGAGGGAATTATGATGGGCTTCCGTCACTTGGGCCCATCTATTGGAAAACCGACTAGAGTGGAATTCCAAATGGGCCTATCCGAAATCCGGCCCAATAAGATCCACATCAACTTCCAAAACGGTTTTGGCGTGGTGTGCTGTCGACGCTGCTTTCCCCCCCATTAATAGCGAAAATCAGATGAGTAGCGAACCAAAAGGAGAGAAAAACAAACAGCAAATATTTGACTACGGTTCGTGAACATATCTATATTTTCACTATTTTCAAATTTTTGGTCACTCGCTTGACTAAATAAAGATATTAAATAGTTTTTTCGTAATAAAAGAATATCGTATTTATCACCAAAATTGAAGGTCTTCTCATAGAGTAATAATTTATTTATTGTATAATTGGCAATTTAAAGTTTTATAAATGTTGTGCCTAGATAGTATTCTCGGATATGTTAGGAAAAAGTATAAATTTCATATTTAATATCTTTAATGGTTTACTTTTATTGGAATTGATAAAATTTAAAAAAAAAACTAAAAAATTCATTATTTATTGAATATTGCATATGGTCGAAAATGTCATATAAGATTCATTGCTTTTCACCCCCCGACAACTACCTCTTGATTTGTATAAGAACGACCCATCCACCCAGTAATGGACTGGATTATAGATCTACCGATATTCCATTTACACAAAGTGATCACTCTCAAGCAATAGGATCAATGAAGACTCATGGATGGGGAGGGGGATGAGCTCGTAAAATCCTCTCTCAACTTCATGTGTATTCCACTTGACCTTAAGCTTGGAGTGAATCCACACTTACCCTTTGTTTTCGATAGACAAGGCCTCCAAAATGCTTAGGAAAATCCATGAAATACTGAAAGGATATGATCACCAAACATGATCGAAAGGTATCTTCATATGTTAGCTAATTAGGAGAGGTAACAGCCTCGACATTAGGACGTGTTCATTTGTTTTTTACTTAGAGAAAATTTACCCTCTTATGTATATATATCCTTAACATATTAGTGTGAGATTATACGAACATCCCACTTCCAAAAATTGCATATTTCACCAGGATTTAGGACTTGGAGTTCAAAACCCAAAGTCAAAGAGCGTGCGGGACTCAAATAATGAGTTTTGTTACTTAATAATAATGTTAGATTAATCCTTTGTTTAACGATTTTCATCATTGACACCGATTTTGCCTAAAAAAATTGGATAAACGCCGATTTCAACCTCCAAAAGAGAAATTAGTGTTTTCATTTTTCTCGAGCAAAATCAATATTTGAAATACCGATTTAAATATATTAGTTAAGAAATTTTGAAAATAACAACATTATTTTGTAAAATGTTTTATGAACCAACAACTTTTTCCTAATTAGTGTTAACATTTCACAATTTATATTATACGGTTTCGAAATTTCTGAAATAATGTCTCGAACTCGAATTTTATAAAATAGAATTCATCTTTGACACAAAGAAGTGAATTCAGGGTGCCAACTCATGTTTAATTATATCAAAAATTTTAAAAATTTGTGAATTAAAAAAAAAGAACTCCAACATGAAATCCATTTCTTCTGTCCGTTCAATGGGGGGGGGGGGGGGGGGGGGGGGGGTTTCCTCCACCATGGAATTCTGTGGGGTCAGTAACCAATGGAAAATGCAAGTCCGGTTGGTGATGTGATATGGCATTCCCTTGAGATCCCAGCCAGCATAGGCATGGGTTCATCTTCATCCATTTCTTGTTTTGTTTTCTTCCTCCCAAGTTGCAAGAGAATCTGATAAAATCGATTGTGGATCACAAGTGTGCAGGTCCAACAGAAACTCCCGAGGTCGAGATCCAACTGTCATCCAGAACCAGGGGATCATCCATCCATGCAAATGAGATATAACCCGACAGCCTCAGTCACCCCGAAGTTAAAAACAGAGCGACTTAGTTCTTCTGCTCGTGCTTCTCCCCCATCCCCGCCATCAAGGATGGCGTCTTTCCACACACGAAGCCTGATTCCGCTCCCTAACCTCAACCCCACAAAGGCTTCGGTTCCCAAACCTACCAAGGTCGCAGCTTTCTCGAGAACCCATGTCAGAACGAGCGGTAACAGAGCGAGGTTCGTTGTGAATTCCGTGGCGGAGGAAGTAGATGTTCTACCCGTGCGAAGCGGGGACAGCACGGACCAGCAGGAAGGGATGGCGGTTGACGCGAGCTTGGAGATGGGATTGGAAGGAGCAGTTGGGGCGGAGCTGGTGGGCGGGTTTGCTTCAAGCGAGGGGCCACAGTTCTCATTCGACGTCCCGTCCTCGAGTGGCGGCGGCTCCTTGACATCGGCGGTTGGGAAGGACGAGAGGGAGGAGATGGAGAAGTTGGTGGATCGGAGCATCAACGCCTTGATTGTGTTGGCCACTGGGAGTTTTGCCACCACCAAGTTATTGACAATTGATCACGACTATTGGCATGTGAGTGGAAACTTATTTCCTGTTTCTGCTTCTGGGGCGAACTAGGGATGAATCAGGTGTCAATCGTATCTTAGGATGATGAATTGTGGTTGGTACTTGTTGGATATGTGCAGTTTTGAGGTAGTAGAATGCTATGCTTCTCCATGGTCCAAAGTGAAATTCATGTGACCATCTCAATTCTTCAGGAGCCTTTTCTTAAGGTTTCGGGTGGATAAGCGAGATTGAGGCTAAGGACAGGAATTTTCTCTTTGCAGGAGGATTGTGAGGATGTAAAAATTGTCTTGTGCAGGCAATTTCATTGATACTCTGCAATTTTCTGCCTTCATGAATTGTGCAGACAGATAATGAGCTGAATTATCGTAGAATTGTTCGATCATTGATGAAAGAAGCAAGATGATTGATGACCTGTTATACCTACGACTGAGGCATTTTGGTTTTTCTTAATGTGTTTCTAGGGGTGGACTATTTACGAGATTTTAAGATACGCACCTCAACACAACTGGAGTGCTTATGAGGAAGCTCTCAAGGCGAACCCGGTTCTGGCTAAGATGGTCATCAGTGGTGTGGTATACTCCCTCGGTGACTGGATCGCACAGTGCTTCGAAGGGAAACCACTGTTTGAATTCGACAGGGCAAGGATGTTTAGATCCGGCCTCGTTGGATTTACTCTACATGGTTCCCTTTCTCACTACTACTACGAGTTCTGTGAGGTGATTTCTCTTTCCACACCTCGATTAGTTTCTAGAGTTGCACGGTTTGGTAGCTTCTTGACTTTACCCCCTTAACAGGCACTTTTCCCTTTCCAAGACTGGTGGGTGGTACCAGCGAAAGTAGCATTCGACCAAACCGCCTGGGCTGCACTTTGGAACAGCATCTACTATACGGTGGTGGCTCTTTTAAGGTTCGAGTCGCCGGTTGCCATATATAATGAATTGAAAGCGACGTTCTGGCCTATGTTGACAGTAAGTAAATACTTCCCACAAGTTGCTCCACTGTCACTCTTCTATTCCAGGTTTGTTTCATCATTACAACTCATGCCAATCAGCTCCAGTTAACAACTATGATTCATGGCCTGTATGAGTAAAAATTATCCGATGCAATTAGGCGGCAGATCCACTCTAGAAGGCATCTTCAGACGATATCTCTTGGTTTGCTGTGTGCACTGAGACAGTTTCCCATTCTATTATCCTGAATGCTGTACAGGCTGGGTGGAAGCTGTGGCCATTTGCACATCTCATTACGTACGGAGTGATTCCTGTGGAGCAAAGGCTTCTTTGGGTTGACTGTGTCGAGCTCGTTTGGGTTACCATTCTCTCGACGTGAGTATAACCATCCCGACAAATTCCCGTGATTGATATGGGTTCGAACTGGCATATATAGGATCCTCTCTCTTAATGATGGTTTCATTTCTTCCGTGGCCAGATTCTCAAACGAAAAATCAGAAGCTCGAATGACCGATGCTCTGGCTGAAGCGCATCCCAGCCCGCCGTCCCCGAAATCTCTTGAGGTACTCGACATTCACCCTCGTGAATTCCCATCATCGACCGCACCCTCATCCCCCCATGTTGTTGTTATAGGAATGACACGCAGCAGGAACATGTGGAGGAAGGTAGCATCGGGGCAATGACCGGCCTAATCCTGGAGCCCGAGTTCGCTACCAGTGCCCGATCCGTGCCTTTGAGGAACTAAGAATTGATAGGTGATTTACGATGCATTCACGCCAACAATAGTTACCCTTGGAATTCGCTATACCACATATTAACTTGTTTTACTTTTACCTGTGCATATGGCCCAAAATTGACAGAAATCTCAACATCAAAACTCCAAAATTGTTGACCTCGTTTAACATATTTAAGAAGAAAGAACTATAAATCTAAGATGACAATGACGGTGGAGATCATCACGATCTCATATTATATTGTTTCAGTATATTTGAGTATTGTGGAGCAAAGGCGCAAAAAAGGCCTATTGGCGAGAGGAGAGGCGGTTCGTAAACAAGTACGAATCACTTCGTATTTTTTAATGAAGCAGTGTTATTGAGCCTCGTAAAATCGAACGGGCTTTGGTTCGTATAGTACGAAGTAGTTTCACAAATTACGAATCAGTTCGTATTTTTTTACGAAACAGTACCTTTGGTTTCATAAAATTTTATGGGTTTTTATTCGTAGCACAATGTAAAGTTTAACTAAAATAATTTCGTAAATTACAACAGAAGTACAAAATTGTAACAAAGTATCAGAATCTAAACTCTAAACCTATAACGGAGGACGTAATTACAACGATTCAATTTCCCATCCGAGGATCTGTTTTGTATTTTCAGGATTATTTTCCCTTTTGAATCAAGCACGACTCCTCCGAGCAAGACATTCCTGAGGGCATTGCTCAGGGCTGTTGTGCTGGTGGTTTGTTCGTACTCGAGTTCGCGACCTTCATTCGGCTCCGAATCATGAAGCCAAGACTCCATTGCCCTTACGTTGACTCTACAAACGCTCAGTATGGAAATGGTTAAATTTCCATGACCCCTCGTATTCGCCTTGGAACTCGACCAATCAGGCAATATCTCGGGTATCGAAGACGAGGCCAAAGTGGGTCTTCTTCTCTAAAGGAAAGAAAGGGGGGAACTGTTCCGTAAAAAAGTACGAACTGGTTCGTACTTTACAAACCAAAGCCCGTTCGATTTTACGAGGCCCAAAGGTATTTTTTCGTAAAAGTACAAACTTGTTCGTATGTTCGTACTTTACGAAACTATTTCATAAAAAAATACTAGTGATTCGTACTTTATGAAACAAATTCGTAATTTACGAATCAAAACTCGTTCAATTTTTACGAGACCCAATAATATTGTTTCATAAAAAAGTACAAGGTGGTTTGTACTTTACGAAATTAGTTCGTACTTTTTTACGAACTGGTTTTTACTTTACGAAATCAGTTCGTACTTTTTTCTGAACCGGTTCGTAAAGTACGAAATAATACCCCACTATTTCATAAAACTTAGTATTTCGTAAAAAAGTAGAAACCACGGATTACTGTTTCGTACTCACGTTATTCACCGCACACGGTAGAATAGCAGAGATGCGCCTTTCCCTGCATTCAGGCGAGCACCTGTAAGAAGTAGCCGAAAGTTCAGGACCGATTGGGCATTTAAACAATTAATTATATCTTGTGCTGCCCTACCCCTCTCTATCCCTCAGCGCCCCTTCCCCTCCCCTTGACATGTGCTTTGACGGTGACTGTGATGTTCTTCTTCGGTCCTGTCCGAACTATGATTCTTGCTCTGCTTCTTCTGAGTCGATTAAATGGTATTTTTGAGTAGTCTAGTCGTAATGTGCCTTGATTTGTTGGTGTTGTTGATGTGTTGGTGGTATTGGTGGTGTTGGTGTTTTGCCTTAATCGAAAGGCTTGCGAATGAAGCGTCGTGGTGTTGTGAGTCCTGGACCGAGGAAAACGATTGAATTCGGGTTGGATGACGTAGACACGTGGACTTGTAATGAGATCACCAGAGGCCGAAAGGTGGCAGGGGATGGTTGGGGGGCCACACCCCACGGAAAGAATGCAGCGGTGATAAAAAGATGGGAGAGAATAATTATTACTATTATGAAATCGTTTTACCGATTTTTATAAAAAAAAAAAAAAAAATAAGTGCGTATGATGAGAATACAATAGACTGCTTGGAATTAATATTCGCTCGTCCAAGCTAGGGGTGTTAATGAGTCGGCCATGCTTGGGTAGGATTATAGTGTCTAAGCTCGAGTACAAGTCTGACCGAGCTTTGTTTAATCAAGCCCGGACCTGAATCCATCCAAAAAGTTTTAGGTCGAGCCCGAGACTGATCTCAGCTCGAGTTCGAAATTCTCCTAAATATTTTTCAAAAATTCTTTAAAAATTTTGTAAAAATTTAAATAATTATTTTAAAAAAGTTTTAAAATATTTATTATTTTATTTATTTATTATAAAATCTGTCGAGTCGGGCTGGACCGTTCGTCAGGTCCGTAAGTCAGCCCAAGCCCAGATTGACTATCAAAATTTCAAGCTTGAGCCTGAGCCCGAGCTTGTGAAGCTTTAATTTTTTTCAAGTCGGGTTCGGGCCGAGTAGTTCGCGAGCCGGCCCGGCTAATTAACACCTCCTAATCCATGCCATTCTAATTTCTTTATTGGGAGATGTAGCTATTGGTCGATAAAGTTTCGGATGAGTAGGTTTCAGACGTATAATTTAAAACTTACCCTAAATAATTTGATTTCTTAATTTCAAAATTTAGAACCTACTCGTGAATTAAATAATCACCTAAAACCTAAATTGCCCCGGTTTCCGTGCCGGTTGGTTCCGGTTCTTCTATACAAAATTATCTTACATAAAAAGACAACTCTGTTTACACCCTTCACGACATATCTATCACTCCTCTCTATCTCTATCAGCGAGGAAGGAGGGCAATCAACATCAAGATCGTTACTTTGGATTAGCAAGAAGAAGGAGAGGGTTACCATTTTGCACACCTTGATCTTTCTTTTTTCTTATTCTTCGATGGACACTTTCTATCTCCATCTCTACTCATTGCATATAATAACTAACTAGAAAGAGAAAAAGAGAGGAACTCAAACAATAGACACCACACCCTTTTATTAAATTCACATCACAAAACCTCCTCCCCATGACAAAATCAGACCACCCAAAAAATAAAAACAAATATAATTAAAGTTCGGGGTGACAATGAGTCAAGCCGAGATTAAATCTTTCTAGGATCGACCTCAACTTGATAACAGAAATATAAAGCTCGACTTCGAGCTCAACCTCGATTCAGTTCAATATTACAGAGCTCGAGTTCGACTCGATAGGCTCAAATTTACATCGAACCTAAACTCGGCTCGACAACTCGAACATAGTTCACACGTAGCTCGAACTCGGGTCGATTGGCTCGAAATTATATGACAGAGGGAAAAAGACCTTTCGAACTTCATTCATAAGCACTCACATCCACAAATTGATAGCATAACTACATAAGAACCATTCTAAATTTTCTAAAACAACCACAAATAAAAAGTCCGCGCTTATAAAACATATCCACAAGAACTATCCCAAAATTTCCAAAACAACCACAAGCCAGATGAACCACTTTCAAAATATCCACTTCGAAAGCTTAATTAGCACATCCTAAGAGTGCCACGATGACATCACCTCCATTGAATAAAATATATAAAGGATATTCCAATCATCATAACAATAATCATTATAACAATCTTCATAACAATATACATATCTAAAAATTATAGCTAACAAGTAATGATACTTGATATTGAATTAGACATTGGAATAAATATGTCCTGACATGTTTTGCCTTTCTGTTAAAGAAACAAAAAGGAGACATGTGAAGCTCATAATATTGACACAATTAATGAATAATACAATTCTCAAATTTGCAAGCTTATACATAAGAAGCTTCCTTTTTCATTCGTTTTCACCCCATGTGAATGTCGAAGCCAATTTTCTCCACAAAGCAATGCTTCTAGCGTGTTTTGAGAAAGGGAGAATGATCAGAATCGATTACCCTCGTTCCAACACTAAATGTAGCTTCTGAAGCCTGAACTTATTGGGATGGCTAAAATATCAACTGCTATTCTCGACAAAATAGGGTAATGCACCCGATTCATCTTCCACTAATCAAAAAAGATAAATCCTTAGCAATTCACTTTATTGAGACGAATTTTCTCCAAATATTCAACCAATTCAGATTTTCTTAGCTCATAAGTCTCAAGTTTTTCGCGATATGATTCAAAATCATCCCAATTTTATGTAATATTTGATTGGCCGCCAACAATGCTAGAAGAATCCAAACCTTCAGAATTCAACGAGCTAGAAGAGGCCTTAGAAAACTCCACAACATACTCTTCATAAGGGTTTTCAATGGCTTTACGACCAAATCCTTATTCTTTGAAACATCTCTTTCGGAATAAAGCTTTTGAAAACAGAAATCAATTGCCATCATTTTTTTGGCTTGGGTCAAGCACAGCAACAACAACCATCAACAAATTGCAATCGCCCCAATAGTTACTTGCTGATACCTCAATAAAATCATCTTGATGATCTACAACAATATCCAAAGCCAATTTTACCTTTTGAACTTCTTGAAGATACTAATTTGAAGTAGTGTATTCGCTATCTGAAATAATCTGTGTAGCTGTCCAAAATGGCTCCAACAATGAACAAATCTTTGGAGCTCTATCCCAATCTTCCTCCAAAGGGCAATAATCAAACAATGAATCCCGTTGATATAGCATTTTAAAAGCATCTTGAACTTATCACACAACTAAGCATATCAAAAGTTGAGTTCCATCGAGTTTTGCAATCACGAACTAATTTCTTTTCTTTCAACTGTAGTTGTTGCACACACTCAATAAATTTGGACAGCCTATCATCAGAACGATTCACATATTCCGCACTTTGCCTCACTACTTTGATGATTTTTTTAATTTCAGCCAACCCATCCTACACAAAAAAGGTTTAGCACATGCGCACAACATCGACTATGAAATAACTTTCCTTCACCCAATAGTTTCCTTTAGACATTTGATAGCCGCATCATTATTAGATGAATTTTCAATCATAACAAAATAAACCTTGTTTTCAATAATCCAATCTTTCATGCATTTAAAAATTACATCAGATATTAGAATACTTGTTCTTGGGGGTGGAATATGAAAGAAGCTCAACACCCTCTTTTGTAACTTCCAAGAGCTGTCAATCTAATGCCTAGTGACAACCATATACTCAATCTTTTGTCTTTGATTTCTAACAACTAGTTTTCAAACTGATTTTGCTAACATCTCTGAATATTCCTTTTCAACTTTCTCTTTTCAATATCATAAACTTTGATGTAATATGCCTTGCCTGTAACTGTCAATCTTTTTCCATTCAGGCATCCCTACCTTCATCAATATATTGAGACCCTCTTCATCCAAAGAAAATGGATGTTCATGCATCAAAATTCAATACGCAGCTGCCTCCCTCATTTGTTCCATGTCAAACTTTCCCAAATGCAAAGCGGGAAGTAGAAGTTTAGCTCCATCGATTAATGAAAAATTTAGTGAGATGTACCTCTTTAAGTGAGATGTGCTTCCCAACTTAACAATTGTTAGAAGATGGCGACAATGAGATGACTTAGCCTTCTTCTCCCCATTATTCGATATTTCTTTAAAATCTGTCCAAACCACTGATATTTTCCTCCTTTTATTATTTTTATATGTATCTTTTACTTCTATATCTTTTTGTACTACAGTAACTTTTTCACTTGCTGAATTAATCTCTATCGCTTCCAATGCACCAGTTTCTTTTTGAAGCTCCATTCCCAACTCATTACTTTCAGCAACAGCACTCCCTATGGTTGGTGTAGAAGATGTATACACCGTAGACATAACGATCAAAACTAATTCAAATACCAAAGGTAAAAGGGAAGATTAAAACACATTATAAGAGAAACCAAGACAAAATATACAAATAACTAGTAAACAAAACCAGAAGAAGTCCCTAGACAAAACACGAAGAGATGTTAACTTCCAATGTTGTTGATGTAGCTCTCTCTAGGTAAGAGTCGTCCTAGCAGAAGAACGGCAAAAAAAATTATATAAGATTAGATTATGTTTTAAGTACCAGAATTAGAGAAGGAAGACAAACATTATGAAAGCATAAAAAGGTGATCTCTAGACCTGAGTGAAGACAAATGTAAGTGCAGTGTGAAATGGTCACGGGGGCAATAAACATTTTAAATCTAAAACATCAATAAGGGTATGATCCGATTGTCTACATACCCTCTAAAAGAGAGATGTTGAATTCACGATTAATCTAAAGGAAAAACAGAAAATTAACGATAGCCGACTTACTACAAACCTTAGGAGGAGGCACAACTTCCCAGCCGCACCAGAGTCCCCAATGAGTAAAAGCTTGAAAAAATAATTATTGCGAGAAGAAAGGCAAAGACACAAATAAGCCACACAATTCCAAAGATCGAATCCAAACTATTTCCATTGGAGTATATATATATATAATGTAAAACTAAGACCGTGTTTTGTTTTTTTTTGGTAAAATATCGAATTTTAGCCCCAATTATCGGACTATTTTCATTTGTGGCAACAACTTTGTTTTTTTTTTATGGCCAGAACTATAGCATTCATTTTATATTTGGCCTGAACGTAACGTCATCGGTGGATCTCGCCTATGTGGACTAATGGCATCACTCTCGTGCCAACGTAGCAACAAACGTGGATCAAATAATTAAATTAGCCAGAATAAGAACCCGACCCAGTGGATTATCCCCAAATTAAACAAAAACCCTAAAAAGCAAATGGGCCATCCTCCTCCGAGATGCCTACTCAATCCAGCCTTCCCCTGCCACCACCATCTCCCACATTGTGTTACGAGAGGAAATGTAATTGCAGGAAGAGTTGGAATTGGGGTGAAGCTGGAGTTGAAAACTGCTGTAATTGCTGGAGGAAGCTGTTGCTGCTAGAAGCTGTATTTGCTGGTGGAAGCTGTTGGATGTTGCTGATGTGGATTTGTGAAGCTGAAGACCGGAGTTTGTTATGTTAGTAGGTGGGATTGGGCTTATGATTCGTTGGGCCATTGGGCCGTGTAGGTGGACTAATTGGTTGTTAGTCGGTTATCTGTATTAAGTGGAAGTTAGACGGGGGAAGCTGGTTAGAACTATTCTGTTAGTGTTGCAGCTGTGCTGCTGGTAGTGGTGCGCCGGAGGCGGTTGATGAACGTGTGGATGATTGCGAGGGGTGTCGGAGGCCAGTAAACACTGTAATCGAAGGGTGATTGATTGATGTTGCTGTTCTTGTTGTGTATGCGAGTGGTGGAATTGTTGATTGAGTTGATTGATTCATCTATTTCACTGTTAAACTTCGAATTCTCAAATCTGTGCGGATCACATTGAGGCCATCCTCCTCCGAGACGCCCACTTTCGCTTCCTCCCCTTGCCCCCCTCCGCCTCCCGCCACGGAAGCCTCTACCGCGACCTTGGTTTCCCCCGTGGCTGCAACCCTATCCACTTCGCGGGCCTTCACCTGCTTCTCTTCTCCACCCCACTTGTCGGTAACAAGGTCCACATCGGCCTAACCCCGAACTTCATTGTTGTTGCAAAAACTTATTCAGTTGTTGTATTATTGAGTTTTGGTACTGGCTTCTTCCCTTATTTGATTTTGTAATATGTTTTTTAATACAGATTAGGATGAAGAAAATCGACGTTTGCATGCTTATTGGCGGGTCATTCTCTCTTTCTGGTTATGGTACGTACAATGGGGGTAGGATGGTCAAGTATAAAGGAGTATACTGTGATTTAATTGGTTACTTCACTTTAATTGCTTTTGCCAAGGATTCTGGATTTAATGTGAGGAGAATGTGGGTAAACTTTCCCATAGTGAGGGAACTTAAGTATGCTAAAGAGGTGATGGAGTCATAGATGGATGTGAATATGGGGGTAAGTTACATATTTATTGTAAGGGTAATGATACGGTTGAGGGTGAGGCTGACACTGAGAACATGAGAGGTGAGGCTGATAATATGTCTGACGATATGGCTGAGGGTATGGATGATGACGTTCTTGGTGAAATCGAAGTTGTGGCTGATGATATGGCTGAGGGTGCTGCTCAGTACATGATTGTGGAAGTTGTTCATGAAACCGAAGACATGGTTGATGATATGGTGGCTGAAGGTGAGGCTGATGAATCGGCAGACAGTGAGTATGAAAAATCTGATGACGATACTGTTGATGAAGTTGGAAGAAAGAAATTGAAGAGCAAACTTTCTTTATTTGACCCACGGTGTGATCACATAGCCATATGTTTTAAATCCGGTATGTGTTTTGTGACTCCTAGACAGTTACACATTGCTGTACAACAATATGCCATATGTAACGGATATACTCTTCGTTGGTCAAGGAGTTCTAAAAGTAGACAAGAGGCTGTGTGTGAGGAAGGGTGTACTTGGAGATTGTATGGTTCGTGGTTAAAGAAAGACAATACATTTCTTGTGAAATATGTTCGTAATGAGCATAAATGTTGTCGTAGCATGCATAATCCCCAAGCAACAACACAATGTTTGGCTGAATAGTTTACTCAAGATCATATTCATACAATCGGTTGTTCGACAAAGGAAATACAACATGAGATAATGCAAAAATTCACCTTAGAGGTACCACTAATGAAAGTATATTAAGCTGGTTGCTTGTCGGAGAGAATGATAAATGGCACCATTGAAGATCATTTTAAGGGGCTATGTTCTTATTTGGCTGCCTTGAAAAGAAGATATCCAAATAGTCGATTTGAGTTGTGTTGTGATTTAACTCGATCGACGGGCTATTACACCACCTTCAAGAGATTATTCGTTTATTTTCGACCACTTATTAAGGGGTTTCTTTCAGGCTGTAGACGTTTCATTGGTTTTGATGGGACGTTTATAAAGCATAAAACTGGAGGGATATTGTTGACAACCGTCGGTAAAGATGGAAATGATGGAATTTTTCTGATTGCATGGGCTGAAGTAGAGGGTGAAAATATAACATCATGGAACTGGTTTATGGCATTGTTGTTCGAAGAACTAGGCGTCGGAGATGGACATGGATGGACCTTCATGAGCGATCAACAAAAGGTACTTCTTATTATTATAATGACTATTTTTACATATATTTTCTGTTTATTACAGCGGCTGGTTTATGGCATTGTTTTTATATATATTTTCTGTTTATTACAGGGGCTGCTTGCTGCAAGTGTTAATTTAGCACCAGAAGCTGAACATAGAAATTGTGCGAGACATATATATATCAAAACTAGAAGTGTTTATTACAGAATCTGAACAAATGCTCGAGATGTAGACAATGGGGCCATAACAAAAGAACTTTTTGATACTGTCATATGAGCTTGTCCTTTTGACATATGGGAACTTTCCTTTTGACAAATTATGAAGCTTAATCTTCCTGTATATTTTTTTTATCAGATAGTTGATATTTTGTCATATGAAACTGTCCTTATGACTTATAAAAAGCTGACCTTTTCAAAATACATATGACACATCCGAAAACCATAATCGCAATGCAACTCAATTTCTGGTCTTTCATTTTCAGCTTCTTATATTTGACAACTTTCTCTTCCAGTTTCCTAATTTATTCTTCTATAGCTTGCTCTCTTTTATGCATCACCTCAACTTTTCCTTCTAATAGTTTTTTCGTCTCAATAAGCTGTAAAATGACTTCCTTCTATCTCATTGGGAAATCATAATCGTACCAGTCGAAATAGCCACAATCATCTTCCTATCATGCCAACACAACAGATTAGCGAATCAGCAAAAAAACATTCTTATTACGAGGTAAGGCATAATCTTAACTACCTTCCATAGCGAACAGCGAAAGAATTACCGGTTGGGATTCGATTTACTCCAAGAGGTGAAAAACGCTGCCTTATGTCCATACTTGCATCGACGCCCACGAAGGTCAGACATTGCAGTCATGGAGTTGCCACTTGTCTGGCTCATCGTGAAACCAAGACCTAATCCCTTAATAAACAGAAACCAAATTTCAGACCTGGCGACGAGCCACAAACCCATCACCATCCCTTATAGAAGAGGGAATAAATTCACAAAATAGGATGCCCATCACCATCCAAGCCAAGAACCTCATCTTTTAGCAATAAAAACCTCACCTTGCTCGCGCGATGTTGTCCTGATTGTTTTCTCTCCGTCTTCCAATTCACAAACATAGATTTAGGGTTTTGCAATTTTGGGAACAACCATCGGCCGATTCAGAATTGGGCTCTTATATTTGATCCACGTTTGTTTCCACGTTGGCACGAGAGTGATGCCGTTAGTCCATGTAGGCGGGATCCACCGATGGCATTACGTTCAGGCTAAATATAAAATGAATGCTATAGTTCTGGCAGTAAATAAAAAAAAAACAAAGTTATTGCCACAAATGAAAATAGTCCGATAATTAGGGCCAAAATCCGATATTCTGCCTTTTTGTTTTAAACAGAAGTGTGATAGAAATGTTGTATAAATGCAGAGAGTATCACGTGGGATAGAAATAAATGGATGCCCATCTATTCTAAGAGTCACGGGTCTAACTGCGCTTAATCTTAAGCTCTCACTTTTACCTTCTTGAATCCATCTTGCTTCATCTTTTATCCAATTCATCCACGATTTCTGTTCGTACGCCAAACATATCGGTTCGAAAATGAAGTTGAAAGTTTTTTCTCATTCAGAAGTTATTTCGAAGATTCAAAACCCTTTTATATTCCCAATTTTTCATCGTGATAGTCCAAATCAGAAACA
Source organism: Melastoma candidum (assembly GCA_023653495.1). Taxonomy (NCBI): domain Eukaryota; kingdom Viridiplantae; phylum Streptophyta; class Magnoliopsida; order Myrtales; family Melastomataceae; genus Melastoma; species Melastoma candidum. The sequence continues at coordinate 13,151,012 of CM042889.1, read as the reverse complement.
CAAAATCGCGACCTTCACTAAACATGTAATAATACTTCATTTTTAAAATAATATATAGGATAGAATTAACTTGTTTAGACAATTTTTTTCTCCATCACTGCAAATATTTGATATATGCAATTATTCTCTCTACCGTTCAATCTACTTTATTGTATTATGTTTGATTAATCATTTCAAGACTCAGATGACTAAATTCGAATTTTTAAAAATTTAAAAATTTACTTATGGATTTTAGTTGAAGTGAAATTAAAAGTTCATTACGATACTTTCTTAAACGTTTGGATAGATTGAAAAATACATTAAAAAAACACTGTATTTTCTAAAAGGAGTTTGAAACATTGTGAATGTGAAAATGTATCTCGTAAAAAAAAAAGAAAAATAATATTTTGCCGCCCGCACAAACACCGCCTAAATCCAAGGAAAAGACGCGACATCATCGGCAGACCAAAGAATTGGCTTTTGAATAAATCTAGCTTTTTTTTTTAACATATATCCGGCTTTTACGCGTCGCGACAAATGTACTTAAAAATTACATTTCTGATTTGACGTCTTATCTACGACCCCGCTCACCCCACAATAAGTCTTGTGCTTATCCTTTAACACCCTCCCGGGCCGTCATTCACATTACCACGAATCTTACTTTTGTGAAACCGAGAACAATCAACCTCGAGGATTGTTCCTCGTTAAGATTAGTCTGAAAGTTTTGTTTTTTTTTTTCTAAATACGATAAAACGTTTAAAAATTTATAAAAAAATGTAAGTAGCCGTATTTCTTGACATATTTCCTTTCAATTTTACTTACCAAGTCAGAAAGTAGGTACTTCTTCCTTACAAAAAAATACATATATTTTCTTTTAATTTTATTTACAGAACCAGAAATTAGCGAATTCCTTTTAAAAAAATAACAAATATTTTCTTTCAATTTTATTTTTCATTTTTTTAGCCAATTAGCTACTTCAATCGGGGACTTCATCCTTCAACCTATAAAATATTTTCTTTCAATTTTATTTACCATTAAAATAAAGTCCTTATTTACCATTAAAATACAAGAAGGAAATCGCTACGCTTATTTAAATTAAAAGTTGTTACTTGAAATATTTTTTTGTTATATAATTAACAACCACAAATAAAATCGCTATCTCTATTCGACTTCCTTTGGCGGCTAGTTAAAGTAGCGTTTTAGTTAAAAAATTCGAATTTTTATATATAAGAGTAATAATACAATGGAATATTCCTCCATGAATTCCTAATAATTTTCCCATTCCATTATTTATTTTTGGATGTATAATTAATTGCATTACACAAATAATTTGCAAGACTAGTCGAAATGGATGATGCAACCCCCCAAATGTGCTGCTAATTACGAAACTCCTCCTCGTCTAAGCAAACTCCACTCCTAAATTTGGGTCGGCGTTAGTAGGGAAGATCAAACAAACCTGAAGCCAAAACCCTCCGACGTTGTCTTGACTGCCGTGGTAAAAAACTTTGCTACCTAAGTAAAAGAAAAACCAACCTCTACCGTAAATACTGTCGGGCCAAAGAATTCCAATTATTTACGAGATTTCCCTTCCCCTCCCTCAATTGGATCGGATTGTGCGTGTTATCACGGATCTGTCGGGTAACTCGTGTTCTTGGCGAATCCGAACGAGTCACCGTGGATGTAACCCCTGCTGCCCCCTGTTTGCTGCGTCTGCACCCTGCTCTGCACCTCGCTGTTGCTGGGCGCTGCCGGAACGTAATAGCCAGGGAGGATTGTCCCAGGGTCGTAATAATGATGGCTTCGCCCGTAGTTAGCCGGTCCTTGAGGTTGTGCCGTTCGGCTGCTCAATCCGTTGTGAAGGCCGTGTATACTGGACCAACCAAATCCGGCCGATCCTATGTTCTGGATGTTGTTGGGTTTCTCATCCTCCTTCTGTTGCTCCAACGGCATGGAATTTATCTGGGGCAGGGAGAACAGCTGGTCGTTGATCTCTGAGAATGATTCTAGCATTTCATTAAAGGACGAGGAGGAGGACGAATCCCCGTGGCTGTGTTCCTTGCTTGAGCTGCTTGATATGGATTGTTTGAGCGAGCCGGCATTCTTCTTGTAAATCCGGCAAAGCACCCACTCGTCTAACTACATGAATTTTTGAAAACAGACCACGATTAGCACTTAAAAGAAGTAGCATCCCAATCCATCACCAACAAAATCAGAGGATGGGCACCGAGTTGGAACATGGCTCCACCTTTGAGCTTCCGCTCTTGCGGAAAGATTCGATGAGGCGATACTCGTGCATGATCCAATTGGTCTTGGTCCCTCTTGGGGCTTTTCCGACGTAAAACACCAGTGCTTTCTTGATCCCCACTCTTCTGCCCTCGGTCGAGATAACCTTATCGGTCCCTGTCGCCTTCCAGTAACCTGACCCGGCAACCCTGTTCGGCCTCAACCCATTCGGGTACTTCCTGTCAAGTGGACTGAAGAAATACCACTCCTTTTCCCCGAACAAAGCCTTGCCTGCATCCACATCCACCACCGCGCAAACCACTTCCTAAGACTAAGTGTTCAAAACACATTGATGAAATCATCGACTAACAAATAGGGGAACTTACTCGGCAAGTCCCAGGGATCAAACTTGTAAAGATCGATGTCGCCGATGATCTGCAGGCTGAAATGGTGCCCGGCAACCTTCTTGCACAGGTACTGCACGAGGAGCTCCTCATCGGTCGGGTAGAAACGAAATCCCGGCGGCAAGCTAAGTTGTCCGAGCAGGTCGTTCTCGGGGACAACCATCACTGCCTCTTTTGAAAATCCTCGATGCCAATCAAGATGAATATCTTCCTCCCTGCCTTCAGGAAACCCCCTTCTCTTTTCCCTTCCTCTCTCCTTGTAACAGAGGGAATGAACCGTTGTTTATATAGGCAGAGCGAGAGAGAGAGAGCAGGGTGGGGGTGGGGGAGGAGGTAAAACATAACTAAGTCTTGCATTGACATGACATCATGAAACAAAAGCATTGAACTGAACTTGCATATATTGTATTATTAACGTGCATATACATTATTCATGTGCAGAAAAAAACCTCGTACAATGAGTGTGATAGTCTTTGTTTGTCCTTTTTAAATCGGGGACATGGGCATTGGCGTCCGTGTATCATGTGGATGATGCATACACCAATTAAAAAAATTATATAAAAAAAAAATACTTAGTTATTATAAGTGGAGGAATCCGTTTGTCACACGTTATGGAACGCAGCGCAGCGCAGCCAACATTTTCAACCTTCCGATGAGGGGTCAGAGCCGTCCTTATCCTACGGGCAGAGGGAGGGACAAGTGGCGGTCGTATCTGATCTGATCTGATCTTCCAGGAAGTTCACAGATATCACCCCTCCGCTGGGCCTCTTGTTCAACGATGATAATTCATGGGGCGGGAGAAATTATCATCAAAGGTCAAGCACAACATGGCGACACGTGTCGACATGGGTGATGTCGTTGATGATGATAATTTTTCCGAGTTTGGTCATGAAAAATTGGGTTGGAATGGTCTCCGTAACGGAGTTTGGCCAAATCCAAATCCCCCCCCCCCCGTAGCCGACTTTCGGACACGTTTAAAACTAACTCCCCAGTTGGCAAGTCCACACGTGGAAAAACTGATGGGGTCCGTCGTATCGTTTTCATTTGTCATGAAGGGTGCTTGGATTTGAATTTTGATTTCACACTATAACAATTTACATTCATGTTAGAGAATTTGCCTTTTAATTATGAGGTCCAACGGTAGTTGTTAGGATTTCGTGGCAGATGAGAGAGAGCAAATCGTTTGATGGATATAAGAGTGTGGCGATAAAGAAATGATACGTGTTGGGAAAACACGGAAAACACTTCAATGTTAAGTTAGTTTTTGTAGGTCGAAGGTTAGAAAGGAACTCAACCTAAGTTTGTACTTTATTGTTCTAGTGAAATATTCTTTTCCGTCCGTAAACGTAGGTCGATTGACCGAACCACTTAAATTCTTTGTCTCTTTATTTTTCGTTAATTTTTTATTAAGAACCGAATCTGATTCGACTCGCTTCCGAAAGGGTTCCGCGTGCGCCAATATTACTAACTTAAGGGAAGAAGTTTCAAACTTTAAGACTTGTAAATTACCTCCGGATGTCGCCACCGTATGCGCAGAAAGCTGCATGATTCATAAATAAAGCAGCCGATGGGTTTTGACCCGTTCTTAATATATATTGAAAAAGCAGTAAAACTTTGAGCAGTAGTAGTAGTATTAGTTAGTTAGGAATTTCAAGTCGAATATGTCTGCGGCTACGCGACCTCCGTTGTTTTGTTTAGATGGGGTCGGACCTTTGAAGTGGGCTCAAACATTCCCTGCTGGATGCCCAAATATCAGAATTTGGGCTTCACGATACTGGGCTTTATCCCCTGTGAATTAATTGGGCTTCAAGGCCCGCTTGGGATCCATGCGATTTCGTCTCCGTTAATGTTTTCTCTGGGCATGGTTGGCTTCTAATTGTATATAGATGTATTATTATTCAAAACCCCTGAACACGACATAGTATATGCTCCATTTTCCGGAATTGAGATAGTAGGAATTCACATGCTTCGGCACTTTGACTATACTGGTCGGGGTCGCGTGCTTCGGCGGTGTCGTTGTCTGTCCGCTTAGGAACTGAACCCACTGAACGACGACTGCGAATAAATTGCTCGTTGAGTTAAAGACAGACTAAATGCAAAAAGTTGAGACATGGACTTGGTCGGTACCTATTGGTTAGGCCTAATGCTGGTCGGCTCCAGGAAGGTGGATTCTAAGAAGCCAAGCCCATGCAAGGTGGAAAAAGTTAGCCGAACATACGATGTGAGCGAGCAACGGCCCACCATCAGGCAAGCAAGCAAAGTCATCTAGCGAGCATTGGGTTGTCAATCACAAGTCAAGGAGCGAGAACTGGCGAGCATTGGGTTGTCAAACACCCACGTTTCCACCAATATGGGGTTGGTCCAAGTGGTAAGGAGCTTGGATTCGCTTAAGAAGGTCTCGGGTTCAAAACCTACCGTACGCAGCCACCCCTGTTGGTAGACTCACCCACCATAACCAGGTGTCCTACCCGGGTCGAGTCCGGATTAGTCGGAGTGAAGCTCCGAAAACCGCCTCACCATCCTGTAAATTAAAGAGTTCAATCCACAAATCAAACACGAACCACCAGCAATTATTGCAGTGGATCATTATAAATACAACCATTAGGATAGTTTCAAGGACATGAATCATCATTCAAAAATTCTAAAAAACTTAGATTGTCTTTTAAGTATCTGACTATATTTTTTGTGTACTTAAGCTTCTTATTGTGAATTATTTATTTAGAGTTAATGTCTCTGTTTCGATTTTTCATTCTTTCGATAAGAACTTGTTGCGTTTTATAAGAGATTGATGACAATGATTAGAGTCCCAAAATCGAAGAGTTAGCTTTTCAAGAGAAAGTCCATGTTGACTCCCGTGGATGTAACCCCAGCTGTCCCCGTGAGCATTATTATATATTGATGAAAGCGGTTTTCTTTAGTTGATTTGATCTCATGTTTATTGTTAATTTGTAGGAATTTAAGTTTAATATTGAGAAAAGGATGTCTGAAAATAGAAGTGGTAGATATTCACGTTCTTCACCCGTACTTAAGCGCAACATTCTAAAAAATGCTTCTAGAGCCAGGGATGATGTGAGTTGGGAGTATGGCGTTACTGTTGATAACAATCCCAAAATCGTTAAGTGTAAGTATTATGAGAAAAAAATTATTTCTTTATGTTATTAATGTGATTTATTATTTGATATCATGTATGTATACATATGTGTGTTCAAATCACAATTTTGTAAACTCTTTCAATTTCATCTACAATCCTGCGAGTTACGATCTTACGGACCCTTTCCTATTCTACGTAGGATCTCAATTTTGAGAACCTTGGCCATAGTAAGTCTACCTGGATGGGGGCTATAGTAAGTCTACAATCCCAGTAGGTGTACTAAGATAAGGTCCATAATATTTTACAAGTACAATCCACGGGAGGTTCTACGAGCCCACGGTGGATCTTCTAGAGATGGCCCATAACAGCAGGTCTACAGACTAACTTAAGATATGTTTAAGGTTGTTTTTGTTTTCAATTATAAATATTATTATGTGAATACAATTCAATTACTAAATACTACACTCCAAACATTTTTGTCGTTCATGTTTAATATACCCGACGTGTTGCGATTCTCAACATTTCCATCGTTGAAGAAAGGTACGGAGTAAAATCTCATCATCAAGTTATGTTATTTTGAGGGGGAAGTTCGTTTCCTAGGAAGGACTTATGCGGGGGAGTTTCGCACAAAGAAAAGGAGAGACTCCTACCGGTGTAGCTCTGGTCTGGTCTGTCTAGGTCCATCTCTGTCTTCTGTGGCAAGAACTCACTTTGTCGTGAATATTGTTACTTAAACAAACAATTTTTAAGTGGCGCTCGAGAATAGCGTAACACCTACTCGCTGACGTGGACATTCGCAGGAGAGTAAAATGCATGAGCCTAATCAACCTGGTTTGGTGTTTTGTGGGGGCAGCCATTCTCACCGAGGTCGTAAAAAACTTAAAAAGGGACGGACCAGTAGTTTGGGACAGGTAGTTACAAAAAAAAAATTATGCAGAAAATAAGGATTCTCTTTTAAAAGAAATCTCACAACCCCCCCCCCCCCCCCCCCCCCCCCATACCACCATTCCCGCATGAAACCAAACTCGGTAAGTAAACCGAGCAGTCGAGTAGGCACAATCCCAACCACGGCGGGTTTCTCCATCCAACCGGGCTAACGAACACATCCTCCCCCCCATGTAAGGAAAAAGGAGGGGAGAGAGAGATGACAGTGGGAGCAGATATCGCGATGGCTTTGGTGGGGTTGTGGGCATTGTGCTTACGTCCGATGATCGTGAGGTACGCGGCGGAAATGGCGGTGGTGTTGGGGAGCGCGATAATCCGGATGGTTAGGGGGAGCCCCTCTTTTGCCTTCTCAGCTTACCAACCGTATTCTGATTTTTTTCTTTGAATTGGAATTGGAGGAAGCCCCTGGATTTTTTCCTTGATGATCTAGGGGACACCTCCTGCCCCCCTTTTTGTTCATTTCTTTCTTGTTATCTATCATATAGGAGAATCTTCCCCATGTTTTCTTGGTGTATCAATTTTATTTCCCTTCTTTAGTGTGGCAACGTGTACTCTTGGTTTACATAACAATGAATGAAAGAAAGCACATCGCGTGGGGGGATCCATACAAAAAATCGAGTAGGATGGGGCCTCGCCAAACTGCCTCTCATTCCTACTAATCCCATTGTTGGTGTGTGTGTGTGTCGTGTTTTTAAATATTGCTGTCTGAAGCGCTCTTCAATTCCTCGAAAGACTCTCGTGTGCATGTCGTAGAACTACTATAAAGTTATAAAACAGCTAGACCGAGCCGGAAGTGAGTATGTACGTGTGATAGATGCAGCATCGGAGATCCCAACTGACATTTCATCATTGACAATGACGCATAGGGCATAATACACTTGACGCGTTAGAATCACATCTAGACTTCCTTTTAAAATAATTACGTCGGATCGACGGGTCTACCGAATACCAATTCTAAAGACATACACGGGAAAATTATGATATGATACTTTTACGTATCTTAAATAATGAATGCTTCAGGAGTATTCATCACGCTGCTGCTGGTCTGGTGAGCTTAACTGCTCTTAGGTTGTCCTGACGTGCGAAATGGGCCCCTTTGAAAATGGTCCAATTGTTACTGTTGATATGGGATGGGCGTCCACGATACGACTCGGATCCAGTACATTGGTCGTCACAAGACCCTCTAACTCAGTTCTAAGTTAGGCGTATCAAATATAGGGCCTGCTGTAGGTAGCTCAAGACGCGACCTGGTGAATCATAAATATCCAGTTCGTCCCTCATCTCCTCCAAACAAATATTCATCTTATCCGTTCTGCCCATTGCCCTCGTGTGCATATGCATAAATATGTATCGTCTTTCGCTCTCATTTCTATCATCCTGATCGGTCTCTCCTTGTACGGCCTCGTAAGAAATCCTAGGATGATTAGTTTGTGTTTTGGTTTAAGGTTTTCATCTGTTATACAAGGAGGGGGTGAATTAGTGTCAAATTCCAATTCATGATTTTTAACTCCTTTTCGACAAACCCCACAGCGGAAGAAAGCTTATGTATAATAGCACCGTAGAGACATGTTTCTTTAAGACATAACGTACGAATGTGGTTGCGATTTGTTTGATGGACGCAAGACTTTTATAATGGTTCGACAACTTGCCTACATCCATTCTTCACCCAGAATTTGGATGTTATCACTAGGACTTAATGTAGTACAAGGTGATACGTGATCAACTTTTTATAGCACAGACCAGAACGTTCTGCATAATAGATGCTGAGTTGCACAACATATACCAGAAGGTACTGTATCAAATGTGTCAACCTTTGACAGCACAGACCAGAACGTTCTGCACCACGGATGCTGAGTTGCACAACACAGACCAGAAGGTTTCGTATCAAAATGCGTCAACCCTCTACAGCACAGACCAGAAGGTTTCGTATCAAAATGCGTCAACCCTCTACAGCACAGACCAGAAGGTGACTGATTTTCACATCATAGACCGAAAGGTTCTGTACCACAATGACTAGGTGCACACGTTAACGTGACCAACAAAAGTAACCGGTTGTCGGACGTTTCCCTCGGGCGGTGTCCTCTCCTGCACAGCAACCTGTCGTGACTTCCTTTGAGACTTTTCACTCCGGCGGCATCTCCACCTGCATAGCAATCCGCTGCGATTTCCACAGGACTTCTCACTTGGGCAGTGTCTCCACCTGCACAGCAACCTGTTGCGACTTCCCGTGCGAGATCCCTCGAGAAGCGACTAAGCAGACACAAAACCCCTGCCAAGGTTCTCCTACGTGGTCCGTCGAGACTACGGCTAAGCAGACACTGAACCTTTGCCCAAGGTTATCCTGCACACACAAAACGTTACATCACAGAAGCTGGTCAGTCCCCCACCTTCTGTGCTCCTAGCGTATCTACCCTTCTTTTCGGCCCACTACACGTTGGCCACGCCAACAACTTGCCACACGCCTGAACCGTCTCCTGTAGCCTCTAACTAAGAGTCCCTCGTGGCCCCCAGGTCACTCTCCCAAAAGACTTCACCAACGATGCAGTCTTCTGCAGCTAGCGTCCCTCGTGTGTGACCAACAAGACTCAAACGAACAAAAATGAAACGATCACAAGATGATGGTACAATCCCTCTGGAGTTTACACTATGATACACGACCTAAAATAGGTGGTCTGATTGGTGGTCAGATTGATCCATAGAAGGTTGAAGCCAACCTTGTAGAACCTTACCATAAATAGGTGATATATTTCCTTTAATGGAAAATATAATTACTAGTATGATTATTTGGAAATGTAATCAAGGGATTTTGATCGGATTATTATCTTGATCAATTCCTTTTATTTTTTGCAATTAAATAATAATTTAATTACAAAAAATTTCATACAAAAAGTTCTCAACGTGAATAACCTCTGTAGTGTAAATGTTCGACTTTTATTTCACAAAAGGTCAAGGCTGCTACATTGCTTTCTTATGCCTTCTCTCTTCCTAAGGAGGTTTGTCTGTTTTTCCTTTTCTCTATTGTTGATCCATGTTTTACTTTTACTAAATTGGGTTTTTGAACGTGATCGTCTGTTGAAGTGGTTTTGATGATGAGCATTGAGCTTCTATGAAATATAAGTCAACCCTCTATACGACAGAAGTTACTCATGGTGGGAACCTTCTGTAAGGAAATATTTTTGTAATTAATAATCGAATTATCCAAATTGATCAGGATAATTATCTAATCGAAATCAAATGATTTCATTACCAAATAAATAAAAAGACTAATATATTTCCAATTGCAGGAAATAAATTATCTATTTATGGAAGGTTCTACATGATTGATCATATATCATACAAATACTATCTTCCATTAATAATTTTTAGGTTCCACATTTTAGGACGTGTATCATAGTGTAAACTCCAAAGGGATTGTACCGTGAACTTGTGATCTTTTCGCTTTTGTTCGTTTGAGTCTTGTTAGTCACACACGAGGGACGTGAGCTGTAGAAGGCTGCATCGTTGGTGAAGTCATCTGGGAGAATAACCTGGAGGCCACAAGGGACTCTTGGTTGGAGGCTCTATAAGACGTTGGTGGAGGCGTGCGACAGGTTGCTAGTGTGGCCAATGTGCAGTGGGCCGAAGAGAAGGGCAGATACCCTGGGAGCATAGAAGGTGAGGGACTAAGCAGATTCTGTGGTGTAATGTTCTCTGTGTGGAGGATAACATTGGGCAGGGGTCATATGTCTGCTTAGTCGTAGTCTCGAGGGACCACGCAGGAGAACCTTAGGTAGGGGTTTTGTATCTGATTAGTCGTTGTCTCGACGGATTGTGCACGGGAAGTCGCGACAGGCTACTGTGCAGGTGGGGACGCTGCGGGAGTGAAAAGTCCTATGAAAGACGTAGTGGGTTACTGCATAGGTGGAGAGACGCCGCCGGAGTGAAAAGTCTATAAGGAAGTCGCATCAGGTTGTTGTGTAGGCGAGGACACCGTCCGAGGGAAACGTCCGACAACCGGTTACTATTTGTTAGTCACGTTAATGCATGCACCGAGTCACTTTTAGTGCAGAACCTTCTGGTATGTACTGTATAGTTACCTTTAGTGCAGAACCTTCTGGTATGTATTGCAGAAAGCTTATCACACATCCCTTTCTGTATCGCTACTATGTTTCGTTTTACAGATAACAATCCAAATTCTGGGTAAGAGTGGATATTGGCAAAGCTTGCCGAACCACTATAAATATCCTTGCGTTCATCAAATCAAATCGCAATCACATTCGTATGTTCTGTCTTACATAAGCATGTCTGTAAAATTTTGTTTTACATAAGGTTTCTTCCGCTACGGGGTTTGTCGAAAAGGAGTTAAAAATCTTTAATTGGACATTAACACTAATCCACCCATCTTAGTGTAACACCGTCCTTCATGGATTCATGCTTGTTAGGGGATTCGTTTCCGAGCAGGTTAATGCCGAACTGAGGCGCAAGGTGAGATTTGATCCATGCGGGGTGTCAAAAATGTTCGGGATGCGCGTGTTTTATGTCTTGGAGATGTGATGCAGTGGGAGTATGGCCGGAGGGATGGCCAAGGCAATTGGTCAATAACTTTAGGCGGTCGTGGGACGGCCGCTTGACGTCCTGTTCTGCAATGCTGCTGTCTACTTACCAATCGCAGAGGAGCCCACATTCACAGACGAAGGATTTGAGTTCACGTGTTTCTGACTTCGTTTAAGCATAAACTTGAGCCCATAGTGGCAGATATCCATGATTAAAACAACGAAGACGCGACGAGATTCTCCAACCCAAGGGGATATGGTGGGTTGGTTTTGGGCCAAAGCCCATGGGCCTTGCCCCGGACTCGTAAGAGTAAGTCTGCCTCCCGTTTGGGTCCATGGGCTTATTAGTGGGCCTGCTGTTACAACTGGACTGGGCTTCGGACAAAGCTATCCTCCCAAAATTCACTGGTCGATTATTATTAGGGTTTTCGCTAGGGGTTTTGGATCCTTAACTGGGAGTCTCCCGTTTTCGTCTTCGCCGCAAGGAATGGGGAAGAAGAGGAAGAACAGGGAAGCAGAGAAAGGCGCAGATGCGGCGAAGGAGGATGATGTTCAGCCGGAGAGGCCGAAGCGAACGCTGTTGGGCTGGAAGGGCGAGCCTCTGCAGAAAGACGGCGAGGAAGCATCCTCCATCCCCTTTAGGAACAAGGAGAAGGTCCTCGTTACCTGTTCTCGAAGAATCAATTACAGGTGATCGAGGCGAGGGTAATCCCTCGTGAAACACGAGATTGGCGTGTTTTCTTGTTCCTTTTTTGGGCTGATTCTGAGTTGGGTTTCTTAATGCTTAACAGGTACCGGCACCTGATGCTGAATGTGGTATCTCTTTTGCCTCACTGTAAGAAGGATAACAAGGTCGAGTCGAAGGAGACTAAGGGTGCCACTTTGAATGAGCTTGTTGAGCTTCGGAACTGCTCTTCTTGCCTCTTCTTCGAGGTGAGGTTTTTCTCTTTGCTATTGTCTGATTGGGGCTTGTAGGTGTTTGTTAGCTTTTTTTCTGTTTCGGGATACATAATTTGGGTGTTTCTTGTTTGTTTTTCGGTTCTCGATTTTGCAGTGCAGGAAGCACAAAGATCTGTATATGTGGATCGCAAAGTGCCCGGATGGCCCGTCGGTGAAATTCTTGGTCAATGCTGGTATGATGTTGTTGTCAAACTCAGTCTTAGCGGCAGATGTTTGATATCGGGCTAGGACTTACCTCCGAATTAATTTGGTGTTGCAGTTCATACAATGGAAGAATTGAAGCTTACTGGGAATCATTTGAAAGGTTCTCGACCTCTTTTGACGTTTTCGAGCAACTTCGACAAGGATGCCCACTGGAAGCTTCTGAAAGAGTTGATCACTCAGGTTTGTTTTCTTTTGCATTTGAATGTTCAATGGTTTTGCTCTTTCTAATTGGAAATTGAAAGCGTCCTTTATGGTTTTCCTCTTGTCAGATTTTTGGTACTCCCAAGGGACATCACAAGTCTAAACCCTATCATGACCATGTCTTTGCCTTCTCCATTGTGGACAACCATATATGGTTCAGAAATTACCAGGTTAGTCTTATTCATCCTGCCTAGTGTGCCCATTAGTGGACCAACCATCTTACATGATGTTTTACTATACCAACTATGAGGGTAATCTTCGTAAAATTTTGCTGGCTATTGACTCACTAATAGCCTGATGTTGGTTCTGTCAGATATCTGTTCCACATAATGAATCAGATAAGCTTCCACGTGGAAGCTTGGAGAAAATGACCCTCATTGAGGTAAGCCGGCAATTGAATTGAAACAAGTTTTATAGATTTTGGAAGTAGATCCATTGGAATCATGCTCTCTTGGTGTACAAATATTTGATTAGTTAAAATCACTCAGGTGGGCCCAAGATTCTGTTTAAATCCCATCAAGATATTTGGAGGAAGCTTCGGTGGCCCAACGCTATATGAAAATCCTTTCTATATTTCACCGAATCAAGTGAGTTAACATCGTCCGAGAGCCCTCTCCCTTTCTCTTGTTATCATTTTAGCATTAGCATGAGTGAGGATATTGTTTGGGACTGATTTCAGATCCGATCATTGGAGAAGAAGAAGAAAGCTGGTAAATTCGCGAGCAAAGTCAAAGCCAAAACAAGAAGAAGGATGCATGAATTGTCGAATCCGCTTGAGCCTGACGAGTTTGCTGATATGTGGAAGGAGTAGGTTATAAGACACTAGTCACTTCTGATGGTCAATTTTGTTATGTTGCTTGTATTTGGAGCCACTGTATTTCATTTTATGGAAAATCTAAGGGATGCCGTTGCTTGAACTTCAACCATCATAGTGATGAAAGTCAATTTACATGAGTAGCCTCAATTGGGAGGTTATTTTTGTGAAGGAGAAAACGAGTAGTAAGACAACGGTTGAGCGTGGCCAGTTTAGGCATATGATGTTAGAAAGCTTTTAGCAATGGCCTTGGGCATCATTCAAGTCCCAATCCATCCAATTGGCTTCACTCCCCCTCCTTGGGATGCTGTTGACCCTGGTGTAGACATCCACCTTGAAATTCGCCCCGCACATCGCCCCTTCACTGTCAACCCTCGGCATTGCCTTCATCTTGTGCATTGGATGCTCAAAGCTCATGAGCCCTCCCTCGCTGTGGAACATGCATCCTGCCAAACACAATGCAAAACCCCATCTCCATCATCTTCGAAGTGACCAAACTGAAAGGGGGACTACTCTCTTCTTTACCTTTAGGGAAAGGGGCATATGATTTTGCACACCCTGCCTTGATCAGCTCCTTGTCATCGCATATGACCACAGAGCCGTCAGCCGCAATTCCCCAGTACAGTTTCTCCCCTCCATCAGAGCCCTGCAAGAGCAACCAAGGCCAGGCCAGGCCGCAACAATTGAGGATCTAGTAGACCGTATTACAGTCAGTCTCAAGCATGGAAGTTGGGAAAAAGAAACGAGTCCTCACAAGAGCAGCAAAGACAGTCCCGGCCTTGCTGTCATAGACGACAAAGGCGAAACTCCCATCAAGATCCTTAACAACCTGGTCGGCAGGGTATGGCCCCCTGTCCCTGAGGGTCCTGTAAGCCTCTATGACAAAGAAGGCCTCGTTGCTGCTCCTGCAGAGTCCGTACTGCTTGTTCAGGGAGCTGAGGTTGTTCAAGCTCCCCATGAACAGGCAGTATATGTCATCAAACCCACAGAACAATCTGGGAGAGATCACTCCAACCATGTCAAATGCAGAAAGGGTGTAACGCCTAATAGCAAAAGGAAGAGGTGCTGTAAGAGCGAACCTCTGGTGCTTGGAGTGAGGAGGGTTGTCGGGCCTGACATGAGCAAGAACGGCAGCATCGCCAAAGGTCATGGAGGAAGTGCTGTTGGGGTGATGAGAGAGGAACTCCTGGAGCGTTTCCTCGGGGAGTTTGGGTTTCTCGGCCCCAGTTTGGGATGCGGGGCTGTGGAGCTCCTCAGGCGGGTGGGCGAACGCCTTGTGAAAGATGGCCAACATTTTTCTTGTGAAGAAGGAACTGAGAAAGTCGTCTCCTCTACCAGATATTTATCAGTGTATTATTTAGTAAGTCCACGCGGGGGTGGTGGGAGTGAGTAGTGATGGATAAGATTCCAGTTTCTCGTGCTTCGATGCTGAAACCTTATCTCGTCTGTTCCTGTTCTAAAAGGCTGCTAAAATCCAGTAGCTATTGTTTTCTAGTATTAGTTATTTAAGATACTTTGTAAGCACTAGTACGATGATTTTGGAAAGGAAGTGGGTGGCTCGGCGCGGGGCTCTTTTAGGCCAGTATTGTTTGTTATCTTCTGCATTATTATGGCAGAGTTAAAAGCTCTGGGGATATTGATGTGGATAGGAGCAGCACGTAGATTAGGCTTTGGTGGGCTGTATGGGTTGGGTTGGGTTGGGTTGGGATGGGTCACCAAGAATTCAATAGGAGGATGTGAAGATGACAAGGATGGGTCTGAACAGCAGAGCGTGCCTTGTCAGAGAGAGACCAACCCTCCATCACCTTTCTTAACACGACTTCTTACCCAGTTCAACATAACTAGTTTGCCCCCTGTTACTACTACAGAGGCTATAAGGCTAACCATCACAGTGCAGATTGTCCCTCAACACAAACAACACCGGATTTACATACATATTCTACAACACAAGCTAATGACACCGTAATCGGGTGGATGCAATCAAGGACGGGGAGGTGATTCTCAAGGGACGGCACTCGCCTGATCCAACGTTTGTTGGACGAATATCTCGGTCGGCTCCAAGCAAGCCCTCAGCATGTCGTGCCCGAGTTGCGCCCTCTCGTTGTCTCCGAATCCAAACATCCGTCCCTTGTTTGTTATTACAACCGTGTGGTATAGGCCAGTGCTTATCTGGGATATGCAGTGCGTCCTCAGGCTGTCGAGGATTCTTGGCCTAAGAACCTTGTCGGAAGCTGCTCGGTCAGGAAAACCAAGGCTCCCGAACGCCATCCATCCAAATCCAAAAACATAACCGTGCTCGATCAGCACAAAGGTTTTCCTTTTCCTTGCACAGACCTGCAAAAGCTAATCACTCAATAGCCTTGCATTTGCCCGAAAAATGAATGGCTTACCAAGAGATATCCTTATTCCATGGAGATTATTATCGACACTCTTATTCATTAAGTCCAATTTACATTACTGTAAGGGACAACCAACTCCAAACCAAGACTAGTTTCAAAGAGAGAAACATCATACACAAACCTGTACAGCCAAATGACTCTTGAGATTTTCCACAAGTTCTGGAACAACTTTGTCGATTTCATCTCCATGACCCAATGCACCACAGTATCCCTTACCCCAGGTGTAAACCTTGAGACAACATTGGCAAGCTCAGGATAATTATCACTATTAGGAAAAAAGTAGAAGAACAAATAATGTTTTTGAGAAGTTTCTTCCAAGTGAATATACCTGTCCATTTGAATCAAGGGCCACGACATGCTCATCCCCAGCAGAAACACGCACAACATGAATTCCCCTTCTTCTAAATGACTGAATCATGCGTGGCTGGAACTCATTATGATGTTCTCCATGCCCAAGACAGAAATTTGATCCCGATCCGAAAGAGTAGAGCAATCCATTCTCCATTACAGCCAACGCATAGCTTGGACCAGCTGCGACTTGTACTACAGGTCCAGCTGTATCGAATTGCTCAATGACTTTCGGCACAGGCCTCTCTAGGGAATCACCATGACCGAGTTGACCACATGTGTTGCTCCCACACGTATATACCTGGCCTTTTCTTGTGAGGAAAACAGTAAAACTAAGCCCGGAAGCTACCTGGAGGAAGAGTTATCGGTTAATTATGGATCTCACTTATTGAGAAGCCTCAACTAAAGGTACTGTTAAACCAAAATCAACAATTGAGTTATCTAAATGAGATATTGCAAAGGAGAGTACCATAACACCCCACGTAACCTATCCTTGTTAAAGAAAAATGACCTGATCGCAAGGAATATCCTTGAGTGCTTCAACTAATCGAGGCCTGGGTATTACACGTGCCGGTTCTCTATGCCCACAGCAATAGGATGAATTGTCACCCCAAGTGAAAACCTGCAGTAAGCAGTCTATTTTATTATAGCAGAAATCAGTGAGATAAAAAAAAAATAGATAGTTTTCATTCATATGGCCATTAAGAAAGTTTCTAGTTCAAAAATATCCCAAGCCAGGAATCTAAAGCCTGTGGAGATAGAAGATAGAAACAATGAAACATATACGAACCTCTCCAGACTGCATAACGAAAGCAGCATGATTATGGGAAGCAGAAATTTGCACTACATGCACAGGGAATGAAAAGCTGATTGGGGTAAATGTCACACATTGTGTATCATTTTGACCAAGAACTCCACATAAGCTAGACCCACATGAATAGACAGCAGAATCTCGAAGAAGTAATGTATGATATTTTCCAGTTGTCACCTGCATCTGCACAGAGAGATTGAATAAAGTAGAATATCATTAGCTGGTCCAACAAGCAACACCATCAGCAGTGTCCGAGGAACGAACCAGAGGCTGTACCTTGATGCTATAACTCTAAGGACAACGAATCATGTGTCCGTAAGATCAACGAAGCCAAGCTTTTCATCTCTCATACAAATCACTCAAGCAAATGACATCAATTTCGGCCCAAACCTCTAGAATCTGTTTCAAGCCAGAGATACTAATTCACACACAACTCAGTTCAATTATTCTATCCACTGATTGGAGGTCTATATTTTTTAGAAAATAGAAACAATAAAAGGCATAGAAAATTAATCATACATTCTGAATTAAGCAAACAACGACAGCTTTTATGAAAAGCATACTAAAACATGTATAGATCCAAACAATACAGAAATAGTACATTGCCTGAGGAGTTTTCCACAATGCTGGATGATTGTTCCACCATTTGCAGGAACCTCAACATCCTCGTCCAGTTGCCTTGACACCTCTCAAACAGCTCCTCCTTCAAACCCAAACTCATAGGACGATAAACGGGATGAGACTCGCACACCTGAGAGGCGGCGAGGTCGACCAATGACCGGAACATAAGCGGATGACATGCCTGGCTTCCCCTAAACATCTTAGAACTCAATTCTAAGCTCACAAGGTCGACAGCGCTGAGCCTGCCGCAGCTCAAGATCTCCAGGATCAGATGCAACGGCAGATCATCGAATGTCATCGTCCTGTATCTCTCCGCCATTCCCCCCCATTAAAAAATTCATAGACTTTTCACCTGGGTAACTCTAAAGATCGCAACTTCCGACCGGGGGAGGGGGGGGGGGTGTCAGATTTTGAGGCGGAACCGAAGGCAATTAAAGCAACATATGAAGAAAGCGTCGGAATGGAGCAAAATCAGGGAGACCGAGAAGAGGAGGAGCCGCTGAGGAGGCGGCAGGTCGTAGGAGCAATCAACAGGTTTTGGAGAAGGTGATTGTGGATAAAACATCAGAATGCGAAATCAACGCCGCCGCCTCACCCTTCCCTCCTCTCAGAACAAGAAAAACAAAAGAAACTGATTCACCGTCGCAAGCCAACAAACCCCTCGCAGCTATCGCCACAACCCATGAAATCTCCCAAGTAAAGGCTAGAAAAAAAGTGGGAAGAGGGAGGAGAAACTCAGGAAGCAAAAAGCAATAGTGGGTTGATGGGATCTGACCTAGAAAGGCAGAAACTGATGGACCCCCTATTTATTGGAGGGGGAGCAGAGACCCCCAACACCCACTAACCCAACCCCCCGAGATCGTCACGAAAAGTAAACCGAAACCGACGGCTTACGGGGGATCACATTGGAATTGCGAGTAGTGAATAGAGTTTCGTAAGAGCAAGTCCTGCTGCTTTTAGCCCGGCCGCTGTCTTTGCTTTCCTTCCATTTCCTTACATCCTAAGTACCGTTGGTTTGACCACCGCGATCCGACGTGGAAGCTGCCATCATGCCACGTCAGCGAGGCGATGTTGGGTTCACGCTGCCCGGGGATCTCCCATTTTGTTAGTCTCAGTCTCCCTGCATCTGACGCATTCCCAGACATCTTTTTCCATTGACAGCAATCAATGGCAAGCAAGCAGCGATCTTGATGACAGAATCATTCCGCCCCCTTTCCAGAAAACGTGGCTCACAAGTTTCACCTTGTCGTGAGTGGGATTACAAACAACCAATCCATTGGAAGAAAGCTGGCACGAATATAATATACATCGGGCTCTAATTGGATTAGTCAGATATACATGCACTTCACATTGTAAATTCGGTGGTATTAGTATCAGATGGGGGGAGCCTTGGGTGAGTCTCTGCACCTCATTATGGTCATCATTAAGGGTTTCCATGAGGAGGGGAGGTGCATGCTGAGCAGTGCCTTGGTATTCCTGTGTGTCCTGGCAGAATGACAGGATTATTGTGTCTATCGACATCTCGACCACCCCGAAGAGGAGGGTGGCCACCACATACCCCAGAAGCCAGCACACCTGCACCCGCGGCCCACCGTCGACCAGTTAGTAACCTGAGTACTAGTGTGGACCATCCTTTAGTGAAATGTTTCCTCGCATACCGTCAGGGGGAAAAGCGAAAAGCGGAGATGATACTTTGTCGGGAGCGGATACGTACTTGTGCATGTCCAACATTAGGAAGGAGAACAATGCACTGGCAAGGCTCACGCAGAACTTCCCCAGAGAAAGAACGATGTCCCCTATCACGTTGACTCTGCCGATCCGCATTATGTTGCTGTAAATCAACTCCGGTCGCCATCTCAGACGATCTGAAGAAGCTTTTCCCTGTACTTGCGACCTGCGAGGTTCCAAAGGATTTGTTCGTACAGCATCAGAAGCATCGTAACATGTAGGAGTTCTCGGGTAGGCTAACGTACCATTATGTAGGCATTCCGATTTATGGACTTGATTGTCCACTCGATACACTTCAGAGAAAACCGAGAAGAATGAAATGTGGCCTTTCCAATCCACGCGTCCGGAGTAGAACCAGCACCTTTCAACTTCCGACGGAACGACTCGAGCATGAAGCGAACTGATTCCACAAAAGACACGACAAGAGAACCGAGAGCTATAGACCCAAGGCTATACCGTATGAGGCGCTTCATTGAGGAAAACACCGGAAGGAAAGGTACTTTAGGCTGCATCAAAAGAAGGCACGCCATACATGTCAACCAAGACGCTGATTTTTCAAAATGATCCTGATGGGAAATCAATGGAATGGAGGCATAGTAAAAGTACAGCTCGATACTTACAGATGTTCCACCGCGAGCCCAGTAATATGAAGCCACTGATCCCGCAATAACAGTGGCTGAACAAGCTATGATGAACTGCGTGGCCCAGTAACCACCAAATAGATGGAATAGAACAGCAATTGCAATATGGGGAGTGTAACGAATGCTATATCCACAGCATCGGTCACAGTTTACTTTCTTCAGAGCTAGATTGTAGGCGCAACAATTTGAGTTGCAATTGTTCTGCACCACTCTACCAGAACTCAACAAATGAAGGGCGGCTGAAAACCATAACATGTAAAAAACTGCAAGAAAAGCATATGGGGCTATCGGGAAAATGATGAGAGCCTGGACCTCTCCAATGACCTTGGCCGCCACCTGCATGAAGAATTGAGAGTCGTGTCTATCAGTAGAAAGCCAAAATCAGGCAATGTGGAAATCTATTAAGCAAATATGTGCATCAGAAAACTACTAAATTTGAAGCCAACATTCGTTTGATGACAGACACTAGCCTTTAAAACAGATGTTGCCATAAGGATGCGTCGCACAATAGCAATTGAGGTGAGAACACTCAGAGTCATTACAAACGTCGTAAGAACAGCAATAGCTTGTATATGATGTAGCTCCTAGACAAATTAAAGAACTATCAGATTGACAAAAAAGATAAGTCAATGTGCAATACAACCAAATATCTCACCCTCCCAGTTGCATGATAGTATGGATCCTGCTCTCCTGTCATAGGGGAGATACCATCATTCCCAATCCATCCAGCTAAAAGAAGAAAACCAAAAAGGTTAGCAGTTTCCATGCATTGTCCTCTGTAATATTAAACAGCTGACTATGTCAAAAGCATCCACTAGGAACAACCAATAGTTTGTCAACTGTAAATCAGAAACTCGATTTTGTAGTTTCAGCCCAAACTTCTGGAATAAAGCTGTATCCCATGCAAATATTTAAGCTCCATGTCTCTCTTAGCTAGAACTACAAATACACAAGATCCATGTCTCTCTCTTAGCTAGAACTACATCCAGAGTTACACCAGAAGATTTTCTGACAAAGTAAAGACTTGTTATGTACCTTTTAAGTAGTAAAACATTGTGACAGAAGTAATGAGAATATTAAACAGCCCCACAGTAATCCACGGCATTGCAGCTACAAAATGACGAATCAACAGGAGCCAAATTACTGAGAGAGAGAGTGGTAGAAGCCCTCCACAAACAATCAGGACAGGCCATGCTTTTCCAACATCTGCCATGTATCTCTGTACAAAAGAACTACCGAATCATAAACGCACATTATTTACATCAAAGGGGAAAATCAGACAAGTTAGGCCAGATTTCATTGCCGGGAAAGAGCAACTCTAAATTCATCTTTTCACCACAGTGATTTCAACAACAATCACAGAAAAGGATACATCGTTGTTTTCCAGAGTCTTGAGTAGCCCTACATATATAGCATTATCTCCTAATTAAGGGAATAAGAACCAGGTTTTAGTTATTTCTGG
This sequence comes from Melastoma candidum, assembly GCA_023653495.1. NCBI lineage: Eukaryota > Viridiplantae > Streptophyta > Magnoliopsida > Myrtales > Melastomataceae > Melastoma > Melastoma candidum. The sequence goes on along the minus strand of CM042889.1, from coordinate 13,129,649 downwards.
TGGTTTAAGCCTGAAACAGACAATCTATACTCTGTTTGTCTTCTTTACTTAAAAAACTAAATTCTTTGAATATGCAATTAACTACTCATTCACTGGAAGTGTCAAAAGATGCTTTAAATGAGATATGTTGACTGGAATTCACGATACAATCAAAGAATAACAAAGAATTCTGATGGAGACCTTCAGAACAGAAGACCGGGCATTGATGGCCTTGTGAATTGATCGGTCAATTAAAATGTTGTCACTAATTTGCACACCTCCCATTTGTTGCCAATGTCGTAGCGACATGTTTGATGCACGTGCTATCAGCTGGCAACTCCAATAAACTGCATTAATAATAAACATTTCCTCATTATTACCCATGTCTTCCTACCAATGGATACTTCACATAAATCCATAACAATCATTTAGTAAATCTGATTCATAAAAAATAGATGAATTTGTACAAGGGGTGACAAAAATGATGAGGCCATGTAGGAGTTTGATCAAAGGAAGGGATCGTGCAATCCTCACCATTCACGCTCGGAAATATGACTGGGTAGCAAGGACCTTGAAGCTGAAGAGAAGAATTCCTCATTTCAGGGGTCAAGAACTCAAAATAATCATAATTTCTATCTATCCAGTCTTGCATTGAAATACGGATATCTCCTTCTGGATAATCGCAGACCCAGTTCAGTGAATCCTCTGACGGAACAGGACAGTCCAACAAACATATGCTTCGAGCATCAGAGAGCTTGAATTGGCTATCCTTCAGACCACTCTGATACACTTGGTTGGGATTCAACCAGTATCTAAGTTCCAATTCTCCGAGATTGGGATCCGCATGCCTGTAGCCGCAAAGGTTTCCTTTGTAATCCAACCCGTATGTTAGCCTAGGATATCAGGATAGCACAGGTTAAAGCAAATGGCAAGACGGCTACAAGTCATAATCGGAAAGCAGTTGCACGTTGAGCACAACATCTACTCAAATGTGATTAACAAGAGGAACATAATCAGGACAATAGCAGCAGCCGGGATAAGGGAAAAGCAAAAACTGAAAACGCTTTAGCACCGTTAAAGAAACAACCAAACAAGAGAAAACACAAAACTGATGACAATGACTCGGCAGAAAGAGTCCGAACAAGGTCCCGGGTAATAGAAAAGAAACAATCTACACCCACACCCTGGAAAGATATTTAGCTGACTAATATGCCCAGTTGAGGAGCTAAACCGAGGGAAAGATCACCCCGGTCGCTGTAAGAACTTTATCCCAAGAACACTTCCTTTCCTCCTACCCCAAATATGGCCCGAAAAAAAAACATCCCGCAACTCTACCCCAAAAAAAGGCCAATGCTTTAACTTAATGAAGTCGAGAGTGAGCTACCAACGGGGCAACACGTGCAACAGATTCCCTCACCTCAAAGGGTTTCCTTTATTGAAACCGAAGCTGGAGTTAACAATCATGGCGACCCAAAAGGCCAAAAAGACGACAAGGAACCCGACATCCCTGCATTTCCTGTTGTGCTTCAAGATTCCACCCAGCTGTGTGGTGCCGTCGCTTGATGGGTATCTCCCTGTGACCGCTCCAAGAGGCCCCCGGCCCCCCATTTCCCCCAGAGTGGAGAGAGAGAGAGGAGGGAGAAGACGATGGGGGGTTGAAGTGGAGTTCGCGTGAGTAGGGGCTTAAGTTTTAGAAAGTGCGATGCGAGTAGAGTGAGGAGGAAGACAAGAACTGTGCCTTTTGCGTTCAGACAGAGGAGAGAGAGAGAGAGTGGTGTGTCTGTGTCTGTGAGCATGTGTTGAGGAATGTGAAAGGGGTTTCTTAAGAGTAGGAATCCCTTCGTCAAAAAGGATGCAATAAAGAGGTTCGAAGTGATAAGCTCTGATCAACTCATTTTTTTTTTAATTCACTTGGTAAATACGGACAGAACACCCCCCCAAAATACTAATCTTCTCGTTCCCAATATCTTAAAATAATTTGTGAGTGCAAGTTTAGGAGATGCCATTTGATTACTTCTGAGATCCATCCGGAGTGGAGGGGATTGCCAAACGAAGCAGATGGGGTGTGAGGTAACTCGCCAGAGGGACATTTCTTATTCTATGAGCTTTAGGAAGAAAAAAAAACATAAGTCCAGGAGGAGTCGGCGAGACATAATTATGACAACTCGGGCCCATAAACATGGACCAATAACCTCAATTTCCTTTGCAGGCTACTTTCTCACTCGGAATAGAGAGATCCCCGTCCTTTCTGTACAGTCCAATCCGATGATTGCGTTCCACCCGGGTCTGGTGTTAAAAGAGTGGCTGTGGATAAGAATCTCTGCACAGCAGAGAGGTGTGACTTTCTCAGGCAGAAAGAGATTTACTGGCTTGTCTTGAGATAGATGCACACTCTTCACTTGTTATAACCCATAAAAAAAAAATGGACTGGGATCATAAGTTTTCCCAGATCTTGATGAGGTACAGGAGGCTTTCATGTCACACACGCAAGTGTTGGTATAGACTGTTGTTTTCTGCTATCAGTCGATTCCAATCATCATTGAACCAGATAAAAAGAAACATACGAGTTCCCGTCTGATCCATCTGAGGGATGGATGCTGACATATTCCGACAGGAATGAGTATTCAGCATCAGCACTGCACTAGGATAAGTTATTCTCGACCACCATCTATTTCTCTTGACACCTTCAGGTGTGTCGACTCGATGGCAGCCAAGGATACAAAGAAGGGGCGAAGATCGACATTAGGTCCATGAGGGAGGAAGATGGAGGGGGCTCCTTTCGTCCGGAAGAAGATTTCTTCAGGGTTGTTTGTTTGGACTTGGAGAGAAGAGGAGCGAAGAAGCGGCGGGTACTCGATTTTTCGAAAATGAAGTAATGTTAAAATTTTGAAACAATGTTTACAAATCGGACTTTATATATCTTTGATTCATTTAAGAAGACAAATTAGAAATCAGACTTTCATAATTCCAGACTTAAGTAAACTGAAAATCAGACTTTCGTAATTTCGACTTGAGTAAAGTCAGGACATTATATCGAAAATGTTAAAATCACGTAACCTATTAAAAATATTTTCCCAATTATTTTGGAACAAGTCACAAGATGACACCCGAACTAAAATGAACGGCAAGGTGCAGGCGCTTTCCCAGCGTAAAATGGGCCAGGCCTAATATCTTAGGCCCATTAAGGCCCAAGTCCATTGACAATGCCATGGTCTTGCTTGCTTCAGATGGACACAGAAGGAACAGGGGGTCCCATCCAAAAACTGGATGGCAACGGCATGGCCTAATAATATTCAAGTCAGAGGACCAACAAGTTGTATAATCCATCCATCTGTACACCACACCAGCCCCCTCTACAATTTCCCCTTGGATGATGATATTATGCCATTCCAGTCAGAACCCCCCCCCCCCCCCCCCCCCCCCCCAAGTAAAAACCCAAAAGACACCAAAAGGTAGGACCCTGTATTGCAACTAAAGAAACTAGTAGTAGGTTAGAATAAGAGGTTATTTACTCAGATACTGGAGCCATTACGGCCGGATTTGGACTGTATTTTTCGCAGCCCTTAACTCCTATCCCAGTGAAGGCTTTCAGCAGAAGGCCTATGCAGGATGACACTGTGTTTCTGAACTGCGGGGAGCTCTGATCGCCATCATCGGCCTTTGGTCCGTTGCCTGCACCTGGCACGAGGGAACCCACCAGAGCACCTCCTATGTAAGCTCTACAGGCCCCAATGATATCAGGAGCTCGCTTCGAGAAATGACCCACCACAAAGTCTTTGAAGTGCTGCACACAGAAATAAGGCAACCATGAAAGAATTCTATATCAGCTGAATGTCCCAATAATCAATCGCTGACATGTGCCAACTCAAGAACAAACTGGAAACGGATAATCATATGACAGCAACACTTAATCATGTATATGAGGTGTCCACAATTTTTATTTTTTAGTAAACCAAGGATGCAATGTTTCCCTTATGCTAAGCTAAGGTTTCAGAACATAAATGCAGGAAAGATGCTCACGAGCTTTGATCATCTGAAGGCAGCATGAGAATGGGCAGGGAAAAAAAGATAAACCATTACCTCAGGAGGTTTTCTCATTGTAAATAACATAGTTCTCAATGAAAGAATGAATATATCTTCATTATACTTCAGCGACGTCTTCTCTCCATTTACTGTACCCATTTGGCGGGAGAATCCAGGCTCGTTAAAGTAAGGCTTTTCATTCAAAATTAGACCTTGGATGGAAACCAACACTTGTAGCATGGTTGAAGTGCCCGGCATCCACCTCTCATTTTTATTTTGACCGCCCCATGTGTTGAGAAGGCTGAGGCACACTTTTCCACATCCATACAAGTTAGGATTGATCCGAAGGCCACCAGAGTGATAGTGAACAAGCTGTAAGGAGGATTTTCATTCGTTTGTTAGACCGAGGTGAAAACAAAATAAACAGGAATCAAATGCAAATGTTTTGAAGACATACAGGAGGAATATTAGGGTAGTCTGGTGGGAAGTATATATCAAAGAAGAAAAGACCGTCATGGTACGGAGTGCCTTCAGCTCCAACCATAACAGCCCTCAAAAGATCCATTCGAGTATCATAAGCTCTTACAAATATGGAATCTGACAAGATCATGAAAAAAGATGAAGTGGTCATAACATAACAAGACCTGTGGATACGGTGTAAAGGCCTGGAAAATGAAGCCGCAATCAAACCTGGCAAATCCTTCTCCAAAATCTTCCATTCTTCCTGAATCCTCTTTAGCCACTTGTTTGATTGCTGCCACAAAGATTGACAGTTAGGCCTTACTCTACAGAAATGACCTGTTTCAGAAAGGAAGACTAAGGCTGTGTTTGTTTTTTAGCTAAGGAAAACAATGGAAAAAAAAAGTAAAGAAGAAAATTTTAAAATCCTGAGAATGTCAGATGGTCTTGGAAATCGAGTTTTCTAATAATTTCTTTTCTTTTCTCTTGTTTCCCGATGAAAACAAACACAGCATAAATGTCAGAACATCTTCTACGACTCACATTATTAGCAGCAGTACCCCTGCTATCAAAGTGATGATCTGAAACCCCTTGCACAATATCAAACTGTCTAAAAAGCTGGAATTTGTGTATAATCTCTTCCTCACTTGGCAAGCCTTCGCTCGAATATTTTTCATCTTCTTCCTTTGGAATCACATGGACAAAAGATCCAAATGGCTCCACATAACCATGATAAATTCCGTGGGGTACAGATTGTTGACTAAAACTGTCCTTGGAAGGACCTTGCCACCATCCTCCACTCATTGCACCAGTTGCAGGAAAGGGAGTAAAAGAACTTGTTTTTGAAAAGAGTGCGTTTTTATAGGCAATACCCAGAGGGTGGTGGGACACATATCCAGTATCTAATGTGCCTCCTTCAATCATTAGAGGATCAACTCCAGTAGGCATCTTTATGCCATCAGAACTTTTAATATGACCTAGTTTTCCAGAACTACTCGAACCAACATTCATCTTCTTGGTCCGGAAAGGTTCTAATAACCGCCGAGCTTTAAATGACTCTAATCCAAAGGAAAAGCTCTTGTTGACACTTTTAGTAGGCGGAGGTGGTCGACTCTTCTTACCTTGTCCAGTTGGAGTAAGTGACAAAGGGATGGGCAAATCCACGTCGAGTGGGTGAGTCCAAGACCCAGGTTGGCCCTGCGACCCAGAACTGCTCGTTAAATCAAATGTCTTCAGCGATGGGGCAGGATTTGTGGAAGAACTCTGCAATGTAGAAGTTTTATGACTAGAACTAGCAGCAACACTCCCAGCAGAAATCCAGCTGTTGTTTCGGGAAATATCAGCCCACCAAGGAACCGGTGCTTCAACCCCAGTAGGAATATCCATACTATCAAAATGAGATTGGAGCTTATCATAATCATCCAAATATTTCTCACTGAAAATATCCATATCTTCTCCACTTTTCATAAAATCAAAGTCCATGCATTCAAGTTCTGTGATTTCTTCATCATAGGAGCAAAGATCATTCGTAGTCAGATCAACTTTGAGTGGTGCATATGCACCTTTTTTCTGAAGCGGCTCCATGTCTTCAATTATTTCAACATCATCTACACAGTAGCCAAAAGCACTGCCTTTAAGGCCATCCTGGTAACAGAAACAAAACAAAAAGAAAAGCATTAGGCAAGCAGGAGAGGCATCTATCCTATTGTTGGAAAAGAAAAATTTCGGAGCATTGACTGATAATTTAGAAGCCGCAGAGCATGCCACACCTCCAGATGACTATAACCATTAGAATAATCCACGATTGCCTTTCCTTTATTCAATTGCCCAATTGTCCCACCAAGGAGAAGAATTCCATCATTATCCTCATCATCGTCAAGGTTAATTACTTCTGGAGAAGCAACCTGCATACAAGAGTGAAAATCATTTTAGGCAGAAATCAGCACAACACAATAAATAAAGGACCTAGCAAAACCAAGGATGGAGGATAAGCAAGATGGAATAAAACACGTGGCACACAAAACACATGATCCTCTGGTCCCCGTGACAGATGCGTCGCTTCGAATCATCAATTTGACCAGTTCAACAGCAGAGTATGCTTCCCCTGATCAAGGCTGGAGAACCAAAGTAAACATCTTGCAGGCGTATCTGCCTGCCCATGTACAGATTAACCCCACGACCTGATCTCGGCCGCAACTCATTCCTACCCTAAAACCCCAGGTGATCACGCAAACCCACGCACCCAACACGATCAAACCGAAAGAACGATCCCCACTAACAATCAACTCTCTCACCACATGCCAAACGCCAAAGGGTCATCCAAAAGGAACGAAACCAACCTCCTTCTGCTTTGAAGACAGGGCAGCACCGTGGCTGGGCGGCGGGATTTCCACGACTTCGGGTTCCATCCAAAGACACTGCCCGGCAAAAAAAAAAAAAAAATTGCCCCTTTCACCAAGCGTTAGACACACTGAGCCAGAGTGTGATAGTGGGTACAAATCAAATCGCCCAAAAAAAGGAAAGAAAAAAAACGTCGCAGCAAAGGAACGAACCAAAGAATAAGAATAAAATACACGTGTAGTTCAGAAAAGGGAGGGGCGGCGGCGTCGGCGTATGCTGGGGCTGGACGGATGAGGGTAAAAAGGCCTGGGGTACGAGGAATTGGAAAAAAGGATGATTCAGGCGAGTGGCGGAAGAGTGAGGTTTTGGGTTGGGGCGTATTTGATGGGAAGAAGACGAAGGAGAAGTGGAAGAAAGGAAGGAAAAGTGTGCAAGAAGACAGGGGGAGAAGACATTGAGAGGGAGAGGGAGTGTGTGTGTGTGTGTGTGGGTGGGTGCTGCGCGTGTGATGGTTGATTATAGTTAATTAATAGAATTGGACGATCAATTAGGGGGGGGGGGGGGGGGGGAACAGGGACAAGTCATTCCTTAGATGGATAGATATATAGACAGGGGTCGACGATGTTTAGGGTTTGGGCTAAAAGGAAGAATAAAACAAAACGATGAATCAAACAATCAATCATATATCCAACAAGGGGGGGAAGGGGGAAGAAGAGAATTTTGATTCGGTTGGGTGGGAATGGAGATGAAAGTGGGGGGGATGTTTACTAACTCGTAACATACCTTCGTAATGTTAATAAAAAATCTGGTGCTAACTTAGCAACCAAGGTTTCAAAAGGTTCGTTCCTCTGTTTCCCTAGATTGTCAGCCGGAGGATTGTCACAAGGGAGACAGGTTGAACGGCTGAGATTGAGTGCATGACTCCCCTCCCCCACCCCCCCGGGAACTACATCTGACTTGGTCTTGGTCTTCTTCTGTGGGACCCACCAGTTTATAAAGCATTAATGACGTGTTGAGGAAAGCCCATGTTAAAAGGGCGATTTACCTAAATGGTTTAATTACGAAACTTATATTAGTTTCATTGAAAATATCAATTATTATTAAGAATGTCTTTGAAACAAACGTAGGCGAATTTTTTTCATAAACTAAACCTAATTTAAGCTGGAAATACATAATTTTCGTCCATCAATTACTTGTTTTTCTGCCATATCTTTATCTGTAGAATATTCGGTGAAATAAACAAGACAAAATAATAACTTCTCGATTAACGATAATAATTCGATTTTTTTTTTAGTTCACTTAAACACGAATTTATCTGTTTTTAATTTTTAAATTAATCAAGATAACACCACGTACGAATGTACGTTACTAAATGAACTATATGCCTCAATTGCTTTTGCTCAAAAGAATAGCGAGGTGTTTTCAGGTGCAGAGAGATTTTCTTACAAGGGGGACTGGAGGCGGCGGTATTAGATTAGAGAGGAGGATCTAAGATCCTATTCCTCCTCATGCCTGCTGTATGATTATGCATCGGGGATCCGCCGGCCTCTTCTTTCCTGGCTGTTGACGTCACTTCTTCTCTTATGACGGGGAAGAAGGGAAACGCCCCAGGGAACACGATAAGAGGTATTATGTACTTTTCTAGCACGAAAAACCCCGATGTGCAAAATCTCTCCAAACACGTATCGAATCTTATATCCCCACGCAATGCACGTCTGGTGTTCGACGAAATGAGCGTTTGTTTTAAGTGTTATTTGTTGTTATAGGTTTTGGCCAAGCTGCCGGGTTCCCGTTGAACCCATGATCGGAGTTCCCGTCTGAATGAACGGTTGAGTTCCCGTGTTGGCTGCGTTAGTCTTTGTTCTGGGCCATGCCATATGCTTTGGTGACAGTAACTTCCGGGGTTGTTCGTATGACGAACTCCTTCTGGAGGGCTGGCGCAAATCGGGCGGAAGGAATTCTCGCGAGGCTTTCATAGATTGAGAACTAAAGGTGCGGTTTGCTATTATTTGCTTAACAATGACTCCACTGAGGTGTGTTGATTGTTTATTCATGCTCCTTCAGTGATCGCTGTAGGAAGTGGTGGCTTAGCGGATAAACACAGGAAGGAGGAGATCTTCTAGAAATGGTGGTTTCAACAAGTAATCCCCACCAGAAGGAAATATCCATCAGAAGGAAATTTACTAACATCTAGGACTCTCTCAATTGAGCATGCTTTCTCACTTGCATTTTCTGATATGTTACAGAAAATGGACTCGTCAATTGATCGTAAATTTCATTCGGCATTTTTGTTGAAGAAGACGTGGGTTAGTGTGGTTAATCTACCAAGACACCAATTTGGCAGCATTCAACTTGCTAACATGGAAAGCGGGTCTGTTGCGTCCCTAACCTGCAGAGAAATCAGATTTACATTGTGGACACTTGTCTCCTATCTTGTTGTCAGGAAAGATCGATAAATAATTCAGCATTTTGGTAAACTAGCATCAAGCTTATAAACAGGCAATAATTAAATGTTGGCATCACCATCATGGAGTATGAAAAGGGCTCTATTCTTACGTCTAGCCACCTCTGTTTCTTTGGTAGGGAAATGAACGAATAAGGGCCTGCATGTCTATCAGATGGATCTTTGGCGTCTGCTATACTTACACCAATATCATTAGTTTCATGTTTATTCTCGAATGGCATATTATAGATAATGGAAGGATTCACTCCTCATAGTTAAGTCATATTCTCTTTTTCCATCATTGTGCAGATTCAACAGAAGAGAGGAAGATTTTTCGTCCCTTCGAGGGTGGAGGAAGTGGAGGAAATGGGTAATTACATTACCATAAAAGAACGTAATCCTTCCCATGGAATGAATTTCATCAATAGTCTTTGTGTTTTCCAGTTGTCAATTATATTGAAAGCATAGATGTTTCCCTGATCGAAGAGAAGATGTTAAAGTACCAGGAGGAAAATGCCGAACAGATAATGATTAATCGTGCAAAGAAGGTGTGTCTCCTTAAATGAATCTTATAAGCTGCTTTTTCGTCATTCTTGGAATCCTCCTAAAGGCTAAAACCATCTTACTATGGTACCACGGTGTCCCAATGCTTCTATATCAATATAAACTGAAGATGAAGTTGATTATCTTGGTCTTGGTTTTGACCATTGAGTTTGTTTATAGGCTGAAGAACTCTCAGCAGCTCTGGCTGCAGCCAAAGGACTACCTCTTCAAACTGATGCAGATGGGGTAAGTGAGCAGCTTTTGGTAAATAGAGAAAAAGGATGATCATGTATTACAACTATTTCTTTCCTTTTGTTTTTCTTGTGGTGAAATTGCTGTCCTAGGGGACTGTTCCTGTCTGGTGAGTTTGAAATCAAAATGCTGTCTGGAGATGCATGTTTATTTTCATCTGATCAAAATGCTTTCTAGACGGGCGAATCAGAGCGCTTCTTTTCTGATTCCTGTCTCTGTCATCCCTTCTAGTATTCATTTCAAATTTGTCTGTGCAGTTCAATTGTAATTGATTTGCCCATCTGTAGAAATCATAGAATGATATACCTGGCTAATAATCTGCTTGTTCAGCGAAACAGGTCCACAACCAAGGTTCACAATCCGAATTCAGTACCGGGAAGCAGCGATATGCTCTTACTGTGGCTGGAGGACAAACCCAACCTATGGGCCATCCCATCCCGCTTGGGACATCTCTCGAAATGCAAGGTTATGATGAGGAAGAAATGGCAAAGCTTTGTGCAGAAAAGGGCGGACGTGCTAGGGGTTGGTCTGTCGAGTTTAGCAGGAAGAGAGCCATTGAGGAAGCATTTGGAAGCCTCTGGATCTGATTTAGGCCATGAAAACCGACTCTCGTGTCCTTTACTGACTATGATTTTGCTACCCTGTTCTATAGAAGGGAGACGTCCCGGAATCTAGCACTTTAGGCATTCAGACTTGATATGTCTTGTCAGAAGATGGGCTTTCACGGTGTCAAGGGAGCAGCAACAGATGATTTCGGGAGTGAACTCTGGTGCTTTGGTGCACAAGTTCGCTAACAGAGCTTCGATATTCTAGAAGCATGTTGATCCTACCATGACATTCGGCCATAAGATTCCTTTTCTGCTGAGGCAGTCTCGTGTTAGCCGACCGTGTATGTGAATCTGAACTCGTTGTCGGTGTCAGTGTGTGTACATTGAATCAGTCCGATTTGCAGTTTCCGCATGGGCATGCAGCAAGCTAAATCCATAGTCCTTCCATGAATCCACTGGATAACAAGCGAAACCCAAATCCCATATTTACAAATCAAGCAAACAAAACTTGCAGCATTCCCAATCACGTGATGCACGATCCCAAGCCCCGCCATTCGTGTCTCTTCGTAGCCTGTCAAAGACAAGATCATGGGATTAGATTATTTAATTGTTCGAATGAACTGAATCCACGAAGATGAATGGATTCTAAGTAACTGCAACTAATGTGTCCATTAATCTTTGATCCTGGAACAATTGACCGGTCCTCACTATCGCGGGCGTGTCTTTGCCACGGATAAATCGGTGACACTCAAACAACTCCTGGTCGAGATGACTCCCCGATTCAGACAACTCTTGGCGAGGAAACCGACGGCCTGATTAGAGCAATGGCGGGTGTGGAGGTTGGTTGAATGGGGATATCAACAGTCGTAGGTTCAAATCCTACTGAGCGAGATTCTGGGCTTGATTAATCTTTGAATTCTATCCAAATTCAAATAATTGAGCATAATCTGAATTTGACGCTCTATGTGAGAATATCTAAGAAGACGTTTGAAAATAGAATGCTAAGTTGTCACGTTTGTTTGTAAACGCCTGACCAAGATAGATATGGTGTTGTGTTTGTTAGTAAATATTTAACCAGGATAGAAAATGGTTTCGCTTTTATTAGTAAACGCTTAACCGAGATAGATAATGATTGTGTTTGTTTCTAATGTTTAAACAAAAAAGGACGGTGTTGCATTTGTTTCTAATGCCTAACCGAAAGAGCAGTGTCGCGTTTATTTCTAACGCTTAACTGAAAGGGCGGTGCCGGTTGTTTTTAACACTTAATCGGAAGGGTCCGATAAAGGGCCTTTTGATCCACCACCTCCGGTCCAACTGTTTGTTACGCGACCGTAATATTTTGTTAAGCTGCTAGTAGTGTCGCGTTTGTTTCTAATACTCAAGCAAAAGAAGACGGTGTTGTATTTATTTCTAATGCTTAACCAAAAGAATGGTGTCGCGCTTGTTTCTAACGATTAACAGAAAGTATGGTGTCGTGCTTGTTTCTAACGGTTAACCGAAAGTATGGAATGGCGTCAAGTTTGTTTCTAACGCTTAACCAACGTTGTTGCATTTGTTTTTAATGCTTAATCGAAAGAGCAATGTTGCGTTTGTTTCTAACGTTTAACCAAAAGGGACTGAAATGTGGATTCAAATTTATTTCTAACTTTTGACCAGATTGAAGGCGGTTTGGGTTCGTTTCTAAAGTTTAACCAAAACTCGGTGTTGTATTTGATGAAACATTTAACCATTAGAGGACGATGTTGCATTTGTTTCTAATGCTTGACCGAGACTGAAAAGATGCTTAACATTTGTGACGAAGAATATACCTCATCATGAGGGTGTTGATTTCATCTTGATCTTGGAATAATGGGATCGACTTGAAATTGTTTGCGTCTCTCATGTGCCTTTCTTCTCGAACCTATTGACCGAGAGTGATATGGATGTAATATATTTTATATGCATGCGAGAAAAATTTCGTTTTTTGGAACACTTGTGCAAGAGATAATAATGAAAGACCTTTTTTACATTTCAAGGCTCACTCAAAGTATTATTCCATGTAATTGGAGTGAGAATTTTAATTCCTTTGAAATAAATGCTTAGCAACTAGTCAAAAGAGACTTTCATTTTGGTTGTAGTGTGCTTGGTGTAAGACCTTATTTTTTATAAGGCTCAATCCTTTAAGAAAGAAAGCAAAAAATGAGGGCGTCACCTTTAAGTGCGGTTCTCCTAATGTGGATTTGCTCATTGACACAATACTCGGAAAAAATAGACAGAAGCTTGGTATTTGAAAGCAATAGTAAGATAGTATAAAGTTGAAAATGGTTGTCGAAGAATGATTTTTTTTTTCGGGGAATGAAGCTTTTGAACTTGAAGTAATTTTTCCCAAATTCTTAATTGATTATAATTGAGATCTTTGTTTTATTAGGGTCTAAATCTTGTCCATTTTCTTTGACACTTTGCTTTATGACGTCATTTTTCGGCCCGTGTGTCTAATTTTGCTTTTTCTTTCTAAATATGCTCAAGGACTCTCTTCTTTTTTTTTTCGCCCCTGTCTCATTTGTGAATACTCAAGAGACTGAATTCTTCGGAATTGTTTATGAGATGTACTGAAATGGTCGAAAGATGGTAGAAGTATTGTGTCGATTTGTAAAATTCATTAGGGATATACTTCACACTCAAACTTGAGGAAGTGACGCATCAACATATGAGTCCTATTTGAAAATCAAGACTACAGGAACTCAATTACCTCTATGTGAGGCGACTCCTTGACTTGAAATGAAATTTTGTTTCGAAAAATCTCCACTTTGGCTAGGAATGACTACGAATGGTAAAGTGTTTAGGGATAAGAAAGAATGCTCGATGTAATCCTATTTAGAGCATTTCCCGTCAAATGGATTTCTTTCCCAATCCGATGCTATGAGATTTCCTCGCAAGTGTTTTCACTCAACTTTCGAAAAGATATGTGTTTGAGTATAGGTTTGCCTTTTTATCTCTAGCACATAAGTGTTCCTCTAGGAAAAGTGTTTCAAAAATTTTTTGAATAAAATTTATTTAGTGAAATGCATGACATATGAACATGATATGTGCTTATCATATGATCATTTTACCTTTGATGTTGGCTTTGACTTGATGCCATGTAGGGAAAGAAAGGATGTATAGGTTCAATGTGAGAAATTATAGACTTAGAACGATACTTTTCTTTATCGGTTATCTAACGACACTCACTGTTGCCCCAATTAAAAAATCTACATAAAAGATATTTGTTATTAGTATTAGTTTCATGTATTTTGAATTGGAACGATACTTTTCTCTACTAGTTATCTATAATGCTCGATCGTTGCCCCAATTAGAGGATCTGCACAGAAAGACAACAGTTGTTGGCTTCTGATTTATGAGATTTGAATTGGAACGACACTACCATGGCTTGTGACCCTCGTTGAGCGTTCTAGTCTATCGATCATTTTTTTTGCCTTCTGTGTTCCTCGTAGCGTCATAATTCTTACTTGTGACCGTAGTAACCATCTGGTGACTCAGCGTTATGAACAAAGCAGCCATGAGGTTCTTCATTTGGTTTTTCATCAATGTCTGGATCGTCTTTCCGTAAGACAAAATATTTGTAAGTGTCACAAAAGTGAAAAAAAGGGGAAGTGAGAGGGCGTCAGGTAACGGTGAGCTTGAAACGGCTGTAAACTGTCCCGAAAAATGCTCATTTTTATCATATGCTTAACGTTGTTCCCCCACACTTTAACGCAATAACTGCTAATGTATCGTGTTATTACATATTCAAACTTTCTTGCTAGCCCACGATAAGAATATAGAAAGGTGACCCGATCTAACGACAACGCGTTCGCATGTCCACAAGTCGAACACAACGAACTCAACACAATTCAAGGACTAAAAATCAAAGTAAATCGAAACGCCTTTCAACTGGTGCAACGGTCGCTCTAACTCTGTAATAGGGAAAACGAGTGGTAGTTCTGTCCCAAAATCATCACGTGTTATCATGTTCACATGCTCGGGTAAATGATTTTGCTGAATGTTTGGAGGGTTGGTCGGAGTCTCGAAAGCAATTATCTTGTTATCGAGTAATGACTGTATTTTGAACCTCAGGGCCACACAGTTGCTCGTGTCGTGACCGATGCTCGAATGATATTGGCAGACTGCATTCGGATTGTAACTTCGAGAGGACAGGTCGACTCGTGCTGGGGAATCGGAGTAATGTAACCAATCTCATGCAAGAAATGATACACGACGTCCAACGGATCAGGAATGTGAATAAGATATGCTAATCTCCTATGTGGCTAATCATATTGATTAGTGTTTTACCCCGTTTTAGAGAGCTGACTTTGTTTCCATGAAGTCATGGGTTTTCCATCTGTATTAACTTTGGGTTATGGCGAGAGGTTGACGATTGATATATCCTGGGATTTTGAATTCGTGGTTGCGTAAGCTCCGGTACTCCGCTCTATGTTTGCGGATGTCGCAATCTTCCCTTTCCCCATGGTGCCAACTTGACTTTCGAGCTGGAAAAGATAAGACCTTCCCTCATAGCAACATCCAACTTTCAACATTTAGCACGACTTGGTTAAATGAAGAGTCACATTATGTGAACATGTATTGATAAAAGTCTTTCAGGAGGAGACGAAGAAACTCATCCACAAGTTCTCTACCGTTTAGTGGAGGTTGGATTTGTAGTGCCTTCTCTTGTAATCGACAAGCGAAATCCTTTGTAGACTCGTTGCGATATTTCTTGACCTTACACAGATCAAATATAGTCGGCGCCATCTCGATGTTGAAGTTATAATGGTTCAGAAAATTGTACGCCGGCTTTTTGAGCAATACATATTTAGAGGTATCCAGAGACAGATACCAGTGTAACCCGACACCGGTGAGGCTTTCTTAGAATAACGCCACTTGGAGTAAGTCGTTTCGGATAAATGGACATCTTGTGAAGAAAATGTTTAAGGTGCATCTTCTGGCAACCAATCCCCTTGAATTTCTTGTAGGCTGGTCGCTTGAACTTACGAGGTACAGAGATCTGCGGAACTTGAATGTCATAGTTTTCAAGAGAGTAATTGTTATACCCCTGGACAACATTCAATCTTTCTTCAAGGCGGGCGATACGTTATTGTTTGGATTCCTACAAAGATGTGATCTTGGCCTCAACTTTGGCTTCAAACTCATCAGATTGTGGGAATAATTCTTTAAGAATAGTGGCATTGCGTGTCATTGGTGTCGCAAGAATGATTCCATTGGCCCGAACCTCTAGCAATATGGTTGGTATCGGCAGAACTCTCGGGTACTGGGGTGGCTGTAATGTCCCTATGTCGGCATTCAAATTATCTTCCATCATAGGGTGGAAGGATGGATGGTGAAGGAATGCCGATTCCGAAATAGTGCATTGTGGTGGACATAGAGGATAGACGATTGGAGGAGTCATGATTGATGATATTGGTGCTGTGAGTGATGGAGCCGCGAGAGGTGGGATCAGAGGTGTTACTGTCACCGACAAAAGGGGTGCCGACATCACATTGGAGGAAATCTGAGGGCGATTAAGGGTCAAGTTTTGCAACATATTCTGCAGAGTCGCAATGTTCTCGCAGAGCAAGATCAACTCCCGCATCTAAATGAGCGTTTGAACCTTGCTCGTCACTCCCATCTACAGTCCTAGTAAAGACATTCGACCTTAACTGGGGATTGTTGGTTGAGCCAAAAGGAGAGGAGGTTGTTCCTAGTTATACTGTGTTTGGAGCTGATAGATATCTAGTGGGATCTGCAGCAACGGTTGTTCCAGATGCAGCAGTGACGGAGAATCCACAGCTAACAATGTGTACGGTCCGGCTTCGTAGCTCGAACGGACAAATTCTCAGGAGATTAATTTTGGTATTTTTGTTGAAGAGAAAGAAAAGGCGTAAGAGAGGGTTTAATGTGATTTTCATGTGGATGCTTTGGATGATTGTCTATCACATATTTAGCATAATTAAAGAAAACCAATCCAATTTATAAAATATTCAAAACCTAAAAGAAACAAAAAATGAATTCTTAAAATCTGATAACAAAACTCCTAGGGCGCGTAGGCCTTAAAGCCAAAATGAGAAACATGAGAGTTTTGATAACTCTAGCACCAAGAACTATAGCGTCGACATTTGAATGAATAGGCCCTTGTGTCAACCTATTCTACTTCGATCTCTGGATAAGCGTAGGAATGGCGGATTTGTAAGGTCCATAAGCTGACGACTTGCTTGTTCTCCATGCGCTTGCTCGGGAGTAAAATGTCTCCCTCAATCAGTGTTTGCAGTTTTGTCGGAGGAACGAGAATCTCTGCACGGCTTCCGAATTGGTGCACAATACGAGCTGGTAAGTAGTATGATGATCCCTCGATCCCCAATGTATGCACCTTTTGCAGAGTCGACGAACACGTCGCCCATTTGGAAGCAACAAGCCATGTGATAGAAGTCACTCGTTGTGAGGGTTTTAAAGAACTTACGTACTCTTCTGAAACTACATTTCGAAAAGATGACTTAGGTGACCATATAGTGCATCAAACTTGACGAGTGATTAGAGTGCACTGGGTATCCCACAATTCCCAAATGTGTCAGGAACCACATTTGTAACAACAATAGGCAAAAGGAAGCGTAATGACGTCTGAACCCATACCGAACTGTCCGAGAGATACTAATCAGCCCATAATAAGTCTCCCCAAGCAGATTTGGTATGAAATTCAATCTTCTAGGATGGATCTCGCAATATAGATCGCTCTGACACATATGAAGCTCTCAGTACCAGGGTAAAAGATCATGCCCAAAAAAAGAAGGATGAATGCCTGTACAGATCTCTGTCCGTCGCGTACCTCTAGGAGGTAAGGTGCAGATTGAAGGTTGAGAATTGTGTCGATTGGGATGTGACTTGTCTTCGTCCGTGTGATTTTGTTGTGAACTAAGACATATTTCACTCTGAATAGCAAACGCAACTCCCAATGCATTGATTCCTTCCCAACCAGAGGAAGGATGCCCGGCTTGTGAGCAAAGCCTGTTAGCTGGAGATATTCCTCATAACTAGGAGCCAACTCAAAGTAGTTGAAATTAAAGGTAAATGTCTATGGGTTCCACTTTGCTATAAGATTATGTAAAATGGCTCAATTTCCAATTTAATGAGCTCCATCAAATCCTTTGGTAGCTTCAAGGGTGGTTGATCTTGCTTCAGTCCAGTAAAAGTAGACATTTTCGAGATCTTCAATAGTCGTTTTGCTATGATTATACCAAATATGATCCTATAAAATGCATGCATGAAAGGCATAGCAAAAAAATAATAATAGAAAACCCGGCCGACCGAGCCGTTATGACCTCCGGGCGAGAAAGTGAGTGGATATCTGTTGTAGTTAAAGAGATAGACAACCCCTTCCATATGGCTGGTATATCCCCTAAACTCGGTGTTCCCGGGTTTTAGGACAACTATCTATATGCCTAATAGAATACGAAAATTAAAATGCAAGACTAGGCTGCCCGTAATTTTGAAATTGATTTTTCGACCCTAATTCTCTAGAAGCCCAAGGAGTCCCTAGCGGAGTTGCCAAGTCTGTCACGGGTGGATTTAGTCTTTGCCACGATACATCGGTGACACTCGGACAACTCTTGGCCCAGATGGAGGTTCATCAGACAGCCTGATCGGGTGTGGAGGTTGGTTGACTAAGGGCGATGCGTGGTCAACTCGGGAAGACGGCAACTGGCATCAAGAACTTGCTATGTCCACCAGCTAAGAAGTCGGATTTATCGCTCTGGCAAGCCGCTGCAGGTGGTGGTTGTATCCATTAACGTCAAAGTCGAAGCTGTCGATCTTGAGGATGAGAAGTATCCGTCGTATGAATTCCTCACTGACGCCGTATTTGTAAGTTGAGAAGGTTGAACGAGACATAGGATAGTGCAGAGGATGCTGATATAAAGTAGCTGGAGGCTGAATTTAGAGATGAAGGATGAAAGGTCGAGGCCCAGCACAAGGAAAAGAAGACAAGACCAAGGCCGTAGAACATGTTTAAGCCCAATCACATACACATGGGGCAAATGTGTAAAATGAGTATGAGATGGTTGTTAGGATTGTTTTAAAACAAACTCTGCAGGGGGTTGTTTTGTGCGCGTCAGTCTTGCTGGCTGATTGCAGAAGATTCTAATAAAAGATCTTTAGCAAGTGAGCGTCTTCTTCCCTGAGAACGGCTCCTACCAAACCTTCATGGTATCAGAGCGATGACGGAGGTGCAAAGAGGAAGGAGCATGGAGATTGAAGCCGTGGACAGTCCGCAGTCGCCTTTCTTTGTAAGTCCAACAGATCCGCAAACTACTGCCATCGTCTCACCATAACTTTCGAATGGGAACCATGCATTTTGAAGAATAAAGCAGGGTTCGCAGATGGAACCATACCAAAACCTAAGAGTAGTAGCAGTATGTTTGGAGCATGGAAGCGTTGTGATAATTTGGTCAAGTCATGGCGGCAGAAGTCAGTTTCCATTCCTATCGCATCTACAATCTTCTATCTGGACACATCGAGAGAAATTTGGGATGAACTGCAGGAAAGGTATGGAGAACCTAATGATGCTCGAATCAGTCAACTGCAATTGTAGTATTATAGTCTAGAACAAAGAGGGAGATCTGTCTCTGTGTTTTATATTGAGTTGTTGTCACCGCTGTGGGAATTGAGGGTTTATCGACCCTACCCGCATTATGATTGTGGGAAATGCGACTGTGGCTGGGAGAAGGCGTATGCTGAGCAACAACAGAAGGATATGGTCTTCAAGTTCCTCAACGGACTGAGCAAAGAATTTGGAGCGTTTAGGACCCAAATACTGCTAAGAAAACCTTTTCCCACATTGGGAGAAGCGTTTAACATTGTTCAAAGACAGGAAATACAACAGAACAAGGCAGTAGAGAAAAATATGTTCTTTGCAACGCAAATGACAGCAGCCACCTTGCTTGGTACTGGCAGTGGAGCAGATGATGAAAGGGATGATAGAAAAAAGTAGCATTTGCTGAAAGGAAGAAGTATAGGGGGATCTATTCTGTGAAAATTGTAAGAAAAAGGGCCATGTGAGAGAGAACTGCTATTTCCTGGTTGGATTTCCTCCCAGTCTGAGAGGAGGAAGAGGAAGAGGTAGACTTTCCATGCGAGAAAGCATATCGGGAGGAAGGAAAGTGAGTTTTGCGATGGTAGAGAATGCTGGAAATGTGAAGCAAGAATCCCCTGAGTTGAATCTATCAAAAGAGCAAGTTCAGAGGTTATTAATGTTACACAATTTGGATGACTCTAGCCGCATTACAGCTGTGGGATACCAGGAACGAACTTCTTCAGACCCCTTGAAACCTCAAAACTTCACAGGTATCTCGTCTTTTAATTCCATAGATGCCACAACAATTCTTGACACTGGTGCAGCATATCATGTTGTATCCAGTCTTGCTTATTTTACCACATACACTGAACTAACGACTCCATTGTAGATACAACTTCCCAATAATGCTAATGTTATGGCTACACACATAGGAGTCGTTTGGATCACATATGATCTGATCCTTGAAAACACCTTGTTTGTCCCCACCTTCATGTTCAATCTTATCTCAGTCGACAAAATAACCAACAAAGGAAATATATGTCTTGTTTTCTCACAGAATCATTGTTTATTACAGGCTTTACCAAGTTGGAAGACGATTGGACTTGCTGAACGGGCAGGGGGTTTATATATACTCCAGAAGTCAGATGGGATAGCTGGCATCGATGCTCCTGTTCAAGTCAGAAACACTGCTAGTTTACTTGACAGCAACATGGCTATGCATAGAATAAGTTCAATCAGAAATCAATCAACACTAGATCATTTTGATTTGTGGCATTACAGATTGGGACATGTTCCACCAGACAAACTTTTGTTTATGAAAAATATTGATGCATCCATTACAATGTCCTCATAGAATGCTTGCACCATTTGTCATGATTCTAAGCAAAAAAGTCTAGTATTTCCACTTAGTCATATACAAACAACGAACCCATTTGATCTGGTGCACCGTGACATCTGGGGGCCTTGTGCAGAGGTTGATATAGGTGGTTTTCGTTATTTTCTAACAATCATAGATAATTTCACGCGAGTAACTTGGGTTTACATGATGCAACGAAAATCAGAAGTACAAAATTTGATTAGACAATTTTATATCTTTGTAAACACACAGTTCAATACAAAAGTAAAGGTGATTAGAAGTGACAATGGCCTTGAGTTTAATATGATAGATTTTTGCAACGCACATGGCATTATTCATCAAACATCTTGTGTAGCTACTCCACAACAAAATGGAGTGGTAGAACGCAAGCACCAACATTTGCTACAAGTAACAAGAGCTTTTCTGTTTCAAGCTAAACTACCATTACGTTTTTGGGGATATGCACTACTTGCTGCAACACATGTTATAAACAAATTGCCTAGTGTTATCTTGCATCATAAGTCACCATATGAGATGCTCTTTCTTAAACCGCCTACATATCAGCATATGCGTGTGTTTGGTTCTTTATGCTATGCATGCACTTTGTCACATGGTAGAACGAAATTGGATAAAATAGCAAGAAAATGTCTTTTTCTGGGTTATCCCTTTGGAACTAAAGGGTTATTTGATCTAGATACATTGCAAGTATTCATCTCACGTGATGTGATCTTTTATGAATATATTTTTCCATCTGTACCAAACAATGGAATACCTGAATCTACAGTAGTACTACCTATATCTAGCACGGATCTTGTTGATACTGCTGCATTATTTGTTGAACTTGCAATGTCTTCACATACACAGAGTAATGTTCATACATCAGCTTCTCATGAAGAAGATATCACAGTTTTACAATATAAAGAGCAAGTTACTGACTTGAGAAGGAGTACTAGACTTCAAAAACTTCCCAAATACCTTCAGGAGTGTCATATATCTCTCTCCGCTCAGTAAGCAGGTTCGATATCTTCTGACAGGTCAGCCACTTCTTTGTCTTCTGTTTCATTCCCACAGTATCCTATAGAGCCTTTTCTTTCTTACACTAGATTGTCCAAGCCTTATAAACTTTTCTAATGTCCTTTGAAAGTAATATTGAACCCAATAGCTAGTATAAGGCAAAGGGTGTACCACATTGGGAAGCTGCAATGACTTATGAACTCCAAGCTTTATCAAACAATGAAGCATGGGACCTGGTTCCTCTTCTACCAGACAAAAGAGCTATTGGTTGTAAGTGGATATACAAAACAAAATTGCGAGTTGATGGCTCGGTTGAGAGACACAAAGCACGATTGGAAGCAAAGGGCTACACACACTGGGAAGGCTTTGATTATCATGAAACATTCAGTCCCGTTAAAAAGCATGCATCCGAAAGATCTTTTCTTGCTCTAGCTGCTGCAAATGGATGGATATTGCGGCAGTTTGACATTCACAACGCCTTTCTTAATGGAGAGTTGTTTGAAGAAGTATATATGCAGCTGCCGCAAGGCTTGGACATTCAGGGGGAGACACAATCTGGCTTACCAATCGTTTGCAGACTTAAGAAGTCCTTGCATGGATTGAAACAAGCTTCACGCCAATGGAATAGTAGATTGACAGCATGTTTAACAGAGTATGGATTTATGCAATTAAAGGCAGATTACACTTTATTTATAAAGTGTGAGCCTAAAGGTTTTATTGTTGTCCTAGTCTATGTGGATGACATGGTTGTGGCTGGAACAAGTGAAGAATTGATAGATGATTTAAAAGGGAACTTGCAGAAACAATTCAAGGTGAGGGACCTAGGGACACTGGGGTTCTTTCTGGGACTTGAGATAGCAAGATCGAGAAAGGGAATCTTTGTTTCTCAAAGGAGCTATTCATTGCGGTTGCTGGAAGAATCGAGAAAACTTGTTGTAAAGCCAAGCTCAATACCGACTCCACCAAACCATAAGTTAATACATGAGGATGATGAAGAGGAAGTAGATGCAGTGGCCTATAGAAGACTTGTTGGAAGGCTAATTTACCTTGGTTTGACACGGCCGGATTTAACATATGCAGTGCATATTCTTGCCCAGTTCATGGACAGACCAGCGAGTAAACATTGGAATGCAGCATGTTATGTATTGAGGTCCTTAAAGGGATCACCAGGAAAGGGGATCTTCTTTTCAAGTGAGTCAAAACCTATATTGTGTGCTTACTCAGACAGCGATTGGGGTGGCTGTTTGGAGACTTGCAAATCAACCACTGGCTTTAGTATTTTCTGTGGAGGTTCTTTGATAAGTTGGAAGTCGAAAAAACAAGCAACTATACCCAGAAGCTCTACGGAGGCATAATATCGAACAGTGGCAACAACCACAGTAGAAATACTTTGGCTGAGAACATTGATGAAGGATTTTGGTGTGGAGGTGGAAACTCTGGTACATCTATATATCGACAATAAATCAGCCATACATATCAGCAAAAATCCAGTATTTCATGAACGTACGAAACACCTGGAAATAGATTTGCACTTTGTGAGGGAGAAGATAGAGGAAGGGATTGTCAAAGTGTTGTATGTTAAGACACAACAATAGGTTGCTGATTTGTTCACGAAGGCACTACATCTAGGTAGGCTGAACTTCCTTCTTGACAAGATGGGAGTGCAAGACATTCACGGCTCCCATCTTGAGGGGGAGTATAAGCAGAGAAGGTTGAACGAGACAGAGGATAGTGCAGAGGACGCTGATATAAAGCAGCTGAAGGCTAAATTTGGAGATGAAGGATGAAAGGCCGAGGCCCAGCACAAGGAAAAGAAGACAAGTCCAAGGCCGTAGAACATGTTTAAGCCCAATCACATACACATGGGGTAAATGTGTAAAATGAGTATGAGATGGTTGTTAGGATTGTTTTAAAACAAACTCTGCAGGGGGTTGTTTTGTGCACGTCAGTCTTGCTGGGATTCTAATAAAAGATCTTTAGCAAGTGAGCGTCTTCTTCCCTGAGAACGACTCCTACCAAACCTTCATGGTATCAGAGCGATGACGGAGGTGCAAAGAGGAAGGAGCATGGAGATTGAAGCCGTGGACAGTCCGCAGTCGCCTTTATTTGTAAGTCCAACAGATCCGCAAACTACTGCCATCGTCTCACCATAACTTTCGAACGGGAACCATGCATTTTGAAGAATAAAGCAGGGTTCGCAGATGGAACCATACCAAAACCTAAGAGTAGTAGTAGTATGTTTGGAGCATGGAAGCGTTGTGATAATTTGGTCAAGTCATGGCGGCAGAAGTCAGTTTCCATTCCTATCGCATCTACAATCTTCTATCTGGACACATCGAGAGAAATTTGGGATGAACTGCAGGAAAGGTATGGAGAACCTAATGATGCTCGAATCTGTCAACTGCAATTGTAGTATTATAGTCTATAACAAAGAGGGAGATCTGTCTGTGTTTTATAATGAGTTGTTGTCACCGCTGTGGGAATTGAGGGTTTATCGACCCTACCCGCATTATGATTGTGGGAAATGCGACTGTGGCTGGGAGAAGGCGTATGCTGAGCAACAACAGAAGGATATGGTCTTCAAGTTCCTCAACGGACTGAGCAAAGAATTTGGAGCGTTTAGGACCCAAATACTGCTAAGAAAACCTTTTCCCACATTGGGAGAAGCGTTTAACATTGTTCAAAGACAGGAAATACAACAGAACAAGGCAGTAGAGAAAAATATGTTCTTTGCAACGCAAATGACAGCAGCCACCTTGCTTGGTACTGGCAGTGGAGCAGATGATGAAAGGGATGATAGAAAAAAAGTAGCATTTGCTGAAAGGAAGAAGTATAGGGGGATCTATTCTGTGAAAATTGTAAGAAAAATGGCCATGTGAGAGAGAACTGCTATTTCCTGGTTGGATTTCCTCCCAGTCTGAGAGGAGGAAGAGGAAGAGGTAGACTTTCCATTCGAGAAAGCATATCGGGAGGAAGGAAAGTGAGTTTTACGATGGTAGAGAATGCTGGAAATGTGAAGCAAGAATCCCCTGAGTTGAATCTATCAAAAGAGCAAGTTCAGAGGTTATTAATGTTACACAATTTGGATGACTCTAGCCGCATTACAGCTGTGGGATACCAGGAACGAACTTCTTCAGACCCCTTGAAACCTCAAAACTTCACAGGTATCTCGTCTTTTAATTCCATAGATGCCACAACAATTCTTGACACTGGTGCAGCATATCATGTTGTATCCAGTCTTGCTTATTTTACCACATACACTGAACTAACGACTCCATTGTAGATACAACTTCCCAATAATGCTAATGTTATGGCTACACACATAGGAGTCGTTTGGATCACATATGATCTGATCCTTGAAAACACCTTGTTTGTCCCCACCTTCATGTTCAATCTTATCTCAGTCGACAAAATAACCAACAAAGGAAATATATGTCTTGTTTTCTCACAGAATCATTGTTTATTACAGGCTTTACCAAGTTGGAAGACGATTGGACTTGCTGAACGGGCAGGGGGTTTATATATACTCCAGAAGTCAGATGGGATAGCTGGCATCGATGCTCCTGTTCAAGTCAGAAACACTGCTAGTTTACTTGACAGCAACATGGCTATGCATAGAATAAGTTCAATCAGAAATCAATCAACACTAGATCATTTTGATTTGTGGCATTACAGATTGGGACATGTTCCACCAGACAAACTTTTGTTTATGAAAAATATTGATGCATCCATTACAATGTCCTCATAGAATGCTTGCACCATTTGTCATGATTCTAAGCAAAAAAGTCTAGTATTTCCACTTAGTCATATACAAACAACGAACCCATTTGATCTGGTGCACCGTGACATCTGGGGGCCTTGTGCAGAGGTTGATATAGGTGGTTTTCGTTATTTTCTAACAATCATAGATAATTTCACGCGAGTAACTTGGGTTTACATGATGCAACGAAAATCAGAAGTACAAAATTTGATTAGACAATTTTATATCTTTGTAAACACACAGTTCAATACAAAAGTAAAGGTGATTAGAAGTGACAATGGCCTTGAGTTTAATATGATAGATTTTTGCAACGCACATGGCATTATTCATCAAACATCTTGTGTAGCTACTCCACAACAAAATGGAGTGGTAGAACGCAAGCACCAACATTTGCTACAAGTAACAAGAGCTTTTCTGTTTCAAGCTAAACTACCATTACGTTTTTGGGGATATGCACTACTTGCTGCAACACATGTTATAAACAAATTGCCTAGTGTTATCTTGCATCATAAGTCACCATATGAGATGCTCTTTCTTAAACCGCCTACATATCAGCATATGCGTGTGTTTGGTTCTTTATGCTATGCATGCACTTTGTCACATGGTAGAACGAAATTGGATAAAATAGCAAGAAAATGTCTTTTTCTGGGTTATCCCTTTGGAACTAAAGGGTTATTTGATCTAGATACATTGCAAGTATTCATCTCACGTGATGTGATCTTTTATGAATATATTTTTCCATCTGTACCAAACAATGGAATACCTGAATCTACAGTAGTACTACCTATATCTAGCACGGATCTTGTTGATACTGCTGCATTATTTGTTGAACTTGCAATGTCTTCACATACACAGAGTAATGTTCATACATCAGCTTCTCATGAAGAAGATATCACAGTTTTACAATATAAAGAGCAAGTTACTGACTTGAGAAGGAGTACTAGACTTCAAAAACTTCCCAAATACCTTCAGGAGTGTCATATATCTCTCTCCGCTCAGTAAGCAGGTTCGATCTCTTCTGACAGGTCAGCCACTTCTTTGTCTTCTGTTTCATTCCCACAGTATCCTATAGAGCCTTTTCTTTCTTACACTAGATTGTCCAAGCCTTATAAACTTTTCTAATGTCCTTTGAAAGTAATATTGAACCCAATAGCTAGTATAAGGCAAAGGGTGTACCACATTGGGAAGCTGCAATGACTTATGAACTCCAAGCTTTATCAAACAATGAAGCATGGGACCTGGTTCCTCTTCTACCAGACAAAAGAGCTATTGGTTGTAAGTGGATATACAAAACAAAATTGCGAGTTGATGGCTCGGTTGAGAGACACAAAGCACGATTGGAAGCAAAGGGCTACACACACTGGGAAGGCTTTGATTATCATGAAACATTCAGTCTCGTTAAAAAGCATGCATCCGAAAGATCTTTTCTTGCTCTAGCTGCTGCAAATGGATGGATATTGCGGCAGTTTGACATTCACAACGCCTTTCTTAATGGAGAGTTGTTTGAAGAAGTATATATGCAGCTGCCGCAAGGCTTGGACATTCAGGGGGAGACACAATCTGGCTTACCAATCGTTTGCAGACTTAAGAAGTCCTTGCATGGATTGAAACAAGCTTCACGCCAATGGAATAGTAGATTGACAGCATGTTTAACAGAGTATGGATTTATGCAATTAAAGGCAGATTACACTTTATTTATAAAGTGTGAGCCTAAAGGTTTTATTGTTGTCCTAGTCTATGTGGATGACATGGTTGTGGCTGGAACAAGTGAAGAATTGATAGATGATTTAAAAGGGAACTTGCAGAAACAATTCAAGGTGAGGGACCTAGGGACACTGGGGTTCTGTCTGGGACTTGAGATAGCAAGATCGAGAAAGGGAATCTTTGTTTCTCGAAGGAGCTATTCATTGCGGTTGCTGGAAGAATCGAGAAAACTTGTTGTAAAGCCAAGCTCAATACCGACTGCACCAAACCATAAGTTAATACATGAGGATGATGAAGAGGAAGTAGATGCAGTGGCCTATAGAAGACTTGTTGGAAGGCTAATTTACCTTGGTTTGACACGGCCGGATTTAACATATGCAGTGCATATTCTTGCCCAGTTCATGGACAGACTAGCGAGTAAACATTGGAATGCAGCATGTTATGTATTGAGGTCCTTAAAGGGATCACCAGGAAAGGGGATCTTCTTTTCAAGTGAGTCAAAACCTATATTGTGTGCTTACTCAGACAGCGATTGGGGTGGCTGTTTGGAGACTTGCAAATCAACCACTGGCTTTAGTATTTTCTGTGGAGGTTCTTTGATAAGTTGGAAGTCGAAAAAACAAGCAACTATACCCAGAAGCTCTACGGAGGCATAATATCGAACAGTGGCAACAACCACAGTAGAAATACTTTGGCTGAGAACATTGATGAAGGATTTTGGTGTGGAGGTGGAAACTCCGGTACATCTATATATCGACAATAAATCAGCCATACATATCAGCAAAAATCCAGTATTTCATGAACGTACGAAACACCTGGAAATAGATTTGCACTTTGTGAGGGAGAAGATAGAGGAAGGGATTGTCAAAGTGTTGTATGTTAAGACACAACAATAGGTTGCTGATTTGTTTACGAAGGCACTACATCTAGGTAGGCTGAACTTCCTTCTTGACAAGATGGGAGTGCAAGACATTCACGGCTCCCATCTTGAGGGGGAGTATAAGCAGAGAAGGTTGAACGAGACAGAGGATAGTGCAGAGGACGCTGATATAAAGCAGCTGAAGGCTAAATGTGGAGATGAAGGATGAAAGGCCGAGGCCCAGCTCAAGGAAAAGAAGACAAGTCCAAGGCCGTAGAACATGTTTAAGCCCAATCAAATAAACAGGGGGCAAATGTGTAAAATGAGTATGAGATGGTTATTAGGATTGTTTTAAAACAAACTCTGCAGGGGGTTGTTTTGTGTGCGTCAGTCTTGCTGGCTGATTGCAGAAGATTCTAATGAAAGATCTTGAGCAAGTGAGCGTCTTCTTCCCTGAGAACGGCTCCTACCAAACCTTCAGTATTCTTCCAAACGTGTTCAAGCTCGATGCAGTGTAGATGTTGATGAAGGAATTGAATAAAAGCCACATGAAACAAAGAAAAATAATAGGATGGCTGAAGATATACGAAAATAAAAATACGAGGGGAAGGAGTTACCCGATATGATGTGGTTAGGTTTGGGAGACAAACTGAAATTGTCGCGAAGGATAAACTGAAGTCGCTATGGCCTTGTCGTGAGGAGTGAGCGAAACGGGTGGCTCGATCGGCCGAGAACCTATTAAGAAGATGATGATGATAACAATCTTGAAAGGACTACATTTTTTCTTCTCTCTTTCTTCTTCATTGTTGTATGGATCTTTTCTTTGTGTGCTTCCTTCAATTTTTCTTTCTGTTTCTCTTTTCCTCTGAAAGCGTATTCTTTTTATGGTCTTTTGGGGTCCCCTTTAGTTTTGCAATGTAATATTATTTTCTTGATTTTTCGACATTTTTTCCGATTTTATGTGATCATATTCAGATTTTGTGTGATAACATTTTTTCTCGATTTTATGTGATATTTTTTATGACGATTTTACTATTTTAGAAAAAATGGGATATCAACAACTTTGTGCGATGCAACTAGGATTTGTGCAAAGTCCTGCACTTTCTTTCTTCATGTCTTACAATATCCCTCGGATAGCCCGTGAGTCATCGACTTCTCTTATGGACCGTATATATCTAATTACAACTAGCGATTACAATCCTTAACTGCAACTGCCTTACTAGCTCATGAATAAATCTTAGCTCATAAAGATGTTTAGGCACGTAGAAAGTTGTACAAATGACGTCTCCTTTATTTCAACTCATCGACACATAAGCTCATATGTTACTTCAACAAAGTGTGGGAACCCATCTTAAGCAAAAATCAAGTCGAATATCACTTTCCCAAGCCCAGCCGTCGAACCTCTGGTCTTACTAGACGATTTCGTTATTTAGCTTATAGCCAAGCCTGAGAAAGCCCTGATGCCAGGTATCGGTTTATACTTTTCAAAACTGCCAAACTCAATTATATCATTTGGCAATATATCTTCTACATGAAGCGTCAAAGAGGTGAGATAAAAAATCAAAGAAGAAGAAGAGAGCTCTTTCCAAAGCAGAGCCCAAGAAGAAATAACTGTCGCAAGTTCTTATCTCCCAAAGAATAAACAACCAATACCTGAGGACATCCTTGCAAACCAATGACATTTGGGGATGTGATCCTTGCTTGTTGGACAACCCTTAGGGGTTGAAAGAGGGCGTTGGGTACGAAGAAGAAGAGGGAGGGAAGGTGTAGTAAGGTGCGAATCTTTCTATTCCATTGTTCCGTACCTTATGTTCTAATTCATGTATCGAATTTCGTATAACCACATCTAGTGAATGTAAGTCATTATGATATTTTTAAAAAATTGATAACGTTACAAGTGATATCATAGCGGGGTTAATTGTGGAGTGATAAGGGTGGGAAACGATAGGAAATCTTTAGTGACAAATGGGGGTGTGCAAACAAAAATAAATAGGAACATAGTTCCTATAAAAGGAACCCATGGACCATATTATTCGAATTATGCATATAAGTAATGGTTTTAGATTGATATTGTGACACTATATTTGAATCCTTTGAAGAAAAAGAGTTAATCAAAATGACTTCAATTTTTTCAAAATGCATGTCCATGATTGTATGATGATTTGTGGTGTTCTGTATGCTTGAAAGACATCGGGGCCGAAACGGCTGAGTGGTATTGGTGTGAGAAATTATGTTTCATAATGAAATGAGATGTTAGAGAGATGACACGATGAAAACTTGCGCACATGCTGAGTTATATGAGAGTTGATGTGATGATAAAGCATGAAATGCAATTATGGTGCTTGAGTAGTGTCGCGGCTGTAGTGGTCGAATGGTGTGTGAAAATTGACAAGTATATACAAGATTGAGTTGTTGTACAAATGGTACCAGAATGGGTGTTGATGCAGTGAGATACCGTGGTGCAATAACAGCTACAAATGAGCCCCATACGTACGTAAAAGCATAAATGTAATTCTCCGAGGGTCATGTGATGGTTGTGGTCATGGTTGTCAGGATCGGTGGAATCGGATCAGACCTTCGAACTGTGGATCGGTAGGGTCGGGTATAATGGAGTAAATCCTAAATGGTGGAATCGATATAATCGAAATTTTTTGATCGGTAGGATCGGGATTCTGACAACCCTGGTTGTGGTGCCTTCAAGGACTACAACATGAAATGAATCAGACTTCCCCTTGTTGAATATGAGGGTTGAGGATTATTGTGGTATAAGGCCCTTGAGAGGGGTGTTATATGTGAGTATGAGTATATGACCATCTGAGACTCTGTGATTGATACAATGTTTATGATGCTTTAATGGGGCAGTGATTGGTGCGGGCTAAAATCTCCCCTTATTGAATATGAGGGTTGAGAGGTGATTTAATGTTACCGACCTCCGTGTGTGAGAAGAGTCGGTGAGTGTTATGATACCGACGTCCGTAATGATAAGTGTCAATGAGAGATATGCTATGGACTTTATGGTAAGGTCAAGCATGTACTGGGATACATGGAAGTGATTCAACGAGACCTATGAGATGAGTCGCGAAGATAGTTTGAGAACGCTTGATTAGCTTACCGACCTAACTAGTCAAATGATGTGTTAAAATAATTTGCAATTATAATTATGTTGAAAGAGCGGAATGATGTACGCTCGAGATTTAATGAGCTCACAAGTTGTGATTGGTATGGTATACCATATAATGGGTGAGGTAACCTCCTTTGAGGTTTCTCTAGTTTTGAGAAAACCAATTTTCGAAGAGTGAGCGATATTATACTCTTTATTTATGAGTTCGCCTCATGAATTACACTTGAGTAACCGAGAGTTGAAGGTATGATATATTGAGTGTGTAAAATTGATTGATAGAAAGTGATTGAGAACACTTGAGTAGCGTTATGAGTATTGTAATGCAATGGTATCGATATGGAGTCGAATTATTATGATGGGATGATAAGGGCTGAAATTTATCCACCGAAAATATGATATATTTGTCGGCCGCAATTGATGCGAAGTGTTGTATGATGTGTGAATGATGCCTACAAAGATCATCGAAGGGAGCTAGTTAATAGCTATCTGGAATATATTTGATTAATGTCAGTAAATGATGACATAATAAACAAATTATGAGGTCATGTATATTATGAATAATGTGAAACACCATGTGATACTTATAGTGGTATCCTTGAGATTTGTTCAAGGGACTTAGTGAGACCTTCTAGAGAAAGGTATACACATGAATGCTATGATAAGCCTTTATTAATGGATTTTATGAGGAATGTGAGAGCTCAAGGTAATGATTGCGCTAGCCATGAAATGAAATAGTTCGGATGAGGATATAGTTGATTCTTTATGACTTGAGAAGTTACTTACATATTGTCCACGTATGTAAAAAAGGAACGGGAAAAGGGAGTGTAAGTGTCCTTGTGAGAATGGATGGGAGATGAGTTATGATTACTCTCCCTAAGATGCATGTGAGGTTTCGCTAGATTAGAGCGAATCGACTTGGACAAGTGTATGTGTACTACGAGACCCACATGTGAGTATTTTCATAAGTGATTCATGATGAATAAAGCAATGATAGAATGGATAATGAATAGACAATACTATACCAGTGTGTTTGGAAGTGTTATTTAAGTGATGAGATTGATATTTAAGTGTGCTAACTGACGGTTATGTGATAATGTGTTGCTCCTGATAAATCTCAAGAGGGGATCGTGATGATTTTTTTTACAGATGGATAATTATGGTAATGATCAACCACAGTAAGTTATTAAAAATGTTTGAAATGCGTTGAAAATACTCCATATTTGTTAAAAGATGGGAGATGATCATGGACTACGATATGATGTGTAGCCGCGTGAGACCGGATGCATATAACCCTTATATTTGGACCTTTGGTATGACTTCGGAGGGGTTGAATCGTCGAAGACCATATTGGGGGGAAAGGGAAACTTAACGAAATCCTGTGGATATGAAGAGTGAAATGGGTGAACATATGCCCATTGAGAAAAAGGATCATATCCCCACCATGATTATACGGACAAAGGCAACACCATGGAGGAATGGTGTCGGTCGTAAAGGTGATGTGTACTCATGAGGGTAGATATTTCTGAACTTGAGAACTGGAAAACAATATGCACAAGAATCATCCCATGTTGTTTGAATTGTAAAGAAGTTACAAATCAAAACGATGACCGAAAATGAGGATTGTAAATATCTAAAAAACATTTCACATAGAGCGAAATGGAATAAGTAAGGATGGTCGGTATTGGTTTGACCTTGTGTAAAAAGTGAGGACGAAATTCCCCCAGGGTGGGAAGGTGTACGACCTGAAATTTTATATTTTGAAATACGTAAGAAGTTGTGAATAAAGTATTATGAAGGTTCTATTCCATCTTAAATGAGTGAAAGTTGCTGAAAGTGTAAAATGGGGTGAATGCTCTTGATCGGCCGAAATTTCGCTAAGTGTTGAAAATGATGCAAGTTTACGAAAGAACCTTATTATAAGTTACCCATTTTGAAAACAAACTTTAGAATAAAAAGATTGTGCAATGGTTGAGTGTTGAAAATAATAAGAAAAAAGAAAAAGAACATTTAAGGTAGTTTTAAGGGTGATGGTCAGAAGTCCGAAATCAAATAGCAACAGAGATAAGTTACTACTGTCTAAGGAATCACCCATTCGGACCAAAAATGGGATGATCAAGAATGAAGTCCCTGTGATGTATTCATGTTATCTGGACGAGCTTGAAGTGCCTGGGATGCTCCTTTTTGACTTTGACTAAGCATGAGGTTGTCAGAAAGTGATGTCGGCGAAGTATGATGTCGTCGATGATGTTACCCTTATAACTTGGTCACACTTAAATTAATTGGGGTTGAAACATATAATAACTTGTTATAAATATATATTTTCATCACTCTAATTGCGCAATATTGGGTTAAATCCTTGAGGTATATTGTAATATCTTAGTATATTACTTAGATTGGGGTACTGCTATGAGTTTTATTAATTTTGTAGGTAATTCGGAAGGAATGGGGCAGATGGAGTTTTGCAGAAAGTCGATCCAGCTGCACCAGATTTCATTGCAGCTGCGCCACCAAGTCAGAAAGATGGTGCAGCTGCACCAGAAAGCGTTGCAGCCGCATAGGGTGGACAGAAATTGGATAGAATGCTTGGTGCAGCTGCACCAGATTTTCGTGCAGTCGCATGTACGGACGCGAGGAAATATTTTATATCCTAGATTCTCTCCACCTTCCAGATTTGCAAGATCCTCTAGGGTTCAATCCTTGGAGGTATAAAAATGGACGTCCTACCTTTTGAGAGGATGTGCCAGGAACGAGAGATCACGTTGGGCCGCACACGAAAACATTCGACAAAACTTCGGGCGATGTTTAGGATGTTTTTCTTTTCTTCTTTAGTTTTGTGTTTGATTATTTTCAGCATGAACTAAATCTCTTTTCTAGGATTATGATGAACTCGGTTGTGGAGTTACTTTCTTAGTGAATTCCTTTGAACTATCTCTTTTCGTGTTTCGTTTATTTACTTCACTTGTTCTTAATGCTTGCGTACGTGTGGCCGACGTTCGTATTGATCACTTGTGCTTGGGTGAGCTCCAGAGAGGATCTTAGGAGAAGAAGTATTGGTGAACGTAGCCTAGTTTGTGTCGTGAGAGCGAGCGGACTTAAGGTGATATAGAGATATACACCGAAGGCAACCAAGGGAAATCGAGACTTAACGCATCTAATTAATCGTCAGCTTAGAGATAGGGATCGATTATTTAGGTAGTTCGGCGGACTTCGAGAAGAGCACGATAACTAGGGATTTCGGTTAGTAAACGAACACATAATTGAGTTAGGGAGAGGGGAGACACGGGATGGTAATGAAACAATTGTGGGATTCATAGTCCTAGGCTTTCTTATTATTGATTTCACTTTGCCTTTACTTTATTTACTTGCTTTTGTTTTTAGTTTTAGTTACAATTTTCATTACTTTCGGGTTGACATTGAAAGCGTTGGCACAGGACGATAGGAGGGATTTCAAGCACTGTCTCCTCATGGGATCGACACTTTACTTACTCTATATTACTTGACGCGACCCGTGCACTTGTGGATTCAGCTAACAACATCTCTTAAAGGAAATCCTCTCAAGTAGGTTTCGTGCCACCATAGTGCTCGGAAAGAAAAGAAAGTTACACATGTCAAATGGTGAAATTTTGAAAAAAAAAATTATTAGGATTCGGTCTGAAGTTGAGATCTTTTGAGATTACGGAAGCATATATTTTCTAATATTGTGATATATTAGATTATATATGGGTAATATTCTAGTATCCTATTTGGCTAAGATTTTCTATTAGTGGAGATCTATAAATAGGGGATTTGTCTAGT
The DNA here is from genome assembly GCA_023653495.1 of Melastoma candidum. NCBI lineage: Eukaryota > Viridiplantae > Streptophyta > Magnoliopsida > Myrtales > Melastomataceae > Melastoma > Melastoma candidum. The sequence continues at coordinate 13,094,877 of CM042889.1, read as the reverse complement.
TTATTAGGCATGGTGGTGTGACACGGTGAGTGTGTGGCATTCGAGAGAGAAAATCATCGAGTCATGGTAGATGCTATTCTACGAGATTCGGGGTTAGGATTTTCTTGTATCCCGAGTGGGTGAGCGATACACTTGGTGCTTTTGTAATCTTGGTTGTCTAGTGGAATCTCCGAAGGACCTCCCCGTAGACGTAGGCCGGTTTTGGCCGAACCACATAAATCTTGCGTGTGTTGATTTTCGTTCAAGTTTCACCATCGATGCTCGATACGACAGTTGAATTTCCCCAACAATTGGTATCAAAGCGGGTCGTGAAGATGACTGAGATTTCGCATGCAAAGTTCGATGTGATGAAGTTCGACTGGACTGGGACCTTCGTACTATGGCAACAGAGGGTGAAGGATTTGCTGGTGCAGCAAGGGATGGTGAAGGCGTTGGTGGAAAGAAAGCCGATGGACATGAGCAACGCAGATTGGATGGAGATGGAGGCAAAAGCGGTGTCAACCATCAGGCTTTGTCTTGCAGACGACGTGATGGACGAGGAGTCGCCAGCAGCGGTGTGGCGAAAACTGGAGTCCAGGTACATGTCAAAGTCGTTGTCGAACAAGCTCTATTTCAAGCAGAAGTTGTACGGCTTAAAGTTGGAGGCAGGCTCGGATTTGAGCCAACACATCAATGTATTCAATCGACTCATCAGCGACTTATTGAGGATTGATGTGAAGTTCGACGATGAAGACAAGGCATTAATTCTTCTGAACTCGATACCAAGCCCGAATGCTTACGAAAATCTTCATACGACTTTAACGTGGAGTAAGGAGATGCTAGACTTTGAGGATGTCGTTGGTGCTTTGTTGGGATTCTATCACAGAAAAGGAACGGTGAAGGGAATTCTAATTTCGACGTTGGGCTCGTAGTAAGGAACGAGCAAGATCGTGAGAGAAGTGGCCGATCGAGGTCAAAGTCTATGAAGCATGCATCGTGTTGGAGGAGCGGAAAGAAGGGTCATTGAAAAAGGGATTGCAAGGAGAAGGGAATTAGATGGGTCGTCGAGTGGGAACATAGCTGTATTCACGGAGACGAGCTCGACTGATGGCGACGATAAAATTCTTATGACCACAACAAACCTTACAGGTGATCAATGGATTCTTGATTCTGGATGTACCTAGCATATGACACCACACAGGGAGTACTTCTCAGCTTACCAGAAAGTTAGTTCGGGTAAGGTTTACATGGAAAACAACTCAGAGTGTCTGGTGGTTGGAATCGGTACAGTAAGCATCAAGATGCATGATGGTGTAGTGAGGCTGTTGACGGGGGTACGTCATGTTCCAGAGTTGAAGAAAAATTTGATTTCCCTTGGAGCCTTGGATGACGAGGGATGCCAATGTTATTTAGGAGGTGGAGTCCTAAAGGTTATTCGGAGAACCCTCGTGCTGATGAAGGCAAAGAAGATTAGAGGTATTTATCACCTTCTCGGAAAAGTCGTGAGTGAAAACTTCTCACGTGGCTCGACGGGATGCGGATCCGGGGTTATTTGTCGAGGTGGAGCGTTAGCTAGCAACGCGGGTACACGGGCGATGTGTACTGTCTTGAGGGCGTCAAGCAAGGTGAAACCAATGAGGAAGTTCGGTGATGATGCTTACATTGACGGTGAAGTCAAGAGTGAGGTGGAGCGGATTAAAGTTCTAGGTGGAGAGGTCTGGCAACAGTCGACACGTATGACTTCTCAGGATACCAAGAAGGTATTGAGTGCAGAACGCGGGATATAGCTGGAGCCACAGTGCACGGTGGTTGCTCGGGAGCGCGAGTACTGCGATCGTGTGAAGGGTAAAGCGATAGTCAAAGGTGGTGACAACGCTCTCAAGAAGACACGACGGATGAAGGTGTGAGCTCTTCGGGGCTCCGGAGGTCCAGGGAAGGAGAATTCAGTAACTTCGGCCAAGGTGGAGATTATTAGGATTCGGTCCGAAGTTGAGATCTTTTGATATTATGGAAGATATTGCATGCATATATTTTCTAATATTGTGATATATTATATTATATATGGGTAATATTCTAGTATTCTATTTGGCTAAGATTTCCTGTTAGTGGAGATCTATAAATAAGGGATTTGTCTAGTTTATTAGGCATGGTGGTGTGACACGGTGAGTCTGTGGCATTCGAGAGAGAAAATCATCGAGTCAATGTAGAGGTTATTCTACGATATTCGGGGTTAGGATTTTCTTGTATGTTAGATAGGTGAGCGATACACTTAGTGCTTTTGTAATCTCGATTATCTAGTGGAATCTTTAGAGGACCTCCTCGTGGACGTAGGCTGGTTTTGATTTAAGTTTCACTATCGAGGCTTGACACGACAGCTGAATTTCCCAAACAAAAATAATATTTTTGGTTGGCTTCTGTTGGATCGGTCAGGAACACTAAGAGGCGGGTGAATTAGTGTTTATAACTTTTTCGCCCTTTTTCTCAGTGTAAGCGGAAGCGTTCTGTAACTCAGCAGAGCGTTTCTCAGAATGAGAACTGCTTCGATGACACCGTTACGATTTTGTCGAGTAGGTTTTCGTACGAGTGTTGCGTGATCGTAATGGACACAGTAGTTTATAGTGGTTCGATCAAAATCGACCTACGTCCACTTTCCACCAACAAGGTGATTCCACTATATAATATAATGGGTGCAAAGAGCCCTTGCACTAGGCGTTTGGTTCTCACAAAGTGAGATTTAGAATCTCGTACAATTGATGATCACTCCTGGCAACGATCAGCTCCTCACTCAGTGGACGTCTTCTCGTTTCCAGCAGAATGATGCTTTTCCTCAGCAGTTGGTAGCTCAATGGATTCCTCACAGAACGTTGTTGCTCAGATGTAAGCCTGTCTATCAAAGCACTTAGACAACGTTATGTTAGAGATTAAATCCTCAGATAATAATCCTTACAGTGACAGAAAGACTTCTCAGAGAGCAGCTCGTTTCTGATTCACAGTAGAGGATTGCTTCGGCACTTTTGTCGTTCGGTAGAGGATTTCCACACAGATCTTGTCTCTCCTGGAGATGAGCCTGTACTTGCTTAAGAGACAACCACGAAGTTTGATTACACAGATCACCACAATGATCACAAAGAGAAGAACCACAAAGACCACTAAGAAAGGGTATACGTCCTACACTCAGTTCGGACGTGCATGGTTACCATAGCCGTGACTCACTGCACTGCACACCCAGTGCCTAGGGTGGAATTTTCTATTTCGGCGGCTTCCACGCAACCTGCTCTACTATCCGTCCCTAGGAGTTCAGACTTATGCACAGCACCCCTGTGCTCGGGAGGACCTCTTTCCACTCCGGCGGCGTTCCCACCTCTTGCTCTACCCTGCAGGCCCGAGACTTCTGGCGCGCACCCGCAAGTGCGTGTCTAACTGCTCAAACTCCGTAGGTTCGAGACTTCCCTGTGAAGAGACACGACAAGAACGGCTTCTTGCCGATGGGTTAGCAACTGGTTACTAAATTCAGCACAAGTATTCACTTAGCTTCTCTCAGACGATTCGCCAGCCGCTCGTTAAACACACCGAGGACACTTAGTCCCTCTCACGACGATCAAAGGATCTGACCTCAGCCCCATGACACTCTCACACGTAGCTTGTAAGAGAAAGAACCAGGAGACACTTAGCACCTTCCGCTCTCCGTCGATGCACAAAGCTCACTTAGACCACTTAGACCACTCAGACCACTCAGACGCACAAAGGCACTTGGATCTGTCGTCTTTGATCTGATTATAATGGAGAAGGAAGCATAGAAAACGTCCAGACAATCTTCGAGATTTGTTACCAAAATTGGCAGCCAGGACTCAGCAACGGTCTGCTCACCCGATTGCTGTGCTATGAAGAGTAAGTACCAACGGTAACTTTCCCCTCTTCTCTTAATCAAATAATTTATTTCTAATATTTATAATCTGATCATAATCTTATCTGATTGATTATGATCAATCAACAATATTTGGTTAGATATTTAATCATGTTCCAGCGTAACATTGTTGCAGGATATCAGAAACATATTTTGTTTCTAAAAATAAACTTGGAAAGATAATCTCACAATATTTAATTGCCCAAACCTTTATAATGAGATTATTAAACCACATTTAAATTGAATTTGAACACTCAGATGAATGATATGAGATAACCCAAAATAAAACGTGGATATTAAAAATTTATTTCCATATTTTCAATATATATTCGTAATATCACAGCAACAACTCACTGTAACATATAGTAGTTACTAGCTGTGATTCAGCGACACATTGCTCAAGCTCATTACTAGGAATAAGCACGCAACTCAAGAAACATTACTGCTGACCATCAGTAACGCATTGCTTAAGTTCATCATAAAAATCAGGTTAACAGCTTCGCTATTCCCCCTTCCTACTACCTTCCATAGGCACGAAATCAAGCCATTATGGCCCGAGGGGAAGGAAAAGAAGGCTGAGGAAAACCGGAGAAGGTAAGAGAAGGAAAGAGAAGAAAAAAAAAGAGGAAAGAGACTGACCACAACTGGGTTATGCGGACGAGCGAACAAGGGGCAACCTAGTGACGTTTGGAGATGTGATTCTTACTTTTTGGATACCCCTTGGCTGCGAGGAAAAGGGGCCAAAATAGGCATCGAGGACGGAAAAGAAGAGGGAGGTAAGGTGTAGTATGGTACGAATACCTTTACTCTATTATTTTATACCTTACGTTCACAAGGTTTTTTTTTGTGGCCACATGATGATGTGGCCGTAGTTAAAAGACATTATTACAATGGTAGTATTTAATATGTGCATGTGCGGTCCGTCGAAGTCCACGCATGGAGCATTCGCATGTGGTGTTTGAGGTTTCACAAGTTAATTCATAAGTTAAAAAATATAGTGATTTTTGGTATCTCATTCATATCGAATTTCATTTAGTGAATATAAGTCATTTCAATATTTTAAATGAATAAAATCATGAACATTATAGTTGCTTTGTTTAAATTCCTAAAGTCGACACAAACTCTTATCTTTCTATTATTCTTTTTAAGAAGTATGATGCTTAAAATCGATTATGTATAACGTGACGTACGAATATATCTTGTATTGAATAGCTTTTTAATTTCACCACACACTACTTGTCTGTGTTAGGCACACGTCTAGGTGCCCGTTTAACCGGTGTAATCATAAGGTTGGTAGGTAGGACATGCTCGACTAGATGCCTACCCAGACCAAACATAATTTTAGAATCCCAAACAAATAAGTTCCTAAATTCTTTCAAGACTAAAATGATCTATTAGAACAGAGGAGTAGTGATTGAACTATTAACAAATGTGGGTCGGGATAATTCTACTGACCCCAAAATCACACTAGTCAAAAGATCACATAGCATCATAAAAGATTGCCTATTCTCCACTGAACTGGGAGTATTATTAATGAAACACATTGTTCTATTTATCATCGAGTTTTCAAATACATGAGTCGAACTAGAATATATTACAATAAACAAATTGGGATCATCATCATTAGCCAACAGGTTAGAAAGACTGTTAGAGGGAATTCGGCATACGAAAGTTTCCAACTTTTTAAGTAGGATGTTTCTAATATCGATTTATGGATATTATTTGATAAATTTTAAAGTGAAAATATATTTCAACGAACATAACTCATCTGCATGAAACGACTCTGGATGCGTAAGTTAAGAAAAAGTTTCTTCTGGTCCCATTTTAAATTTAACTTTTTTTTTTTTGGCAAACTTATTTAAGTAATTTTATCCGTTGATGGAAAAAGGGCGGAGCCTGTGACTCTGGACGTGCTGCGTGGAGTTATTACATGGACAACGAGGATGTCATGGGTGAACCAACCGACATCTCAGAATGTACCGACTATTCCCAGGTGGTTTGGTTGTTGGAAGGAACAGAATAAGCTCCGACAGAAATTTTGGCATAATATCCTTCTTTTTTAAGAATTCCAATGATTATCCTCATTAATCCACCATAATAAATTCAGGAACTTTGTCCTTTGCCGTGAAAATATTTCACCGTTTATTAAATTCATTTTTAAAATAAGTCGAATTTATTTTTCCTAAGTGAAGCACATACTCGTTACTTTAAGGATGTTGACTTGTTAAAAGATGAGTTCGGATCACTAAAAAAAATTAGTTGACTTTGACCGAACTCAAGTTCTTTAAAACTACATAAATATGAGTTCCGCTTAGGAAAAAGAAAGTGAGTGTACTAATAATATTCTCGCAAGCAATTAGGAATAAAACTCATAAATTCAGTTGCAATGGAAATTGGCTTTGGACGAACCTATTTTCAAGCGTGCTATTGCAATGATGAGCTGTACTGCAAAATGTGCCTATTTATTATAAACGAAGGATGATACCGCAAAAAAGGACAGGGGAGCAGTAAGTGCTTGCTGATTCAAAGCAAGATGTCTGTACAAGGAACAAATTGCAATTGGGGTATTCATTCTAATCGTGCAAAGAACCCAAAAAAATTTCTGAGCTGTTCCCAGCTCTCGGCTCCCTGCCTAATGAGCCTCTTAACCAAAAAAAAAAAAAAAACTCTCTACCCGTGCGTCAGGGCGTAAGCTGGAAATTTCTTTCGCTACCAAAATTTACATTTCCCCCCAATGTAAGAATAGAAAGAATCATGGCAGAACATTGTCCTGAATACCTGCACTGGCTTTTCGATGACGCTTCGAGCTCGCTTTCCTATCACTTCTTGTCCGCTTGCTAGGGTAGGTCTTCTTGGCTGGAGCCCTGATGATTGCCTTGGATGTAGTAAATGCTGGTTGAGTAGGTGGCGGGAATCTTCTCGGGGGAGGAGGGGGAGGTGTGAGTTCTAGAAGATCTCTGTGATATGCCTGCAAAGGAGGACACCACAACAAGAGCAAGCAAGCATCTCAATAGACAAGAACTTGGGCTTAATAATCTAATCTCCCAGATGTACTTCACAAACGCGATAAAGAAGATGCCTTAACCAAGCCTGGCAATAGAAACTACCCCGTGTAATTATATCATAGCCATAGAACTGAAAAGTGTCGGCCTCACACAGTAGCGGAAGTTTTACGGATGTCTAATCTCATTTCCAATGCATTAGAACAGCACCCTTAGTTAACAAAGAAGTAACGTCTCAACACTTGAAGCTACAATACCTCGGGTGCTTAAACAGTGGCAGGCGTACCTGTATTACGAAATTCCGCCTCTCACAGTCCAAAAACATATTGATGTTCCAATCCACTTTTTCCATTATCTTGTCTCTAACCATAGCAAAGCTTAATTGATCTCTGGAAGTAAACCGGTCAACTTCGTTAAACCACATGCAGGTAAACAAATTCGTTATAGGAATATGCTCCTTTATGATCACGCATCCCTCTGGGACATCTGCAAAGAGAAAAGTATCCATCGGACAATTAGTATAGATATTAGTGTATACAATGCAACTGTGCACCGAATCAACGCCTGCATACCACTAGTAATTGGAAGCTTCGCCTCTGTATAAGGAGTCAAACCCTCCTTTCTGTAGAAATCTATTTGAAAGTCGATGGATGAATTCTCATACTTCCCGGCAGCTTTATTAGCTTCTGCTTCTTCAAAAACATCAAAGCGTCTATAATGTCTTGAGATCGCAAAGCTAAAGTTCCCTCTCCATAGAAACCTAGTATTTGCACAACAGAACACTATGAGCTGCAATTCTAAGTCCAAATGAACATTAGATTTGTTGCTGTAACAAGGAATAGTCATCTAAATAATCAAGCCTTGACTACGCATCAAATGCCTTGCATTTTTTGTTACAACTTACAACCACGGGAAAAATGGGTCTTCTTCACATGAATCACCTACTTGATTATATAAGTTTTCTAAACGAAGCAACACTATAGAGTTTTCAAAATACCTCTCAAGGATCTGATATGGGTCAACGACTAGCTGGAGCTTTCCATCAATCCAGATAGAATATCGGACATTAGGGAAGATGCGATGTAGGAGCAGCTTTGGAACCTGTCTTGCAAAACAAAATATTTTAGCATCCTACTCCAAAGACGCAAATTAGATAAAATTATGCTCAATTGAAGCGTAATGTTTCCAAAAAAATGTCCAGTTAAGTTTGACAACCTTGCCGTTACGCCTCGCATCAGTGTAAGGGATGTTACGGACGACAACTATTTTCCATAACCCAACCTTCCTACTTTCATCCAGCACAGAAGAATTCTTCATAAATACTTCAGTCTCCTCATCAATGAACATAAAGAAGGGAATGTTTCTCCTTGCAGCGTCGCTGATGTTCCTGGGTTGCTGAATTATGTCATAATTCCCTTAAATAACAAAGGAATCAACTTATTAAATGGGGAAATCTTTCAAATAATAATAAGAAATCAATAAATCAGCACATCAGTACCAAATATGGCCGATGCAACAATGACATCATAGTACTTTTCCAAGTCAGCTAAACCAGCTTCGTCAATGTCGAATCCAGTCTGACGTCCAGGCTTCTCACCCTTTACAAAACTGAAGAAAAAATTACAAATATCACGATGCTTAACTTTAGAAGAGTAGTTAAAAAATAGGCGTGATGTACGAAAAAGATGGATAAAGAAACATCCATCTTGAACAAAAAAAGTTAAACAGAGGAAACCAACCTACCCGCAATGCACTCTCATTGACTCAGTAATGTTAAAAGAATCAGTTCTTTCCTTCAAAGAGGGATATCCTCCAAAGTCAGAACCACCATGGTCTTCAACTCTGACTGGACTTTCGTCGTGAATATATGTCAAATTTTGGAGCACAGGAGATGTTGCTGGGGTTCTTGGCATGCGCATTATAGCTTCCTCCACAGGCAGGTAGCATACCGGACATGCTGCAAATTTTTCCCAAGAAATATATTTTAGGGGAGAAAAAAGAACACAGTACGAGAGATAATACAAATCCACTAAAAGATGGAGATATATATTTAAACAAGAACTTAAGAAGCACGTACGACGGGGCCCAACTAGCCTTCTACTAGCAGGAGGTGGGGGAGGAAAAGTAAAATTTTCACAGCTGTGGCCAGTAGAATGATTTCTGATATATACTGATGGAGTTAATAAAGGATGTGGATCAGCAGTAGCATGATCATGTGCACGCCGAGGAGGGGGAGGGTGCCCCTTGCGTTGAACTCGTTTTGGCACGTCTTTTTGTTGACCTCTTCTGGCAACTGTCTTGTGTCGGGAGGGAAATTTGTCCTTTCGTTGATAGTTTCCTCTATGGGGACGGGCGGAAGCAGCACCGTCCAAGGAGTTCCCATTTAAGTATTTGATGCTCTCTATAGGCTCGGGATTATCTGGAATACTCCCTTCTGCACATTGGCAGACAGAAAGAAACATAAAAAATTGGACATCGATAGGAGGTCTGGGTCCCAGTGGAGTGATCAAATTAAGTTTCCAAACAAATTTAGAACGCATCCAAACCTTTCTATTACTAGTGATTGCTTGTCAATGGAAGTCGGTGAGATTACCCATAATAATAATAATACAGGAAGTGCCACTACCGAAAAACAAACCAATATGAAATCAAGAATTACAGTTATACATCAATCAGTGTCTGAAAGCCAGAGATGTTGGTTCGTGTTAATGACGAATAACGCATACAGTAAAGATCAATGGGGAACTATCGAATGTGATTCAAACTCCAGCTGAAATTTTTACGCAGATATCGCAAACAGCATTGCATTCGTCAAGGAATCTGTGAAGCAAGGAGCAATCTAAAAGGTTGCAGGTCTTGAAATAAAACACATGATTTTCTAAATGATCGCCCAGAAAAAGAGACTCTCACCTCGGTTGACCGTGAATGAACCAAACACAAAAACAAAAAGAGCGAGGAAAGCGAGCATCAGCATGGCAACTCTCCTTCGACCCAAGAATCGGCAAATGAGCTGAAGGGCCCTTTCTTTCTCCCTTGAACCAGAAAGAGACAACTTTGAAGGCTTACGTCCAAGGACGTATGCGGCGGGCAACGGGCCATTTTGGGACTGCAGCAAGCTCGGGTAGCTCCCGGAGCGAAGCAATGACTTTCCAGTCATTCTATATCAGCAGCATCCAAGAGTTGGTCTATCATCTCCTTCTCGTGGTAAAATAGATAATTACCCACTCCGATGATTGATCGCCACCGAACCAAGCCACTACAAACAACACATTCCCGAATATCGGCCCACCATTCCACAATCAACAGATCACCGCGCCCTTACATTCCCAAAACCCCTCATTGATCCAGCAGCCTGTAAAAAGAAATACAAGCATACATTCAGGATAGAAAGAACGGCTAGAATCAACACCATTTTTGCAGACATTAATTAACATCCAGGAAACACAACCATTTGATCCGACAAGAATCCCACATTCACCCAGAACTCACAAACTACCCCCCGAAACCGATCGAGATCTCCTCCATTCACCTAGAACATAAGAGATTTAAAAAAAAAAAATATAGCAATGTTAATCACTCCGAAATCAAATCCAAGCCGACGACCCCCTCGCGGAAATCAATCAAACCCACCTCGGATATTCAGCCTCTTTTCCCGCCACTTAATTTAGGGTTTCCCGCGCTCCCGGAATCCACCCCAAAAGAGACGATGAATATCTGGATCAGGCGGGGGATTTTATTTCCGTTTGGATTTTCCTGTGGAAGAATGATTGTCGCCGGTGTCGTCTGTCCTTTTATTTTTTTATTTTATTTTTTCTGGTATACGTTAGCCGTTTCTTATGGCAACAACGTGATCCCCCAAATCTGCAGGATCTTCTTCTTTTACATTTGCCGTCTCGTATGATTGAAGAATATTGAATGATAACCGCTTCTTGTCATTTTTAGGAGCAACTGATAAATATTAATTTTATCCTTTATGCAAAAAGTTTTTTACCCTTTGATCGCAGGCCCGAAACTCGGCCCAATAATAGCCCAAACTAATTGGACCAAATATGGGCCCATCCTCCCGCACAAAGCGAATGACATAAGCAACAAAGTCCGATACGTATTTTGTAGGATGGGGGACGTGGGTGGAGGCATATTACGTTAAAAGTTAAACATTCCGTGGAATAAAGTGTTAATTTTTTAAAATTCATCAAAATAATATTTATCACTCGTATTAAAACATCAGAATTCACCTTCAAAAAATTCATCTATTTTTTAATTTAGAAACAAAAAGGAATTTCTTATTTTCTGAAATATTTTCTTGCCCCGGAGGGTGAGAGACCAAACTATTACCGGATCCGTCGTACAGCGGGAGGAAGCTGAGGTGAGAGATGTCATTTACCCAAACCCAACTACTCATACGTTGTAACAAAACCTTCGTCCTTGTCCCAGGATGTAATAATAATAATCCAAGCAACCCCGCCTACTTCATGAACCCACACCCACTCTCAGTCTTCTCTCCCCCTCGAAGCATCCCCTCCCCACTCTGACACTCGCACCTTCCCTCTCTTGTCCGTCTCTGTTTGTTCTGTCCAGATCCCGGGTGGAGGGGGTAATGCATGCCGCTGTGTGATGGTGGGTGCTCCTTCCTCTTTTAGCTGTTGTGAGATTGAGCGGAAATTTCTTTTTTTTTTCTTTTTCCTTTTTACTTGTGCTGCTGTGGGCGAAGGGACTTCGGCGGGTAGGATCTTGCACTGTTTTCCGTTGCTAAAATGGTATCTTGAGGTCGTCGCTAGGAACATTTGGAAATAAAGTTGCTCTTTTTGTGATTTGGCAATGGTGGTCTTGTAGAGTTTTGCTAAGTCTGGGATTGTGGGCGCACTAGTCGAGGAGTGTTCAGGCGAACATCCTTGGTTTGTATTTAGGAACTGGTTTGGAATTATGGTTTCTTTGTTCGAGGACATCGATAGTTAGAAATGATGACAAGGGAGTGGAATGGAGCATTTTTTTTCCCTTTTATGGGTGATTTCCTTCATTGGGGGGTTATGTTCTGACAGAGGATTGACTGATTGCACTTTGCAGGCTGGTGCACGGGTTGTACCAGGGGATGCGGTAAAGATTGCAAGATCAGTTCAAAATTGGCAGTTTGGATACCCATTCGGCAATATGGGGTCGACTGAATGTGTTGGGAGGATTCCTAGATCGTGACTTTCGGGAAAACAGTATTCGTTTGGATTCGAAATTTAATATTGATCCCTAGGAGGGGAAGTTTCCAGAGTGGCTGTGGTATGTGATGGGTTGCCGCTGTTGCAAGCCATCTGCTATCGAAGACCGCAAGGAAAGCCCGTGTGATCGGTTGTCTAGAAAACCTTCAACTGACTTGAGGAATTCGAGGCGATCTTTTACAAGGAGGTATGGGTCTCATCGAGTGAAGGATAAATATAGTAGTAGAAATGATGAGCGGTTGATATCAGCCAATAAGCATTCCAACGGGTCTCTGAGGCTGGTCGCTGAAAATTATGAGAGGAGACGGGAAAAGAAGGGCTATGCTGTTGCTCCACATCCTGAAATGGAAACCATCCCAAAAGCTACTGAGGGTCAGCAGATTGCAGCTGGATGGCCTCCTTGGCTTGTTGCAGCGGCTGGAGAGGCCATCAAAGGGTGGTTGCCACGCAGAGCAGATTCCTTTGAGAAGTTAGATAAGGCGAGTTCTGCTAATTCTCTCTCTAGTGTTGAACATTTGACGGTTTAATGCTTTGCTCTTTTCCACTATGAAAGAATGAAATTCTTGTTCTGGCTTTACATGTATGATTGCTGATTAATTATTCAATATTTTTTGTGTGTAGATTGGACAAGGAACTTACAGCAACGTCTACCAAGCTCGTGATCTGGATCACAAAAAAATTGTTGCCCTGAAAAAAGTGAGATTTCATAACATGGGGCCAGAAAGTGTCCGTTTTATGGCAAGAGAGATTCATATATGCTTGGTCATCCCAACGTAATTAAGTTGGAAGGTTTGGTTACATCAAGGATGTCTAGCAGCTTATATCTCGTCTTCGAATATATGGAGCATGATTTGGCAGGGCTGACCTCACATCCAGGTCTACGATTCACCGAGGCACAGGTAGGTGCACTACTGATATTTCTTGTTCTGGTTGATCAACCTTCTTAATGTAACACTTTCTTTGAAGTGCAGAACTACGAGTTACTTGTATTCACTCCTCACAATTAGTGATATCCACATGAGAATGTAAATTAGTTAGCACCTATTTACATGGGAGACTTAAAAACTTCCATTCCACTGCATCCCCGTGGCAGTTAAAATGTTCATGCAGCAATTGTTGTGCGGGCTCGATCATTGTCACAGCCACGGTGTTTTGCACCGAGATATAAAAGGTTCCAACCTTCTCATTGATAACAATGGGGTGTTTTGAAGATTGCGGACTTTGGCCTGGCTAGTTTCTTTGATCCTCTTCAAACTCACCCACTGACAAGTCGTGTGGTCACTCTTTGGTACCGGCCTCCTGAGCTTTTACTTGGAGCAACCTACTATGCAACTGCGGTTGATCTATGGAGCAGTGGGTGCATACTTGCCGAGCTATATGCTGGCAAGCCCATCATGCCTGGAAGAACAGTGGTAATAATTTTCGTCCTTTTCGTTGTGCTGCCAGCTGTCAATAGTATTGATTCTCTCATTGGAGACACTTAGCCTAAAGAAAGGAAGTTGTCTGCTTGGTTGCTGTGACTAGTTGTTTTGTTACCGTCCTAGAGAGTCAACATCAGTCATGGCTTTTTGTTTGACCAGGTTCTGATGCATGACGTTTTTAACAAGCAAATCATCATAATGTTACAAATGCAGTCTTAATTTATTGTTTCTTGGTATATTGGTTTATAGGTGGAGCAGCTGCACAAAATCTTTAAGCTATGCGGCTCACCTTCAGAGGATTATTGGAGAAAATCAAAGCTTCACAACGCTACTATTTTTAAGCCTCAACAACCTTATAAACGTTGTGTGTCAGAAACATTTAAAGACTTTCCAGTTCCTGCTTTGGAGCTGGTGGAGAAGCTACTCTCCATTGATCCGGCAGACCGGGGTACTATAGCTTCTGCTTTGAAGAGTCAGGTATGCAGCAACTTGGGGAAAGTTTAGTTTTCCGGAGCCTGGATGATCATCACTATCTGTGTTGTGTTGTGATGCAAATGTAGGATTTGTGAATTGTAACTTTGTTGCTTGCCACTGCCGTTATCCATTTGAATCATGGACTATTTTATCATGGAATCTATAGTTATTTCAGTTCATGGAGATGATTATGTTGTTGCAGAGAGGCACTTCATTTCTTTTTATTGCTTTTCCTGCAGTTCTTTTACACGAAGCCACTTCCTTGTGATCCTTCTAGTCTGCCCAAGTATCATCCAAGCAAAGAGCTTGATGTGAAAATTCGTGAAGAGGAAGCCAGGAGGTGGCTAACAATTTTTTTCAGTGAATATCTTTTGCTTTTTTATGACAGAGAAATTGACAGTATGTTCTCCACTTTGCTGTTCCACTTGCTATGGTGGACTGAGTTGACGCATTTGTTGATACGGGGTGAATGGAGAAGGTCAAATGTGATTCAACCTTCCCACACCAAAGTAGCGCTGTTGTGAAAAGCCGTTGATGGCATGTAGATGTTCAAACCTTGACAAATGGAGATAGTTGTCCGAGACTTGTGTTAAAAAAAAAAAACCTTTAGCCCATCTTCTCTCTAGATTCAAAATGTGAAGCTAGTTAGATCCATTTTCCTTGGCTCCTCGTATGCTTATATACACATGAATGCAAAAAACAAGTAAGTATTGTGTTGCTTACATAAGCCATTGTGGTGTCTTCTGCTGGCAGACAAGGAGCGGCTGGAGGAAGGGGGCAGAGATTCGATGAAAGGAATGGTGGAAAAGTGTCGCGGGCAGTCCCAGCACCTGATGCCAATGCAGAGTTGGCGGCTTCATTGCAGGTGTGCTTTTTTTGCCTCTGTTAGTGTGCCACGAGATTTCCCTCACTAGCTAGCCATTGTACCGGGACACCCGAAGAAACAGGGTCATTAGCATATGCATGATGATGATAGTTTTCGGTATGGCTATTTCATCTTCCTACTGGTCATCCTTAGCTACAGAAAAGGCAAGCCCTACTACATGCAAAGAGCAGTAGCGAGAAGTTTAATCACCATCCAGAGGAAGTTGCATCTGGCTTTCCCATAGACCCACCAAGACCGTCACAAGCATGGGAAAGAAAAATTGGTTCTCAATGGCTTCCAAAACGGGCATCGCACTACGGACCATTATCACAGAGGTCTGATTGGGTAAAAGATGGGAAGAGGCCAGAGGATGCTCCAAAAATCTCTTTCGGGCCAGAAAGCAGCAGTTTTATGAGCATTTCTGCCCCACGGATAAGTTTACTTTCCCATGATCGAAAAGACAGATGTGGTCCCTTCACATCCCAATGTTCCAAAACTGACTGGGAGGTTATCTGGGTCCTTCAAGGAAACAACTGAATCCTTGATTCAGCAGGACAAAAAGAATCAAATACAGGATGCATCTGGTTTTCAGAGAAAGGAAGATGAACGATCTAGAAAGAAGGATCCCGTCTTGGTGAGTCCCCTACATTTACTTTTGTGATTTATACGCGGTATTCTGGCCAAAAGATGACCGTGGTCCTACGTTTGTCTAGTCTTCTAGTCTTATTTCAGAAACTTCAATGTAATTGTTGCTGTTGACAGTGTTTTATTGGTTTTATTAATCAGCTGGGTTAATTCACTATTCCGGGCCACTAGTGGTGCCATCCGGCAACATGGACCAGATGCTTAAGGACCGTGGTGGCCACATACAAACCCTTCAGACGAGCCGGAATAGACAAGGCAAAAGCTAGGAAAACACCAGCAGAAGGGATTCAGATAAGTGCAGGTTCATTGTTCACACCAGGCCATTAGGAAGCTGTTTTGGTGGCCAGAGGGTTAATCGGTCCCAGATTTTTTGTGAAGGGAGCTGGTGGAGCCGAGAAAACCCCTACTCTCCTATCTTGTAATATCGCCACAATGTGATTCATTGTCGCAGAGTTAATAGCACCAATTCCTGAGGGGAATCACTGTTCTCTTTGTCCAGCCTAAAGTTTGTGTTTCGACACAATCATCGGCATTGTAAATAGAAAAAAAAAACAAGCATTAAGCCTGGTGATTGTACTTCCCTTGTAATGATGATGGAGCTGTTTAGGAGGGATGAATAGAAGATATCAGGAATGATAGAGCTGTCGGATGGTCATGAACATGCAATTGACAAACTTCCTTTGCAGAGAAAAGATGCAGATATAAGTAAATACCAAATACTATCATTCTGGATACCTGTGGAAAACATAACCTAACCCAAAAAAGACTACCGATCTGGGCTAACTGTCTAACCGTCGGCCGCAGTATCGGCTCTGAAGTCATTTTGATGCTTCGAATCAACTAGCCTTGCCCAGGTACCAATCATAAGCATTGCCCCCAGGCAATGCAAGCCAACCCCATAAGAAGAATGACGAGTTTTCATAAATTTTAAGCCTATGTACACTGATTCTGTCCCTGCTTAACGTCATCCAGAAGCCTGTCGACGAGCAACTGCAGCCGTTGAGCCCCTGGACCAGGTTTTAGCTTCTCAGGGTTCCCGACCTCTGAGCATTTTGGCTTTCCCGAGCACCAACCTCCAGGGGTGAAGCCCTTCTTTTTCCGACCGAGCAGCTCCTTGTCAATCTTATTTAGCACTGGCGAACCCCCCTTGAACTTCCGGCCGAACGCAGCCCCGCTGTCTATCATGTTCTTTGTGTCATTCACGGTGAGAGTGTGAGGGTGCTGTTTTGGAGGGGTATCCCATGATATGTAGTGCATGTCGTGGTTGAGAACCATGTTGTTGAATTCCGGGGTGTTGCATATTACCGTCTGGAAGTACCCCTCTGGAGAGGATACGAAATTCGTGTAGTACATGAGCATGATCCTTGGCAGATTGTCCCAACCCCAGATGCAGTACTCCACGAATGATCGTGACAGAATCATCCAAGCTGAACCTGAAAACAAAGCAGTGCCACATCAGTAGACGCATAGCATAATGGAGACTGCTACAATGACAAGTTGTATTGAAATTGGCATGATCTGCCTCTAAGGAGATTTCAGCTAAATATTGCTGCCAAAGATCACTCCAATAAATAAGCGCCAGCGAAATCGAGGATCACTCACCAGTGAATAACTTGAATGCAGTTGGCAATTCCCTTTTTGGTGTGACCCAGAATATGTCCGATTTCTTTGCCATATATAATCCGGGATCCACCATCAAAGGCATAGCTCTTTTGTCCCTGTTCGATATAACCTGAATGAAGTCAGACAACAGGTGGAAGCCAAAGACCAACTAATAGTTGCCCGTTGTTCAGGATCACTCACGCTTTCCAACCCAACTGGCTGGTATGCTCGATGAAATTCAGGTCCCTTTTCAGGTTTGAAAAAGTTGAAAGCAGATCTGCGCATCACAAAGCTTGATTGATTACTTTCGCTATGGTAAAGATGGGCACCAGCCAAGAGACAAAAAAATGGTCCGCAGTTAGGTCAGAGAGATTAACCAACCGTCTTGAGTCACAAGAGGATAATCCGAAGCGCTGAGGTTGATAAACCAGTCCCACTCTTTATTCTCCTTCAATAGGATGGCGCAGGCATGAAGTGTGTTTGCGACCATCGTTGGCCCTCGATAAGTGACCATGTTGGCCTTGGTTATGACACGCACATTCCCGACCTTGGAGAACAATGTATTACTCTTCACCCTGGAATCAAGTTCCAGCCTCTCTTCCACCGGTGACTCCAGGTCTAAGTGCACGACATACTGGTTCCGAGGATGATACAGAGCATGAAGCGTTCTCCAGAGTTTATCCAAATCACCCTTTGAGCCGGAAACCAAGTAGGCAAAACGGGGGATTGAGGGAGCTGGCTCAGAGCCGGACGTGGCGTTCTGGTCCATGGTCATATGAGAGGGAAAAAGCGAGAAGATGGTGTCGATCGAACGGAGAGAGGCGACCAAGCCCATGTTAAAGGTGGTAGCTAGGAGGAAGACGCACAGCAGGGAGCTGCAAACGAGCGAGTACAGCCATTTCTTCTCCATGTTCACCGCACCCATCTTGTAAACGGAATATACGCCGAGCACCATGGTTTCATACACCTTCCGGTTTCAATTCATCAGTCCACGCGAATCCTCAATCAACAAAACCAGAAATCTCAGAGAGAGCAATCCTCACGCCACGAACGCCCCCGGAAAATAAAAAAGGTGACCTTTCCTTCAGCTGCAAATTCAAATCAGGCAACTTCTTATAATGGCATCACTTCACTGTAGCATCTTCCCCTCAACCCCCCCTCCTTTTTCAGAAAACTCTTTTGGAAGCTACTCTAACACACTCACAACGAGGGTTGATCCGTTAGATGACAATTGATGCATCAAGGATATCAATTCCCCTCCCCCCAGAAAAACAACAAAACAGAGGAAAAGGCGAAAGAAATAACGAAAGCATGCTCTTCTCTTACAAAACCAAGGAGGAAACAGACAACAACTGTCGCCTAAGAAAGCAACAAAACCATATTTCAATCCGCAACCCCCCCAAACCCAAGATTTTCCGTCACCATCACAACCGCGAAAAGCACGTCCTTCGGGATCGACGACGATACAGAAACAAACAAAACCCAGATCAAAGACGGGAACTTTCTATCCCCCCCCCCCCTGCTGTCTTGAATTTCGATCAAACACCCCCCCCCCCCCTCTCAAGTGATCGGGAAACGAATCAGATGGGAACGAAACGTTCGTTCAGTGGAAGGCATCGAATTCTGGAGCTGAAACTGGGGTGACCCAAAAGAACAAAAAGAAGACACGACTCCCCTCGGTCGACTACACAATAAGAGAGACGCAGGCAACGCCAGGAACTTTAAAGAGAACGACGACGACGGAGTTTTCTTAAAAACGGCGGTTAGGATTTACTCATGGCTTTTAGAACAAAACGAGGGAAAGGCAACAACGCCGTCGACATCATCGTCCCCCTAACCCAATAACAAAGAAAAAGACAAAGAACACCACCATGCAAGATCATCGTCAGAAAGGGGGGAAAAGCAAATCAGTAGCGTTTTAGCTGGTGGTATAAATAATTCATTCAACCCCAGCGCCCTCCTTGCCTGATTTCTTTCAAGGAAGCAGAAAAACGATGAAGAAACGAAGATGAGGGATGAGGAATTGAAAGGGTGGGGAGGGGGGAAGACGTGTGCTTGGGTGTGTTATGACCAACATCCACTCCCCCGCTCATCTCCATAAATTCTCAAGACAAATAATAATAATAATAATATAACATCGTACCATGGCGATATGATATGATACATCGGATGTCTTATTTGCTATAATACCACAAATGTGTGTCCATGATGCCAAAATCACTGCTGCATTTCTCAATGATTTATTACCATATTCTATTCGTCAGTCCTCTCCTACGGGTACGACCGGCTCTCCTGTGCCCTATGTTTTTTGGAATTTGGACGATGGTCTTGACGTGATTTGATAAACGCAACCGGTTATCATACCTACTGCTTTAAAATTTTTTTAGTTAAAGAAAATGTTCAAGTGCCGTAATGACCTAAGAAAAAGAGGACCGAGTCCCACGGGAAGCGGCTAACGGTACGTGCACGTAACGGTTACGTAGTTTACTAATTAATACTAACGAAAAGTAGTAAATTTTACTAAAAGTTTACCGTTACTAACGAAGTCAACCCATATTTAGTAAAAACTGTAGTAAAATTTACTACTTTTCGGTCAACTTTTAGTAAAGTCAACGTAAACTTAGTAAAAAAGTATGTAAATTTTACTACTTTTTCACTGTTCATTCCAGTTCAAGTTTACTACTTTTGCGCTGACTTTACTAAAACATTTACGTTAGTAACGTCAACGCAGAATTAGTAAAAAAAGTAGTAAAATTTACTCCTTTTTATACAAATTTTGCGTTGACTTTACTAATTTTTTTTCGTATTTTAGTAAAGCCAAACCACTTTTAGTAAAAAAAGGAGTAAAATTTACTACTTTTTTTACTAATTTTGCGTTGACGTTACTAACGGAAATGTTTTAGTAAAGTCAGCGCAAGGTTAGTAAAAAACGTAGTAAATTTTACTACTTTTTACTGTACGAATTAAGCCGATAATTAGTAACGGTTTACTAATTCTGGTGTTTTTTTAGTGAAAAACTCTTCCACTTAGTAAATTTTACTAATTTTGAGTTGTTTTTACTAAAAAAAGTAGTAAACTGTTACTAAAAAATGAAAGTGTTTACTAACGAATTTACTAATTTGAACAGTGTTTCAAAACTTAACTCCGAACCTATTTTTGATGTGAAATTACCGGTTTACCCCCGTTACAAGGGATAAATTAGGTTCGTAAATAGGTTCGGATTTCACTGATTAGTAACGAGGGTAAAACGGTAATTTCACATCAAAATAGGTTCGTAATAGGTTCGGAAACACCGTTCAAGTTAGTAAATTCGTTAGTAAACACCTTCATTTTTTAGTAACAGTTTACTACTTTTTTTAGTAAAAACATGTCAAAATTAGTAAAATTTACTAAGTGGAAGAGTTTTTTACTAAAAAAACACCAGAATTAGTAAACCGTTACTAATTATCGGCATAATTCGTACAGTAAAAAGTAGTAAAATTTACTACGTTTTTTACTAACCTTGCGCTGACTTTACTAAAACATTTCCGTTAGTAACGTCAACGCAGAATTAATAAAAAAAGTAGTAAAATTTACTCCTTTTTTTACTAAAACTGGTTTGACTTTACTAAAATACGAAAAAAATTAGTAAAGTCAACGCAAAATTTGTAAAAAAAGGAGTAAATTTTACTACTTTTTTTACTAATTCTGCGTTGACGTTACTAACGGAAATGTTTTAGTAAAGTCAGCGCAAAAGTAGTAAACTTGAACTGAAATGAACAGTGAAAAAGTAGTAAAATTTCCATACTTTTTTACTAAGTTTGAATTAACTTTACTAAAAGTTGACCGAAAAGTAGTAAATTTTACTACATTTTTTACTAAATATGCGTTGACTTCGTTAGTATTAATTAGTAACGGTCAACTTTTAGTAAAATTTACTACTTTTCGTTAGTATTAATTAGTAAACTACGTAACCGTTACGTGCACGTACCGTTAGCCGCTTCCAGTCCCACGTCGCCATCAATGAGTTTAAATTTTTAACTAACCCATAAATCCATTTACTTTGGTTGGGTTGGGTGGGGTGCACATATTCAATGGCCAGAGGTTTCTTGTCGACCTGGTGACGTCACCAGTGACGCGAGGCTCAGGGGGCTTGATTTGCCAAGGGAGGAGACGGGAGAGACATTTAAAACATCTTTTTAAATGAACGCTATTCTTAAAGTGGAAATATTCATTGTAAGGTAAATAAATTATTAGTTTTATTTTTCGGGCCACAATTAATTGGGAAGAAATTAGGAACGTGTGACACTTGTTTTTATATTATTAATCATTGGTAGAATAAAACATATTTGTCCTGTACAATTCGTTTGAGGTTCGGCCCTTTTGGTTTTTAGCATATGTCTTGAAACGTTGGGCGTAATCATCAGGTAGAGTAAAACATATATGTCTTGTTAATTTCGCCTTTAAAATTAAAAATAAGAAGAAGAAGCAGAAAGTGGACATATTACATGGATTACCAACAGTGGTATGTGCGTGTTATCCCCAACTCAAATTATATTTAGTTTTCGTGGGGGGGTGTTTCCGTGTTGAATAATAATGTTGGGTCACTGTCGAATGGAAGAATCAAAGGAAGGCGGCCAATGATCCCCCACATTGCGATGGGAGTCGTACGTCAGTCGTGGTTCGTTGGACCATTCTTGTATGCTGCTTCTAATCAGGTGGAACGTGTCCCCGACGTAATTACAAAGTTTTCATGATGTAGACAAATACCTGTTTACACAGTAATATCATTTTGTATGATTAAAAATGTTTCTTCTCTAGATATAAAATGGATTTGAATATGGGGAGAGTATGTCCAGATATGTGATAAAATGAAATTTCCATGTCCAACAAGGTGCCAAATACTTTTTCTTACACCAACTAAATTGGAGGGGAGGAGTGGCATTTAATGGTTCGTTTCCTTTATTCAACGAAAAGGAAGGGAGAGTTTTTCTTATGGTGATATAGACCCATTTGACCGGCATTGTTCTATGGACGTCCTCGAGCCGGTGTAAAGTATAATTGCTTGATGCCACTTATCCTGATCTTTCCATCCCTTCACCCCAGCAAAGAATTATCTCAGTTCACCAAGATGATATCCATGCGCTTCTTTTAACGATAAACGGTATCATCTCATTTGATTAAAATCATCCATTCACCTGTTTCTTTCGAGCGCGAAGAGTAACATCAGTTGACACTTTATTCTTTTTACTAAGTTTTACTTACAAATTCAATTGGCTACTAAACTATCGAACCAAAATACGAATTAGGTATTCGTTTGCTAAATATTTCCAACGTGTTTGATTTTCAGTCACCAAGTCATTTAGTAACCACAGTAGGTGATAAATGACACGAAAAGGCGGTAAGGTTGGCGGAACGTCTGAGAATAACCTTGTAAATTCAAGGGAGTCGGATGATGTCTCTGTCAATTTCCAAAATGTGTAAATTTAGGGTAATGAGATCTCTTGCTAGAGAGACCATCGGATACCCATTTGGAGACCGCCTCGCTCAGTCATACTACATATGCTGTAGTTCTTATTGGAGAAATCTGATAAGGCGAATGATAAGATTGAGAACTTCAAGCAAAAGATTAAATCTAAAGTTAGAAATGCGAATCGAAATCTAATGTCCTACATCCAGGCATGTATGTGAGTCACTTGAACATGTTAATTTAATGAGTCTAGAAGCCCGCGGAGTTGTTGCGGCGGAAGGAAAAAGAAAGGTGAGTCCTCAAATAGAGAGCATATTAACCTCAGATGATGGAAATATGCAAATCCATCTAAAACATCAAACTATTCCTATTGGGTTAACGTGCACACCTCCTTGTTTTATCGATGAGGGGGAGCCTACTAAGCGACACGAAAGTCAGGCGAATTAAGACCCTTCACATCACAGTCGTGAGTGTTTTAATTGTAGGCTTCTTGAGTTTGTGGAGACAATCCTCAATGAGGGGAAACTTATGGAGCACTATCCAAGAGACAATGTCAGGCAGTTATATGGCATTGTTGATTTGAGAGAATATGTCACCCTGATGATTGAACAGATAGTACCTGAAATAAACAAATAGGATGAAATAGAACTATACCAAGCTCCGTACCTGGAGGTTATAGACCAAGACTATCCATTTTCTCGATGTTATCGGGTGCCTAATTTCGCCTAATTTTTCTAGGAAAAAGGGATGTCTTCGGTAGAGCATATCGTCTACTCACACATCAAGCAGGTGATGCGACTGGTAATGGTTTCTAGTTTCCAAAATCACTTACGAGTGTTACTTTCTCCTAATATGTGAACTCGCCCCCGAATTTGATCATGAATTGGGAAGAGATACAGATGCAATTCACCTTAATAGTTTTTGACTCACATGAAGCATCAACTAAGCGAGCCGGTTGATATCTTCCAAACCAGGCTCGGGAAAGCCCGATTGAGATGTAAAATGTCTCCATCGGATGATGAGTTAATTGTTATTATTTAAGATGTTCTCCTTCTTCGACTTAGCAAAAAGTTGAAAGGGGAAGTATTTAGAGGTTAAAAGAAAAGATGCAAGCGAAAGGTATGAACACCGGGATTGCAACTCGATATGATAATTTGTTAAAAAAAAAGATGCATACGAAAGGTAGTTACACCTAGGACTTATGGCAGCCTATCAAACAAACATATTAGTGGATGTTGATATGACAAAATACATCAAAGGGAAACCTTTTACTTGCGAGGATTTTCTAAAAAAAAAATAAATCAAAAGCTTCACAGAGGTCAGCAGAGGAGCAAAAGTACTCCTTTGATGAAAACAAGGCAGATGTTGATATGAAAGAATTTGCCTGAAGAACGAGCACCACATTCTTCGGCCCGAAAGGAATAAGCCAAAAAGTTATTGCAAATGACACGGCTCATTCACCAACACAACTGGAGACTGCATTACATTTAGAAACTTAGTATAAGATCTCATTAAAGCTAAAGTGTTGTGTTTCCCAGATTTAGTTTATACGAATATCTTCGATCAACAGTCATTTAGTGATGCATGCTAAGTTAATGCATTTGAGATAAATTGTTTTGACATATATTCTTTGTCTTCGTAGATGGAGAAATGACACCGAACGATGGCCAACAAAATGATTTCGGCCAATTTGGCTTTTGAACGCTTGCTGGAAAGATGAGTCTTGTAATGCCCTGTCAATGTGAAAGGGATGGCACTTGGTATGTGCCACTAGCACATGAATAGCTCCCACATCATGGACAAATTCTTCATGGTCAACAGGTTCCTCTATACCCAGAAAAAAGATCGCATGGTATGATCTATTCGGATGGGAGGAGATGGCACCAGGAATGGCTATTAAGCTATCCAAGCTCCACGCTCACCCAAAACATCACTTTATCATGTGACCATTCGCACTTGTAGAGGAGGTGTGAAGCAGATTACTGCAAGGCACGATCCCTTGACAACTAAACAATTGTTGCGACACGGTATGATGGGCATCTCTTTTAAGAGTCTAGAGAAGACATCGAGTGAAGTAAAAGTGGAACTCCAATCAAGAACCACATATCAACCTCTGGTTGAGCGAGCAACCAAGGGCAAGCCTCGCACGAATACTAGTAAAGCACACAAGAAAGATGGGGTATCACCCTAGAAGCACATACCTAAGGCAGGAGCAAAGTTATCCTCCACACGACTTGGAGCATAATTCTTGTAGTCGGCTAATTTAAGGGCTGATATGAATGTCATCAAGAATGAACCTTTGATTACTCAATTCCTTACACACCACATGTTGTGTTATAAGTGCACTCATAAGATCATGGTCACTTAGATGTGTCATGCCCGTTGCATCCAAAACTTCTCGCTGCTAGCGTAGATGTCATTAAAAGGGCGATAACCATTTCCCCTTCT
This sequence comes from Melastoma candidum, assembly GCA_023653495.1. Classification (NCBI taxonomy): domain Eukaryota; kingdom Viridiplantae; phylum Streptophyta; class Magnoliopsida; order Myrtales; family Melastomataceae; genus Melastoma; species Melastoma candidum. The sequence goes on along the minus strand of CM042889.1, from coordinate 13,069,881 downwards.
TAGCCTACCACAAGTAACAAAGAGTCCCTTGTCAAGTGAGTTTTGGCCTTGACCATTAACTAGATGAAAATGAACATTTTTAAGGGCTATGAACCCCACGTTAGAGACTTTTTCATGTGAGCAAAAACCTCTTCCCTTTATATTCTCAATGCGTTATCTAGGTTCTTAACTCACCACTGGTGTTATGGCAGATAATTGTTATAAAATCACTCTATCCTATACTCTCTAAGAATATGAGGAAATGGAATGAGAGGTGAATGAGGAGATTGGTCGCAATAAAATACCACCTGAAAGTTTGAGTGTACTAAGCGATTTTAATCCCTTGAACAGTGGGACACCGCCTATAAAACCAACAACTGACATATAATAAAATGCCTTGGTGTTGCTGTAATGATCACAATTTCCTTTCATATACTTTCAAAATACGAGAAAGACTTATATATAAGACAAGTTTGACCCAAAAATTGTTTTACAAGAGCACACAATTACTTTGAGTTCAAATAGCCCCGATTATGAATTCTTCTTAAGTTTCAGGGTAGAAAGTATTAAGGCCCTAATAATCCTTGCATGAACCTAAATAATTTAGGGGATACAAAAAAAGAAATTAACTAATGCTAAGTACAGACACTAGTTTTACACATCGGTACGCGTGATCTTACAGCCGTTCAACCTTATTTGTATTCACTTACGCTCGACCTAGGATGTGATAGACACAAGCATCCCTATCTTCGAATTTCCATTTTACTAAGAGCCTTGATTGTCTCCTTTTTTACTCCCCATACCCTGTTCCATCAATCCCTGATGTTTCCACCAATCGTTTTTACACGGATAATGTTCCCACATCGATCCCCATTGATTGATGTCATCGAACTACACCCCTTCCTCGACTCCACTGGTCGGTATCCCCTACCATCCTCGTCAAGTCTCTCCGCGAACGAGGTCAATAATACGTTACTCCACCATACTTCATTCATGCCAATTTTTTTTCGAAACCAACCTTATTTGAAAGACCTTATTTCCACCATCAACATCATAACATTGACATTATTTTCAATTGACCCTTTTCTTTTTCTCTAGCCCCTCGCATACCCTTTTTTCGACTATCGACCCTTCAACTGACTTTTCTCTACCCTGGGTCGTTTTATCCTTATTTTGTGTGTCTTCCTCCGCCTCATACTACCCCATCAAATCACACAGTACTTGACACGCAAGGTACTCCAAGACCTACATGTTCTTAACTTATCGTCTTACCATCTCTTTACGTAACCCCACAAAGGGTTTGCTTATACACATAAACTCAACTCGAACTTTCTCTTTCCACTCCAATGACAATGTCATTCCAAGACAAGAATAATTAAACGCATGCATCAACATTAAATGAGTAGAAAGTGAAGTGCGAAGATTTTCTGTACCTTTTGAATCCTTCCGTTCTTAAACCGCCCCTTCAACTCCTTGGCCAGTTTCTTCCACCAAGTAATGTCCTTCTACCCAGATGTGCCTCCTCCACTGTCACTGAATTGTTCTTTTACCAGCCCACAATGAAGGTGAGTATCTCATGCCTTCAGTCTTTGATTCTCGTTTTTTACTCCTCCTTCTCCTCTCCAAGCGTGATCCCCTTCCCATGCAATTGAAGAGTGTCCCCTAGATGGGGTGGAACAACCCCCAAGTTATTAATTAATATCCTTCCTTTTTATTTTGTTTTTTTACAAGTATTATCTCCGTTCGTCTTACATTGTCACCTATGATGACAAGAACAGAAATATACCCATGGTGAGAGTGTTATGGAAAGGACCAAGTGTGAAAGAAATGACTTGGGAGAGGGAGGATCGGATGCGTACTAAATACCCGCACTTGTTCGTGTAGGGATTACAGGAATGAAATTCCTCCAATTGAAAAGAGCAATCTGAGATATGTTCTTAAATCAATAAAAGGTGTAAATAAGGTATAAAACATATTTTGTCTTGTTACCAATGTGTTAGTCATAACCTGACAATGGTGTGTGGTTACGAGAAAATGTTAAGGTGTAACCTTTTTTTAAGGAATAGTGTTGTGGTTAATGTCTAAAATTATGGAAAGGGTAATAGTCAAGAGTATAATTACTAACGAAAAGTCACATATTTATGTTTATACTAGGTGTTACTAAGGAAAGAAAAGAAATAGAATGTCGAATGTATTATGTACACTGACACAAACGCTCTCCCAAAAGAAAACAAGAGGAACTTTTATATCATAAGGGGTAATAAATGTTACGATGATGAAATTTAGTGATGGATATAATAGGCATGTGCAAGTGTGGTGTGAAAAGATTGGCATGCATGACACTTGAGTGAAAAACTCTTTGAAGGGATAATAAATAGAGGTATCTGAATTCTGAAAGAAAAATGAAATATAATAATTATATATAAAAACAACAACAATAAAAGTGCGGATGTAACATAAAGGAGAGGTTGACGAACAATGTGGTAATAAATAAGCACGCATTGATGTGTTATTAAATTGACTTACAGACAGTTGGAGAGGGGAAAGTGCAAATGAAAATAGGATTGACAACACGTTGTGTGAATACAATGAAAAGAAAAGAAGAATGGCATGCAAGGTACAATCTCCAGGAGAAATAATGCCTTTTATAAATAGAGAGAAAGAGGTCGCAAAAGAGAAAAGAAATAAGAGGATATGACACATAAAATTTTCGAGAGTTATTGCATAATGACATGAAATAGTGGGAGTAGCATGGTTCCGTGGAGAATAATGCAAGAGATACGAGTGGATGGATGTCCCCCGCTGTCTTCTCACCCGGGGTTTTTCTTTCGTTTATTTCAAAGAATTTTGTAAATGCTATCGGAAGGCTAGGAGATGATGTAAGGTATACTTCCATAATCGCCTCATGGAGAGAACTTTCGATCAAGATGTGTGGCCCATGTCGGGAGTGTGAAGTGCAAGTTAATAACATTGTTACCAAAGTGGATATGTGCATCACCGGAATGGACGAGGTTATCCAGATGATGATAGGTATGCAATGAAATAGGAAGAAATGGAGGAGAAGGGGGACACACTTCGCATTAGAGAAATTGTAAGCAACGGCAGAGAATATGCGCCGATTGAAGAAGAGTCTCGCACCCTGATAAGAATCGTAGATCACGGATAAAGGCAAATACAAGGACAAACGGTGCCAGTCGTGAAAGTAATGTGGGTACGAAAGGGGCACGTCTATGATACTTGGGAACCCGAAAGTAGAATGCGAAATAAGTATCCCATTTGTTCACAATATGAAAATAACACAAATTTATCATAAGGTGTAAATGTTCTTTCTAAAAGGAAGTGACAACAAAATTGTCGTTATAATCTAGTGCTATTGGGAATAGTTAGATATAAGAACGATTAATTAAATATTAAACTAAATTTTAAGGGTGAAATTTCTAAAGGGAAGAAGATTGTAATGATCGGATTTTTTTAAAAGGTTACCCTGATGTCACACCACAAATTCTAGACCCTCACTTATTTATATATGCGATGACACCCTCGACTTCGCATTCCACCCAGTTTATTCCTATTCTGTTCACACCCTTATTACTCCAATGCCAACATGGCTCTGATACCAATTGTAATAACCACAAATTTCTTTCATGTATTTTTGAAATTAGAGAAAGACATATGTAGGATAGGTTTGACCAAAAAATTGTCTTACAAGAGCACACCATTACTTTGAGTTCAACTAGCCTTAATTATGGATTCTTCTTAAGTTTCAGGGTAGAACGTATTAAGGCTCTACTAATCCTTGCATGAACCTAAATAATATATAGGACATAAGAAAAGAAATTAGTTAATGTTAAGTAGAGACACTAGTTTTACACATCGGTACACGTGTTCTTACAGTCGTTCAACCTTATTTATATTCACTTACGCTCAACCTAGGTTGTGATAGACACAAGCACCCCTATCTACGAATTTCCATTCTACTAAGAACCTTGGTCGTATCCTTTTCTACTCCCCATACCTATTCCATCAGTCTCCGATATTCCATCAGCCCCCTAGATAGGGTGGTAAAATGCTGATGGATGGAAGTGAAGAAATGTCTACAATATCTGATTTTAATCAGATATAATTTGAAGGGTTTTATAGATTCATTGAATTTTAATCAGGGTTTAACAAAAGAATTTTATAAGTTTTCCGGCTTATAATGCTTCCCTGCTCCAATACTTGATATATTTTATTTATTTGTTATTATTATTTTGAAAAAATATGATCATTATAGTTGCTAGCTGAGTTCGCCAAGGAAGGAAGACCTTCATTAGAAGGTAAGAATGATCTACCCTCTGGTTATGATAAATCTCTGGTGACACCTCAGATTTTCCTTACAAAATGGTTAAAAAGGCCAGCAGAGGCATTTAAGCTTCATATGCATCCCACGTATATTCCAACGACGTTCAACAACATCCCACTGGGGAGGCCTCATTGACAACGAAGCCATGATGAACGCTTTACCATTAGTTGTCTACAAATAGCTAGGATGAAATGTGGCTGAGCTAGAAAGTACAGTGGTCAATGATAGCGGCTTCATTAGAAAAGTGTCCTCTTGCATAGGGTTCTCCTCTTTCATTTGCAAGTGGATTTCTATGAGCAGGACACTACCTTCTCTTAAGTTAATATAATGCCTTGTTTGACAAAAATTGGTTACATAAAGCAAAAGTGATCACTTTCACACTTAACCATGAACTGATAGTGAGGGGGAACAGTGGCACTGAAATATTCCCAAGGGAAAAAATTATTGAAAGTAATAATTTTTTCTATATAAATGCATAAACTCTGAAGTGGACGAAAGATTTATCTCTTCATCAAAGGTGTCGTCTAGGAGACCTAATTGTAGGGCCATTGAGCGAACCATCTGACGCCTTTGGATACCTAGTGTCATATGACGTCTGCCCGCAAGTAATGTAGAGCCTAATCATGCCTTCTGGCTAGGGCAGTGACGTAGAGTTTGAGGACCAAAATGACAACCTCAATTGGATCTCATCTCATTAGAAGAGGACATGGAGAGGCTGGAATAGGCGAATACCCATCAGATGAAGCTATAGAGTAGCAGAGGCAAGCATACTGGAACCCACAAGAGTTATCGCCCAGAATGGGTCACCCAACAAAAAGCAAGCAAGGTGAAACAATGTCAAAGACATTGCATAACTTGTGCGTGTATAAGTCAGTCATGTCCCAGTTTCGATTCCAAAAGAGCGAGTAGAGGCACATTGTAGTATTTCAATTCCAAAAGTGTAGATGGGTGGGTACATTTTGCATTGAGGTAGTCAATTATGATGACTAGTGCGAAACTTCTGTCGTTTCTTGTGATTCTTTAATGGAAGTTATTTTGGGGACAGATGAACACCCTTGCATAATATTTATTATTTCACTACTAAGCAAATAGATAACTCAAAATATTAGGCGAAACTTGCACAACTATAAAGATAGTTTCTCCTAATATTATATCGAAATAGCTTATAACATAGCTTAGTTGACCATAAGGTGTCGACGTATGGGGTAGTTAATCCCGTAAAGGAAGCTCCTAGGCAGATGTCAAAGGAGGTAACTCAGTTGTTGTGTGATGAAACTAAGAAACTATTTAAAGCTGGTTATATAATAATTGTCGGGTATATCGAATGAGTGTCAAGTGTAGTCCCTGTCATAAAAAAGAATGGTATGATCATAATATGCATTAACTTTAGGGACTTCACTAAAGGATGAGTACCCTATGCCTATAGCAGACTACTTGATAGACAAGACAACCATACATGAGTTATTATCCTTTATGGATAGATACTGAGGGTGCAATCAAATCTTTGTAGTAGAAGTAGACGCACATAAAAACATATTTTTTAGATGCCCACTAGGGATCTTTGAATGGGTGGTATTACCTTTTGGGTTAAAGAATGCGGGTTTCACCTACCAAAGATCAATGAATGTAATTTTAATTCTCTCTTAGGGGAACATAAAAGTGTATATTGATAACATTATGGTTAAATATAAGCGAAGTATGCATAATAATCTCCACTTGAAAGAGGCATTTGAGAAGATGTGTATGCATAATAATCTCCACTTGAAAGAGGCATTTGAGAAGATGTGTATGCATAATAATCTCCACTTGAAAGAGGCATTTGAGAAGATGTGATCACACAAATTGAACCTTAACCATATAAAGTGTGTGTTTTATTTAAAAATGGGCAATTACGAGGATTCCTAATACACCAGCACAAAATCGAGATTGATCCCTATAAACCAGAGGCAATAAGAAAGTTGCCTTGTCCTTACACCAAGAGGGAATTACAAGCCCTTTTGGGTCTCCTAAACTAACTTCATCGCTTTACAAGCAATATCACCCATGAGACTAAGGTGCTTTCAACCATTTCAAAGACAAAATCTATAGGGCAAGTAACATGGACAACGCAACATGAAGAAGCTTTTCAACAAATAAAGGATTACTTGATGAACCCTCTAATGATGACTCCTCTCGATTCATCATGACCATACGTGCTCTATGTTGCTAAAAGTCAGACAAGCATTGGGGCCATGTCGACATAAGAAGGTGGAGGGACAGAGCGAGTAATATATTACATGTCTATGTTACTTATAGAGAGAGTAGAATTACTCCTTAATGGAGAAGTTACGCCCCTTTATATTATGTAGTCAGAAAGTTGAGGCATTACATCAGGTCAAATGATGTATATGTTATGTCTCGTTCGACGGTGGTTGAAATATTCTTTAACAACCATATGTTCACCGGGCAAATTAGGATGTGGAGCATAATCTTATCAGCTTACGGCCTAATTCATTGCCCACAAGCAATCATAAAAGGAATGCTCAAGTAGAATTCTTAACCCACTATGGGGAAACAAACATTGAAGGACAACTGACTACTGAGAAAATGCCCAAGATATGGATAGCTTGGTTTGACGGTTCACCAATTAAGAATGAAGCCGAAATAGATGTTGTATTAGAGTTTACATAGGCATCTAAGATGTAGATAACATGTAGAATCAAGGAAAAATATTACGAACAATGTTGCAGAATACGATGTTCGGATTTTAACTCTTCAAGTAGCAAGAGATTCGGAACTAAAACATGTAACGATACTTGGAGATTCGTAGTTGGTCATATAACAAGTGATTGGAGAAATTGAGTGCAACCTCCATCATTTAATACAATGCCTGGAGATTGTTGAGCAACTAAAAAGGAATTAGGCGTGATGAAAATACAACATTTTAAGCGAGCGAATAATTATGAAGCCAATCACCTCGTCCAATTAGCTTCAGGTTTTGTTAAAGATCTTAATTTCTTACGAGAATCAGGTTTGTGATTCTTGAAAAGAAATCAGATCTAGAGGAGACAAACAAATTGCTTAGAAGTATGGATGTCTGTGTTGTTGATGTCATGAAGGTAGAAGACGATTGAAGGATGTCAATCGCCTAGTTCATCCCTAGTATATGGACAGAACGAAAATCAAAGCAGCAACACGACATTATGCCCTGTTGGACAATGTGTTGTATCAAAAAAATGAATGAAGATATCCTTTTGATATGTGTAGACTTAGGCGAAGCGATCCCTATTATGATCGAAACTCATGATGGCTTATGCGGAGCACATTAGGCCAGAGTCAATATATGTCGGACAATTAACCGACATAGCTTTTTTGGCCCTTGATGATGAAATTTTGTATAGAAATGGCAAGGGGTTGTCAACCATGTTAGTGTTATGGGCCAACTACTCAAACGTCAATACCAATATAGACATTATGGTGGATGGTAGGTGTTTGGAACCTTGTCATGATCCCTGGTTCGAACCCCATCACGCACACTCCACTTGGAAAATTAAGGTTGGTCTCCTGGGTGATGGCTAATAAAGCCTAGGAGCCGCCCACCTGTTGGGCCTTTAGGCCTCAACTGAAATTGGACCGACAGTGGAGCAGGCCTCAAGTCGGGCCCAGAGGGGATGTAGTTTGGCCGGGCCTGGGGTTCGCAGGCTTGTAAAGAGCCTTCGAGCCTCGTGAGAGGGCTCACAAAAAGTAAGTCCACCACGAACCCCGCTGATATAAAAAAAAAATATAGACATTATTGTAAAATTATGGCCTTTTAGGACTTGGACAATGGAAATTATTGGCAAAATATATCCACATTCAACCCGAGGTGATGCATACATACTTGTCACAAGAGATTACTTCACAAAGTGGGAAGTAGTTAAGCATCCAAGTCCATCAATCATGTGTATTTCATTGACTTCATAAAAATAGTCATCTTATATAAATATGGTATCCCCAAAAACGTTGTAGTTGATAATGTCTAAGTTTTTAGTGACGATGTGATGGAGAATTTTGTCCAAAGGTTCAACTTCAACTTAAATATTTTGGTAGCTCACAAAGAAAAGATTGTTTGGTATTATAAGGAACACTTGGCATGGAAAAATAAAATTACACCATGAATCAAGGGAGGTTTGTACGGTTATACGGTTGATTTTAAATTTCTTTTTGCAAAATACGGTCGAAGTTTTCAAAATACCGAATTTATCGTCGCTAGGGCGGGTTTTGAAAATATATCTTTCAATTTACAAAGAAGAAGGGATTTCAAAACCTGCCACTCAAATAATCGGGAGAAAGGCGGGTTTTGAAAACCCGCTTTCCCCCTCCTTAATTTTTTTTATTTTTTATTTTCTCTTCTTTCGACACGCTCCTCCCCCATTCTCCCTCTCCTCTCTTCTTTCTCTCTCCCCCTCTTCGCCCCTTTCCCTTCTCCCTCTCCCCTCCCCCTCCCTCTCCTCTCTTTTATTTTTAACGAGAGGGAATGCGGGTTTTCAAAACTTGCATTTGCCCCAATTATTTAGGTGGCGGGTTTTGAAAGCACGTCTTTTTTATAAAGTGGAAGATGTATTTTTGAAACCCGCCCTATCGACCGTAAATTTAGTATTTTGAAAACTTCGACCGTATTTTGTAAAATTTTGTAAAATTAATCGTACATCAGTACAAATATTTGAATCAAGGGACTACTTTTATGAAAAAAATAAAATAGACACCCAATCAGTATGGCTCGTTTTAGATAGCAGAAACTTCCCTTGAAAATGCATACAATAGCATATTTAGATGAGCGACATTATAGTCTTAAAATAACGAGAAGTACTTGAAATATTATATGCATTCCATATGGGAAATATACGAGACAAATATTAAAAAAAAAACAGAAAATCGTCCGCCCAAACCTTTTTTTTTTTTTACGTTTTTCTTCTCTGCCCTTTACTAATCCAAATTCTTGTTCCTTTTCATTTCCATTTTTTCGGTCCATTTTTTCCCCCATCATATATCATTGCCAGTGGGTTTGAAAGGGAATGGAAGATGGAAGTGGGAAAAAAACTACCTTTTTGGCAAATTGCGTATACGCGGGGAACCGGGGGGACCCACTCGAATTGAATTGTGGCGAGGGGGGGGGGGATGTAACCAACGGCGTCGCAGTAATAAATTCCAAATTACAATATATATATTTTATATTTATCATGGGCCTAATCAGAACGGCGTCTGAAAGCCCAATGGGCCCAATGTCCACCCTGGACAACAAAGCCCAACACCCCGAGCCATTTGGATAAGGGCTGGATCCACCAAACAGAACGTTAAAAGCGCAATGGCGCACCCGACCAATTTCTCCTGTCCTTTTTGCCGTCAAAGCAATTGATCCCCGCCAATCATTTATGCATTGCACATTTGCCATTTCGGACCAGACGAAAGAGAGAGAGGAGGGGGTCCGGTCGGGTCGGGTCGGGTCTGGTCTGGGTCAGCTTCTTTCTTTATCACTTTCCTTGTTTATTTATTTCTATCCCCACCCCCCTCCGCCCAATTCTCTCCCTCTTTTTTCTTCTGCCCTCTTCCCTCCTCTCCCGGTGATTCAATCCTCCTCCGCCGCCGCGTCGGTGTCGTTGGGATCATTGCCTTTTTGTTGGTTTTTTCCCGTTCCTTTCTCCTTTTCTTCCGTCTCGTGTTTGTTGGGGGGGTTGGTTTGACTTGATCCTTTATGAATCTATTCGGTTCGATTTGATTTGTTCCTGCATGCGTTCCCAATCCCCGCAGATTCCATTGCATGTGTCGCATCTGAATTTCTTTTTTTCGGCTTTCGATCCGCCTTCCGTGGATTACGTTTTCAGCTCCTTGTTTTTCCGATCGGGGCATCGGTGAATTCGTCTGTCGCCTTCCTCTGATTTGTTTCTGGCTTTCTGCATCCGTTTTGAGCTTTTCGGGGGAATCATTCTGATCGGCAAGTTCGCCTATTTGCCATCGTTTTGTTTCCCCGTCTGATGTTATCCTTTTTGGGTGCCCAAGCTTTCTTCTGAAAGCGTCCTCAATCTCGTGATAATGGCGGAAATTTGAGACCTTTTCTGCTTCCGCAGGTGTTGTGCATCTTGTTAAGCAGAGCAGCTATGGGTGTTGAGGTCGATGGATTCGAGATGGCTCCGCCTCCGGCTGCAGCCCTGGCTGAGCCAAGCAAGGTGGGTTCGAGCGAGAAGGTGAACGGTAAATTGGACCCTGTTGCGAATGGTGGCGCGGATATGAGTCAGGAAGCAAGCAAGATTTCGGAGGCCAGTTACCCACAGGATGTTATGAATGAATGGCCTGCCCCTAGTAAGATTCACGACTTCTATTTCGTCAGATTCAGAGCCCTTGAAGATCCCCAGATTAAGATGAAGCTTGAGAAAGCTGATAAGGAGATTCAGCAGAAAAATCAAACGAGGTTCCAGATCACAGACAAACTTAGGGCAAAGAGGGTAAGCAACACCATATATGGTCATGTCATGTGATTGAAAGGGCTGCGCCTACTACTTATCGAATCGTTATATTGTTTGTTTTTGGAATATCCTTTATTGTGGGTCTCGAATCGTTATTTTATTTGTCTTCGGAACATCCTCTATTGTGGGAATTCTGAATGCAACTAGGGAAGTAACTTTTGCAACCAAAGAATTTGTCTTCAATAATTTCGATTGGAGTTTGGAGGGCTGGACTGGAAAAAATTTGTGTTTGGGGGGAACGATGCAGAATTGTTGGCCATGCTTTATTTATAGGAGGTGCTTTTGTTGATCTCGCAGTCCGAAAGATCGGAGATCATTTCTCAGCTGAAAGCCTTAGGTGTTGAAAACAAACAATTCAATATGGCGATGGATGAGAAGAGAAAGAAAATGGAACCACTGCAGCAAGCTCTCGGAAAGCTTCGAAATACGAATACGGGTAATCGTGGCGGTGGCGGTGGCGGGGGCGGTGGAAGTGGCTTATGTTCATCAGAGGAAGAACTGAATGATGTCGTATGTTTCCTGCAAGAGCGTTTAAATAATTGTTCTCTTCGCTTAGGTTTTCCCTTGTTGATGTTTTGTCATGATTGAATACTTGCAGATCCATAGCTTGCATTACCGGATTCAGCATGAGAGCATCTCATTGGCAGAAGAGAAGCAAATTATACGGGAAATTAAGCAGCTCGAGGGCACCCGGGACAAGGTCATTGCTAATGCTGCAATGAGGGCTGAGATCCAGGGATCCATGGGCCAGAAGGAAGACATTCAAGACCAAGTTAAAGTAATGTGGTCACATCTTGTCATGCATTCTCTGCTCAACGGTGTTTTTTGTGTACTCCTGCGCGTGGTTTCACTTACATATCTTTTATGCCTTTTGGCCTATCTGATGCAGCTTATTGGAGTTGATTTGGATGAGGTAAGAAAGGATCAGCAAGCCGTGAAGGCAAAAATCAAGCAGCTCAGGGATGAATTGGATGGCATTGATGCTCAGATCAAGTCTCTACAAGATGAGCTGGAAGTTGTAGTGGAAAGTAGGGACAAAGCTTACTCAAATATGCAGGATCTGAGGTTGCAACGTGACGAAGGGGTGCGTTGAATTTTTCCCGACAGACTTGAATTTTCTTTTCTTATTATATTCGCTATCCTAATGCAGCTTAGTCTACTCAACATTAATGGCATTTGTCTACACGCTGAATAACATTCTCCCCCTTTCTTTCATCAGAATGCCCCTTTCTACCAAAACCGTTCTCTCTTCAACTGTGTTCGGGACCTTGCTGCGAAGAAGGATGTGATGGCTCTTGTGGATCTTTCACATACGGAGGTTTGTCAATACTTCAGAATTTAGATTGAAGCTTAAAGTACAAGTTTAAACCCTTTTGTTCATTGTTTCTCAGGTTGACAAATTCTTCTCGCTCTGGAATGGTAGCAAAAGTTTCCGAGATGATTATCAGAAGAGGATATTGACATCGCTGGATGGCCGGCAGATGAGCAAGGATGGTCGGACGAGGCTTCCTCATGAGAAGCCATTGGTGGCTGTTGAAAGGTTTCCATCAGCCCCTGAAAAGGCAGCTGAAGCGAAAATGCCGAAAGAGGCTGTCAAGCCACCCGTGCATGAAGACCCTGTACCTCCCCAGAAGGTCGAGAAGGAATCCACCAAGAAAGCAAGCGATTCAGTCAAGAAATCCAAGGCAAAGGAATTGGAAACCAAGGAATCAAAATCTGAAGAGGATGCCTATGTGATTCCAAAGCATGAACCCCCACCTGTAGTCCAGATTGACGAGAAGACACTGAGGGAGATGAAGAGGGAGGAGCAGATTGCTAAGCAAAAGCAGGCTTTGGAAAGGAAGAAGAAGCTGGCCGAGAAGAATGCGGCCAAGGCGGCAATCAAGGCTCAAAAGGAAGCTGAGAAGAAGCTCAAGGAAATTCGCGTCTATCTTATCCTTTGCTGCCCAATTCTTTAGTTGGCGTAACTGCTAGAGGCATAACAGAAAACTACTTTTCTCTTTCTTTTTTCCCCACAACAGGAACGTGAAAAGAAGCTGAAGAAGAAAGGTGGAGCTGCCGAAACCGAGGAAGAGGCCGAAACTGCTGCCGATGCTGCTGAACCCGAGAAACCTGAAGAAACTCTGGAAGTTCCCATCCAGGTTGCGGCAAAGGAGAGGAAGGAGAAGACAGTGAGGGTCAGGAAACAGGGGAAAGCACCCGAATCCATGCCTAAGGCCATACTAAAGCGAAAGAAGTCGGACAGCTACTGGGTTTGGGCGGCTGGGTCAGCCGCGGTGGCAGTCTTCCTGTGTCTGATAATCGCGTTTTACAGTCACCGTTGATGTGATATGCAAAGCGGAGAAGGTGCCTCTCGGACTGTTTTTGTATTCGTGTTTGTCCCGGACTACCTATTGCGGCGTGGAGCTTATCGTGCGGGGTGGTTGGTTGGTTTAGGTCACATGTTGTTCTTTCAGTCCACTGTTAGAGGATGGACTCGGCGCCATAAGGTTAATTTTTATCGTGTACACGTTTTGGTTGCTCCTCTTTTTCTTCTTTCGGGGTGAGGAAATCTTTTTGACTGCTTTCATCAATCTCTCTTTGTATTAATTATTATATATTATGGATTTTTTTTTTTATAATATCTTAAAATTATTAAGGATACCCGTTAACAAAACTTACTACATCTTCTAAAATGGCCCCTCAATGAGTAGGAAAATGGGCCGACGGAGAGATCTTGGGCTTTGGCCCATTGATAATCAAAATAGATCGGCCCAAGTCCAATACTTGTGTGTGGGTGGGGTAATTGTCCTGCTGCTGCTGCTGACTAATTAATATTTGGACTAAAACTTAATAGATTTGAAAAAAGAAGAAGAGTATGTCTCCGAAACTCAGGTTTCACGCAGAAGCCATGATAGTAATGTGTTTAGAAGCAACCCTGGAGAGGAGAGGAGAGGAGAGGGGTGACGTCTTAGGGTTGGGGGGAGGGGGGAGAAAAGGTCATGGCCATGGATGGATGGATGGATGGACAAGGACATCACTATGAAATAGCGAAATATGAACACGAAACCAAGTGCTTGTTCACTCGAAATCTCAGGATGTGTTTAAAAATCATAATCATTTGCATTGGAGATGGCATTGAAATGATCAATATGACCTGAGATGCGATGACAGAGGAAGTGACATGTGGCTAATTTTTATTAAATTTCTTGATTATCGTACAATTAGGAATGCCATTTTGACATAAGCACGCGACACGGTTTAGACTGGGTTCGAATCTAATTGAATAATTTTTCACATAAACGTGTTGAGATAGGACATGATAAATTATAGATTCGAGTACGTATTTTAAAATTAAACATATAACCCGTTTAATTTAAAATTATATAATATATAGAATATTTTTTATTTTAAAAATATATTAGTTTCTTTTTTTTAATTAGCTTCTTCATGTATTTTTCTTTCTTTTTCGAAAATCGTCATCGTTCTTCTTTGGGCTTAGAATTCAAAATGTTAGTTGATTATAAGTGAACTAATTTTACTTTTTAAAAAAATTTTGAAATATCTTTTATTGTTGTTATTATTTTTATATCTCTACTTCGTTTGTTCTATAATTTCATAAAAGAATGATTTGACACAAGTCAAACGTTCATACTTAAAGTTTTCAGAATGGATAAAAAAAAGTAAGAGATGTGAATGATGATGATGTCATCAAAAGAAGGAAGAATTGCAAGGCAAAATATATTTTTAAGTTGATTTTTTAATTTTATAAAATATGATATATTCTTAATATTTTTCTTGTTGATTTATTATTATTAGTTATTAAACGGATAATATGCATATTTTGGATTTTGGGTTTGGACGCGATTTGATAAACGAATTAAGCGTCATATTTGAAGTTTCAAAACACAAACTTGTTAAGACATGATATGTTTATGAAACGAAAAATATGAATTATGATACGTTTTTTAATTATAAAATTACGGAATCGATGACCAAGTAAAAAAATCCATTTAACCTCAGTGTTCGAATCTCCGTTGATGATGAAAGCATTTGACTACTTCTGGGAAATACAATTACTTCTGGACGACACGACTGCACAAATAAGTTCCAACAAGAGTAAGGACACTAAATGGGGATGTTCCCTTGGAGACAAAATATATGTGTGTGCTTTTTTTAAAGAGATTGTGAATTGGGAACCTACTCCCCACCTTCGTTAGAGACTTCCCCCAAGTTTAAAATAAAGGGTCCAATTTCATGGGAGTGCTAAAAGGGTAATCTCTTCGGATAAGGTGACAGTTTGAAGGAGTTCGATGGAATTGGGATTATTTTTTTTTTTTTAGGAAATTTATAGGTTTTTGGTGGAAAACTTTTAAATTCGAAAACAAATGGAGCGAACAGTGAGTCAAGGCCTAAGGCCTAATTAAAAGCTTTTCTTGACATACAAAAGACAAAAATGTAAAACAAGGGGGTGGTGTCTATGTGAGTAGAAGCGTATGCATGCATTTGCAATCCAACCTTCTTCTCCTTCTTTTCCTAGCCCGTCCCCCGACGGCCGCCGCCACCATCCCGCCGATCAGGCCTGCGCAGAAGAAGCAGCAGGGGTTCAGGCTTTACGAGAGGAGGAACTCCCTCAAGAACGCCCTCATGATCAACACCCTCCTCCCCTGTTCCTCCTCCTCCTCCTCCCCCCCCGGGTTCTCGCCGCGGAATCTGTTCCCTTATCCGCACCAACGTCACAACGAGGCCCTGTTCCCGAGCGTGCTCGACTTCCTGAAGCTCACGTTTTCCAGCCCCGTCACCCCACTCAACGACGACCCCTTTGGGAAATCATCCCCGTCACTGGGTAACTCCTCGTCTTCGGAGGAGGACGGGGCGATCGCCGAGAAGGGGTTCTACTTCCACCCGTCACAGGCGAACACGCCTAGGGACTCCGAGCCCCAGCTCCTGCCATTGTTGCCAGTAACGTCCCCAGAGATTTCCGG
Organism: Melastoma candidum; assembly: GCA_023653495.1. Taxonomy (NCBI): domain Eukaryota; kingdom Viridiplantae; phylum Streptophyta; class Magnoliopsida; order Myrtales; family Melastomataceae; genus Melastoma; species Melastoma candidum. The sequence continues at coordinate 13,054,117 of CM042889.1, read as the reverse complement.
CACTCCCTCTTGAAAAAACAAGGACAAAAAACAGAAAAGTTATCAAAGTTTGCGAGTAGCCTAATCGTCCCCCCCTGTTGTTGTACAATTTTACGATTATCAAAACAAGAGGAAAAACCAATTATTTGTCCATCTGGGTTTGTGAATTAGAATATGTTCATCCCCGACGAGAGTTCTCGTAGGTTGTCCGAATTCAGAGGAGCAGACTCCAATGTTACAGTCTTGTTGGGTAATTTCTTAATCTGTGGGCTGGAGATTTTGGGGGAGTCCATGGGATTGGGTGTGAGATGGAATTTGGAAAGCGACTTCCCCCACCTTTAGTTCAATAACTCATTTCATCCTCCAGGAAATTGACAAATCGGAGCAAGCACGAAGACCTGCTACTTGTCAGATCCAGAAAGACTATTAAACTTTTCTTCAACAAAATCCAAGAAGGGGGTCTCTCTCTGTCCACAGGCGTAACGTGGACATTTTGTGATGACAATAGACGAGATGGTGTTGTCCTCATTGTTCCTGCTACAGATGAAGAAGAATTCATTCGGACATGATGATTTGTTACCCTCGGAAAGACGTGGATGGGTGTTTCCTTCTTCTTCTTCTCGTGATGTCTCCCGTCTCCCATGGATGATGGATTCCGGAGAGACCAAGACAAAAAGTGCTTTGATGCGGGCTGTCCTTCGGAGGAGGTGATGAGATGGATGAATTAAAAGAAGTCAACTCGATCATTGATTCTGTCTTTTCTCCATCGGACAAAATTAAAAAAAAAAGGTTTTGATTGGTTCCACCTTACGATGACATAATGTCGACGTGTTTAGCGATAGAAATTCTGGGTCACATATCTCAATCTAATCTGTGGATCGACGATTCAGAATATAGGTCCAAGGAAGGAAAATTCAGGAATGAGGTGACCACGGATACACACCAGGCGAAGGCTTACTGGGCGAAGGGATCACCAAGTTGACGGGTTTACCAGGCGACGGGCGACAACAGGTCGATAAAACAATAAGCGACAGTCAGACTGAGCGAGCGAGGAAACTCTACGGCGAAGGCCAATGGGCGACACGGTCGATCAGTCAACTGTTAAGGAAGGCTTCAGAAGATCGCGGGATCTGGAAGGAGATTGTTGCTAAGTTTGCTCATATGGAAAGAAGATATTCCAAGGAGACTGGCAGCAAATGAAGCGTAATATATGTGCAATATTACATTACCGTATATACGTAGGTCTAGCTTAGTATAAATAGTTGTTTTTAGGCATTGTACAAACACATCTCTCTACAGACGAACATATATTGTCATATTTTATCTTTTCAAGCATTCTAGCGTTCAAGCTCTCTTTGTGCTCATGCGTTCCTGCTCGTTCTCGAAGGCATCGTCGATGACATCCGTAAGTGCTTCCGCTTAAGGCTACCCATCCGCTGTCTTCCCCCCTCTTCTTTCATTTCATACGGCGACCACACATTTCAACGAATCCTCCGGGCACCAGTTGCCCGTAGTGCCAGAGATTTCCGACGTGTTTGGATCCGGCTTGTCCGCGGTCACTTCCAGAGCGAACAGGACGGCCCCGGCAAGGGCGTGGGGAGGGGCCTGGAAAGGGTGCCATGTCTGTCCATTGAGAATGAATGATAACACTGGTCCTCTTATCTGGGCTAAAGCAAGCCTCTCTCTCTAACGGTTAATTTCTTCTTCATGGCCCATCCTGTCCTAAAGAGAAGGAAACCCAGCAGTTGCAGCTCCTCCTCCTATTGTAATGATGCACACGGTGTGTTACATGGTTGTAATTATGACATTACATGAGATTGAGACTCAACCAATCCTTGGTACAAAAAGGATCACTAGATTCTCTCCATTTGGATTCAACCACTGAACACTTTTTTTCCTTACCCAAAATCTCTTGTTGTAATGAAGGGGTACAAACATGGTAATTTTCTGATATGGCCCGTTAGATTGCTCTCGTCTTTTGCGAGACTAGGAATGAAGTAAGAATCTTGAAACTATGACCTTCTGAGAGAGGTCCATTACCCAGGAGGACTGAGATAACCATCTCCAGACTTACCCAAGAGAGTGTTACAACCTTTCACGCCTAATTATTTTAACCCATTATAAAAACAGAAGGAACTTTCACGTCGATAATAATCAGTCATTGAGAATGAGAAAAGAACGAGGAACAATATCTTGAAAAGGGAGTCAGTAGACCCAATTGACAAGTTATTCAACTAGCATGTCTAACAAAAGTGTTTATTCGGAACCTTTTTCTACGAGGAGCACTGACCAGAAAATGAACCATACCACATGCAGTAATTAATCATAGCATGCCCACTATTTGAACTTTGGAAAAGATTATTATAGTGCTAGGAGTGAAAGCAGATGTGCTAATTTCCCATATTCACCTGCTATCGCGTTTTGTTTTGACTCACAGTCTAAAATGATAACTAATAGGGAGTCTAGAATGATAACTAATAGGAAGTAGACTGACATAATTTAGAGGGATCATATAAATTTAAATGGACGTGATCTCATAAGGACCGAAAGAAGCAGTTTGAATGTGAGATTAAGCTACTGTTTTACGGTGTTTGTGTGCATGACTTCCAAATTATTGAAATAATACATTATCCTCTACTCATTGTACTTCAGTCTTATCATCTATTTCCAAGAAGAATAACTTGAGCAAGTCAACATAATCATTTTGCTTGGATCACAATCAAACAAACATATGCTCAGATACCACTTATTGGGATGGAATGAGAACAATATGCCCCATATTTTGCCGAATGACTCTCTTTATTGCTAAAATAAATTCTCAAAACGAAAACTCAGCAAAAGTAGCAAAGAACAACACATATTTTTATAATGAAAACGAGTGTAATTAAAGGCGCAAAGCGTACTTGACTTTCAAGGCGAGGTGTGTACCTTTCCCTTTAAGGTGACAGTGTTCATAATTGTAAATTTTTCAGGTTGTAAAGCAAAATACATCTAAAATAAATTCAAACTAATATCACAAGTTTACATAATATCGTCAATACAATCTAGGATAGTCATCAAAATTTGAAGCATCACCTTTACAATCATCAAAATTGGCGTCGCGAATCAACTCCTCTTCATCTCTAGCATCATCGGAAAATCTTTCAATTTTTTCGTCCACATCTAAATCAATTTCATTCTCCTCAAATCTCATTTGAGATCTACTTGAACTTGCAACTAGTTGCGAATTTTGCCTTTGTGTTGCACTCGGGCAAAACAACTTTTGCACTCTCTCCATATTACCTCATGAGAGAATATCATCATAAAAAATCAAGTCATCTCCAACATTTTAATTCTATTCAATTTTCTCAATCAACCATTGATTACTAAAATTCATACAATCTAGACTGCGAGCATCAATGTTATCTGCCAAATCATACCTAGCTTTGAGCTTTTGATTGTACTTGATATAATATGAGATCAAGTAACTTGTGATGCTCAAGTCTATTCCTTTTTTTGTTTGAATTCATAAATATTAAATTCAAATCATTAGCCAAAAAATAGATTATTATAATTGTACTTCATCATTGTTGTTATTGGGTGATATAGAAGTCCTAAATATTTGTACTAAATGGTCGTCGAATTGTCCTTCTTTGTCCATGTATATTGATCTTTCACTTGTGATCTTTTCTGGAAGGCCTACATCAGGAGTCAACTTCTAGATAGTAACAAGTCATTAGTAACTTCAACCTCATAAAGGATGGTTGAGTTATGATAAAGATATGTAGGATTTAAAAAGCGTCAACATATAGTGAATGATGTAGTTGACAATCCCATCTACGATCAATAATCTTGAAAGTCTCTGCATACTTGTCTTCCTTACCACTGAAAGACTTTTGGATTGTTTCCTTGGCTTTATCCATAGCTTCGTATTTGTTGCTCATACATGGCTTCCTCTCAATTATCCACCAAACGAAGATTTGTCATTAAAGGCCCTGTTACCTTGATGGTAGACAAAATACTATTCCAAAATGCTTCCCTCACTATTATAAAATAAGATCGCTTCCCTTTCACCACCTTTGACAACTTGTTGTCTTCCCACTCTTGGTGCACTATTGCGCGGTGAAGATTGTAACTTTCCATTGATCTGAACATTATTTTCAAGTTTTGCTTGAATTAATGAAGCTTCCCATAATGTCAGAAAGGATGTTATGAAATGAGTTAACACCATAATGCAACAATGTCTTCTTCTCCGTGAAAGTCCTCGTGATGATCAACACACTTCCATGGTTATGTATAAACCTAACTAAGAAAATTGCATGTTTCAAGGTTTTCTTAATGTTTTTTATCTTTCCAATGTCTTCTAGCATCAAATTGATACAATGAGCGACATACGAGTCCAATATATCTACTCCTTCTTTACTTCAAGTAGTTTTCCTGTTAAAGAAAAATAAGACGCCATAAAATTGAATGGTCAATCCAACTACAATATATTCATTATAAGCAAGTTTAAGATCATGCCTTACCGACTAAAACCTAATTACTTTCATTGTTTGTGACGATTTTAATCACATTTTGCTTGCCAACTCTTTCCACAAAGCTATCAAGGAGCTCAAACAATTTCTCTCTTGTCTTAGAATAAGCATATACATCCACAGATTAAATGAACATTGTTCCCTTTCTGTTCTTCACCAAAAAGTTGATCAAACACCGACTCTTGCGGTCGGTCCAACTGTTGGACATTAGGGAACATCCGCTCCGGGCCCAAGATTCTTCTTGATCCTTCATTTGAGCCTTTGTAAAATTAAGTTCTTTCTTCAAAAGGGTCACCCGCTGTAATACACCAAATTGGGATAATCCACCAAATTTGCGGGATATAATCTTATCAATGAAAGTCAATTTGAAATCATGCATTAAATGAAATAATCAATCTTAATAATGTAGGAAACGTTATCTTTATGCATTAGGCAACAAAAATAATGTGAGAATCGTGATTCTTCATAAAAAAATGTATACGAACCTAAACATAGAGACAAACACAGAACCTCCAATCAGATAATCAAACAAAGAAAACAAACAATCTGCTCCCATACTTTCCTCCTCCCCCTCGGGAATCGGAGGTCAACTCTACACACGGGGGAGTTTAGCCAACTCCTCCCCACACAGAATGAGAGGCCAACTCCTCCACACGTAAACGGAGCAAAGGACTCTCCCTCTCCAGCAGTGACAAGCCAAGGCCTCCCGACGCTAACCGCCTAATCCAAGCCGGCACTCTCCTCTCCGAGACTCTTCTTGCCACAACCACAATCCAAGTACAGACACCGAGACTCTTCTTGCCACAACCACTATCCAAGTACAGACACCGAGACTCTTCTTGCCACAACCACAATCCAAGTACAGACAAGGACTGACTCCAAGGCAGCCACTAAAGAATTCCCCAACGTCCTTCTTCCTCCCTAGGCCATCCCGAGGCGAGGCAACCCTCGGTGAGTTTTTGGTACTTTTTCCTCATATTCATGGATCTCTATTTCACCTTAGAGCATGGATGACCACATTTTGCATTTGTTGAATTCGTTACATGTGGCGTGGGAACGTAAAACCGAGCCCAAACGGATATGTATAATCTCGTTCAGAATGAAAAGGGGTCATTCGGCATGCCATAACTTTCTTATCTGACGTTCGATTGGCACAAAATCATATTGTAACAATCCCTTATCCTTGTAACATGGTTATGATGAAGTTTGAGTTAATTTGGTTGAGTTTTATCATGCTTTTGCTTAATTATACATAAATTTTGTATGCTGGAGTAACGAATCAGGAAAATGTATGTGCTTAATCGTATTCGTTTATTTTACTTTTTGAACGTCTTTTAATACCAAAACTATTTTTATCGAAAACTAAAGTTCATAAGCTTTCTAGCATGTCTTGTTCATCAACATCTCAATTTTGGGTTGAAAGTTATGAATTTTTGAAAAACTATCACCTTTCAGTCTCGGTTTAATGACACGGTCCTATTTAAAATTGCGAGTCCTTTTTTAGGTGTTTTAAAAAATTCTCAAAATTTCATATATTGTTCCTGACATGAATAGGACAATATTTAATTTATTTCACTGAATTATGCTAAAACATTGTTTGATACGTAGTCTGACGTTGTTTTAGCAATCTACGTTCATAGAAACCATTATATCCTTAATTTTATGAGTCCACTTTCTATAAAATTTTGTGGGCATGACCTTTGTTAAGTGGGATATCGTTGGGGGTTAGATTTACTATTTTAGGGTTAATATATGGAACGTTATGATTTTCTTTACTAAGTGATCTGCAATTAGATTGCCATTGAGTTGGGCCTAATTTTGATAAATTTTCTACTTTGTTTGGCTTAAGTATTTAAGATCAAATTTTACATAAAACATCATTGATAGGTGAGAAGTATCTCTATAAAATTTTATAAAATTTTGAGCCTATTTACAGATTTTTTGATATTTTCTTTATTATTGTATCATCTTTATTATTTACGTCAATTGGTCCCACGGTCACCACCCTTCCCCCCTGCTCCCTTTGATCCAAATACTTGGTCTGTGGTTGTTGTGCATGCTCTTAGGCTTCTAGGATTTTATTGTCGCATGCTGATTGTTAATCGACAAACATGAGTACGGACCCAAAAGCCCGAATTGGGTCCAATACATGTAAAGTAGAGACATGAGTTTAGAGTGATGCCCGAGTCAGGTCCAACGCCCGCTAATCAGAATCAAACTTTTTGGAACAAACGCCACCCTTTCGCATGTCTAGTGTAAGAGTTAGTAATTATGCATCCCTAAACCAACTGGTTTTTTGAACTCATGTCGTTTTTTTTTTCAAAAAATGAGTCGGTGGCAACTCCGTATTAGCTTACATAGGTTAAGCATCATCAACACATTTTAACGGATCCGTCATGGATGGCTGTAGGCAACATGAGCCGCTCATATTCTCCCGAAGCTTCCGTCTATGGATCATGCTCCGCTTTTCGCCCATGGTTCCTAAGAAGCGTGGAGACGATTGACGAAGGCTTGGACAGGCCCTATTAGGAATCGATTGAGGTCCACCCCGGTCTCCTCTGTAGCACCCGATGCTCGAGTCGAGGCGCTGACCGAATGGCTTGGGGAGCGAGCCCGAATCTTCGTATTGTTCGGACCACCACACACATGTTAGGCCGGAAGACGTACGTACATCCTGGATGGCACCTCCATTTGGGAGATCCGCATGTGGATTCCTGCCGAAAGCTCTTACATTCAACCCATATGCGGAGAGGAGTACGACTTGTTTGCACATGAGCTGCTTGTTTTTGTGCCATCTGTTTGCTCTCATGTTTTGTCTCTGTTTACTACTTACTAGGCATGACAAGGTTAGTCCCTATACTCGGGACTAGGATTTTTAGGGAGTCACCATACGACACGAGCTCGCTGCTTTTCTGCGACTTGTAGGCTACAGATTGCGGCCCACCTCCCTTTGTTTGAAGGAGGTCATAGAAACCTACATCCCGAGTCTAGAATTGTTTTCTCACTACAGGTACCAGACGTCAGACATGCATTTATATTTGACTAAGTGACTACTACATGTTCATGGACAGGGTTAGGTACGCATTGTCTACGATAAACTGTAAAGCTAACATTGCTCGTATTGTAGCTGATTTGGGTCGATTACAGGGGTTTCAAGAATTCTCTTTTCTCCATTCTATACTTAATTTATCGCTTACTACATTCATTCATACATTTGCACAACCGCATGAGTGTCTGCCCGATTGCAGTAGCTGCATTATCTTGTCATTCATAGTAACAACTTTATCACATTACTGTATCACATTCTCGTAATGCATGATCCATCGCATACACGAATGCGATAAAATATCATTACAAATTTATCATGCTTCGATTACATTGTGGTTTAATACTAATTCAAACCTTCTCTTTACTTCCGTAATGCATGCTCTTTCACATACAACACCATTACAAACTTATCATGTATCAATTACGCTGTTGCAATATTCTCTTTTCCTTTTGTGGTTTTAATTCTCCAAAGTGGCTCATCGAATGAGACTAGGGGAAAGAAAGGGGCAGTACAAGAGTAACAACATGAAGACCAAGAATTTAACCACAACTACCAAAGCTCGAAGCTGAAGATCCAATGACATGAAGGCTAAAGATTTCTTGATGGACATGAAGACCAAAGATCACCTATCGGCTACCAAATTCCAAAGCCAAATCTACAACAACATTAAATCTCCATGGAGGTCATACCTCATCGGCTAACCGCAGTCAACATCGGAGCTAGTGACGAGCCCAAAGAGCCGTTCACAGGCATGCTAAAATCAGACACGCCGAGAACATCGCGCCCCTACTGATCCGACAACCGCTCTAAGGAAACAGAAGCGATCCCACTACATCATCAGTCGCCACAACTTCGGTACCAACGGAAACGTCCTTTCAAAACAGGGGGAATTCCCTAATTTGTAACCCCAAGCCTTAATCCAGCAAGGGACAATCCAGTAAATGGTAGTCTACCAATCAACTTCTCAAACTCTGATCCTTGACATCGACAATACTGATAAGAGTTGTAAGGGGCAGATGTAAGGTTACTCGCTTATTTAATTTACTAATATTATTCCCACATGTGTTTATTCTCATATTCCCAAGCTCCTTCAATCGGACAATTTCTCTACTAGTGATACATCTTAAGTACTTCAAAAACCTCATTCATATCACATTCCCAATTAATCATCTATTCGTTACATGTAATCATACAATTTCGATTCAACATTTAACCATCCATGATCTCAGTACCATTATGCTTGATTAACGCCTATGGTTTGGTTTCGTTTACGTCTTATAAACCTACCAATTTCAATTAGAAGATTAGTAAAGATACTAAGTCCGACTACTAGACGTATAGCACGTTAACATTCCTCCTCTTTGGTATCTTTCTTCCTTGGCCAAGCAAATTCTCATTTCCTTTTTGCGTATAATTACCCTTAGTCTAGAAAATATTTCTAGATTTGCGGTCGAAACTTTCAAAAGTGCGAGTTTACAGTGTTGAACTCGAACTCTTAGTGTTCAACTTCAGTATAGAAGAAAGTCGAACTCCAAGAGTTCGAGTTCCAACCACGTAAGGCGAACTCGAACTCTATGAGTTCGACTTGATGTAGATGGAATGATTCCACACGAACTCGAACTTACTTAGAATTTTTGTTAAGTGTTGGAGGTGGTTTGCCTGTCTCTAGCGTTAAAGAGGTAGGGGGAGAGGAGGGGAGGGGTAGTGGGTAGGGGATGGGGGTAGGGGTAAACGGGGAGGGCAGGGGATAGACAGTCTGACAGGTGGCGGGAGCCAGCCGGTAAGATTTTTTTTAATATCTAGAGGAAGTCGAACCCTCAATTAGTAAAAGGTCGGGTTGTTACAGCAGGTCCTCTGGTTTACATCCCGCCATCTGCCTTCTTCCCCATGCCAACAGTGCATTTCAACACAATGGACAAGAGCATGCATGTTTCAAACTATTGACCTCCAAGTGGTCCCTCACATCTTGAAAGATTCAACACTCATATTTTTTCGGACAACAAAAACTTGCATGCACGAGATCAAAAGCATCCCAGAATATGAACATGAAGCAGATTCAATAACAGACAGCGGATACATGACGCAATTGGCATCAGAAATCCCCATTTGCATTACTCGCCTCAAACATTTCCAAACATGCCTGACAGATCCATCGATATTCAAATTGCCAACATTAGGGCATCTATTTTACCTCATAGTGCAAGATGAATCGACTGGGGCAATGCTCACATTACAGCTTCTCGACGCCAAAGAACATGCAGTCTACTGAATGACAACGCACACTTCGACTGGGGCAATTCTCTTCAAATCTATTTGCAATACCTAAAAGGCCATTCTAGCATAAACCACCCAGTGACTCTCAAAACCACGTCCCAAAGAAAAGAAGAGAAGATCAGCCAACGCCTCATTGATGAAATAACCACTCCGACCACCACGTGAGCAGCCAATCAACCACCTCGGTTCATATGAGAAGCCAGGCGTCCGTTCAAGCCCATCACAAAGTGCTATCAACGATGCAAACCCATGACATTCAACCAGAGAGCAATTATCTTAACGAAAAGAATTGTCATAAGCAATCGACTCAGACGTTCTTCGACATTACAATCACATGAAAGGGAGTATTCACTCACGATCCAATACATTACCTGCAAAAATAAGTTACATGAGTTTACTTTTTTTGCCTTATAGGTACATGAGCATCCTAAGCAGACAAAGAAGGCGAGGGTGGAAAAGTTTTGAGCCAAAGTTTCAAAACAGCCTTCATTGGTAAAACAATGACGTACATGAAGCCGACAACATACAAGAACAGTCCTTGGGCAAATCTCTGAGCGATCTTGGGGCAAATCTCCAAACGATCCTGGGCCAAGTCTACGAGTGGTCCTGGGGAAAATATCCAAGCTAACAAGACTCCGAGCAATTTTGGAGAATTATCCGTTGATAAAACAATAAACTACAAAAAGGGAGTATTTGTTCCTTAGTTAATGTTTTCTTCGCAAAACAGGTTCATGAGCTTACTTGTTTTACCATTCGACTTGTCTCATAGGCACAAGAACTCATAGGCAGATGACGAATGCGAGGAGGCATGTTGGAAAAGTTTCGAACCAAAGTTGCGAAATAGTCTTCGTTGTCAAAACAACGACACGCGTGAAGGAAATATTTGTTCCAAGATCAATATTTTCTCTATAAAGAACAAGTTACATGAGCTTACTTTTTTCTTCATTACTTGTATTATAGGTACATGAGCGTCCTAGACAAACAATTACGGTAAACAGTAAAGTTTCGAACCGGGGCATCGAAACGACCTTCCCTGGCAAACTTCTTTCGATCCCTTGAACTGAGGCAAAGAACACTGACAATCAAACTGGGGCATCGAGATGATATTCGTCGGCAAACTTTCTCTGATCTCCATAACCGGGGCAAATAACAGATGTTAAAGCCTCGAAACATTCTCGAGCCAAAGCTTTGAAAAAATCTTCATATTCAAAACAACGACACATAAGAAAGGGAGTATTCGTTCATTGATCAATACTTCTCCGCAAAAACAAGTTGCATGAGCTCACTCATTTTTATTCTTGTCGCAAATATGCACAACAACATCATATCATGACAGTTAGAGTTTTAAAACAATATCCAAGCCAAAGTTTCCAAACAACTTTAGTTATCAATAAAACGATGAATTACAGAAAAGAGAGTATTCGTTTCGAAGTTAATAATTTTTCTACAAAAGAAAAAAATTACATGAGCTTACTTATTTATTCTCCATGCTTGTCTCGTAGGTACATGAGCATCCTAAGCAGCTAATGAAGACCGACAATAAAATTTCGAGCCAGAGCTTCGAAACAAACTTCATCAAAGACATTCTTCATTTCCCTAGATAGTTAACTGGGGCAAAAAAACATATTGAAAAAGCACATGAAAAGGGGAAAATCACATATCAAATCTTTTCATCCACTAAAATAAAGTTACATGAATCTCGTTTACGTCCTTTGTTTCGTGGGCAAGTACAACAACTCCTCACTCGAATGGTATAGAATTCCTATGACAAAGGTGATGGTGGCAAAGCTTCATGCCAAAGACTTGTTTTATTTCCGTTAATCCTTTAATTCCATCGGACGAAGACGTAATGGTGAAATCAAATAAAAAGGAAGTACCAAAACTCTACTTCGCCTTCTTATGAATGAAATTACATGAGCAAATTTCATCTCTACTATAAACGAAAACACGTTACACAAACTCCCTTATTTTCTCGCCATTTGTTTGATGGATACATGAAGAACCTTATACAGCAGACACAAGGCAAGAGTAGCATTTCGTCAATCCTTTGATTCGATCGGACGAAGACGTATTGACGAAGCATCATAAAAGGGAAGTACTAAACTCTACTTCACCTTTCTTATAAACGAAGTTACATGAGCAAATTTCGTTTCTACTCTAAGTGACAGCAAGTCACACGACTCATTTTTTTTCTCATCGTCTATTTGATAGGTACATTAGGCAACCTTATATTACAGACGCAAGCCAAAAACAACATTTTCGTCAATACTTTGATTCCTATGGGGAAAGATGCACCGACAAAACTCCATGAATGGGAAGTACCAAAACTCTACTTCGTCATTCTTACAAATGAGATTACATGAGCAAATTTTGTTCTACTCTAAAAGAAACAAGTCATCCGAACTCACTTATTTTTTCCTCATCAGTTTGATAGGTCCATGATCAACCTTATACAATAGACACATTGCCATAATAGTATTTTGTCAATCCTTTGATTCATGCGGACGAAGATGCAATGACGAGATCATTTAAAAGGGAAGTACAAAAACTTTACTTCACCTTTCTTACAAGTGAAATTGCAAGAACAAACTTCGTTTCCACTCCAAAATAAAACGAGTCGCGCGAACACAATTGCGTTTTCGCCGCTTGTTTGATAAGTACATGAGCACCCTTATACAACGAGCACAAGGCAAGGATAGCATTTCATCAATCCTTTGAATTCATCGGACAAAGACGCAATGACGAAAATGCATGAAAGTGAGTATTAATCCAATTTTAATACTTTCTACATCGGAACAAGTTACACGAGCTTACTTGGTTTCTGCCCTTTGACATTTGTAGGTATATGAACATTTTGCATTACGAACCGCGTGGGCTGTCGGGTGGAAAATTTTGAACCAAAGCTTCGAGATTGCATTTGTCATCACCAAAGATCATCACATGAAAGTGAGTTTTCATTTACATTATTCCCTGACAAATTTTCTTATCATTCCCCAACTAGAGCAATGCTTCTCACTTTCCCAAGTCGAAATCGGTTATACGAACACACCACAATCCCCAGCACAAGTTCAATATACAAGCATATTCTTCTTCGGCAGTCATCGAGATGGACATCCTTATCTCAACTCCCAAGCGAGCACCTGAATTTATTATTATTTTTCCAAGCAAGAGTCGAAGTACATGAACTAACTTTGTTCTCGTCCATGTGTAGGTACATGAGCATTCACCCAGCATGGCACAAACTCCTAGGAAACAACAAAGCTGTTTCGAGCCCGAAAGTACATAACCTGGGGCACGAATGTACAAGTACTTCCCTCATGGAGTTCGCACAAGGGTACTGCCTCCATATAAGATCCCAAAAGAATTATACCTACCCAAAGTTATTTATTTCTTAAACATTCGAGTGTCTATTTTCATGCAATCCAACATTAAATTTTCACATTACGAAAATACTTTTGGGAGAGAAACGGAAAGAAAACTCACTCCCAAACACCTATCCCAGATAGATGAGCGTAAACATTATGAGAGTTCTTCTGCATATCCTTTGACGAAAGATGATCCTATCGGGATAAGATCGAGCGTTCATTCTCTACTCAGACACTGAAAATTGACCGTTGCTAGCCCTTCCGAGCCAAAGTCGAAGTTTCCACATACACTACTCCCTCCAAGTCTAAGAACTCCCTCACATTGAGATAAATGGAGATCCTATAGTTAGAAATCGGAAGCAACGGATCGTAGGACACTTCATTAAGGTTCAAGAGAAGAAGTACCATTGACGAGCATGCACGCTAGTTGAGTCGCTCCCAAGGACAGAACCTTCAAACAAGTTTACAAGAAACACAAATCTTTAAGGAGTCTAAAACACCTCCAACAAAATCGATAAGAAAAGAAAATTGGGCATTTCCCTACAAATCATAAAAAAAAATCAGCGCAAAAATCAAAGTCTTCAAAAGAAAGGCGCAAGATAAGTTGAAAGAGCAAAGCAAAGCACTAGGGCCGACACAAGCTGTCGTAAGAGCAAAAGTGATGCTTCTCCAACAAATGAAGAGGAATACATTCCCCAAAGCGGATCACTGATAGTCACCAATAAAACGTCCCAAAGTGGATAATTGGAAGTCACCAATAAACTAGTTGTCAATCCGAAACAGAGCGTCTCGACTGTCTAGTTGCTTGAAAGATGGAGAATTTGCTTGAACGGAGGAACCTCTGTGGTCCAATAGCTTCCGATGAGGTTCTTAGACTCGTTTATCAAAACAATGAATTTGGAACCTAAACTAAAAGGCCTTATGTTTAAAGCCATATTGCAACCAAACAAAGACTTCTTCGACTGGTATATGTGCATCCAAGTCAAAGGAATTATGAAATTCAACCGAGATGACTCCCGAAATAAGGAAGTTAGGAAACCCTTCTTCGATCTCACTTAGAAGCAATCCTAATAAGCTTCATCAAAGCAAATCATGACATGCATGAAGGTTGTGATTGTACATGTTTGATTACTCCCATATTTCATGGGGTCTCATTTATTAATAACATTTTTCTTAATGAGATCTTAAAGTATAAGTCTATCATAAATACCTTAAATCCACAATTTGGGTTATTAATGAAGTCCTTGCGAGTCCAAGATTTCTTTGCAAAGAGGGGCAACTGTAATACCTCAAAATTGGGACAATTCACCAAATTTGTGGGATAGAATCTGATTAATGAAAATCAACTTGAAATCATGCATTAAATGAAGTAATAAATCTTGATAATGTAGGAAACGTTATCTTTACGCAATAGGCAAGAAATAAACGTGATAATGGTGATTCTTCATAAAAAAAAAAAGTTTACGAACCTAGACATGCCGACAAACACATAATCTCCAATTAGACAATCAGACATAATAAATCAAAAGTTGGTCAGAAGTGTTCATTTATTAAGTCAAGTGAGCCCTAGCTCCCTTTACTAACAATTGTACAAACCAATCATCTCCAACCTACCCTCCACGAGCATGCCTCTTGTAAGCGCAAAAACTGTTTCGCGCAAGTGCACAAGAATCACATGACATATAATTTGCATATATACATGCTATTATTGCATTAGTTAATGTGTCTACATGGCTTCACATTGTCATTTCCTACTTAGTATAGATAAACAAAATTTCAAATACAAATTCTCCTAGTCTAACTCAACTACAACATTCTTGCCTGAACATGAACCACGATTATCTTTATGTTTGACCACTATTGCATCCTATATTAGATTTACCCGCTTGTCGATTGATTCCAAGAGTATGGAATTACATTATCCAAACACATACATAGTATTTTTTTTTTTTTTGTAAATTTTTGCTTACAATATCATCTTGGGCAAATTGCAACTATATCCCTGAAAGTTTTCTAATTACATGAACACCCCAACTTTTTTGTAATTATACACTTACACCCCCACATTTCAGTGGACCCCATCATTTTTGCTTACTTCTTATCGAAAAATTCTTATGACTTGATTTACTTAAATAAAATTTTAACTATTTTTTGATAATTATAATAAAACTACTAATTCTTTACCTACGTTGACAATATTCTGTAAAATGGTTCGGATTTCAATTCTAGTAATATGTTTATAGAATGACATGAACAAAAAATGCTTTAATTAAAAAAAAAAAAAGATTATACAAAACAATTTCGAAAACGAGGGAAGAAAACTTAAAAGCAAATAGATAAAACTTTTCTACTAAATTAGGCAGGCGCAGGACAGTCATCTCCTCGTAGATCGTGTCTCCTAAGAGACACGGTGACGTCACCGTCTATTTCCCATGTCAGGTTCGAAAAAGAAAGTCTTCGACCTTAGTCCCCACCACATTCAGAAAAAAGGGACTGGCATTTGACGGAAAAGTATGAAACCAGAACAGAATTATTATTATTATTATTTCTTTTTAAGAAAAAAAACTTAAAAGTTGTACAGAAAAGAAAAACGGGAAAATTTCATAGGGGCGGAATCTGGTGTTTTAAGTTCAGCAGCAATGCCGAAAGCTCGGTGGCGTGTCACTGCTGTTCAGTCCCTCTTCTGCTCCTGCTTTCCTGCTCCTTGCTTCATCATGGGGTTCCATTTCATTCCGAAATTGTCGTCCTTGTCTGCCCAAGTTTGAAAAAAAAGCCCCGACTGCGAGGTTCGGTTCGACTCGGGCCTACCCACTCTCCTCTGTCTTAACCTCCCCTTCTTGGGCTCACCCATGCTTCCTTTCTTTTCCACCACACTTGCAAGCCTACGGTGCTTCCTGGGGGTTCTCGGCGAATCTCATCTCATGTCTTTGCCTTGCTGCTGATGTTCCGGGACCGGTAAAAGTTCGCGAGTTTGTTTATTTGGTCCCGGGATCGTTGATCTTGGCATTGGGCATGGCTTTTCTCTTTTGCTGCTTGTTGATTCGGGCATTCTGGGTAAAGCTTGTGGGTCTCTTGCATTAGCAGTGGGTTGCTTTTTCTCTGTGGTTCTCGACAAAAGGTAGGTTTTGATTTGAGGCGTGAGATATACAAAAGCTGGGATTGCTTTGCCTTGGCCCGCCTTTAATCATTCCGAGCTCCTTTCTGAGACTAGAGACTAGCAAGACATTTGTTTTCTAACATAAGAACTGGTTGCGAAACGATGAACAACTTCTCATTGAGTTTGATTTTCTCCTTGTAAATTAGTGGCATCGCGGGGCTGATTTATGTCTTCTCCGGTTGCGATGAAGATGTCGTCGCACTCTGTTGCAGCAGGCCTGCTCGGATGGGTTTTCATGGCCCTCTGCATCTCCTTTTCTCTTAGTCTTCAGAATGGAGCTCGAACTTGCGACCCGGTTGATTTCTCCGCTTTGAAGGATTTCCTGGGTAACCTCAGCGCAGGATCGATCCGTGCCGCTTGGTCCTCAGACCAGACTTGCTGCGGATGGGATGGCATTCTCTGCGGGGGACCTGAGAATGTGACTGGTGTATCCAGAGTTACCAAGTTGGTTCTGCCTCACATGGGACTGGCTGGTGTAATATCGGGCGCTTTGGGTCGTATGGACCAGCTGCTGGTGCTTGATCTTTCATATAACTCTCTCGGTGGTGAATTGCCCGTGCAATTGTCGTCCTTGAAGCAGTTGAAGATTCTTGATCTGAGCCATAATTTACTCTTGGGGCCTACTTTGCCGGCACTCTCTGGGCTTGTTTCCATCCGATCTTTGAATATCTCTGGGAATGGATTCACAGGAGAACTGCTAGATTTATCCAATCACCCAAATCTCGTCGCTTTCAACGGGAGTAACAATTCTTTCTCGGGAGGGCTGCCATTTCGATCGTGCAACTCATCTACTCTTCGGCTTCGCATTCTTGATCTATCAATCAATCATTTCGTAGGAGGCCTTAATGGTCTTGACAGATGTGGCAGGTCGCTGCTTCAGCTGCGCCTGGATAGGAATTCTCTGTCTGGAGCTGTACCAGAGTCTCTGTATTCACTGCTGTCTCTGCAGCATCTATCTCTATCTGGGAATAACTTTTCTGGGTCACTGACTCGAAATCTGAGCAACCTCCGCAGCCTCCAAGATTTACTTATCAGTGGGAATCATTTCTCAGGCCCCATTCCAGACATTTTTGTTAGCTTGCCCCAGTTGGAGCAGTTTGCAGCTCACTCGAACATGTTCTCTGGTCCAATACCGACAAGCCTGGCTCATTGCCCAAGTCTCCGCTTGTTAGATCTCCGGAACAATTCCCTCTCGGGCCCTGTTGATCTTGATTTCATGAAATTATCACATCTGGAGACACTTGATATTGCCTCCAATCACTTGTCGGGCTCCCTTCCAGATACACTGTATGGTTCTTCCAAGTTGAAGATCTTGAGTCTCGCAAAAAATGGCTTTTCAGGGGAGGTTCCGGAGAGTTTTGGGCAGCTTGCATCTCTGTCCTTTCTTTCTCTGTCGAACAACAGCATTACCAATTTATTGGGGGCACTGTCCATTCTTCAGCAGTGTGATAACCTGAGCACTCTTATACTTACGAAGAATTTCCATGGAGAGGAACTTCCACGCAATGTGGGCGGCTTCAACAACCTGATGGTTTTAGGCCTCGGGAATTGTGGTCTGACCGGCGAAGTTCCAGCTTGGTTATTGAAGTGCTCTAAGCTAGAAGTCCTCGATCTATCATGGAATCGCTTAACTGGAGATGTTCCGCCTTGGATCAGAAAAATGACGAGTCTATTCTATCTGGATCTTTCGAATAACACTCTCACCGGTGAGATCCCGAAAGGTTTGACCGAACTGGCCGGTCTCACCTCTATGAATCCCAATACGCAGATTTCATCTTCTTTGGCAGGGATTCCTCTCTATGTGAAGAGAAATCAGAGTTCAAGTGGTCTTCAGTACAATCAGGTCTCTAATTTCCCTCCCTCCATCTACCTGAGCTATAACAGGATAAACGGGACCATACCACCAGAAATCGGCCGTCTCATAAGGCTTCATGTCCTGGATTTGAGCAGTAACAGCATAACTGGAACAATCCCTCCGTCCATCTCTGGATTGGAGAACATTGAAGTCCTGGACTTATCCAATAATGATCTGCACGGGGCTCTTCCTGCGACTCTTGACCAGCTCACATTCCTCTCGAAGTTCAGTGTGGCCAATAATCACTTGCAAGGAAGAGTTCCAACCAGCAGCCAGTTTGGGAGCTTTCCCGCGTCTAGTTTTGTGGGTAACCGTGGACTTTGTGGATATTTAGACTCTCCGTGTACAGGCGATGATGGCATCGGTACAAAGTCTAATAATTCTTTCTTGCCTCCAAGAAAAATTGGTCGGAGCAATATCATTGTTGCAACGGTTTGTACCGGCACTGCCGTCGCTGTTCTCTTCGCTTGCGTTCTACTCAAAATTGCTAGGAGATCATCTAGCATTCTCCTCGATGATCATGAGGGAGAACTCGGTTGGTCTCACTGGTTATCAGAAGAGAACGAGATATCAAAAATGGTGCTTTTCCCAAACTCAGCCTGCGGGGTTCTCACAGTGGCAGACTTGATAAAATCGACGAATAATTTTAGCCAGTCGAATATCATCGGTTGTGGGGGATTCGGCTTGGTGTACAAAGCCTGCCTCCCAGACGGAACTGAAGCTGCAGTCAAGAAGCTCTCTGGGGACTCTGGTCAGGTCGAACGTGAGTTTCAAGCCGAAGTGGAGGCCCTTTCTAGAGCTCAGCACCAGAATCTCGTGTCACTTCAAGGTTATTGCTGTCATCGTGGCGACAGGCTGTTGATATACTCCTATATGGAGAACGGGAGTCTAGACTATTGGCTTCATGAGAGCAATGACAAGAGCTCTGTCCTGAAATGGGACGTCAGGGTCAGGATTGCCCTGGGCGCAGCTCGTGGACTGGCCTACCTGCACGGTGTGTGCAAACCCAACATCATTCACCGAGATGTCAAGTCAAGCAACATACTTTTGGATGAAGACTTTGAAGCTCATCTGGCAGACTTTGGCCTTTCGCGGCTGCTTCGCCCGTACGACACACATGTGACAACTGATCTGGTAGGAACTTTGGGATATATCCCTCCAGAGTACAGTCAGACTCTTACGGCGACCTTCCGTGGGGATGTATATAGCTTTGGTGTTGTTCTTCTGGAGCTTCTTACGGGGAGGCGGCCCATGGAAGTGATCAAGGGTAAGAACTGCAGGGAGTTGGTGTCTTGGGTTCTTCAGATGAAGTCGGAGAAGAGGGAGTGGGAAATCATCGACTCGTCGATGCGGGACAAGGATCATGAAAGGGAACAGTTGGAGCTCCTCCGGATATCATGTACATGTACGGACCAGGATCCGAGGAGACGACCCTCTATCGACCAGGTGGTTTCTTGGCTTGACGGGATCGGGTCCTGGGACCCACCGCAAGGCGATTAAAACAAACTTAGCACAATAGCATTGTTTTGGTGCCTGTGATTGTCCTGTGTCGTGGTTTGTCGCGATCTGTCACGATCCTAACATTCAACCGCTTCGACGGGGCCGTCGGTGCAGTGCCTAGGTTGTTTCTCCCTCAGGGTCGTTCTCTGTGCCGAGGCTTTTGTCCTCAATGTTCCTTCCATAGCGTTGGATTAACCAAAAGCTTTAATTAATCCAGCTTTTGCAACTTCATTGCGTTATTTTAACCTTGATTGCAATCATAACGAACACCTTGTGAGTATCAGCAAAACGTCCTTCCATGGCGATTCAAGGTCATAACCATCCGGGAAACCGCAGCTATCTCTCCCGAAACAACCCTTCCTCGATCCACATCTCTCCAGTGGATGGTGAAGGCGACTTCGATTTCAACTTCAACTTCAACTGTCCCCAGCTGGGCCACAGTTCTTCTCTTAACGATCCATCGTTTGAGTATAACCACTACGATGACTCCCCAGCCGATCGCCTCTTTGTCAACGGTGTGCTCCTACCCCATCAGTTCCAGGTTCACCGAAGCAATTCCCAAAGCAGCTACCGTCGCCAAGTGATGATGAGCCGTACTAGCAGCGGTGAAAGCAGAATGGGAAGCAGAAGCTCTTCGGCCTCAACTGGAGCCTCTTCTCTGGCTTCATCCAGGAGCGGCAGCACTGACAAAGACTCTCCCCATGTTTCGTACGTCGTAAAAGCAGAAACCTGCATGAGGGGTAGAACAGGTACTAATCACAATCGAAAAACAGGTTGGTTGACCGAGAGCTGGAGATGGCAAGTCATCGCTACTCCCGTGCCTGGAATGAGCGCCATGAAAGTTAGAGCAACTCCTCAGAGTCGACGGAGAACGGAAGAAGAAGCCGTGGATCGTCCAGCTTCAAAGAAGAAGTCAGGGGGCTTCCTTCGCGGCTTTGTGTCAACCTGCAAGCAGTGCCATGCCCTGGAGGTCCCTCCCAGGAAAGATGACGGCATTCTCCGACGAGGAAACAACATTACCGGAGCCACAATCTACTAAATTAACGTTGCCCTGGCCTTTGATCAAGACAAGCCATTGATGGTTGGCAAAAAAATGTCGTTGATATCGATTTACATTGGAATCATTTTGTAGTACTTCCAATTCCCCCGTGAGATATGTATTTGTCACAACAAAGGAGAAACGATTAATTGGACCCTAAATGGGCCGGCCCACAATGAAAGCAAATACAAATGATCGAAATTATGGGCCAGCCCATGATCTGGGACTTAGCAGGCCCAACTCATAGCATACCCGCCGTTGGTTGATTCTCTTCTCCTCAGCCGTGGTGCGACTGCACTGCTAGTCCGTATCATCGTCCGGAGCGATGAGCGACGGCGGGGACCTCCCGAGGAAGGAGGCGAACGTGCTCAAGGGACACGAGGGCGCCGTTCTTGCCGCCAGGTTCAACGCCGACGGGAACTACTGCCTTAGCTGCGGCAAGGACCGGACCATCCGGCTCTGGAATCCTCACCGCGGGATTCACATCAAGACTTACAAGTCTCACGGCCGAGAAGTCCGTGACGTCCACTGCACCACGTAATCACCTCGTCCCCCCCCCCCCCCCGGGTTTTCTTCTCTTGATCTATATTTTAATCCTTTCCTTGGGCGTGATTCCGTGGCCTCGGTTTTGTTTTTTAGGGATAATTCGAAGTTGATTTCCTGCGGAGGCGACAGGCAGATCTTCTACTGGGATGTAGCTACTGGTCGTGTGATCCGGAGGTTCCGCGGCCACGACAGCGAGGTTAGTGCCGTTACCCGGAATTAGGGTTGGTTGTGATAGTTTTGAACAAAACAATTCGTAGTGAAATATATAGTTTGATGCATTATTTTAAATTAGATAGTGATCAAAGAAAAGATTGTGTTACATCGGTATCAATGGCATGCAATTAGCTACTGATCGAGGCCTGCTGTGCTCATTACATTTTTACAGGTTAATGCAGTTAAATTTAATGAATATGCATCTGTCGTTGTTTCGGCTGGCTATGATCAGTCCCTGCGTGCTTGGGACTGCCGATCCCATAGTACGGAGCCGATTCAGGTTACTTCTACTCTGAAAATTCTTTTTATGATAATGACAAGAACTCACATGATGTCTGAGTGTTGTTGCTCGGATTATTTCATTTCTATGCAGATAATAGACACATTTCAAGATAGCGTAATGTCTGTCTGTTTAACGAAAACTGAAATCATTGGTGGAAGTGTTGATGGAACTGTTCGGACCTTTGACATTCGTGTTGGCCGGTATGATGTATTTATGGCCATTTGATTCATTTCTTAGTCATCATAAACTTCCGTTGTTAATGGTTTGTCATTGGAGATGATAATCTGATGGTTAATATTGTTCAGAGAGATATCTGATGACTTAGGGCAGCCTGTTAACTGTATCTCCATGTCAAACGATGGAAACTGCATACTAGCAAGTTGCTTAGATTCGACTTTGCGGCTGCTTGACAGGTAAAGAGTTTAGTTGGACCCTTTAACGAAAAATTCATTGGCCAGGTTCTCACTTTCTACCTGCAGGACAAGTGGTGAACTTCTTCAAGAATATAAGGGCCATACTTGTAAGGTTAGATAATACTTGATCCAGTGCTGGCATTTTTTCAGTGGATTTAGAGACATCTGAAACCTGTTTGTCTGAGTACCTTTGATCTTGTAATGTACTGTCAGCAGCAGAATATTGTGTTGTGTAGTTATGAAAATCTCCCAGCTGAATTCTTGGCCGAATGTCAGCAATTTCACCATTTTATGAGCTAGAGGCCAAGTCATAATGAGTTTGTCGGTTTTACATGTTATAAACGATAATATCCTAAATGTCAAGCTTTCTTTCGTGTAGATGGCATGTCCTTTTGCGTAACAGACAGCTTTATGCAATTATTTGGTATTTTTCTTGGGTTGCCCAATGAATGGACTTTAACAGGTTCCCAATTCTGAAAGAATGATGGACTTTGTTCAGGGTTTATTAATAACACGATTTCTAAGTCCTTGTTCTGATGGCATTCTACAGTCATTCAAATTGGATTGCTGTCTGACCAATACAGACGCCCATGTTGCTGGCGGTTCTGAGGACGGTTACGTCTTTTTCTGGGATCTGGTTGATGCATCTGTTGTATCAAAATTCCGTGCCCATGCCTCTGTGGTGAGTCTGACTCTTCACATTCATGTCAGTGTGCAAATTAGCAGATGTTATGATTGAATTCCTGAGTTTCATTCTCTTCTGTTTTGCTATCTGTTCTTAAGAAGTGCCTTAGTTTGTCTTTAGCTCCGATTCATACAGTAGAAACAGTGGCATCACTTGTATAGAGAACAAAGTGGAAAGATAAGAAGAGGGAAAATGGGATGCTGCTTGTCATGGGGCTCTTACCTTTTGTATCATCATCATCATATGCCACAGGTGACGAGCGTAAGTTATCACCCCAAAGAAAACTGTATGGTTACAGCATCCGTGGACGGAACAATCCGGGTCTGGAAGACATGATTTTGAGCAGATCATTTCCTCCAGAGGAGCATAATTTTGCTGACAGCAACTTCTGGCTGTAAGCGGAATATGATATAGCTTCTAACTTTAGTCCATCTCCGTTTGATCTTATCCAGGAGTTCAATACTATGTATGCTTTTGTTAACAATCGACACATACTGACTTGCTCACATGGCGATGGCAGCAGCCAGCCAATCGCGCAGGACTAACAAGTATTGCCCCGGATCCGGACTATGAACGGGAGCTGGCCACGGACTACATACAGGCAGTGCTTTTATTTCTTGGGTGAGTGTTGGGAAGTGATATATTTCACCAGCTCAGCAAGGGCTGGCATTTCTTTAGTTTTTGGGAAACTTCCAGAGAGAAGGAAAAAGGGAGGACCGCAAAAGTCAAAAAGAGGATGAGGGGGAGAGATGCCGTACCTGGTGACCCTTTTTTCCTTAATCAATCTCATATTAAAATCATGAATCCTCCTGGTTCATCTGTATCCAAATACAACCCCTCCTGAATGTGACGTTGCCAGTGTTTCCGACCCCGCAGATTCGGACCCACAACCTTGTTTCCTATTGAAAAATTTTTATGGGATTATATTCTATTTTTGCTTTAGCTTGATTATAATTGTTAGATTTTTTTAACGACCACAAATCATTCAAACATTTCAATTTCTATATCCTCGATTTCAATGCCTAAATCGGGGGGTTAAATCGGATCACAAGGCGATGTCTCAATTATCGAATTGATAGTATACAAGCATGATATATTAAATTCTTTCATACGTATTTTTGGGTTTGCATCTGAATCGTAATCCTACAATAGTCGCCAGCGGAGAAACTGCGTCTGGACGGAAGGAAAAATGGGAACCTCGCGAGTGTTTGCTTTCTTCTCTTTTTGAGAAGAATAGTTCTCAGCGGAGAGAAATCAGGGTGAATTATGATTTTGATAATAGTTCTCGCAAGCAAAAAGTTTATCTCGTAATCTCTTTTGAGTTGGAAGATACTATTAAATATTTCAGCCACTTCTTTAATTTGAAAAATAAAGTAAATACTTATTCGTATTTTTTTTAAAATTATTTTTCCGATTCCAATTTTAAAAAAAAATGGAGATAGAAAAAAAATCACGAAAAACATTTTATTAAATAAAAATAATAATGATAACACCAACTCAGGTCAGGAGCATAAATTGAAATTAAAATTTTCTTTTTTAGTCTGGGCCATAAAAATTTATGTTTTCCATTGAAAAGAGTTGGACTGCTGCGGGTGAAGAAGAAAGATCTCTCCCCTGCTCGTCGTCATTTCCTTTTCCCTGATCGATTGACTCTCCCAAGGCTAGTCCTTTCTTATCGCCACTGAAGTTTTCATTGTTGTGGGGTGAGTCGTTGTTACCTCGCTTTTAGCTTGTTTACCGCGGGAGGGGGATTGGATTGTGTTTTTGTGGGGAGGGGGGGTGTTTGGAGCTGGAATTGAAATTGGGTTTTTGTCGTGGTTGGGTCGTCGCTGTTGGCGATTTTTGGGTTGAAGTGGATTCCACTTTTCGCTTGCCTCAAACGTTAGCGGGAGAATGAGACGTTCATTCGTGCTTTGCTTCCAAGTAGTTCTAAAAGAAAGGGTGTGATAGGAAGTTCTTGGGGATTCTTTTGATTTGAAATGCTATGGGCGTATCTTATTGTGGGTTGGATTTGTTTCTTCTACCTTGTCTAGAGAATTTGGTGGGTTTCTTAGCCTATCGTCCCTGTCCTATTTCATCGTCGTGCTGTGCCCTATCCCTTTGAGCTTTTCTTTTCCTTTATTGACAATCCTCAAACTCGGTTCCAGTTGGGAGGCCTTCTTTTGGGGAGTGCGGCACATTGGTGATTTGAGCACGTGATTTCTCATTTCGGCCAGAAATCGTTAGGGTGGTCCGAAATGGCTGATGCGGGTGGTCTGCCTGAGGCAGCTCGATCAAGATTCACTTCGCTGGAGTTGATTGGTAGAGGATCTTTTGGCGATGTCTACAAGGCGTAAGAACCTATCTTCTTACTTGAATGTAATATTATTCATCGGCAAGCATATTAAGGCTCGAGGCAATACCTGGCATTGCAGGTTTGATAAAGAGCTCAACAAGGAAGTTGCTATCAAAGTTATCGATCTCGAGGAATCGTAAAACTATCTTCTTAAGTCCACTGGCATCACATGAATTACCCTGCAAAGAATTTTCTTATATCTCGCGAACAATCTGCATTTTGACTGAACACTTGCACTGGTTCTTCAAAGCTGTTCTGACTGCTGCTGTTTTCAGGGAGGATGAGATCGAAGACATTCAGAAGGTAGTATAACTTGCTAGCAGTCATGTCATGCTAATACTGCTTGTCGACTATTCAGTCTCTTAGTCACCTTCTGTTATATTTTTTTTCTCAGGAAATTGCAGTCCTATCACAGTGCCGTTCCCCATATATTACTGAATACTATGGTTCATATCTTCAACAGACAAAGCTGTGGATAATAATGGAGTACATGGCCGGGGGCTCTGTTGCTGATCTTGTAGGTCACGCTTCCCCTTGTTATAATGATTTTCGCATCTTAAGTAGCCGTGTCGTGTTTTTCTACGCTGCTGAATGCCCCTTCCGATGACTGCATCCCTTCCCGACTAAGTCAGTTTCTGTAAAGCTAGTTGATAGACTAATGAAGTGCTTTTGCAGCTCCAATCTGGTCCTCCTCTCGATGAGATGTCAATTGCCTGCATTCTGCGGGATTTGCTGCATGCAATTGAATATTTGCACAACGAAGGCAAAATTCATAGGGATATAAAAGGTGTTTCTCGTCTTCTCTATATTAATCGTGGGATCTTCGCTCTTTCTTGGCCTTTGTACATTGATGTACTCATATATTGTTGTACTTCATGCAGCGGCTAACATCCTGTTAACTGAGAATGGTGATGTCAAGGTATCGACAAGAAGACATAACAATCACGATGTTATGCTTTTCAAATGCAAATGGAGTGTGTAAAACTTAAATGCTGTTGTCATTGGTTTTGGCTGGCCTTATGTAGGTGGCAGATTTTGGTGTTTCTGCTCAACTAACAAGAACTATATCGAGAAGAAAGGTAACGTGAGCTCCACTTGTAAGGTCTAAGGATGTCTTTTTTCTATTTTGGGAGTAGAAAAGAAACTATGTACTTGGTTGCTCATTTTTGTAATCACCAAATGCATTCATTTTATCATAACTTTTCCCTTTATATGATAATTTATCATTTTCTGGTTTACTCTAGGATGGATAGTGTCGCATCATGATGGAGTTATTATAAAATTACTTTCCTGACGTTTTTTTCCTTTCCCTTCCTATCCCTTCCTTTTTCTTCCTGATGGATCTACTTTTCTTATGACTTGTGCAAATGTCAGACTTTTGTGGGAACACCGTTCTGGATGGCACCAGAGGTAATTCAAAATTCAGAAGGATATAATGAGAAGGTACTTAGCCCACCTTTTGTTTTGGAATCTATCAGTACCCTTGAACAAAATAAGTAAATAAAGAATCTCTGATGCTGCCTGTGTTGCCTACAATTGCAAATGAATATAAAGAATCTCTGATGCTGCCTGTGTTGCCTACAATTGTAAATGAATTGAGAAATGTAACTTCCTTGGTGAGTTATTCTAATACCTAAATAGTGCAGGCAGACATTTGGTCTCTCGGAATAACTGCCATTGAGATGGCAAAAGGTGAACCTCCGCTCGCAGATCTTCACCCAATGAGGGTTCTTTTTATCATTCCACGAGAAAATCCTCCACAGGTCTATCAGAATGTTAATATATTGCCTGTTCATACTGAATGTTCTTATGAAGTGCATCCGGATTTTATTTAGACTTTTTCCTTGAGGATTTGATAATTGCAATTACCGAGTCAGCCATTTGTTTGATATTGTGCAGCTAGATGAGCATTTCTCTCGTCCTTTGAAAGAGTTTGTCGCTCTGTGCCTGAAAAAGGTGCCGGCGGAGGTACATTCTGTTGGATGGTTTCAATTTCTATTTTTTCCTGTATTGACTTCATGAATTGGGAGTTTATATATGCTGTCTATTGCTCTTTTTTTTTTAAGCGTCCCAGTGCCAGAGAACTTCTGAAGAACCGTTTTATCAGGAATGGCCGGAAGAGTCCGAAGCTTCTTGAACGAATAAGGTTGATGTTCGGGCTAAAGAGTTGCATGTTTCTTACAGTTATAATGCGTTCTCAAGGCCTTCTAATAGGAATTATTGATGACATTACGGCGTATTGGCAGGGAACGTCCCAAATATCAGCCACCAGAAGATGAAGAATCACCTGGAGTTACGAGGGATCTTGCAGAGGGATCTGATACAGTGAAGGTTAAAAGAGATGCGAGAGTAGAAACTGTCAAAGCAAGGTACGTTTTGGCACTTTTCTTGTTTATTGTGGAATAGTAATTTTTTTGGTCCATTTAGATTTACTGATCTTTAATTCTAGAACCTTGTTTCCGTGGTTCTGACAAACACGTGCTAATCATCAGTAACCAAGGAAGAATAGTGAGAAATTCTGGATGGGACTTCAGTATTGGCGGATCACAAGGTACCCAAGGTACGGGGACCATCAGGACCAGTGTGAAACCTTCTCTGATCCAAGAGAGGAAACCGGAAAACAACTATATTCAGCCTTCCCCAAGAAGAGCAATAGAGAGTGATTATGCACGGGTGTCTTCATCCGGAAATGCAGAGCAAGTACCTTCAGAATCCGCGTTCCAAAAAGATTCAAGAGAGCTGTATCATAACGAACATCAGAACATTAATTATGAAGATGTGATTTCCTGTCTCTCACCTAATATGTGTGTGCATATATCTCTGTTCCCTTATACTAAGCATAAGAAACGGACGATTTTATTCTTGGCTGGCTTTGTCTCTTAATCAGTTAGATCTGCTTTGTTTGTAATCACCTATCATCTGTTTTGTGGTTTGAATTTTTCTTTGCTTAATTATAATTTCAGGATTAGTAACTGTTCATTTCCTCAAAAAAAGTGGAATTCTTGTATCTTTACCTTGATAAAACTGATAAAAGTCATATACCCTTCTAGACCACCATCGTGATGTTTTGAGTAAATTTTTTAACTTTGCAGGACGAGTCATCTTTGAGTGGAACTGTAGTCATTCGCACTCATAAAGGAGCTAAACCATTATCCTCCTTTTCCAATGAAAATAGCCTGGTATGGATATTGTATTCACTCATTGATAGTATATTCCATCTCTTTGTCGCCGCATTATTTGTCTTTGGTCTGATCTGGTCACAACATGTAGTCTAGCAGCACATACACTTCTTTTGAAGATAGTTCTACCACAGGAACTGTGGTCTTCCGTGGCCAACATGATGAATCTGACTCTCCTCGGACTCCAAAATCTAGACTAGGATTTCAGGAGAGAACTTCAAGTGCTTCTCTTGAAGACAGTGCAGTAAACCTGGCTGAGGTTGGTTTTCTTCGTCTTGTATTATTCCAATCTATTCTGTTCTTATCTTTGTATGATGCCCCTTCTGTCCTTGAGATGATCATAGATGTTGGCTGCCCACAATATGTTAATGTTTTGGGCTGTTATTCATTCTACCTCCCTCCTCCATCATGGGCTTCATTTTGTTTTTTATGCAAGTTCACATGGAAGTTAATTTTTGGGTAGATCTTGCTCTTTGTTGAAACGGTTTTTCACTTGCCTATCCTGAATTCGTCACCCTGTTTCTTTACTTGTCTACTAGGCAAAGGCTGCCATGCAAAGTGCTGTGAGAAGGGGAAATCCTAGAGAAAAGAGATCAGTGCTAGGCAAATTCAGTGATGGACACGAAAATGGAAGTCGGGACTTGATTTCGAAGAGTTCTGACTCCTTAAGGTAAACTGGGGCATTCATGTCCTTCTTGAGAACATCTGAATGTTCATGTTCCCTTGGTATTCCTTTGTTTCAGGATCTCACAAGAATATACTGATGATCAGAAGAATCTACCGATGTCTCGAAGGACAAGCGACGATGAGGATAATGCCAAAGCATTGTCAACATCTGCACCCTTGTCGATGTTGTTTATCCCGTCTCTGAGAGAAGTGAGTGTTTTGGGAAGTTGCAGTATGGAATATAGATGTCTCCAGATTTTGTATGAGCACACTGAATGTAGATGCAGCAGAGTTTACTCAAAGTTTTTTATCGAAAGGAATCTAACTGGCTTTTCTGCTACAGGCAACTGGCGAAGGCTCAGATGGGCCCGTCGTCCATGCTGTATCAAACTCCCTTGGCTACATGGAGAGAACGAAGCCCGGATCGGGTGAACTTCTTATTAGCATTCTTCTACGGATGTTAGCGAGGTTTGTGACTGCTTAACTGGCCCGTCTCTTTTTCCTTCCTGCTTCAATCCCTAACCATAAGCTCTGCCTGCAGCACGAAGGAGTCTTCTCTGAACCACTTAAAGGAGACGGCAACCCAGACGTTTTCAAAGGGTAAGGTGTCTGCCGAATCCCCGGTTCCTGGCAGTGCAGAGCCAGATAACCGTAAAAAGCAAACTAATAAGGACTCCAATTCGAACGCCAATCTGAGTCCTCTAGCGAGATTCCTGCTCTCGAGGTGTGCCCTCTATTGCTTTCCTCAGATGCATGAGCCTGCATGTGGTGGCAAATACTGTTTTAAGTCATGGCGCTTCTGGACATCTCGTGTGAGCTTTGTATTACCTTCTATCGCAGATGGCAAGGCCAAGCTTCTCGTGATCTAAACCCCACTTGAGAAAGACATGGAACTTGGAAAAGCCGCTTCACGAGTTCCCTCAGTAGTGCTCCAATGTTTCTTTTTTTTTTTTTTAGACAAATTTGTATTGTACATAGAGATTGATATTCGTGAGAAAGTAATTGTTGTCAATTTTCTTTTTTTCTTTTTTAAAAAAAAAAAAAAACTCAGGGAACATAGTTGATGTAGTGAGCGAGTCTCGAACCGACTCTCCAGTAATGCAAGACTGCAATCTAAAAACTTATTCCATGGTTGGTTGTAAGAAGGGACGGTTGATTACAAAGAAACGTGTTATGTCCTACCTGCTTCACTTCGTTGGAGAAATGACGGAGGACCACCTAAGGAGGGGCCAACCTTTTCTTGGTATAATTATTGATCTCGGCGTCAGAAAATATCATTCTCGATGCAGAGGTGTGTGGGCGGGCATAGCTCCATGGCATATGAATGCAGTTTCGCCAGGTCCATTTTTTTATTTCGAGAGGGTTACATGAAAGTACGGTTAATTTAAAAAAAAAAAAAATTACGAAATAGTTTCAAAAATAATCAAAATACATCGCCTATGTCGTTATTCCGGACCTATGAGATTGGACTTGAGATTTCTAACTAACTGGGCTTTGGCATTGTCGCTGTTTAGAACCACGACAATTAGTATATTAACCAATGTCGCGGTTCTGAACCACGTTTTTATGGGGGTTAATCACCATTTACCATAAAGTCACGGTCCGAGACCGTGATTTTGATGGAATCTGAGAGTGTCGCGGTTTCGAACCGTAACTTTTTTGTATTTTTAATGTCGCGGTCTGAAACAGTGATGTAGGAGCATTATTTTGAGTATTTTTGAAACTATAAACACATTTTACGATTTTTTTTTAAACTAATCGTATTTTTGTACAATCCTCTGTATTTTGGTCTTTACGACCCCAACTGCAATTGGATAATGTTTTGAGTATTTTTAAAATTAAAATCTTATTCTACTATTTCTTTTTAAATTAACCGTATTTACGCATTTCTCCTTAAAATTATCCATCGTGTTATGATATATAGCCTTCTTTAGGTCAGGTCCCACTTCTAGGAGCGACGTCCACCGTGCTTCCTTACATCGGCAGACACTGGGGTGTTAATGAGCGAGCGAATTAACTGACCATGCTCGTCTGGTGGCCGGAGCTTGGATTGACAAATTTTGGTGAGCTCGGACACAGATTCAAACCTTAATATTTAAGGTTATGACCCAATTTGATAAATTTTATTTTTTTTTTTTAAAATTAAGTACGTAAAAGGGAGGGTCAAGGCTCAAACTCGGGCTCGACTAATAAAGCCCGATCGGGTAAGGGCTCAGGCACGAGTCCAATTATATTTTACTCGGACTAAGCTCGAATAAGGTGTGTTCAAGTTCGACTCGGCTCATTAATATCCTAGTTGAATATAGCGGTTGCCGCTTAAATGATTCCAGCCCCCATACCTTACAACAAGAAGTCCGTCCAGCGATGTGTAGTCTAGCAGCACGTACGCTTCCGTTTGAAGGATAGTTCGGTCTTCCGTGGCCAATATCAAGAGACTAGGAGGATTTCAGGAGATTGAACTTCAAGTGCTTCTCTCCAAGACAGTGCAGTAAAACCCTGGATGAGGTTGGTTTTCTTCTTCTAGTGTTACCTCTGATCTTCTACTCTCTGTCAATGCTAATGTTTTCGCGTTGTTATTAATTCTACCTATCTTCTCCATCTGGCCTTCTTTTTCGATTTTTTTTGTTTTTGTTTTTGATAGGTAGGGGCTTCTTTTGCTGAAACGGTTCTTCACTTGCCTATTATTGAATTTGTCGTCCTCGTTTTCTTTACTTGTCTACCCAGGCAAAACCTGCCATGCAGAGTGCTGTGAGAAGGGCAATCCAAGAGAAAAGAGATGGGCAACTGGCTTTAAATTGCTACAGGCAACTGGTGAAGGCCAAGATGGGCAATCCTTCTTGCCTGAAAAGATCAGCTATCACGCTTCAGTTGACGCCTCGCCAGAGCAGGAGCCCTCTTGGGTATGTAAACCTGGTAATTCACCTGTCAAGCAAACCGACGCTATTAGCTAAATCAGTCAAATTGTAAGGGGAAGAGCTCGATGTTAGGGACAATGTGATTTTATCACCTGTATTGTTTCCCCTCCCTTGGTTATGGACATCGTCTTCTGCTCATATCTAGGGCCTTCCTTCCCAGCAGCAGCGTCCACGACTTTCTCCGAGTTCACTGCTCCAGGTTTAGCTGTGATTTCGGTCGACTGCTTTCCATCTGGGGAACCCTGTTGCGGGAGTTCATTTAAGGAGGTCTCATCGGCAGCGGCAGACCCATTCTGACCATCTTCGACGGCATTAGCTGTAGCTTCCATTCGGATTACGGCAGGCTTCGCTTGAGAAGGTGGTTTGGGCATCTCAGGCAAACTCAACTCTTCCACAGGCATTGCACTCGAGGCCAACTCAATGCAACTGCTCTCAGCAAAACTCACTGAATTAGTAGTTTCAGTTGCATTGGACTTTGTCAGATGAGATTTAGGTTTCTGAGGCAAACTCAACTCTTTTCTGGGTAGTTGATTCAAAACTGATGGCTTCAAAGTGGTCTCAGGAGCAACTGTGGTAGTGCTGATTTCAGTTCTTCCAGGCTCTTGTTGAGGAGGTATAGGTTTCAGAGGGGAAATTAACTGTTTTGCAGGCGGCTGGCTCAAAGTGGACTCGCGTCTCCATGTGTATGAAGTTCTCCACGGATTACTAAGAGCAGGAGCAACAGCTGATAGAATGGGTTGTCTGGAGACACTTGCAACATTCCTCTTGACCAATCCAACAGAAGAGGATTCAGGTTGCTTTCCAGCAGAAACTGTACCTAGCGTAGCAAAAACAGCCTTCTCCTTAAATCATTCCAGTTTTCTCAGCCACATCACCAGAGCTGTCTCTGGATGGGGCACCACTCGCACTCACTTGGTCCTCTCTGGGTAATTCGGGCTCTTCTTGAGCAGCAGCAACATTGGGTTCCTGACTGGCATGGCTCATCTCAGATTTCTCAAAGCCCCGCAACTTTTGGAGGTTCAGCAAAGCCCTTTGTCTTAGCATAGCCTCCAAATCCTTCTGATTTGTGCCCGATGACCCGCCATTACACTGGTTTTCATCCTGCTTGTTCCTACCAGTACCGCTAGGTTCGCCATGTAAATTGGAGACAACACCCTCTTTACCTCTCCTGTTCTCCAGCATTCCCTTCATTTCCAATATAAGTCGTGAAAATCACGGCCCGGTTCTTTCTTGCTCTCATCATCATTACTTTCATTGCTTCTGGAAGAGGGATAATCATCCTTATCATAAACGAACTCTTCCTTGTTCTCCTCCCCTCCCTTTTCCACGGCATTTACCATAACAACAACAGATCTCAAACTGTTCTCATCCGTTGCCCTCTCTTCACTCCTACTATCCCCGCTAAACATGTTATGCTGGCCACAATAAGAACGACTACATTGTCGGCGAGATGAACAACTGCCAGATCTGTGTCTGGTTCCACCGCCCCTACGACTCCTCTCCCTCCTCCCAGGCCTTCCCCTACGACTCTCATATTCATCCTCACTGGCGCTTCTATCCTCGCAAGTCGAACAGCTCGAGTAACTAATGCTAGCGTCTCTCCTGAATCTACTACCCCTATCGCTCTTCCTCGACCGAGAACCGCGCCCCTTCCTTCCGGACTCCTTCCTCCTCTTGGAAGGCGGAGGAGAACCATCGTTGGTACTGAACGAATGGGACTCTCCTCGAACTTGCCTATGAGGATTGGAAAATCCATGTCAATTCAAACGAGAAACTGAGGAATAATAAGAGGTGGAGGAGGGGGCTGGGGGGACTCACGGAAGAGCGCCGGACTCTCTTGGAAGAAGACGATTTCCCCATCTTTCCCCCACGGCTTGGGTGATGGAAACCCCCTCCCCTGGATGGAAGACGGATTTCGTGGTTGTAATTGGGCCAAGGCTGGGCCCATGATCGAGTGAAGCCCAATTTGGTCAAGCCCTATTTCATCTCTCGTGCTCTTTATTGGGGGACTTGTTAAAACTAATTTTATCTCTTTTAACGTATCTCGACCGAATAAATAAATCATTGCCAACCCGAAAAAAGGCTTTTCAAACATTATCCAATGAAAACGGGGGTGCGGGGCCCACACTGACAGCATAGCAAATATTTAATCGAAAGCATCAAATTAAAGAATTTTGAATATAAAAAAAATAGT
The DNA here is from genome assembly GCA_023653495.1 of Melastoma candidum. Classification (NCBI taxonomy): domain Eukaryota; kingdom Viridiplantae; phylum Streptophyta; class Magnoliopsida; order Myrtales; family Melastomataceae; genus Melastoma; species Melastoma candidum. The sequence goes on along the minus strand of CM042889.1, from coordinate 13,019,956 downwards.
TTTTTACTGACAGCCGCCTGTCAATGAAACAAGATGGCTGACACCCCCACGCAGCCCCACTCAAAAGGAGATTAAAAAAAAAAAAACCATTTTCACGTGTGGGGGACCCACGTGGCGTTTCACGCCATCCCCATACCTTTCAGAAGTGCGAGACCGTGACGGCATCCCCATGTGTTTGTCCCCCCACCCCAAGGAGGTCACTTGATCCTCCGCCACGTGGCATATTCCTGACAGATAAACTCCAGAGAAAAAAAGAGGAAAGGAAATTTAGGGAGTGGGGGGAGACAGAGGAGGAAGTATCCCACAGGCGGGCCCCGCCTTCTTTTTTGAAATAGCGGGCGCGGCGCCTCATTTCGGGGCCGTCTTCCTTGTTCCACTCCACACGTGGATCCCACCACCCTATCCCCCCCCCCTGTATGCGTCCGAATTCATAATTTAAAAAAAAAAAAAACAAATTATGAACATATATATCGGTTTGAATTATGCAATAATTTCTGTTTTAATTCAGCTTCTTTTGTCTCCACGGAAGCTTCCCTCGGTTTCATTTCATCCGACCTGTGTGGGGTGGGGGTGGGGGGGACTGGAATTTTGTTCCGAAACGTGTCGGGCGAGCAATAAATCCATAGCCCTCAAAAGGAAGGGAACACCCATTTTCTTTTACTTTATTTTATTTGAGTCCAATTCTCTCCATGAAGTGGACATCTTCATCTTCGGCAACATTTCGAAAGGAATCCACTCCTTTTTTCCCTTACCTGAAATCTTTCCTTACGAACAAGCAGATGCGGTTGTCCGTCCCTTATCGGATAAAAACCCATAATTTGGATGGGACACGGACACCGAGGCATGGGCCAAAGTAAAGCAAAATTGGGATCGATTCCCACAAATGGATTGGCGCCGCCATCCCTTTCCTTGCGGGTATTTCCTGTCGATTATCAAGTCCCTATCGACCTGAATATGATCCCCCTTGCTTAGGCAGCGAATTTAATTCTCAGAGAAAGGGGTATTAGGTACTTCTCCATCAACTATTACTTATACGGCAACAGACATTTCCGAATGTAAATAAATGGGAGGAGATTAATTTAGGAATATGTGACGAGAAAAAGGGTGAAACCAATCAATCATTCGTCTTCAGGAAAGGGGATTGACCAATTAGAGGAGACGACCCTCTTTTCACGACATCGAAAGCAGCTTTGGGGGAGGGGGATAGCGTAGTCAATCCACTAACGCATAAAGGCAAAAGGGGAGGGGGACAAAGTATAGTCTTATAATTGTATATTTTTCATGTAGAAAACAATGAGGCAGGGGGAGGTGGGGAACGGCTACGGCGCCACGTGACGACGACCTAAAACAACCCGACATCCAACCTCGTCAACACGGAGTCTCTTCTACTCCCTGTTGTCTCAGCCTTGGGGCCGTGTGGGACCCCCCCGGGGGGATTCGGTCTTTTCATCAACAGGCAGCTGCTGGTTTCGCCGTCGGCGCCGGCTACAAATATGAACAAGTATGTCTATATTTTTAGTAAAGTAAAAGGTAATGGTTATGGTTATTCCTCCTAAAAGTAACATTAATAGGATGAGGTCATATAAATCGGTTCCCCCTGGAATAGACAATGGGGTGGGCAGAGTCCGACTCCACCCACGCGAAAAGGCAAAGCCTTCCGGCTCACGCGTTGTTGTTATCTGTTCTTATTAATTTTATCCACGTCCGTTTCCTATCAGCCGTCGGATGTGGGACGAAAGGAAAAGTCCCGATGGAAAAGGCGCTATCCGGCTTTTGGCCCTAGCCCGGACTTCCTTCATCTGTTGTTCCTCCTGCGTATGACTCGGAGTTGCTTTTAATGTCTCAGTGGGCAGCCGTGACGAGGCATCCCACCACCATCCACGGAGATTAATTGCCTCCGGTGGTGGTGGGTGATCCTGAAATTTCAATCGAAAAAGGAAACTGTCAAAACAAAAGCGGCTTCCGTACGTGTGGGACCAACACGTGGCGCGGTTATGAAGGGGTTGGGGGGGGAGGGGAACAAAGCTACCGTGCGCCTCCCGGGCCCCCTTACTCACAGCGCACGTTAGAACTCCACCTAAACTCCTCCCCCCCCCACTCCGACAGACACAGGTTATATACATCCAAGTGGCTGGCTGGTTTGCCGGCGACATGTCTCTTTACCAAGAAACCGACTGAGGAAGGAACGCCATTCCTTTCTTTTCCACAATTAAATTATTCCCCACCCCCCCTTTCTAAAGGCACCGCCCCAACTCCTCCATCGTAATCGCGGCCGAATCCCAAGTACTAATAATTAATTACATGATTATCCCGTAGATTACACGCACTAAACCCCACCCCCGGGTGGACGTGACGTGATTATCCGAATAATATTTTAATTGGCCGAAAGGAACGGAGGCAGGAATTATACGGCGGAGAAGGGGATGAAAACTTAAATATGGGATACTGATTTAATAATGGTGGTTGTAGAGTAGTAGTGGTAGCTGACTCGACAACGTTTGACAAAACCCTAGTCTTTCTCGGTTAATCATCAACCTTTATGTACATATTGAACACACGATAACTAGCTCGAGATGGTCCGGTCAGACCCACCGCGTGGATGTTATGATCCCCTTTTGTGTCAGCCTGGAGTTACGGTCCGAAGGCGAAATCTTCTACTCGAAAATAACAGGGAAGATCCAAAATAAGGGAGAAAAAGCAACTTCCGTCCTCTCTTCCATCCGAAACCCAGAAATCCCGTCGTAGACGTGTCCGAAAATAATCAACTCCTTCCAGTCACGCAACCTCGGGAGGCGGCAGGTTGAGATCGAGCACGGACGGGACCCTGTCGCAAGCCCCGTGACGGGACGACTCGGGCTCCTCCCTCTTCGCTATGGTTCCGACTGCCGGGCGAAAATCGACACTGGGGACGAGCTTCGTGTTATCCGCTCGCGAGAATGCGTCGAAGAAAAAAACGGGTCGGGCCATGGCGGGGGAGACGACAGGGAAGAACATCGGCTGCCCTGCGGCAGGGATATATGCCGGGCCGCCGCCGAGGGTGAGATCCAGGCCCGGGGCGGCGACCGTAAACTGGTGCTGCGGGAGCTGGGGGAGAGGGGGGGAGTCGTCGACAGTGCTGCTCTGGCTCGGGCTTCGGGAGGAGACGAGGTCCCCGGGGGAAGGGAAGTTGGTCTTGGCCTTGCTGCCGCGGAACTCGCGGGCGGCAGAGTCGTAGGCGCGGGCGGCCTCCTCGGCGGTATCAAAGGTGCCGAGCCAGACCCTGGTCTTCTTGCCGGGGTCTCGGATCTCAGCGGCGTAACGTCCCCAGGGCCTCTTCCTGACGCCGCGGAAGCGGATCTCCTTGAGGGAAGGGGAAGGGGTAGGATTAGGGCTGAGGAGGGCGGCGGGGGCCATTCTGTAAAGGGGGGATGGTCAGGGATGAGTGAGATGGGGGAAGGAAGGGAAAGGAGGTGGATGGATTCGTTTGTTAAATAAGGAGGGAATTGTTGTGGTTGGGGGGGGGGGGGGGTGGTATGGGTGGTGGAATGGCAAGAGCCCTTGGAAAGACAGACAACTGTGGGTGTGCGCGTGTGTGGGGAGCAGCAACGCTCCTTTTGGGGCGCTTCTTGTTTGTGTAACAGACGTTCAAAGACCAGGGAAAAAAATACATAAAATTTATTATTATTATTTAATCGGGTGAGTGATTAATTAAGTTACTCAGCAGCAGCCCATTGGGACTCCTCTCCTCTCCTACCATTTTTTCACGGGGTACGACCGCCAATTCAATGTTTGAATCCCACCCCCGCCCCAAAACAATTAATTCATTGTGACGTGATATTCGGCCTGCTTGCCTTCGGGGATTGGGGGCCACACGAACATTCAATTTGGGGTTGTCACTACAAATCTACGAGGTCTACGTGCGTACGTACGTTGCGTACATTTAAGTACTTGCTCCCCCCACGCCACTCCACCAAAAGCAAAGCAACCCTTGGGAGGGAGTGGAGTGAGTCTTCATCGATTTATATGGCATGGCAGCGGGGCTGGGCAGGAGCGTCGGAGTCACGCACGTCACGTGCAAGTGGCGGGGGGAGGCATTCCAGTCAACGAGGGCTTTTGACCGAAGGAGCCATTCCAGTCACGCACGTCCTCCTCCGCCGCCGCCTCTCAATTATTCACGGACCCTCTCTCCACCTAATAAAATGATAAAATTTAAAAACAGTACCCGTTAAAAAAAAAGTAGGAATAATAATTGCTGCCGCGCTCCTTCTGCTCCCTCCCTTTTGTTTTCCAATTTTACCCTTTTTATTTAAAAGTCCCGTTTTTTTAAGAAAGAATTCGATTGTAAAATTGAAAGGTTGGAAATCACGATTGGGTTGGAGAGAGCCGCCGGTAGAATGGAAATTTTCAGAATTAAACGAGGGGGGGGGGGGCGGGGGGGGGGGGGGGGGTTAGTTGAGTTGGATATGGTTATGGGATAAATGGGTGGAAAGGTCTATGTCCGCGTGGGACGGCGGTGCTCTGCTCGCCCTTGGCCATCTGTCTGAAATAAATCCCCATCGCAAAATGATCGCACCCGTCCGCATCCCCGCCACCTGTCGTCGTCAAGAGCATCCTACGGTTGCCGTCTTACCTCTCTCTCCTCCCCCAGCCACTGACGCGCGCCCGCCCTCCGTTAAAAAAATATAACTGGCTTCCAATACATCCTATGTATACACAGATGCTAAGCCTAAATTAATAAAATGCTATAATTACTATTATTAAAAATACTAATAAATACTTTTATAATTATACATACAATTAACTTTCATATCACTCGCACATTTCATCTCATAAAATAATAATAATTATTAACTTCTCTTATATTTCGAGTTGGAGCATATTATCAGCTAACTGTATATCCTAAACAATATGTTTAGGAAAAATTGTACATCATTGTATTATTTTTCAGCTGCTTTGTTTGTTCATGAAAAATCAAATTTGCGGTAATATGTAACGTCATCTAAAAAAGAAAGTCATTTTAATAATATAAACTAAAAAATCTGTTAATAATGTGATAAGCCAGAATTTTACGACAAGTCATAGTCATGGCATAGACTTACGCGATACTCAGATTGTGATTTAAAAATATTCTGTTGTTTTTTAGTTTTCCAAAAAATATAACTATTTTCAAGAACAATACAATTACTTATTATAGAACAAAGAGTACGTGGAGATGACGCCAATCGAAATTACAAAAATGTTGTCATCCTAAATTTCCATTGTCAGGAAAAATAATCTTTGACCTGATTTTATATATTATAATATTTGTTGTTGCTTTCTAGAATTTCTTAGAAATTAACTTACAAAATTAACCGAATAGGTAATATCCATTGTAACCGCCCAATTAACCTTTAGCTCCTTTAAAATATCACAGGATAATTTTAAATTAAGTTCTACAACATGATGTCGATCCGATCAATCTTGTAAAATTTTTATTAAATTTGGAAAAGATTTGTTCCATTATTATTTCTTGAATTTTTTCTCATTTACAAAAACCAAGTTGATTTTATTTTTGTGATATAAAAATAAAGAATACTCGGGGTTTAAAACCATATTTAATTAATGCGATAAGTTTTCGAACCACGTGATACTTGTTTTAAGCCATAATTAGATTTTTTTTAATAAATCTCTCCTCAGATACTTGTTTTGGACAATGTCCAAGTACTACTAATTTTTAAGTCCTGAATTTCATTTTTCATTCTAATGTTCATATTTTATAGGTTAATATTTATTATTTTTGAGATTTTTTGTTATATGAGATTTTGTTAATTCAGTTTGTACTCTTATTATTATTTTTGATTTCAAAATTGATATCAATACTTTTATATTTATTGTTTTGGTGGCGAATATCATAACCAACGACTTCAAATAGCGTGGAATCACTTTCCCGTTTTTTATACAGAAAATATTTTCATAAAATGAAACATCCCTTTATTTTATTTTATTAATATATAAATTATATATTTTGTACCTATATTATTTTTGGCATAGTGCTAGAATGGGAACAAAAATTAAATTTTGTCTTATTTGACATTGTATTTATTGAATAACATAAGCAATCATGTGCATAAAATTAGAATTTACCAACACGAATAAAATTTTTAATAAAAAACACAATTAGTGGACTCCCCATGCTCCAAAGATACGGGGAAGGGGTGCGGAAGTAGAGGAGGAGTGCCCCCATGTGGATGTTGTTGGTGGTTCATAAATTGGGCTGGGCCTGTAACTTGGATCGTCTCCCTAAATCTAGGCCCAATAAACTTAAGCCCAAAACTCTCCGGATTGAGGTTGATAATGGCAAATCACACTAGTATTCCGATTTGTAATGCAAGATTTTGATATTAATAATAAGCGTTTGTAGAATTAAAAATATTTACAATAAATTAAGAAAAACAACGCATCCTCAATCAATAATGCTAGGTGTCACGGGCTCACAAAGCACCTTCTTAGTGATCGGTCTGGTCCGCGTCACAATTTGTTCTTAAGTATGAATAATTTTATGTACAACAAAAGCTCACAGAGTATTTTGGGTGAAGGTTACATATTATAAGCCCTCTTATATATTAGAGTTCGTGATTGTTCACATTATATTACAATAAGTCATGTACCGATAGCACTTCCGGTCCTATCTTTTTGGTCTGATGCGCCTCTTCCAAGAGTTATATAGTCGCCTAAAGGGAACTCAACCCAGGAAAGTGCCCTTTTATAAGCATCTCCTATAAGAGGCATGTATGTCCATATGTGTCCCTTCATAAAATGACGCGTCTAATGCCCTCTAGCCTCAACGTGCCCTCTCACAGAGAGTGTGCGTGTAACATGCATGTCTTCTCTCATCTCAATTATTTCTTTCGGCATTCTGGTGGCGATTTCTCTAGGGGGTATCCCTGTGTAGAAAACCATGTTGTCCTAGATTTTATTGAACGTGTCCTTCAGACAAAAGGGGAAGTGGGTAGGGGTAAAAACGAGTCGAGCCGAGACTGAATATCCTCAGATTCGAACTCGGCTCGATTAGGAACAGTCCGAGCTTGAGCTCGAGCTCGACTCGGTCCAATTATGGAGAGCTCGAGCTCGGCTCGAAAGGCTTTAATGTAGGCTCAATTTTACTAATTTTATTATTTATTATTATTTCTATTTGACAAAATATCAATATTTGGCCCCATTTATAGGCCAACTTTAGGTTTTGACATATCGTTTAAAAATTTTTGAATTTGGCCTTATTTCGATTTTACTTTTCGATTTGGCCTTATCCCTAACGCTGTCTCGTTTATCTGACGTGTCTATAACGTCTCTTTTCTCTTTCCTACATAGTTTGACGTGTGTGCAACGTGTCTTTTGTTCTTCCTACGTGTCAATGCCAATGAAATAAATCAAGGGTTAGGGTTCCGACAACGCAACGTCTTCCGTCCTCCTCCACCGCATCAACCCCACCTCTGCCTCCTCTTCCCCTGTGCTGATCTCGGGGTCCAATTTCGGGAAAGCTTGATCGCTCGTTTCATTCTCCAAAGCCGCGGAGATGTTTGTTTCCATTTTCGGGTCTTCTTCCAAGGAGAAGTCCAACCCGGCTTCCTGTTGGAGATTCTCCATGCTCGGACTATTCGTTAGCCGCCGCTTCCGGCCGATATCTGATCCTTGCAGATCCCTTCTCCTAGTGAGGAGCTCGACAAAGTTTGGGTTCCTGAGAGCCTTCGCCAGGAATGCCACCATATGTTGCTGCTTCCTCGAGGTCCTCTCGAGCCTCTGCTCCATCTCCGCGATCAGGTCCAGCGAGCTCTGCTGCTGCTGCCTCAGCTTCACGATGTCCGACATCAGCAGTTCCTGGTCACGACAAAACCGCTCAATCTCGCCCTCTAACCCGAATTGGCCTATCTCAAGGAAGGACCCCCCTCCCTACTACAGCAGGCTCGGAGACGACGTCTTCCTCCTCCTCTTGATCAGCTTCAGTAAGTGCCTCTGCCCTCCGAGGAAGCACTCGTTCGCGAATTCCCATCGATCGAGGTTGACTTTCCGAAATCCCGGTAAAACAAACATCCAGAAACCCATGTGAGTAAACTACCGCCGGTCAACTAACCATAAACTCGGCGATCGAATTCAAGTCACGAAGTCAGGTACTCACATAAGTATTGAGCTGACGAATGAAGCTGGAGAAGTTATTGTGCTTGAAGTGGCGGATGAAAAGGATGAGGCCAAACCAGCAACAAGCGGCTGACCCTGGCTTGGTGGTTAGGGTGGTGGTGACGGCGGACGGGAGGCAAGGTAGGAGAGGGAAGATGCTGACACCAAGGCCGACGCTGGCAGACTTGTGATGGGAGGGCTAGTGGTGGAGGGGAGGGGGAGGGGAAATGAGGGGCTGGTGTTGGGGGTTGACGATGACGTGGTAGTGGTGGTCATTCACAAGAAAGCAGAGGACTCCGCGTAGAAAAGCAAATAAAACATTTAAAGACACGTCGGATAATCTAGGGGTCTAACGGCAAAAACGAGACGGCGTTAGGGATAAGGCCAAATCGAAAAGTAAAATTGAAATAAGGACAAATTCAAAAATTTTTAAAGGATATGCCAAAACCTAAAGTTGGCCCATAGATGGGGTCAAATATCGATATTTTGCCTTTGTATTTTTTTATTAATAAATTATTAATATTTATTATATAATTTAGACTCGCGAGCGGCTCGCAAACCATCGAGCTGTAAGTATTTCGGCTCGAGCTCGGTCAAAGTCGAGCTCGAACCGAATTTCGTTTTCACCCCTAAAAGGGGATATGAATGTGAATCCCAGGAGAAAGCACACAATATCTTTACAACTTCTTTGTCATCCTTTTTTCAGAAGATATAAAGAAGACCATAATGATTGAATGGATCCAAACTTGATGGGAAGAAGTCAAAGCCCCTCCCCCCTCTGCATGGATCAGCTTTTGGGCTTGCAAAAGCTAAAGAGAAAAGAAAAAAGAGGTCGACGATGATAATGACGGTGATCTCCTGTTTATACCAGATAATTTTATATCGTCGATTGTGATTTGAGTAGAGCATAATCGAAAAATATAATAGTTAAGTCAATTCAAGGAAAATCTAATTTGCCAAAATTAGTCGACTACTAAAATCTGATTTTGATCGACTAAGCATGGATAAAATCTAATTTGATTGACTAAGAGAATCTAGTTAGTTCGATAAAATCTGATTTAGTCGACTGTGAGAAAATCTAACTCCGTTAATGGAGGATTCTCCCGAATCTAACTATTCTCCCAGTCGATGGAGAAGTTCTAACTCCGTCAATAGATGATTTTCTCACGATGTAGAAAATCTAACTCCGTCGATAAAGCCGACGGGCAAATAACATAATCTACTTGGACAATCTTGAAGACAAGATTCTACAGGTGGAAAATTACAATTAAAACGTGCGGAAATTGAAGATAACAACCAAATGAAAGTTAAAGGATCAAGAATAATCGTTATTGAGGATTCTCTAGGCACAGTCGGACACTTTGTCTTTATCTTAGTTTTAGAGTAGAATCTCCAGGCAATTTTTATGAATCTCTCTAATGGTCTAAAGACCCCGAAGGGCTGTTCGGTTATCTCCCTCTACTCTGTTTTCCAGAAATGGAACTAAGTGTTCGTGTTCATGTGCTTTTATTCTTGTTCTTCACATTACTATCTGTTTAAAAGTCTGGGCAATCACATTTCTTGAACCTTTTTGGTCCCCATTATATCGTGACGTTTTTCGTCCGTAAACATGTTTTTGGCGACCACAGTGGAAGTCGGAAACAAGTTTTGTGTGAATATGCGAAATGTTAATACGTTTTTTGTGCAGTAACTGGGATGATGATCACTTCTACGACAAAGTGTTGACTCAGTCCCCCGACGAAGATTCGGACGAGGTTTTGAAAATTGTCCTGCGAGAGTCGGATGCACGAATTACGATAAGAATTGCCCTCCGTACTATAACGGAGCGACTAGAAAATATGTGTGGGGAATTTGCAACTTTCCGTTTGATGACTTTGCGTTTGGTGGTTCTTACTCCGACGCATGTTCATATGGAAACGCGACAAGTAGCCGCCGAGAGTGATTCTTGTAACTCTCCGCAAGTTCTTATTGAAACCCGACAAATAGTTGTGGTGGGTCAACCAGTTAACCGAGAGTGATCCAAAATTATATGACACTTCCAAAATCCCGTCGACTGAACTAATTATCCCATTCATAAGGGTAAAACCGCATGTTCCTAGTAACATTCGACAAATGATTGTTAAGGGTGATCGACGAATGTGCGATGTTCTGAAAATTCAATCGATTAAAAGTATCATGCTATTCAACAAAATTAATTATGAGGTGGCGTACAACATTTTGATTCATCGACAATGGACAAAAATTTCCTTGTAAAACTAGTGGTTTTGGACCACCAAAATTAACTTTTCAATAGTTTCCCTTGCTTAAATTATTGTTATAATAAAAGACAATCGACTAGTTTTCTTAAGTAATTGATTCAATAATAATATTGTCTAAAGTAGTGATTGAATAAGTGTCGTTTAAAACTCTTGGATTGACTGGAAGGAGAAGCTGTCGATTGAAGGGGTCAAAATTAGTCGACTACAAAAATCTCATCATGCAAAATCTGATTTAGTCGAGGATCGGCTAAGTAGATTGATGGATAAAATCTGATTTTGGAGAATCTAATCAAGGAGATTCTCCGGAGAAAATCTAACTCTGAAGCGAGGCCTCCCCCCATCCCCCCGCACCCCATGGCTTTGGGAACGACCCCCCGCCTCCGTCCCTGCGGCCGTCCGGTTGAGTGTCCTAAATTCGATTTCTGGGGATTCTTTATTCGATAGAGAAAATCTAACTCCGAGGCTCCCACGGAGAAAATCCAATTCCGAAGAATTCTCCAAGTCGATGGAGAAAATCTAACTCTGAGGCTTCCAGAGAGAAAATCTAACTCCGTCAAGATTCTCCCAATATATGGAGAAAATCTAACTGAGTCGATAAAATCTAACTCCAAAGGATTCTCCCGGTTGATGGAGAATCCTCCAAGGGATAAATCAGTCGACCGAGAAAATATAAGAAAAATTTAACACAGTCGACTGGGACAATCTATCACAATTAAAACGTGCAAAATTGAAGGTAACTACCAAATGAAAGTTGAAAGATAAAAAATAACTGTAATTAAGGATTCTCTATAAATAGAATGTAAGAACAAAACTCTACTCTATTTTCCAGAAATTGAAGTAAATATTCTTGTTCATGTGCTTTTATTCTTATTCTTCACATTATTGTCCGTTTAAAAGTCTTGGAGATCATATTTTTTGAACTTTTTTAGTTCCTATTATTTCGCGAAGTATTTCTTCTCCAAATATCTCCCATGTAAATGGCTCTTAATGTAAGAAACAAAAAGAAAGAAACCAAATTAGGTGGAGAAAAAGGGGAAGCGGCTAACGGTACGTGCACGTGAGACTTACGTAGTTTACTAATTAATACTAAAATTAGTAGTAAATTTTACTAAAAGTTGACCGTTACTACTCAAGTCAACGCAAAAGTAGTAAAAAAAGTAGTAAATTTTACTACTTTTTGGTCTTTTTTTAGTAAAGTAAAAAAAAATGTAGTAGAAAATGTCGTAAATTTTACTACTTATGAACTGTTCACCGTAGTGCAATTTTAATACTTTTACGCTGACTTTACTAAAACCTCATTTTTAGTAAAGTCAACGGAGAAGCAGTAAAAAAAATAGTAAAATTTACTACATTTTTTACTACATTTGCGTTGACTTTACTAAGAAAACCACACTTTTAGTAAAGTCAGCGGAGATGTAGTAAAAAAGGTAGTAAATTTTACTACTTTTTTTACTACTTCTCCGTTGACTTTACTAAATTTCTCCTTTTTAGTAAAGTCAGCGTAAAAGTAGTATAAAAAGTAGTAAAATTTACTACTTTTAACTGTACAAATTATGTCGATAAGTAGTAATTGTTTACTACTTTCGTTGTGATGTTTAGTAAAATTGTGTTTGAGTTGGTAAAATTGGTAGTAAATAGGTAGGGTTTGTCGTAAATGTTTACTACTTTAAGCATGTTTTTACTAAAATAAGTAGTAAACTGTTACTATTTTGTAGGCGTTGACTAAGAAATTTTACTACTTTGAACAGTGTTTCCGAACCTAACTCCGAACCTAATTATTCTAAATTTTGATGTGAAATGACTATTTTACCCCGGTTACTAGTATTATTACTACTTTACTGAATGATTCCTCCATTTCGTTCGAACACTTTCTCCTTCCCGCCGCCGATCGTCTTCCTTTCCTCTCCGAACCCATTCCGTCCGTTTGGTTCGCCGTTGCTGTGGAAGTCGAGGCGGGTCTCCTGGTTTGGACGACAAGGACATCAGGTGGTCGTCCTCTCCCTTTCTCGACCATTTTCTTCTGCCATTATGGTTTAGGGCTGGAATGGGTAGGACATTAGGTGGTCGTCCGACGCGGTAAGTTGGGTTTTTTTCTGCATTGTGGTTTCGTTATTGGTTTAATTGAGTCGGTCGAGTGTTACAGTGAGGGTGTGTAGTCGTGGGTGGTTTCGTGACAGATTTGGGTTTCGGTTTGATAGTGGTTCGAGTGGGACTGGGTGATGGAGTGGGTGTTCTGTTCGAGTGGGACTGGGTGATGGAGTGGGTGTTCAGTTCCGTGGTTTCGTGGGTGATTTGGTGTGACTGGGTGATGTACTGGGTGATGGACTGGGTGATGGACTAGGTGATGGAGTGGGTTTCGTGGGTTATTTGGGGTTCGGTTTGAATTCTGTTTGGTTTGAGTGGGGTGTAATGTGAAGTTGATTCTGTTTGATATGGTTTCCGTTGATTCGGTTTGTGATTTTTAGTTGATTTCCTTTTTAGTTTTTTCTTCGAAAGTGCAGATATGGAAGAAGAATTTGCAGAATTGCCAGGAGAAAATTCACCCGAGGCATTCGGTGATCACCCTCAAGAAGCTCGTAACGAAGGCAACACACCTGCTTCTGCTTCTTCTAAAAAGGAGAAGGCGAAGTGGCTGCGTAATGACAAGGTAAATGTTGAACCATCATTGTTGTGAGTCATTATGATTCTAGTATTGAGGTAGTCTTCGTGTGTTTACTCAGGAGTACCTTTATACAAGGTGTAGTCCGCGGAAGTTGTTTTCTGTCCTGAATACATTTAATGATGCGAAGCGGGCAGCCCTTTCTGACTTAGGATTTCATGGGCTATTGCATTTGGCAAGTAGGCAAGTTCATCACAAGGCGTTGAAGTGTTGTCTTAAGTTGTTCGACCCCGTTAAGAGGGTAATGGTAATTGACGGTGTGGAACACCGAATGCAGTCTGCTGATGTTGAGGCCCTGATTGGCTTACCTGCTACGAAAGTCGGTGTCCCATTTAGTGGTCACATGGAGACCGTTCATGATGAACTTAAACTTCACCTGAAGAGAGGGAAGATATCTCTGAAGTCCGTTGAAAGTACAATGATGGGAAGGGATTTTCCCGACGACCTTTGGAAGGCGGAGGTCGTACTTTTCATGCTATGATGCTATCTGTGCCCGACAACTACCTTCGATATTGACAAGGAGTACCTACTAGCCACACGGGATGTCGCGGCAATTTGTAAGTTTGACTGGGCAACTCACGTGCTTGATAATCTTGTTAGTCAAGTGAGGGCATTCAAAAGTCATCAGGGAAAGTATATAGGAGGTTGCGTTTATCTACTGCTGGTGAGAACTTATAGTGAAGTGTTTGTTTAGCTTATTTATTGAGTTTAGAGTAAAGTGTTTACTCTGTACAAAACATCGTTAATGTTTGGTTTTGTTATTACATGCAGTTGTTTTATGCTTGCAAAAAGTCTGTTGAGGACAACAGCTCAAGAAACACTAGTAGGACAATGCCTCGGTGTCGAGATTGGGATGATGAGCGGCTAAAAGCCATTTTCATAGTTGCCTATGTTGAAGTTGTCGATCTTGTAAGTTTTGTCCACCTTGTAATGCATGTACTTGTGTATTTATTACTATACGATGAGAAATTGTGTCAAAATGTAATTAACAGGAAGAAGGTGATATCGAAACTAATCCAGAGGAAGAAGTTGATCCTGCGAGCGACTCTGGCAAGATGGCAATTGTTATGCGTCGTCTGAAGGTAAGCTTAGTTCCGTCCGTTTGTTTATAATTTGGATTTGTAAATTTAATTTTAACATTGGCGTTGTATGTTTGACTTCATTACCAGACCGTGGAACTTTCTGTTATGAGACTCCATGCCAGTAATGAGCACATCATCCGGAAACTGAATTACATTCTCGCTGAAGTTAGAAGACAAAGAGGGCGAGCAGGCGAACCTGTGAATCAAAAGACCACAGCTGGACATGATGGAGGGCAGGAAGAAGAGCCTGAAGGACTCGCACCACCAAATGCGAATGACAATGTCGAGCAGGTACAATCTCCACATACTCACCCACGTGAACGGGACACGGCCTTCAATGTACCTGAAGTTGAGGTTGGGTCAACTATGATTTTGGAGAGAAGCTTGGTGCTGGTCCATCCTCCTCAGATGGAAGATAAATTACCCGAAGGTTCAGACAATTATTCCGACCCTCGTGCGTTACAACTTGCTCGAGGTCTCAATAAACTATGCGGATTCTTTGGTACTTCGGAGGCTGTTAATGAGAAAGTGGACACTCTATCTGACCTCGGCTTGACACCATCTGAGGAAGGTCAGAAGTATTTCCTGTTTGGGAATAAAGGAAAGGAAAAGATGGTTGATGAAGATGTTAACACAGGGGTAGATGTTCCTACATATAACGAAGATGTTAAGACAGCAAAAGCATCTCAGCCAGAAGAGGAAGATGTTCCCATATATAAGGAAGATGTTAAGACAGGGGATCCCGTAGATGCTTATCCGGATGTTGTTCAAGACATGGAAGAGGCGAAGATGATTGGCAAGGAGGCTGAAGTTCATTTGAAGGTGAAGTATCATTACATTGCATTGTGTAAATGGCTGCAGCAGTGAATGCAAATTGAATTACATTATCGTACTCACGACAGGAAAGTGGATCATCCACCACAGCTGTCGTCTTCAGAAAGACCACACGACGTACGGTTGAGCGGAAACCGTCGACGTTCAAGAGCTCCCCGTTTGTCTCCCCAAAGCCGGTTACAAGGGCCAGGAAGCGTGCTCGGACAGCTATCCCTGAGGTATAAGAACTTGCCAGCATGGAATCATACCATGAAGCATCATTGAACAAAGCCAGGATTACAGTGTTAATCCATGGTTGCAATTTTTCATTCTTAGGCACTACAAAAATTATTCCCAGTGGATTTGCCAGTAAGTGTGCTGAAAAACTTTACAGAAGCTCAATGGAATATCATTGAGTATGCTTGGAATGAGGACCACGATCATAGGTTTGTGTCACTGTCCTCCGTCTTTGTGTGTTGGGATATTATTTTACTTTGTTCAAATGGCTACACTGGTTTATATGATGCCGCGAATGTCTATGTATGATGGATTCCGCTCACCTTAATAGGTAGGCCATGCTTTCTCCTTTACCAAACAGATGGATATGTAGTGATGTAAGATTGCATAATATATTAGACGCTTTCATTATTGACACGTAAGCCTGACTTGTATATGAGTAACATTTATATGATGCAGGTTATAGATTTCCATGCCATTATGCTACAGAGTAGAGTGGATCCTGAAAAGAAAAGGATTTGGTACCTTCCCACTTGGTTAGGGGTAAGTGATTACAAAGGTTTTCCCATGGTACATGTGAATTAAGGGAGCAAACCGAGAACGCCATCACAGAATCTTGCAGCCTATCAGTATAGTGCCGCGAAAATGCCCATCATAAGCAAAGGAAATGCCGCTTCCTTGTATGCGCACTTCAAGAATCACATTGGCAAAAACCATGAAGTGCAATTGGTAAGCATCCCCATAATTTACTACATCTGCATATGAAAAGGTAGTAATATGTTCCAACTTTTTTCATGGATGTCTTGTAATGGCTTTACCGGACTTTTGATATTCTTCTATGCAGATCATTATTCCGGTTTGCCTATCTGAATCACATTGGGCGTTACAGATAATTTCATTCGGGACACAGGAAGTCATCATTATGGACACAATCCATAACAAATTGTCCAACATCGGAGGAAGAGGTCACTTTCATCATCGTGTGTTGAAGCTGTTGAGTATCGTGTTGGATGAGAATAAGGTAAAATCTAAGGTTAAAGGGTATCAAGTACCAGACATTTGCAACTGGAAAATAACTTATCCAACGAACGTGCCAGACCAGATGGCTGCCGGAAATGAGTACGTCCCTCAACTGTCATTACATTCTTGTTGAACTTATTCATTGTCGGCAATTGGTAAACATCCTATGAATTTGTATTGTATAGAAACGACTGTGGAATATATGTCATGAAATTCATGACTTTGGTTGAACCCCCGAAAGGTGCTGACGAAGTGGTATGGCCATTTTTTTCAAAGCAATACTGTCTAAGCCGTTCTCCATTCATGGAGTAACCATTGCCCCATTACGAACCTATTGCTGACAGCCATTCATCATTGTGAATTAGGTTGTAGGAGTTGCCGATAGGTTGAGGCTGGTTGTAAGCATGATAAAATGGATTGGGAATGACGTCAGGAAGAGAATTCAGCAGAAAGTTAAGGATGATGTCAACAAAAAGATCAAACCCCCGGAGAGCAGTGCCGCATCAACATGGATTCCTGCAGTTGTTTGTCCAGTCGGTGTCCATAATGCATTTCCTGAACATGTTGCTTGACGTTTTGCTGGACTGTTGTGGTTCCTTTTTGGCAGACTCTGTAAGGTAATGTACTGTAATAGAACCCAATAGCAGATAGGGTTTAATGCAACACGGAATGTACAGGCGGATGTATAGTCCAGTTCCTGCCGAAAATTTATAATTAAGTGTACATATTTTGCTGTCCATACACTGAGTTATCTTCATAGACGACATTACCTTCTGAATCAGAAGAAGAATCAGTACATACGTTACCTTCATTGTCCGCATTGATCCGACGATTAGACTGTCGTTGAGATGGGTCTATACCAAAATCTTCCTTGCTTCCATGAATGACGAACTCGCGACGAATCTCACCAGACAAATTAAACGCGACTCGATCATTGAACTTTCTTCCACCTTCATCTTCGACACTACTCTTCTCCAACTCCAACGTCAATGATTGAATGCTTTTCTGGAGCTTCCGAGATGCGTAGTCAGATCGGGATGCCAAAAAACACATACGTCTGCATGCGGCCATTAGAATACCCTGCCGTAGATCAGCTCGATCAACCCCGTATTCACGATTAGAGAGACATTCATAAGTACTGCTCTTTGCTGCCTTTGTCCACCTTTTGTTTACCAGATGCTTCGGTATTGACAAGAACCTTCAACTTTGGCTACATGGAATAGGTGGGCACATGAAAAACCAAATGTCTCAAAATGTAAGCAGCTGCAGCTGAATTCGACAAATGCCTTGGCTGATGACACTTGTATGCACCCATGTTCTCCGTCATAACACGAAAGAGTGTATATCCTCGCAATATTCCCATCAACTGTCTGTTCCACGTAAAATCGCGACTCCTTCATGATTTCAGACTGCACTTTACGGAAAGAACTCATAGTGTACAGTCGACTAGCATCCTCCTCAAGTCTGCGCAACATCGTAGTTGGCCTTATCTCCTTATGCAATGACTTAAAATCCTCCTCGTACTCCTTGTGACGTAGATCAGCTACAGCACGCTTCAAATTATTTACGAAATCATGCAGTCTATGTTTGCTGTTTACATATCCCTTCATATATTTGTGCATTCGTTCGCAGCGTTGAGTACTTCTAAGCTCTGCCCAAAAAGGACCCTGAAGATATGTCTGCCACCACATATGCCGGCATGCATATATCTGTTGTAGCCATCTAACAGATATGGACCCTGTATGGGTCATTAAAGCATACCACTCCTGTTCGACTTCTTCACTTGGTCTACTGTTATACATGAATGACGAAATACGAGCTCGTAAGGTAGGATCCTGTACACGACAGTTTATGTTCCGACTAAAATGCCAAAGACATAACCTATGCCTTGACATTGGCCATACTTCTCTCACAGATGCAATCATCGCTTTGTCGGCGTCTGTGACCACGCTAAGCGGATGTTTGCCGCCCATGATCTGTGTATGAGTCCGCAGGAGCCAAGCGTAGTCAGCAATAGTTTCATTACTCATCAACGCAGACCCAAAGACAGTAGTTTGATGATGATGATTGACACCGACGATAATCACCATTTGCATTCCATACTTGTTTGTCTTGAACGTGGAATCTAGTGCTACGACATCGCTGAATGCCTCATAATCAGTGATTGAGGTACTGTCTGCCCAATATATGCGACTCACTTCATTATTTTCCACAAATGTTTCAAAAGCCATACCAGTGTCACTATTCCTCCTAGACAGGAGATATGCAACGACGGAATCACAACGACTAACGACCCCAGCAGACTCTTCCTTAAGCTTCCGATTATTCAGGTCCTTTATTAGAAAACCGGCACGTGAGTGTCCTCCAGATGCGTGTACAACTAGTCGCATAATATCACACTGTCTAAATCCAACGTCAAGCATTCGACGGATAAAAGTGATATCTTCGTCCGAAATATGTCGCCTTTCTCGCATGAAATAGGACAAACCTTCACTTACCATCTCATGATTGTGTTCCACCTGTACTGCAACGAAGTTCCATTGTCCATTAACCTCCACCCTCGCTTTGAAGAAACAGTTGCAACCTCTCTTCACAGATGCTCTAACCCGACTTCTGGCCGTCAACACAGTTGGATCAGAACACTCGCCTTCCCTTGAACAAACCCACTTTCTCATGACACAATCACCATTTCTTATTTTTTGCTGATCTCTTCTCCTAACTGAAAACCCATGAACACTCGCATACATTTTAATGAACTCTTCAACTTCTTCGCAAGTGGTAAATGACATATTCAAAATCTGTTCTTCATTCATATCTGTGACTATATTGAAGAAGCGCTGCACATCCCGGTCACCTACATTGACATTAAGCAAAACACTATTGTATCAATATATTTGGAAAATGGTGTTGGTAAACACTTATTTCGACTTCTCGTCGAACCATAACGTCAACGCTACTATTTGTTTTCTCCATTTCCAACTTCTGTCCAGCTTACCAACTTCACAAATATGATTCCACATCTTACAAATGTGAACCAAATTAGCAACAATAAGGGAGGAAGCATGTCTTCACCAAATCTGGGCCGATCTTCATTCAGTACACTTTCCATTTCTTAAGGCCACCGACGGGGAAAGCCAGGACTCCACCTGCAGATTAACAAGAAGAAGGTGAAGGACCAGCTGCAGCAAATGAATATCAGCCCTTCACTCGACCTGCACCTGCACCCGAATAAGATCAAACTGACACTCCTCACACTCCTCACAATCCACCTGCAGCCGAAAAGGAGGGAGGATGTCCACCTGCAGCCGAAGATCTTGGACGCTCCACCTGTAGCCGAAGAGGAGGGATGATGTCCACCTGCAGCCGAAGATCTTGGACGCTCCACCTGCAGCCGAAGATCTTGCAGGAAGTCTGCCTCCAGGAGCAACGAATCGTCCACCAGGTGGTCCGGCAGCTCGTCCTGCTGCAACAACACCTACTCCAACTACAGACGCTATGATGCAGCCAGCTCTAAATGGGTAGCTTTGGGTCAAACTTAGTCAAGATTACAAAATTACACTGCAATATTACTAATAAAATTAGTAAAAAAGTTAAGATGGGGTAATATTTACGAACACATTTACTATAATTTTCAGTAAAGTAGTAAATAATACTAGTAACCGGGGTAAAATAGTCATTTCACATCAAAATTTAGAATAATTAGGTTCGGAGTTAGGTTCGGAAACACTGTTCAAAGTAGTAAAATTTCTTAGTCAACGCCTACAAAATAGTAACAGTTTACTACTTATTTTAGTAAAAACATGCTTAAAGTAGTAAACATTTACGACAAACCCTACCTATTTACTACCAATTTTACCAACTCAAACACAATTTTACTAAAAATCACAACGAAAGTAGTAAACAATTACTACTTATCGACATAATTTGTACAGTTAAAAGTAGTAAATTTTACTACTTTTTATACTACTTTTACGCTGACTTTACTAAAAAGGAGAAATTTAGTAAAGTCAACGGAGAAGTAGTAAAAAAAGCAGTAAAATTTACTACTTTTTTTACTACATCTCCGCTGACTTTACTAAAAGTGTGGTTTTCTTAGTAAAGTCAACGCAAATGTAGTAAAAAATGTAGTAAATTTTACTACTTTTTTTACTACTTCTCCGTTGACTTTACTAAAAATGAGGTTTTAGTAAAGTCAGCGTAAAAGTAGTAAAATTGCACTGCGGTGAACAGTTCATAAGTAGTAAAATTTACGACATTTTCTACTACATTTTCGTTGACTTTACTAAAAAAAGACCAAAAAATAGTAAAATTTACTACTTTTTTTACTACTTTTGCGTTGACTTGAGTAGTAACGGTCAACTTTTAGTAAAATTTACTACTAATTTTAGTATTAATTAGTAAACTACGTAAGTCTCACGTGCACGTACCGTTAGCTGCTTCCAGAAGAAGGTTAGAGAAAGATGCGATCCCCCCGGCAAGATAATCTTTTGCTCTTCCAAATTTTCTGACCCGGGTTTAGAGCCTGCATGCGCGTCCTTCTTACAATGTCTTGGATCTATGCGGAGGACATCATCATGGGCAAAGGCGCTTTACCTACGTGAATCATGACCACCGATGATTGCCATTGACGTTTACAGTCTTTTCCGAAGAACTGAACCGACAAAATTCCTTTTATGACTCGTCGGAGAAGGCAAGACGATGGAACAAAGTCGCTGTCATGTTGCGAAATAAATGTAAAAACTAGCAGAAGGGTCATTTGTCGGCTTCTTGCCCTTGCAAATATCAAAAAGCTAAGTGGGACGAAGCCCTATGTGAAAGTGAAAGGTCTTTTGCTAATAAATCCCAACTGAGCTTTCGTCCCCCCGCCCATCGTTTAATGCCACTCGAAGTCGATGTCCCTGTTTCTGCCGACTCCCATAAGCAAAAGCCAAGCTAAACAGTCGTTATCCATTTCTACTAAGACGCACTCGAGAGAGACAATCTTGAGATACGTTAATCTCAAATAGAACGAGCAAATAAAGGTCTTGATTAATAACTTGCAACATTTGTCCGACAAGGAGAACAACGAGCCCGGGATACAAACACCTCCCGAAACAACAAGAGAGTGAAAACACCGACTAAAATTACAAGGTTAGCATTTCATGATTTGAGGACTTCACGACCTCCAAATGCGGTCGAGCTCTGAGCCACCGACAAGGAAGTTGCCGGTATCCCTTTCGGCGACCTGGTGCTCATCCGGGAGCATCATCACCCAGCTTTCGTTGGTGCAGCTCCAGCTCGGAACAGCCTCCCAGCCCATGTTGGTCTCAGATTGTGAAACTGGTGGTGAGCTGCCAAAGGAGTAATGCAGGTGGAGATTATCCTGCAAAGACCTCAGGCTTGGGAAGCCAGACATGGGGCTAGCGGGGGCCTTAGGAAATGAGCTTTCCAGCCCCTTGAAGATGGATACCGTGTTGGGGAACGATAATGCGGAGCTACCGATGCCGAAATCACCAGGGAATACGGTCGACAAGGGCGCGGCAGTGGAGAAACAGGACACGTGCTCCTTGGAGACGGGGTAGCTGCAATCAAACATCGGGTTATCTTGACCAGGGAGAGCCGCAACAGCCACCGAGGAACCACTGGAAGGAGCGATTGGCGATGAGTCCAGGAGGGTAGGCAGGGACAGCGAAGAAGGCGAACTAGCATCTAGGTACACATGGCTGTGAGTGATGCTGCACATAGAAGGATGTGGGCGAGGCTTCTTCGTGCCACCACTGCACGAAGCCCCACCGCAGCCACTAGATGTGCCCGACTTCTGGAAGACACGGGATATAACCCATTCATCCTGAAAACCCAACAATCAGGCGGAGTAACTCCGACCAACTAATCAATGTAATGAGAAAGAAACCCCAATAAAGACAACCTAGAAGAATATTCAGAAATGGAAACATCAACAAACAAATATTAAGGTGCCACGAAAGTAACAATCAGCGGTAGAAGGAGACGAAGCTTATCAGGGAAAGTTCGACTGTGAGGGACTGCAAGAAGGATGAAAAAGCGCAGTAATGATGGGAGCTAGAAAGCTGCAAGTGATAATTACGAGTGCTGAGAGGCGGATACCACCATACATACTGCGTCAACTGGACGAATCAAGGGGAAAAGATTTTCCCGCAAGGACATACCCTTTGTGTTGTAGTTCGTATCACATAATGGGGGCGTTTACCTTGGAGCTCCTGGAGACGAAATGATAGGCGAACTTTCCCTCGAGCCTGTACTCGTGCATAACCCAGTTACTCTTCTCCCCCTTGGGAGCCCTCCCTCGGTAGAACACCAGGGTTTTCTTCATCCCGACAAGGGAGCACGTCTTGGAGCTGAGGATCTCCCTGTCCTTGCCCGTAGCCTTCCAGTAACCAGCCTCCGTTGCCCGGTTCGTCCGAAGCCCCGTCGGGTACTTCCTATCCCTGAGGCTGAAGAAGTACCACTCTTTCTCCCCCATCTTGGCCTTCTCTGCATCAAACAAAAAAAAGAACAGCAACTCCACCTCTCTCAGCAACACATATGCACGTTTCTAGGGTTTTGGGGACCAAAGATCTCCGTCGGGGAAGGAGAGGAAGTGTTTATTATTCACCAGGGAGTCGCCAAGGCTCGCACTTGTTGAGGTCGACCTCGGCAATGGCCCTGCTGGTGAAGCTTCCATCCAGGACCTTCTTAAGGAGGTAGTAAGTAACGAGCTCCTCGTCGGTCGGGTGGAAGCGGAACCCGGGCGGCAGTAGGGCGTCGTCGTTGTTATGGAAGTGATGATGCAGATCCATGGCGTAAACAACACGACGGAAGAGACCGCCCCAAGCTTGGGTAATAAAATTATATATAGTAAAATAGAAGGAAGAAGATATCTTGGGGGGGGGGGGGGGGGGGGGAGGTGGCGTGCGTGTGCGTGGGTGAGCAATTCCTGTTGTTGTCGGTGACTAGAAATTACAGAGAGAAGGTAAACTCCCTGGCGTGGCGTTAATTGTTTGTTGATATATTATTATTACATCATGGTTCGCAGACCCTCCCTCATCTACTCGGGTCTCCTCCTGCTCTGCTAGTAGTAGTCCCTGGAGGATTATGCAACCACCCTCTAATCTACTAACATACGAGACATGGGACCCAAAGAAGAACTTCTTTTTCATGCACGTAGGTGTTTGCTTTTGGAACTCCACTTGCCATTTATTAACAATGTGAGAGAGAAAGAGAGTAAATGCCATGATCTCTGTCCTCCGTTTGTTGGTTCTTAGGTTTAGTAGGCTTCTTCTTAGGTCATTCTGTTCCCTTTACCAGACAAACTAAATGTCAGTCGTGGCGTTTCTAATTGGGGAGGAGGAGGAGGAGGAGGAGGTCTGGTCATAGACGTTGATGGATGGATGGGACTTATCCATGGGAGGTGCTGAAGAAAGAAAATCCTTCCGCATGCATCATCTTTCATGGCTTCCACCACACGCCATCCTCCTCGTCTCCATTTCGTCGGACGCCAAAAAGTCAAAACGAGCAAAAACAAAAGGAAAAGAACTCAATAAAAGAAAATGTAGAAGATCATCAGCACGGCATGCATGCATTGCATGTATATGGTTTCAGATGTTGTGTACCAGGAAACACAGTTTTCGATCAAATCTCCTTCTCCTCATGTCTCGAGTGAGTGAGCCAACGGCAGTCTTCTGCTGACGACAGCATTTGCATCATCAACCCTCTGAATGGGCCTCGTTCCTCTGGGCCCATAAACCAATCAATCCCGGCCCTAGTAAAAACCGACACGTGCTCCTCACTTTTCCTTATTATCTGCATTTGCATGGTGTTGATATGATAGAAAATTTTGGGCCTAAATTAAACAGAGTCCATACAGAATTATGTTGTAGCCCATTAGATAAGAATCAAAAGGGAATTGCAAGCCTTTTTAGGAAGAATCAATTATCTCCGAAGGTTTATAGGCAATGTAGCAGGAAAAACGGAAGTGTTTTATACTCTTTTGAAAAGAAAAGGCGAATACATCTAGACTACTAAACATGCAGAAGCTTTCAATGCTATTAAGAAGTACTTGTCAAGTCTTCCAGTGTTAGTACCTCCGCAATATGGGAAGCCATTCATACTCTATGTGGCAGCCACCATGACGACTATTGGAGCTATGCTAGCCCAAACAGATGGAAATTAACGTGAAAGGGCTTTGTATTATCTTTCAAGATTGTTGTCACCAACAGAGACGAGATATACTTCGAAGAAGAAGTTATGTAGCTCAGTATTCTATGCTGTCACAAAACTAAGGCATAATATCGGAAACAGTGAAGTCTACGTCGTGTCCAAGTCCCCTATCATTAAATACTTTTTCGAAAGTCCGCTTTTAGTAGGACGAATTAGCAAATGTAGCTTAATCCTTTCACCTTACGACCTGAGATATAGACCTCAACAATCGGTTAAAGGCCAGGTGCTAGCCGATTTCTTAGCTGAACATGACCCAACCTTGTCTATAGATCAGGAAGAAGCGGATGAGGATATTTGGCAAGCATGGTTTGATGGTTCATTTGCGAGGAACGGAGCTGGAATAGGCATCCATATAGTGACGCCCATGGGGAAAGACATTAGGCTAGCTTTCCGGCTTCAAACAATTTTAACAAATAATGCCACGGAATATGAGGCACTGATAACAGAACTTAAAGAACTCGTGTCTCTAAGCGCAAAGCATGCTCAGGTCATGGGAGATTATCAACTGGTTATAAACCAAGTCAATAAAAAATGCGGTTGTTCTAAAAAGCCCCAGCCTTACCTCGATTTAGTGAAAGAATTGTTGACACAATTTGATCAACTAACATTCCAGTTCATAGGGCGTGAAGACAATATGATGGCTAATAATTTAGCACAATTTGCT
Organism: Melastoma candidum; assembly: GCA_023653495.1. NCBI lineage: Eukaryota > Viridiplantae > Streptophyta > Magnoliopsida > Myrtales > Melastomataceae > Melastoma > Melastoma candidum. The sequence goes on along the minus strand of CM042889.1, from coordinate 12,994,879 downwards.
TTTGGCTACAAAGACACTGTCAAACAGGATACAATCCCTGAAATTCATTCGCACTTGAACTAAGTAAGAACGGTAATGATTACAGACAAAATGGACCAAGACAAAGACTGGAGAAAGCCTCTCGTAGACTTCTTGTCAGATCCCAGCCAAAAGGCCAAACAACGCATCAAAGTCCAACCGCTATCTTATGTCTTAATAGATGGCGTTCTCTACAGAAAGAACATAGACGGATTGTTATTAAGATGCATATACTTAGATGAAGCAACTCCAATAATGTTAGAAACTCATGAAGGGATTTGTGGATCACATCAATCTAGAGTGAAAATGTGTTGGGCCATACGAAGGCATGGTTTTTATTGGCCGTCCATGATGAAAAACTGTATTGAAATGGCTAGAGGATGTCAGGACTATCAAAAACATGGTCTGATAACTCGTGCTCCAGCAACAGATCTCATCCCAGTTATTAAAACTTGGCCTTTCAAAACTTGGGCATTAGACATAATAGGAAAAATACATCTGCATTCCAGTCGAGGAGATGCATTCATTTTAGTAGAGACTGATTATTTCACAAAATGGGTAGATGCGAAAGTCTACCGAAAAATAAACCATAACGAGGTAATTGAATTTTTGCGAACTTACATCATATATAGATTTGAGGTTCCTCTGAATATTGTGGTCGATAATGGGACGTCATTCAATAATCTCAAAGTGAGAGAGTTCACAGAAGAGTTTGGTTTTACAATTACTAATTCTACACCATATTACCCCCAAGCAAACGGGCAGGCTGAGGCCACCAACAAACTAATAAAAAATAATATCCAAAAGATGATCGGATTTAACCCACGAAAGTGGCACGAAATGCTGGATGATACCCTATGGGCTTTACGAGTTGCTAAGCGAGAGAGCATTGGAGAATCTCCATTCGCATTAGTATATGGTCATGACGCAGTTTTGCCCATTGAAGTGCGATATAGGTCGCTTCGTGTTAGTCAACCTTGGTTGTAGGACGAGGCTATGTACGTGGCTCTAGAGGAGTTAGAGCGAAAGAGATTGGAAGTGGCTGACATGATAGAGGTACATAAGAAAAGAATAGCCATACATTATAATAAGAAAGTGATTCATAAACACTTTCAGGTTGGCGACTTAGTTTGGAAGATGATATTGCCTTTGAAGTCAAAAGATCAAGTCCTGGGTAAATGGTCCCCAAATTGGGAGGGTCCTTACCAAGTAATTGAAGCATACTCAACAAATAGCTATAGACTGTCAACCATTGAAGGAGATAAGCAGCCATTAAAGATTAATGGGAAGTACCTGAAGCATTATAGACAAATAATTTGGGAATCTCACAAGAAGATTCTAAAGGAACGTTTCCCAACTCTTTGGGAACAAATCATTTAGAGATAGATCTGAACAAGAGTCAATAAAACAAAGGATCGCAGAGACTTAAAAGAAAGCATTAACGGTCAAGATTTCATACAGGGAGAGACTTCAAACAAAAAACATTAAGTTTGGTTTTTCCCACGGGAAAATATCATTCAGTATCTCAGGATTTAGAACCTAGGCATCGAACGCGCATCATCCACAAAGAGCATAGTCAAGACCTTTTCCTCGTCTATTTCATGATAACCTCGTTCCTCTTACGGAACCAAGACATTAGATCTTGTTGATCTTGCTTGGAGGAGTCATGAGTAGTCTGATCAGCTAGTAGTGTATCAGTGACAGCAACCTGGTCTTTAAGATCTTTTTCTAGAACAACGAGCTGGGAAGATAGATTAGTTTGCTGCCGGTGAAGGAGTTGAACATCAGCTGTTACTTTGGCTTGGGACTTCTTGATCTCCCGAATTTTAACATCTGCATCACTGAGTACGTCAATATCCGCCACGTAGGCAGACCACTCAATCCAGAATTGATCTTTAAAACTCAGGCAGGCTGCGATAGCTCGTCGGATGCCCTGGGAGATTCTTCAATAGCCAAAACGCAGGATTGAAGGGTCTTGAATTCCTCCTCAGAAAATATATCATGTCGAAGGATGTTGCCGATCTGATCGATGTTCATCAGGAGCTGGTCGACCTCACTAAGTTGTGGGATAGTTTCCTTTGTGCTTGAAGGACCTTCCCCTGATAGACCAACTGAAAGATTAGAGGATGAGTCAATTAGACTTACAACCGGCACAGTTTTAAGGATGCTATGATCAGTATCCTTAGTGCCGGAAGCCTCTTGCTCAACAGCCCTGATAACCTCTGTAACAGCGGTAGACTCATCGTGGGACGTCTCTTTGTCCGAACTCTTGGGAGGTTTGATCTGCGACAAGGAGTAGCAACCAGTCACATATAAAGGAAACAAGGAAACAAAGTAGGTGTAGTAAGTAAATATCTCGTCACTAGGAGGGTTTGCCCTAACAATTTGCTCCAGAATGAACGTAGACTCAGCAAGGTTCATTCCTAAGAGATTTGGTCCCTGTAGAAAACAGTGATTAGCAAGGGATGACTAGCAGGGGTCTGAAAAGGAGTACTTACATCATCTATCTCGGAATCTACTGAAAGATCTTCAGCCTCATCGGTAGGAAACTCGGAGGGGTCAGATTCTAGGTCTTGTATTTCATCCTTCTGAATGCGAAAGTTCAAGGTGCATTAATAAAATTAGTTGTTTGAGAAAAGTCATAGACTGTAATATACCTTTGGCGGCGACATCTCCACATCCTAGGGAGGAACGTCAGGGGGCATAGTATTGATCGGAATAGGGGCTTCGACACTAGGATCACTAGAGAAGATAAGTCTACGTTGCTTAAAAGCAGCAGATAAAGGCTCTTCGTCTTCAAGATCAGAGTCTTCTAGTGTTGAAGGCGCTCTTTTCTTGGAAGCTTTCTTTTTCTTGGTCGGTTTGGGTTGGTCCTCAGCCTTGATTTGCTTGCCTTTGGCAGTGGGTGTTAAACCCTAACGACGAGAACGAGTCATGCGGCCGGTAAGAGGAAGAGGACTACAGTCAGGAGAGGATTCCCCTTAGTCAATCGGAAGAGCTGGAATATAGAGAAAAATTAGCAAAAGGGAAACATATAAACGTACAGAGGCAAGGGATAAGAACATCCTCAATGGCTTTTGGCCAGTCTTCAACATCATCTCCGAAGTGAGATGAAGATCTGGTTCCTGAGAATTGTCCAGGAAGAGCATCCGCGCGCGCAACTCGTGATAAAAAATCGCCCATTGGACGGAAAATAGTTCTGTAGCGTGATTCTGAGTAACTTCTAATGGAAATTCCATGTGGCGGAGCTTGATTTTTTCCGCAAGGAGGATCAAGGAAGCTTGGAGGTTTTCTCTTGATAAAACGCTGCTAACTCTACAATGCAGAGATATGTTGAGGGAGTCCACAAATGGAATTGCAGAACTCTGGATAAAACCTAGTTGCCTCGCGCAAAGTTTGGGATTGTAGACCTCATAACAAAATCCATTGCGATGAGCACATACCAGGTCTCTGCTGGTCAGGACAGCATCCCAGTATAAACTCAGAGTCATTTTTTGTCTACGCTTCAGAATAGGGTGACCAGAAGGAAAAGGAACCCCGCTGCGCCGGTCGCCTCTTCCAGGGTCTGCCAAGTGACGCATGTGGCCTGTAACTGAGGTGTTAAGCCAGTTGTCCCTTGATCGGCAGCAAGAACTCAAAATGTGTGCACCGTAGCAATCGACCTTGGTGGCCCCCAAGGGCATCTGAAAGCCGGTCAATCCAGGCATCCAAACGCAGGACCATAAATGGACAAGCCACAGAGGGCCACCTACTGGAAATCTAGGAACGGACTCTGTAGACACACTATTCTCATGAAGACTTTGATATACTAAACCCAAAAGGAAAGGGGCAAAGGCAATCTTACTCGCAGCTGTGCTAAGGAAATTGATAATACCATAAATGGATTTGGGGACTCTTTTCCCAGTAAAACAAAAGACATATTTGCTGAGCCAAATGGAGAAAAACTCCGCCCCCTGTTCTCTACCCTAGACGTCGAGTTTGTCACCCTTGACCATTTTCAAGTGACTTTCTCAATGCTTAGAATCTGGATCATCTCGCTAGGGTTATGGTCACCGTCAGAAGTATAAAGACGGACAGGGGTGCCGGTCACAGAGCAGTTGGTTAAGAAAGCTATGTCCTCTAAAGTAACGGACATAGGACCCTCAGGAAAGAAGAAATAGTTTAAAGAATCGTTCCAAAAAGGGAGTAGACTCGCGCATACCCGGGTATCACATTTCTTGGTAGCAATGGACAACTGAAAGAAATCCCAAATCTCGCAGACCTTTAACTTGTGCTCTAGTTTCTTGAGCCAGTAAGCGAACAACTTGTTGATAACAAATTTCTCCACAGAAAGAAAGCACAAGAAGCCGCTCTTGTTTTCCCAGTTTAAAGGGTCGACAAAACCATCTCGGCAAAGGGGTATGGTATGTGCCATGACAAGAAAGTTGTGGGGCACGGGTTTTGAAAAAAGTGCTGGAGCAAGGACAGGTCCGAGGGTTAAACCTTCGCCGCGGAAATCGGCGATCTTGACGACACGTGGGGGACCAGCACGGTGATGGTGCCATTGAAAAGAGGCGTAATCCGACATGGTTGAAAGAAGGAGCGAGTTAGGATTTGTCGAAGAGGGAAAGAAAGAAGAGTTTTCAAGTGAAAAGAAACTTGCAAGGAGGGAAATGAAGGGATTTTTTATTCTTGTTTCGAATTTTAACCTAATAGGTGCTCAGGCGACATGCGTCACCTCAGAAAAAGGGGGCTTATGTTGACATGACAGAAAATCTTGGGCCTAATCAGGCCTGTACAAAAATGTGTTGTAGCCCATTAGATAAGATGGAGGGTGTGGATTCGTACTAAGTCTACAAGGAGAAGCCGTTAAGTCTACGCGAATATAAACTGATAGACGATATGAATAAGGGCGTTGTCTACAAGGAGCAAGCTGTTACCGAGATTTCTGAAGGTTAGTTAAGAGGGTCACGACCTGAGAAGATATTCTGAGCACGTGGCACACATCCTAAGCACGTAAAGATTCAGTATAAATGGAGAAAGATCTTTCTTACAAACATTCAATGCTAACCAGTGTATTGATCGTCAACCCTTTTAACTTTTAGTCTTCAGACATCCAGATCAGGGTGAGCTCGTAGGGCCCTTGGTATCCTTTCACTGTCAAAGTGAGCAACCGTAGCTTTGATAACCAATCTCCGTCTTCACTCCACCGTCAGGATGAGCTTCCGGGCCCTTAAGAACCAAATTCCGCCTTCACTCCATCACTAGGGTGAGCTCGTAGGGCCCTTAGTATCCAAATCCGTTGCTACCTTCATCCACACTCCGTCCACCACATCGCCAAAGACTAGATTCCACCGCTCCAGTCCACCAGCACAAGGCATCGGCAGCAAGTCTACGATGCCACCACCATCCACATCACCAATCTTTTTACTTTTTCATGACTGTAAGCTTTTCCTTTTAATTGTAAGACATCGTTTGTTAATTCAATTCATCTTTTTATTACTGGCGACCACATTCGAACCGCTGTGAGTGTTCGTGCCAAATATTCTCGACGTGATCCGTTTCCAACGTGAACACATGACAAGATGTTGTACTTCTTATCTTGTCCCAAACGGGGGGAAACGGCTAAAAACAAACATGAAAATCAAAATGAGCTTAAAAACAAATGAACTTTATCCCCCCACCCCTCCTTCATGGATAAGGGGGGATGACACGTCATCACACCATCGGAGACTCCTCGTATACTTGCCCTATTCATCATATATTAGATATATCTGGGAGCGAGTGCACTCTTTAATTGCACGTAACTAAATTATTCAATTAACTCCTTCGAGTGTTTCCATAACTTATAATAAAATATACTCCTTATTTAATTATGCTTCATAATCAAATAATATGATAACTATGTGGATGGGGTTAAAACTAAAATGGTGGGTGGTCGTACGATGTTTCCCCAAAGGACGACGAGAGGAAGAGGAAATTTATATGACAAACAAATATTGGTGGGGGTGGGGTGGCATGTCTTTTTCACTCTTTTTGAGTAGCCGATGATGTGTAGGCCTTAGCCTTTAAGACAAGGGCAGTTACCGAGTTCTTTTAGATTTTATTTTTCAATTTATTTTATAGAAATATTTAAAAAAAAATTGTATATTGGAAAATTAGATTGGCCGTAAGACACGACAAGCCGAGGTGGTGTGGAGATTGCGTGCCGTCATGCAATTGTTCTCCTCCGCCTGTTGTTCCAAGCATTCGTTCGGCCTATAAAAAAAAGTCACTCAGCCTGGCCTTACGTGACATGATAATTAGTGAGTGTTGGTCGTCGTCTTAGTCTCAGTCAGTCTTGTCTCTGTCTCCTCTTTCTCCAACTCCTTGCGAGCACTTCTGATGCTCCTCCTCCACAACGAACACCAGGGAAAGCCAAAGTAACATGTGGCGCTGGATGCAGTTGTGATTAGAAAAAAACCCAATTCAACTCCTGAGGAGCTCCCCCAAACCACTTTCCCATCTTGCCGCCCCCCTCCCGACCATGGCCAGCAACGTTGACTCCCCGGCGGCTGCTCCCCCCTCCGGCATAACCATCAAGGGCATCCTCTCCCTCCTCATGGAGTCCATCGACCCCCGCGACACCCGCAGGCTTATTTCTTTGGGCATTGGTGACCCCACCGTCTACTCCGCCTTCCACACCACTCCATCCACCGAGGACGCCGTCGTCCACACCCTCCGCTCCCAGAACTTCAACGGATATGCCCCCACCGTCGGCCTACCCCAGGCCAGGAGGTTAGGAGGATTGGTACCCTAGTAATTTGTGGTTTCTCTCGCGGCTATTGCTTCATGCGCCATTGGCTTCGTTCTGTGCTTGGTTGGTTTTAGTCGATTTGGCACAAATGCAGCTGGTTTCGTTAGGCGTATTCGCATCCTGTTCGGTCCCCGAACGAGAATTTTCGGACGATGCCATGCCACGAGGCATCCGATGACTTAGGTCCCGTGTCTGATTTCAGTCCTTCATCAGGTCAATTGCAGAGTACTTGTCCCGGGACCTTCCCTACAAGTTAACTTCGGATGATGTTTTCCTCACGTCAGGATGCACCCAAGCAATCGACGCTGCTCTTACGATCCTTTCTCGTCCGAGTGCCAACGTCTTGCTACCAAGGCCGGGTTTCCCCGTCTATGAATTGATTGCGACTTTCAGGCGCGTCGAAGTTCGGTACTATGATCTCGTCCCCGAGAAAGGCTGGGAAGTTAATCTTGAGAATGTAGAAGCACTAGCGGATGAGAACACGATTGCCGTGGTCGTTATCAACCCGGGGAACCCTTGCGGCAATGTGCACAGCTATCAACACTTGATGGAGGTCAGTTAAATTCAAGCACAGGTCCGCAGACATTAACGAGGGAAGATGAGATTGCTAAACTGTTTCTGGATCGATTGGTATTGAATCAGATTGCGGAAACTGCAAGAAGACTGAAAACTTTGGTGATAGCCGATGAAGTTTACGCACACCTTGCCTTTGGGGATACTCCGTTTGTTCCTATGGGGACATTTGCGTCCATTGTTCCCGTTCTGACTCTCGGATCTCTGTCGAAGAGATGGATTGTGCCCGGGTGGAGGCTCGGTTGGTTCGTTACAACAGATCCCTCCGGCAAGTTTAGGAATCCAAAGGTATGATCTCTCTGGGATTCCCACAGACTTCCCGGCTTAATCCAATCTGCATATTCATGCTGAATTATCCGGACGTGTGTTCCCCAGGTAACGGAGTACATAAAAAAGTATTTTGACTTACTGGGAGGTCCCGCGACTTTCATTCAGGTATTCATCCATTCGCCCGGTTCTCCTTTCGCAACAAGTTTAATTTGCTAAGTCCCATGCCAATCACAGGCAGCGGTACCTCAAATTATAGAGGAAACGGATGAAGCATTCTTCGAGAAAACATTAGACACCCTGAGGCTTTCTTCAGATATCTGTTGCGCCATGCTAAGGGAGATCCCCTGCCTCAGTTGCCCACAAAAGCCTAAGGGATCCATGGCTATGATGGTGAGTAAGCGTCGCACGAATCCCTTTTGCCATGTACGATTACATTGAATCTCAATATTTCCGCCACGGAAACAGGTCAAGGTGAACCTTTCCATGCTGGAAGATATTAGTGACGACATCGATTTCTGTTTCAAGCTGGTGAAAGAAGAATCCGTCATCATCCTTCCAGGTAATATGAATTCAAGATGGTATTCTCATCTTGGTAAGGAAGGCCTTCCTCTGTTTGGACTATATATATTGTCCTAAAACCCAACCGTTGCTCAGGAATTGCAGTGGGCTTGAAGGACTGGGTGCGGATTACGTTTGCCGCTGACCCAACTTCCATCTCAGAAGCTCTTGGCAGGGTGAAATCATTTTGCCAGAGGCATTCAAAGCGATGAAGAGAAGGAATCTAAAAGAAGGCAGTTCCATTTTAACAGTAAAGGCTTCCTCAAGTTATTAGAAAACAGACAGTAAAAAAAATAAAAGGGGTCATAGTCGTGGTTTGTCAGGCACGACACCTGCAGACAGGCCAAACACAACGAAGCACCGTAGGGTGTGGCAATCCCATGTAGTGACAGACAATTGCTAAGAACCATGTATTCTCGTCATTGTTTGAGAGGGCTCACCTTTCTGGTTCAATGAATTTAGGGCCAAAGTTGGCTTCTCGTCTGTCTGTGCATTTTGTTTCTTTTCATGCAATCGTGATTTTTGTGCCATTCTGATAACGACGATTTCATGAGGCCGTCGATCGAAATAGCACTGAGCGAGACCGTGCGACCGGCTTCTTCTTGTAGTATTCCATTCGCTTGCGTTCATGTTGCTACTTCTGTCAATTTCGCGAGTCCCGGAGCAAATCGATCCTTGCACTCAACAAGTTTCTGTCAATAGAAATGCTTATTGTGCTCACTCATTTCCAGTCATCGACATCTTTTATAAGCCCCATCTTCACGTCAAGAATAAGTAAGGTGCATCCCCAACATCTAGATCTATGTATATTTTCTATTCATAATTTTGTCATGTAAGCATTATTACTATTATTATTTAAAATCACATTATATGAGATTCTTGTTTGAATCACGTATCATGCGAATATTTTGCATGTCAAATTCTAAATGAATGATGTAACTAGATTCAGGTATTTTCACTCTTATGAACACCGTTAGGGAAAAGAAAAAAATTCAGTATATCGATTCCAATTTCGGGAATTCGGAATCGGTATTTCGATATTTAAAAACGTAATTATGAGTAATAATTTTTTAAATCGGTATTCGAGATTGGAATTGGTATTAAAAAAATCGGTAAATACCAAATATCAAATTATTTTAGGGCTAACAAAAATTAGGTTCTAGTTTAATAATGGGCTCGAAAACCCAGTAGGCATGATTCATTATTCCTGCTCAACCCGTCAACCTATACGAAACCCTAGTACTCAACCCAACTACCGTCCGGAAACTCGTCCGCCTCCTCCTCTTTGCCTCTGTCGTCACCGCCAGCATTTACCCGCCTCCTCCTCCTCCGCTTCAAACGTCGCTACGAGCACCTACCTATTTCCTCCTCCTCTGTCGCAGCCTCTCGCCGCTGACAACACCCACCTATCTTCTCCCTTGGCTGTTACAAACAAGGCAGTTGATTCTTCACTCCTTCTTTCTTATTGATTTTGTTTGATTATAGCAATGTTTTCAGCTCTTTTATTTTTTATTTTATTGTTAAAGCATTTGGTGAATTGATTCAGGCAGTGAGAAGAAAGACAACTCCACTTTTACACGCACGAGAAGGGTTGTTTTGCTTCGAGTATTAGTGTTGGAGAATATGATTATATTTTATATGTGGAGAATGATGATATTTTGTATTTGGGAGAATTTGTGGAGAATATATGGAATTTTATTTTATTTGGAAGATTTGTATTTGCGATAATTTATCAATATACCGAATTCTAAATTCGAGATTGAGATCGAGATTTAAAATTTTGAGGTCTTCAAAATTCAATAATTCTGTATTTGAAATTTCAGTGTACCGAAATACCGAATGTTCACCCATAAACACAGTGAGAATGGATGTAAGGGTGTTTAAAGCGAACAGAGACAAGGCTTATGTGCTTGAGCCCATGAGCCCACATGGCCGTCTACACTTGTCTCACATTTGTTGGGAATTACTCAATAGGTCTCCCAACTCTTACATAAAGGAGCTCCCCCTCCCATTTGTCCTTGCTTATTATCCTTCTCCCCTTTTCTCTCTTAAATATTTCTTTGGATTACGAAGAGATTCTAGTCATGCAAACCTTTGCACTTAGAAAAAGTAAATATTCCTTCAATTAGTGTTCCTAGAATCATATGGTCTTTTTGTGTTCAGGTTCAGCTTTAGATTTATCAGCATCTCGGCTTGTTTCTCAGAGTTCTTCGGGAGATACAGATGTAATACCACTCAGACGCACCTAGCATCCTCTAAGGGAAGTCTAGAAAAGATGAGACAAAGTTGTATGGGTTTTGATTCTAAAAAGTTCTTGCATTTCTCTATTACAAGGCGCTATATATAAAGAGGCTGCCTAAATGTGGGAATAAATGAACTAGTTTTAGTTGAAAAGATTGTCATACGAATCTTGATTTGTTCATGCGCAACCATATTCATGAGCTTGTCATAATTGAAAAGAAATGATGATATGAGATCACCTTATGAAGGAACCAAGTCTTTCCAGCTTTCCCGATCGAAGTGGCTCCTCATCAAAGGCAACATGACATGGTCCTCAACTACTCCTTGCTCAAGGCTCTCGACTGGTACCTTAGACACTCGATCAAAATGTCCTTCGAGTTGAATTCAGGCTTCATCTCGATCAGATAACTTATCGACTTACTTCTTCTTGAATCTTGGTTCACTCGATCACTTATGGTGAGCATGCCTTCCTCCCTACTTATTCTCTCCCCTCCCCTCTCTTCACCACTCATATTTTGTTGTTTGACTTTGATCTCTGATACAAACCATATTATCTTGTTTTATCCCGACAGGGCTGAACATGCATAAGAATCGTATTCAACAAGGGTCGGTTTGGGATGGATGGCCTAGTGTTACATGCTTGAATACATGGGCGGTGAAGGCACAACTTGTGGAAAGCTCTATGAGCAACGATTCGTCCGTGAGAGGGCACAGACATGCTGCTAGAGGGCATTGGACCCTCTATGTGAGGGCTTGTAAAGGGGGCGATGGTAGATCAAGTGTATTCTAGGAATGTTAAATAACATACAATGTGTTTTCCTTCACTTAAAACATATTGTTAGCTTCCGTTGTGCGAGTAGGTTGGCCATGCTCAGAGTGAGTTTTCACGGCCACATGTCGATCACAAAGAGAGTGCGTTGTGACCTTGTGACAGTTTGTATTCGAGCCTATGTTTGAGTGAGCAAAGGCGTGACCCATCACTGAACGATTTGATTGATTGGAACCCTCTACCGAGTATCTCATTTCGATCTTCAATAGGTTGGATGAACTCTATGAGGAGATTGCACATTTCACCTCAATCATCTCGAAATGGACTTACGAATGTCAAATGTAAGTGCATTATCAAACATGTATGAAAATAAAGTCAAAAATGGTCAAAGTATGAAACGAATGATGATCACTAAACATCAATGTAGTAGATGATAGTTGAATGAACCATCGGCAAGTAAAAAATCATCATAAAAGCATTCAATGAAACATAAAGTAGATAACCATGTAAGTTCATATGACGGCAGATTTGAACAGTCACAAATAATAGAGTGTAACTTTCAGCTTCAAGCATGAAATCATGTATTCTAATACTCAGAACGAAGCTATTCAAGTTGTGAATCTGATGCCGCAAATTTCAGCACAATCTGACATTCCAAACTCAAATTACAAGCAAAACGGTGCACCTCCGTCGTGCAGGAGAAACCAAATCCGAAGCCAAGTAAACTTGCTCTCAACCCGAGGCACTCCGCTCATGCCCGAAACATGACAAAACAAAGAACAGAAGACAAAAATAAAAGCGAGACGTCATTTTTAGGAAGCGGCTAACGTTACGTGCACGTAACCGTTACGTGCACGTAACCGTTACGTGCTTTACTAATTACTAAAAAAAAATTTAGTAATATTACTAAAAATCGACATTTTTTAGTAAAAGTATTAGTAAATTACTAAAAAAAATTAGTAATTGGTTACTAACTTTTCACTGTTTTGAGATTAGTAAAGTTACTAAAACATATTACTAAACTTTTTAGTAATCGATTACTAAAAAGTGGTGGTCAGTTTAGTAATCGATTACTAAAAAAACGGTGATTTTACAGTTTATTTTAGTAATCGTTACTAAAATTTCACTGTAGAACTTTAGTAATCGATTACTAAACTTTTCGTTTTTTTTAGTACACGGTTACTACAAATTTTAGTAATTGGTTTTAGTAACTTTCCGAATCGTCAAACAGTGAAAAAGTAGTAACGTTTACTAATTTTTTTTGGGAAATTTAGTAATGATTTCCTAATTTTGTAACCGAATTTAGTAATGATTTACTAATTTTGTAACCGAAATTAGTAAATTACTGTTTGACATAGTAAAGTCGTTAGTAAATTACTAAAATTTTGTATTACTTTTCGTAATCAGTTACTAAATTTTGAAAAAAATTTAGTAAACAATTACTAAAACCAATTACTAAAAATTTTAGTAATTGTTTACTAAATTTTTTTCAAAATTTGGTAACTGATTACGAAAAGTAATACAAAATTTTAGTAATTTACTAACGACTTTACTATGTCAAACAGTAATTTACTAATTTCGGTTACAAATTTAGTAAATCATTACTAAATTCGTTTAAAAAATTAGTAAATCATTACTAAATTTCCCAAAAAAAATTAGTAAACGTTACTAATTTTTCACTGTTTGACGATTCGGAAAGTTACTAAAACCAATTACTAAATTTTCTAGTAATCGTGTACTAAAAAAAACGAAAAGTTTAGTAATCGATTACTAAAGTTCTACAGTGAATTTTTAGTAACGATTACTAAAATAAACTGTAAAGTCACCGTTTTCTTAGTAATCCGTTACGAAACTGACCACCAGTTTTTAGTAATCGATTACTAAAAAATTTAGTAATGTGATTTAGTAGCTTTACTAATCTTGAAACAGTGAAAAGGTAGTAACCAATTACTAATTTTTTTTAGTAATTTACTAATACTTTTACTAAAAAATGTCGATTTTTAGTACTATTACTAAAAAAAATTTTAGTAATTAGTAAAGCACGTAACGGTTACGTGCACGTAACGTTAGCCGCTTCCGTCATTTTTATGTAAATGGAATCAAATTTAAATAAAAGATAACGGTGAGATTGCTCACCATCACGGGAATTTTGTTCCCGAGTCTAAGGAGCTGTAGACAGCTTGATCAAGGTGGGTCTAGTTGCAGTTAGATGGATCCCGAATAGTCTTATCATGTCAAGTCACACACAGATGGTACCAAAGCAAAGTAAAAAGAAAATTTGAATTAGAGAAAAGTAAAGCTTTCGAAACTAACGAGAGGAAAGACTGGACATGTCAACAAGCATTATTAAGCCAGCCAATAATCCGAGCTAAACACGAGTAATTCGACAGAATCTAGAAAAAAAAAAAAAAACATGCAAACCAGCAATGGAGCTTAAGCGATCCAAATCCTGCACACAAAACAAACAAACAAATATATTTGACCATAATAAAGTTGCAGCAACGAGTTTAAAACAAAATCAAAATTGCAGCAGCACCATGTAAATGAACCACTTTTCGAGCAAGGTGAGATGTGAGACCATAACCAACAGGCAGAAAGAAATGAAAAAAATCAAGAATAAAACCAAGACAGCCAGGAGAAAATGTGAACCGGTGATGGAATTATAGACAAATGGATCAAAGATTTGCAAATACAAACCAGAATACAAGATCAGATTCAGCCATGGCAATTCACAAAATATGTTAAGATCATTCAGCAGACATTCACCTCTTTGTAGCAGCAATTAGAGAAAGTGTGACCAGCAGCGAATTAATCTATTTTTGAGTAAACTAATGGCAACAACAACATAATTATAACAATTAGATGGAAGGGAGTACAAACCAACAGTAAGGAATGAAATTAAAACAAGTGGATGAAGAGATTCGCGAGCTAAACTAGTATATAGGCACACCAACAGCTAGCTGACTTCAAAATAAAACGATCAGGCCAACAAGAGAAAACTAAACGAGTTTCAACGGAGCGGCAGCAACAACTGTATCGATCAAGCATAAGTAGAGTAATGATGATCGCGAAGTCAAAGGACCATGAGTAAATCAACAAGAGCGATGGAATTGCAGCAATAGTAAGTGTGTATCTGGATCAGAAATGACTCCCTCCATTTTTCACATCTTGCTCCATCCTGTGCTGGAGAATCGCTGCAGGAACTTCCGTCGGGCGGACGATCAGATCCTCAAGGAAGAGCAGGAGAAGGAGATGTCGTGGCCTGCGACAGGATCGGCCCAAGGAAGAGCCGAACCAGATACCTACTGCAGCAATGTCGGGAGCTCAGCTGGTCGTCGAACTTTGATCAGAGAACCATGATGCAATCGGTTGAGCTTCGTCGAACTTCATTGGCCACAGGAGAGCAAAGGAGTTGCTGCAAGAGATCGAGGAGATGGATGCTGACTGATCCGCTGCCACCTGTAGTAGGAAGAAGACTGATCTGGAGCTGGTTGGATCTCAGGATGTCGGCCAGAAGAGGACGACCAGAGCAGCTACAACACCAGCAGGAACTTCAATCGTCTCTGCAGGATGCTGGCTGATGACGAAGAAGGACGTTTTTAGTAAAAATTGTTGTTGTTTAGTAATTTTTTACTAAAAAAAATGACGTTTTTAGTGAAGTTCACGGAATGAGCGGTGAGCTAGTAGTCCTGAGTTGCTTCACATCCCGCTCCTCTTATACATGACGATAATGATGCAGCGAGAGTAGTAAGTGAAGAATGAAAGGAAGGATGTTACAGGGAGTTATGTGGGAAGTATTAATAATTGAAGGACTTAAATGCAAAGGACTAATATCAAGTTAGGAGCTCATTGGAGGATGAAAAGAAGTTCGAGGATTGGAAGAAGGATGAGAAAAGAGTGGACGAGTATAAAAAGGGAAGCCAACTCCAGAGTCGGGGGACAGTTGAAAAGGGAAGTAAGCGGGTAAAGAAGGATTGAAGGGGGAAGACGGGGACGGAAGCAGGAACTGCGATTCATCTATAAATAGGAGACAATCTTGATTGTAGTGATGTAGATGTTATTGGTTGGTAAGCATCCGACTTGTAGAGTTGCTATCTGTGATGATTGTTGATTGAATTGTAAATCTGGAGTTTGGATTGTGGAATTGGTGAACTGGTGTACTATTGATCTGAGTATTTGACAATAGAAGTTGATCATTGGTGTGATTTGACTACAACCACGCTTCAAGTTGTATCAGAGCGCAAGTGCGCCGGTGACGCAATAGTTATGGCCTTTTCTGATGGAACTCGATCGAAAACGTCTGCTTCAGAGGCCCCGAAAAGGGTGATGGCCAGAAAGGGGTGAAAGCAATAGAGGTGGGGGTAGAACGGGGAACGGATCACTAATTCTTCTATTGGGGACAGGTCTCATAGGAATTCCAAGAGTGTGAGAATCAGGGGGTGCTCCTGTCTTGGAGTCTCTCTGCATCTTTGGGTTTAGGAAGAGTACCAGGATGCAGAAAAAATTCCTGGAGAAAGGAGGAATGGCTAAGAGCAGAGTCTCGGACAATGAGTCAATCACTGCGATGTTTCAAGAAGTTATGAAAAGGTTTGATGTTTTAGAGTCAAGGTTGACTATCGTAGAGAACCAGTCACTGAATTCGGCTAGCAAACAAACGTTGGTTGATGATGAAGAGGAGTTGATGGGAAGGATTCGAAGAAGGGAAGAAAGGAGAACATAAGGGTTAGTTAGACATACGTGGATAAAATTTCCTTCTTTTGATGGTTATATGTGACCAAAAGTATACTTCTCATCACACCAAGAGCATAACCCCTTAGCCCTCCTATCATCAATATCAGTATAGGGAATTCTCCTATGAGGTGGCCTATAAGAGTCCACTTTACTCCCAGTGGACAAATTTCTCCTATTCGTACTGGGAGCTCTGTCTGCCACCTACAATATTCTCGGAGTTCTTTGCTAAGCTACAACAGTTAACGATTTATCCGTATAAGCAGGTCTACTCATGTCTGAGATCATGCCTTTCCACCCCATTCTACCCTTGGGCCCATCTTCTTCCATAGACAGTCTTTGCAAAGGATATTGCATGTTGCAAACTCTTGGGATTAAGAACTGACACGTATTTCCTGTTTGGGAACTTAAGTCCCTCAATGAATAAAGCTACCTGGCTTTCATCACCCAATTCCATCCTACTCATTAAGGATACACAATCATTAATATACTCATCCAAACTCTCATCTTCTAACCGTTTAATTTCTGCAATTGGCCTCTTCATCTCTCCTGAGCCAAATCTCATAACCATTGCGGCTGAGTACTCCTCCCAACTGATTGGCCCAACCATCTTCCTTCCCTTAATGAATGTATAGTGCCACTCCAGCGCCATTCCTGAGAAATACACAAAAGCAACACTAACTCGCATCCCCGGTGCCGTGCAATCCAATTCAAAGAACCTCTTAATAAGAAGTTATTTTCTTTGATTCCGGAGCCTAGAGAGTAAGGAGGAGAACAGGGGGAGGAAATTCTAAATTATGACGAATCTCATGTTATTACTCTACATGCATTATATGGATTGAAGGGAGGCACGAGTCTGAGAAGTATGAGATTAACTGGCTATTATAAGAAGTGGAAATTGAATGTATTGATTGAATCCGAAGGCACTCACAACGTGTTAGATTTTGTAGTTGCAAATCAGCTGAGTTGTGAACTCCATTCCATTCCGGTGCAGAAGGTGATGTGGCTAACGGGGATTGCATTGTATGCACAAACATTTTTAAAGGGTTTCGATGGAAGATGCAGAACATTCAGTTTGAGGACAATATGTTAGTGATGCCTTTAAAAGCTTGTGAACTTGTTTTGGGAATGCAATGGTTAAAATCCCTGAAGGTAGTGGAGTGGGATTTCGAGCAAATGCAAATGACGTTTGCTAAGGATGGAGAGAGGGTACGGTTGCAAGTTGAAGGAGATATCCTTTGAAGATAATAGAGGGTAACGTTCTTGACTTACTAAATGATGTTGGTGTGTTTGTGTTGACAGAATCTGATCATTCTAGAGATGCTGGGAAATTGGAGACTGGAGGAGAAATACCTGAAGTGATCCAGCAAGTATTAGATGAGTTTTCTTGTATATTTGAAGAGCCTAAACGACTACCACCTTCTAGGCAGCATGATCACATGATACATTTGGAAGATGGGGTGAAGGGCATGAGTCTCAGGCCTTATCGATACTTTACATCTCAAAAGGATGTCATTGAGAAAATGGTGAAGGAGATGTTGCATTCCGACGTTATACAACCTAGTTTTAGTCCTTTCATCATCGGTTGTGTTGATGAAGAAAAAAGACAACACTTGGAGGATGTGCATTGACTACTGAGAACTTAACAAGAAAACTATCAAAGATAAGTTCCCTATCCCTATAATAGAAGAGTTATTGGATGAATTATGTGGGTCTTGTTGGTTTACTAAGTTGGATTTGTGCTTGGGGTATCACCAAATTAGAATGCGCTCAAGTGATGTTGAGAAAACAACATTTCGTACTCATGATGGACATTATGAATTCTTAGTCATGCCATTTGGGTTGACAAATGTCCCAGCTAAATTTCAGGATCTGATGAATGGCATTTTCAGGACGTTTTTACGGAAATTTGTGTTAGTGTTTTTTGATGATATTTTGGTTTATAGTAGAAGATTAGCGGACCATGTTCGTCATTTGATTGTAGTCCTAGAAGTTCTCAGAAATCAGGTTCTATTTGTGAAAAAAAAAAACAAATGTTCGTTTGCTTTTAAAAGGATGGAGTATTTCGGCCATTACATTGATGAACGAGAAGTTTCCACTGACCACAAGAAGATTGAGGCTGTTAAGGAGTGGCCTGTGCCTAAATCTCTTAAACAGTTGAGGAGTATTTTGGGTTTGACTGGTTATTATAGAAGATTTATCAAAGGTTATGGGTGTATCAACAATAACGGAATTACTTAAAAAAGATGCGTTTCATTGGAGTACACCTGTAGATTCTGCCTTTCAAACATTAAAGGAAGCATTGGTAACTGCAGTTGTTCTTGTGTTACCTGATTTTACTAAAACGTTCATTGTGGAAACGGATGCAATGGGCATTGGGGCTGTCTTTATGGAACAGAAGCATCATCTAGCATTTATTAGTAAGGCTTTGGCTAAAAGGCATCTTGGATTATCATTGTATGAAAAAGAACTGATGTCAATAGTTTATGCAATCGACAAGTGGAGGCATTACTTGTTGGGTCGTCATTTCATCATTAAAACTAATCATCTGAGCCTCAAGTTTCTACTGGAGCAACATCAGAATAATGATAGTCAGTTTAAATGGTTTTCTAAACTAATGGGGTTTGACTATGAAATCGTTTACATGAAGGGATGTGACAATGTTGCGGCTGATTCTTTATCACGAATTCGGGGTACTGAACTTTTGGCTATGACTTTCTCTGTGCAACAAGACACCTTATTGGATGACATAAAGAAGAGTTGGACGACTGATCCTCAATTACAGAAAGAATTATAGGCTGCCCAGAAGGGTGAATCTACCTCTTTTGTTTGGAGGTAGGATCTGTTATGGAAGATTAACAAATTAGTGGTGGGCAAGAATTTACAATTGAGGCAGCTGATTCTAAAGATATTTCATTCTTTTGCCGCTGGAGGACACTCATGTGTTCATGCTACCTTGAAAAGAGCCTCGGGTTTTTGCTTCTGGAAGGGGTTGGAACGAGATGTTCGTAATTTTGTACGACAATGCGATGTTTGTCAGCTCTGTAAGTATGATAATACTCTTCCTCCAGGGTTATTACAACTATTACCTATTCCTACTGTGGTTTCGAATGAAATCAACATGGATTTCATTGAGGGGCTACCTAAGTCGCAAGGGAAAGAGGTTATTATGGTGGTGGTAGATAGGTTGACAAATGCTTTTATGAATAATGTTTTTAAACTTCATGGGTTGTCGAGAACTATTGTCAATGATCGTGATGTTGTTTTCCTTAGTCATTTTTGGCAGGCTCTATGGAAAATGCAAGGAGTAGAGCTGAATTTGTCGACTGCTTATCACCCTTGATGGACAAACTGAGGTAGTAAATAGGTTATTGGAGACCTATCTTCGTTGTATGGTGAGCGATTGTCCTACTAAATGGTTTGGTTGGCTACCATTGGCGGGAGTGGAACAAGATGGTTCAACTGGCTAACAAGAAGAGGATTGACAAGTCTTTTGCAGTTGGTGATTGGGTTTTATATTAAATTGCAACCCTACAGACAGTTTTCTATGCAAAGACGTGTTTATCATAAACTGAGTCCATTGTACTTTGGTCCTTATAGGGTGGTCGAGCGAGTTGGTTCTGTAGCCGCTAAGTTGGAGTCACCGGAGGATGCTAGATTCATTTTACGTTTAACATTTCTACATTGAAGCGTTTTGTTAGACCAGAATTGGTGGCATCTGAGTTATCAGCCTTACCACCAGTGGTGGATCCTGTTCTTGTGAGTATTCTTCAGCGTCAAATGGTGAAACGAGGGAATCGGGCTGCTACAAAGGTTTTGGTAGAATGATATGATGGATCGATTGTTACTTGGGAGTATTTGTATGATCTTCAACAGAGATTTTCATCTGTCACCCTTGAGGACAAGGGTTGTTGTTAGGGAGGGAGACTTGATACATGAGGATACTGATGCAGCGAGAGTAGTAAGTGAAGAATGAAAGGAAGGATGTTGCAGGGAGTTATGTGGGAAGTATTAATAATTGAAGGACTTAAGTGCAAATGACTAATGAGAAGTTAGGAGCTCATTGGAGGATGAAAAGAAGTTTGAGGATTGAAAGAAGGATGAGAAAAAAGTGGATGAGTATAAAAAGGGAAGCCAACTCGAGAGTCGGGGGACGGATGAAAAGGGAAGTGAGCGGGTCAAGAAGGATTGAAGGGGGAAGACGGGGGAAGCAGGAATTGCGATTCATCTGTAAATAGGAGACGATCTTAATTGTAGTGTTGTAGTTGTTATTGGTTGTAGAGTTGCTATATGTGATGATTGTTGATTGAATTGTAAATCTAAAGTTTGGATTGTGAAATTAGTGAACTAGTGTACTTTTGATCATCTGTGTGATTTGACTACAACCACGCTTCATCCTCCCGGTCCGTGTAAAATATCTTTATATTATTAATCTCCAAATTCAGAGGACATGTTGGCCTCGCGGCATTATTAAAAGCTTATATTCTCCAAATTTTAGGGCACATTTTTTTTAAATATTCATCACATTAGAAAAAGAAAAAAGGACAAACACGTGGCACGCGAGTTTGCCAACTCAGCCCATGCACTTTTAACTACCCCCGTTACACGTTCAAACCGCATCCAATCCATTGCTTTTTCAGATCTCTGCATCTCCAAAGTGCCATTGCCAAATTTAAAATTCCCAGTTGAACTTGAACCCAACTTGCTTAGAGATCATATCAAGTGTGTAAGCCTTTTTAAATTCATCCCTTCTCAAATCAACACAGAGAACCCCCGCAAGGGAACAAAAGCAGCCGCTTTGACCTCTTCACAGAGGGAAATAAACAAATTGGAGACAGACAAGTTGGAGGAGGAAGATGCAATAGGACTGGGTGTTGGTTGATGCTGATGTGTTGTCAAGTTCCGGGGATCTCACTACCCGGCGGTTGCGTCGGACACACATCCCCCCACCTTTTGAGAATGTCCCCCCCTCTCCTGTGCTACCAGCACTCACCTCATTCCGTTGCTGCTATTATATCAATAGTGTCTAAAGAAGAAACCAAAGCCTCCTCCCCCACTCCTTTGTATTCCATCAGCTCGACCGGCTGACGACCTATCATCTCCACGGCAGTTGAATCCTGTTCCTTCCTACAACCCCCCCACTGTTGGATGCCATCAACTACACCCGGCACCGGAAGAAGTGGAGGACGCCTTGCCGTGCCATGGCTCGGCTCTGCAGAGGTAACTATTTAAAAACAAAAAAATGTTGCGAGAGATTTTATTTTTGCGTTGCTTCGTGGCTGCTCTTTCTTAAATGTTGGAATGGAGTGATTGCCCGAGCACCAACCTGCTTTACTATCCACACAAAGTTTTATGATAGTATTGTTGACATGATGAATTATCTTGGGCCTATTCTCTGACGGGTTAAAGCCCACGAGAGGAATGTAAGGGATGAGAGGAAGTGTGGGCTCGTACCAAGTCTACAGCCCCTATCTGCATAGGTCACACATCTTGAGAGGACGGTTTGTTGACTCCGAGATCCAGGGAAGGTAGTTTAGATTGGGAGGATCTTCGGAGAACGTAATAGACATCCTAGACTCATAAGATCGAATATAAAAGGAATGAGATCTTCCCAAAGAGAGACACGATCAATTCATCCAACAGAAGCTTTATTTTCTCGTCACCCCGTAGCTGTTAGGATTCCCCGACCTGGGCGAAACTCGTGAGGTTTCATTGGTCTTCACTTCCACCACCAGAGTGAGCAGCCATAGCTCTGGTAGCTAATTTTCGCCAGTATTCCACCGCCAGGATGAGCCACCGTAGTCCCGGCAAGCAGTTCCGCCTTCGTTTCCACCGCCAGGACGAGCCACCGTAGTCTCGGCAAGCAGTTCCGCCTTCATTTCCACCGCCAGGACGAGCCACCGTAGTCCCGGCAAGTAGTTCCGCCTTCATTTCCGCCACCAGGGTGAGCAACCATGGCCTTGGTATCCACATCCGCTACTACCTTCGACCACACTCCGTCCACCAAGCCCCAAGAACAGGGTTTTCACCGTCTAAGTTCGCAAGTCTACAGTGCCACGTCATCAAGTCTACGACATCGCCGTCTAAATTCACAATTCCACAGCGCCCGGCAGCAAGTCTACGACGCTACTACCGTCCAGATACACAAGCCTGTAGTGCCCAGCAGCAAGTCTACGATACCACCGTCCAAATTCATAAGTCTGCAGCGTCCAGCAGCAAGTCTACAACGTCGCACCATCGTCCTTACTTTATTTTTCATGGCTGTAAGCATTTTATTCTTATTGTAAGACTTCATTTGATTAACTCAATCTATTTTTTTTTACTTACTGGCGACCACATCTAAAAACCCTGTGAGTATCATTGCCAAATATTTCCGACGTGATCCGTTTCGACGCGAACAAGTATACAGCATCATCGTTGGGATGTAGTGATGGATACATTGGTTGATGCTCCTTACAGAATATCCTAGCAGCAGAGTAGCATAGCTTCATGGCTCGACCCTCTTGCTACACACTGTGCATCCTTGTGATCTAGTGATACAAGGAAACGCTTTGCGGATTTATTTGTATAAACTAACAAACATACACACACTCATGCCTGGCCAACTATAGATATAAAGAGAAGTCACAACTATAAGCTGTCTTTACCGAATGACACATCCGGTGCCTGCCTCTCTTGCACATTTCCTTACACTGGTCACTGGTGAAGCATAGGATCGAAGTAGATGAATTGCGGTTGCTGAGGCGCAAAGTTGTCCAGACTGCCGATCTGGTGCCAGGATTTTTTTAAGCAAATAGCCACAACAAGGGGAGATATCTGTAAAACAGGTCAGGGGATGTTTTTAGGACTGTCTCACCTTATCCTGAACTTGTT
The DNA here is from genome assembly GCA_023653495.1 of Melastoma candidum. Lineage (NCBI taxonomy): Eukaryota > Viridiplantae > Streptophyta > Magnoliopsida > Myrtales > Melastomataceae > Melastoma > Melastoma candidum. The sequence continues at coordinate 12,972,074 of CM042889.1, read as the reverse complement.
TGGCCTCCCGATTCATCAACAGTTATGTTGATATGACAGAAAATCTTGGGCCTAATCTAATTATGGCCCGTACAAAAGGTTATTACGATGGCCCGTTGAGGTAAGATTAGAAGATACAAACCCATAGGCCAGGGTGAGCTCCTAGGGCATTTGATATCTTTTTCATCGTCAGAGTGAGCTTTAGGCCCCTTGAAATCTAAACTCCGCCATCACTTCATCGTCAGGGCTGCTTTAGAGCCCTTGACATCTAAACTCCATCTTCACTTCATCGCTAGGGTGAGCTCGCCACAGTCCGCAAGCTCCAGGCGCTACCAGCAAGTCTACGGCATCATCACCATCCGCATAATCAATCTTCTTACTTTTTCACGGCTGTAAGCTTTTTCTTTTAATTGTAAGACATCGTTTGACATCGTTTGTTAATACAATTCATCTGTTTTCATTACTGGCGACCACATCCGAACCCCTGTGAGCGTTCGTGCCAAATATTCCCAACGTGATCCGTTTCCGACACGAACAAGTTCCTGCTCAGAAAAAGAGATGAGAATTGTCAAACTTTGATATACGTCGAGATAGATCTCATGGCTATTGGGACTCTCTTAGATAGAATATACTGACCGAGTTTCAAGCGTTTTGAGATGGAGGGTTATAAGCCTGTGCTGCACCTGTACAAGCGAGGGACACATTCAGTAAAAATTAATGTCCCAAGAATGACTTCGAAAAGGAGTCGATGGTGAATGTACCTTATGCTAGCGTCATTGGGAGTTTAATGTATGCACATGTATGCACTAGGTCGGATATGGCATTTGCAGTGAGTGTTCTTGACAGATATCAATCTAATCCAGGTCCCGATCACTAGATGGTTGCCAAGAAAGTCATGGGGTATCTGAAGGGGACACATGATTATATGCTTGTGTATATGCGCTCAGACAATCTTGAAGTAGTGGGTTATACAGATTCTGATTTTTTGACATGTCCAGATGATAAGAAATCTACTTCATGATATATATTCATGACGGCTGGAGGGGCAATTTCTTGGAAAAGTGTTAAACAAACTCTAACAGCTTCCTCCACTACGCAACCAGAGTTTGTGGCATGTTATGGGGTGGTGACACACGCTATTTGGCTTAAAAATTTCATATCAGGGTTTGTGGTTGTTGATTCTATATAAAGACCACTGAGAGTATTTTGTGATAACAACGCGGCTGTGATGTTCTCAACGAACAATAAGAGTTCTAGTGGTTCGAAGCATATAGAGACCAAATATCTCGCCGTCAGGGATCATGTAAAGAAAGGTGATGTTAAGATTGAGCACATCCGCACTGATGCGATGATTGCAGACCCATTAACCAAGGGACTACCACTTGGTATTTTTCAATTTCATGTTACTAGTATGGGGGTGGTAGAGTCTTTTGATGTACTTGGTTAGTGGGAGTGTTTGTTTTAATGGTTTTGACATCGATGTTGATGTATGATTTGGGACATTTGATAGTTTCAATATTATATGATGATCATATGTTATTCATTTTGTTGAATGTCACATGTGCACATGTTTGAAAGTCTTAAGATCCGCTGTTTATCTTGAGCATGACAGTTTTTTCAAACTAGTATATCTCTGATGACACCATTAAGTTTCTCGCGAGTTTTATGTTTGAGACATACGGGGCATTAGTGCCATTTTATTTCATCCGACTTCTTAGAAGCATTAAGGTCACGAATGAGTACTCTGATTTCATTGATGTATGAAGGTTATAGAGGTTTTCTCTGACTTCAGTGAAATATATAAAGGTTACAGATGGATTTTCTTGACTTCTGTGAAGTATAAAGGTTATAGGAAAATTTATAGGACCGACCGAAAATAGCATCGTTATAACCACTATTGAGAGATGTTGTTTTCGGCTACACCGCCACATTGACCTATTGACGTTGGAGTTGTGGATGCTTGTAATCATGGACGTCCAATGTCGTTAAATGATGTGATGACGACCATGGTTCGGTGTAAATGACTTTAATGGTCCAGGTTGCTTTGAGATGTTGTCTCGTATATTGTTTACTATGTGGCCATATCTGTGTACTGCTCGAGGATCGTTTTAAAACGAAATGTTTTAAACTTTGAAATTCATCATTACTCAATGGGAGAATGTTGAAATTTTTATAAATATTTTATTTTATCTCTTTTATTTTGTTTTTTAAATTGTTTTAGGCTATAATTAATTGTTTTGTTTATTTAAAAACGGGCTGTATGTTAATTATGAGACAATGCATAACAGTCGGTTGAGGTTTGGGTGATCTTGTTTTGGACTTTTGCAACATCTCATGTTGTTATTGATGTGGGCTGGACGGCAACTCGGTGTAAACCTAATGTCGACGTAAGCCCGTGATGGAAGGGTCCGTCACATTTATAATAGCGCTAGGTCCCCTCTCCCACTGATGAATTAATCAGACAATTCCATCGTTCATCTCGTCAGGAGGGAGGAGAAGACCTAGGACACCTTGTTGAAGTTTCTTGCAGATTGTATCTAGGTATCTCGGCTTCCGCGATTGTTTTGGAGATCATAACACAAATAGGTATGCATTTTTTTTATGTCATAAATCGACCGCGAAGATGTTGGTTTGCGATTAATTCGCTTACATGAACTTCTTTTAGAGATCTACATAGACCCTCTCCATCATCCCAAAAAGCTTACTTCTTTTTATTCTCCTTCCATCTTCTATTTTTTTCTACCATTTTCATCCACAAAGGAAAAGGGATCCATGGACATTCCCCTGGCTAACCGTAATCAAAAGCAACAAGCCAAAGGGAAGTTACAATTCTTAAAAAATATTCCAATCCAGATGGTGCAGACCAAAATCCAAACGAACGGTTCCCTCTATGCAGTTTCGTTCAGACTTTCTCCATGTGTTTCGGAAAATCCCATCTTCGCCTCCTCCTGGTATGAACATTTGTCTAAGTTCTGCAACTTTTAACTAGATACAACATCACCACCGAGGGGACTGTCCAGAGGAGGACGCTCACGCCTCGGGTGGCATACCTCCACTGGTAGAGGAACCTCCGTTCTCATGTTTGCCGAAGAGATATGAGATACCCTTTACGAGAGAGAACCGGCAATAGATGGCGCTACTGCATGGTACCGGCCAAACAGGAAAGCGACCAGACAAACTGGGAGCCAATCAAATCCAAGTGAGATGGCAAATGAACAAAGCCCCCTCCTTAGTTGGCAACGGACGGACATACATGCATTACATCCCTAAATGTCTGAATCATTATAGGGCCTTTGTAGCCACCGTTGTCCGGCACTTATCTGGGCCCAAATACGAATACGAACAATTCCAACATCCAGAATCCCGGGGTGGTGGTGGAGTAGCCAACTCCTCAAAAACTGCAACAGTGTTTTAAAAATGAAATATCTTCCCCAAGTACAGAAAGATATTTTATTTCGCCATGGAACTCCAAGTCAAGGACACAAAGGAAACAAACATATAGTAGTAATAAGTAATGTTCACTGACAGAGCGAGAGCAATCGTACATTCTCAGCAGCATATGCACATGGGGGGGGATGGGACAATGGCATTTGTCCTCCTCTTGTTCTTTTATCTGTTCCCTCCATTTACCAACTCACGCCTTTCTGCATAATTTTCCCTCGTTCAAAGGGCCGGTTCCGGACCAAACTTTAAAATAATTTGAAAAATTATTTTATGTAATAAAATAATATCTTTTAAATTCCTCGAATAATATTTGATTTATAAATAACATCGTGTTCGCTTTTTAAAAATTAACTCGATTTTGAAACATTAAATTCACAATTTTCATAAATTAACTTAGAAATATTCACAATTCCTTAAAAAACGAACTCGGTAATTTTGACGCATTATTTGACAAGTTTTAAAAATTATTATCATATTTCGAAAAATATTCTTTTCGACGAAACTTATTTTAGATCACAGCTCGATTCTGGACATGGAACTCGAAACATATTCTGTAAGGTCTAGTTTCCTATTTTTAGAACTTAGAATCTATCTTGTCAATCAAATAACCAACCAGCTCTACCGATTCTAGTATCGATTCGATAACTATTCACATTCTCATATCTAATTCATCTTATTAAATATACTAATATGAACATTAATCCTTCGGGAAAAAAATTAAGATTTAGTCTAACATAGTGATTTAAGTTCTCATTCGTCTTTACAAATTCTAAAATCACCATAAATATTACGTACGCATGAATATATGCACTTTTTACTTCCAAATAATTTTACATTTAAATTATTTTTTATTAATTTGTACTCACTAACAAGTGCATGTGCTAACGTTTCAAACACAAATACATTGATATGGACACAAATCAACCGTGTAAAGAGGAAATATGTTTAACGGATAGGGGCACCACTTAACCCACAACAAATATATTCAGGTTTCAAAATATATTTTAAATCTTTTTATATTTTTAGGTTAAGTTCGTCCTATTTTATGTTATAATTTAACAATAAAGCAAAAATATTCTCTCAAGAACTACCCAATATTTGTTTCCCATTTTTCTTTTCGTTTTATTTATCCTCATATTATTTTGGGAAGAATCGAAAGAAGCTTTTAATTTAATTAAGTATTATATTATTTATTTTGATTCTTTATAATTTTAATTTTTAAAAAACGGGTAAGCCGATTTTGGTCGTGTGTAAGCTTTTCTTCGATGAAAAATATGATATGACTTTTTTGGTAATTTTGAAATAAATTAATACCCATAATATTATCAAATATATTAATTACTCTTTAAATTGCTATTTTTTAAAATTACTTGAATATTATTCGTAAGTTTTTGTTCCCTAGGGTGGCAATTCATGTTGTACGGGTTTTAAACGGGTCGTGTCGTTTGTTGGTTCGTGTCTCAAAACTTCAAACACGAGACACAATCTATTTAACTTCATTGGATACAACCTGAAAACTAACATAATAAATAAATGTGTTAAATGTGTTAACTCGTTAAAGTTTTAAATAAATATTATAATATAATATAAAAAAATTATATTCGTTTTAAATTTTATGTATTCTAAATTAGAAAATTACTAAAATGATGCATCAACCTAGTCACTAAAAAATAAAAATAAAAATTATATTACGTACTTACGGTTTACGACACTCTGTTTCTTTTTTACGAGACGACAAGACAAGACATCAGCAAAAGTAAAACTTTTTGAAAGAGTGATGAGAACAAAACCATAACTTATTTATTTGTTTGGAGTTACATTAGTTTAATGTAAAACGAGCTGGACTTAAAATAAAATAAAATAATTTAAAAATTATTATTTTATTAAGGCAAAATATCAATTTATGGCCTCAACTTTGAGCCAACTTTCTGTTTTGTCCTTAACTTAGTTTGTTATATAATTTTGTCACCAACTTTTGTTTTTATTTTAATTTTGGCCAATCATGATTTTCTTATAGCGAAAGCCAAACAAGGCCTTAATAGACAATTTTCATTTATCGACTAAAAAGAAAAAAGATTTTAAAAAATATGAAATAATATTGAAACCTCTCATTTGTTTTTTTATTATAAAATTTTGATGAACAAATCAAGTGAATTGGAAGCCGAAGTTAACTATAGTTGCTGATGTTGTCAAAAAATATGAAAAATCGATGAATGTGGGATGATGTTCTACGAGGGGGCGACTATTACGGATAAAGTGGATTATGAGACGAATGAATGAGATGTTGAAACTCCGCTATTATAGGACACATGTTAGACTATATTAAGGCCTTGTTTGACTTTCGCAAGAAGAAATTCATGATTGGCCAAAATCGAAATAAAAACAAAAGTTGGTGACAAAATTATATAACAAACTAAGTTAATGACAAAACAGAAAGTTGGCTCAAAGTTAAGGCCATAATCGTATATTTTGCCTTTTATTAAACATTACACAGTTTATACATATTTATAAACGTGTTAAATTTTAAAATTCGAATTCGAATACAGATTTTACCGTATTTAATCGAATCTTGACGCGTTTAGATAAAAGACATATTTAGTTAAATCCGAAGCCGCTTTAAATCGTGTCAGGTCGCGTCCGTGCGTGAAATTGACTCCCCTGTATGTTCTCGACAACAACTTTGAACTCGCAGAGAAGTTTTTCTTATAACAACGACCCTTTTACCGTGACAATGACTTAGTGATAATATTAGGAGAATTTTAAAAACTCTGATAAGCCGTGGATGGTACAATCTCACTTTAGTCAAAGGAGTCGTATCTCGTAAGTTTGTGTGAAGCCGATTTTAACATGATGGTGTGCCGTTTTTGTGCGTACTCAAGGCATCATAGATAGAACAAGATAACTAGAAGCAGATGAGATTTATTACATCTACAACAGGCAACTCGAGCAAAAGAACTTCACACGCGGGAATTCTTAATATCACTACTACCTTGCATTTACTTCTCATATGTTTCGATCAACCTTCGGATCAATACCCTAATCCGGCAGCTTTCACAAGATTGTTGACCGGACGGTGGTGGGGCTCGAGCCTTCTGTTCTTCCAGAAACACGTACCATCAGGAGGGAGCTTCATTTCCGCCCTCATTGGCTCTGACTTACACCTGGTGAGGATGAAGGGCTCGATAACCTTCACGCTTCCCAGCTTCTGCTCTACCAGGGAGGCCACTGATTCTGATGTCCCGTCGTCTGATGTTTTGCACTGGAAAGAACATGAATTCCTTGGTGGTTGCTGCAAGATTCGCTCTTGCTGAGCTGTCAGGGCAGGAGCGGTGGTGATCGTGGCAGCAGATGTGGCGGAGCGATGGTTTGGGTCGGTTACCTTCTTCGAGTCGTCTCTGGTGTCAACCTTGGGAGGGATTCTGCTGGCGACTGGACGCTGGGGAAGCCACCTGAGGAAGTCATTGCTGCAAACCCAGGTTTCTTTGGACACCTCCATTGATAGTTTTGGCTCACGCATCATTAATAGCAAACATTCGGGCAGTTTTGGGGCTTCTGCTTTTGTCTCCGGTTCCAATTTCCCTCGCCTATCGAGATCCGATCCAAGCCAGGTCATGTCCTTGCTGCTTTCTTCACTTTCCGATCCCACCTTTGCCTCCGATGAGTGCAAACCCTCAGCCTCTGCATCCGTCAATTCTCGTCGGTCTTCACTGTCTCCCAGGAAGTGCACAGATAGAACACAACCATATGAAGTTTCGTTTTCTCCATCCTTCTCTTCGACACTGTTGCCAGCATCATCTCTTCTCGACGGATCCCGTTTTTCTCGGTCCAATACCGCAAAACTGCTTACTCCAGCTTCACCAGACACTCCTTCCATTACCGTCTCTTCCTCAATATTGCTGCTGATCAGGTCATGCAGTTCATTAGCCAGAAGGTTGACCTCGGCCTCTTCTTCATCATCTTCCTCTATCGTAGCACAGTGCGCTGCTCCTTGTACGGCATTGCCACCACAATCATTAAACCCAATCAATTGCTCTCTAAGTACCTTGTCATCATGACAACCTCGAATCACTTCCAGATCTCTAATGCGAGATATATTTTCGAGATCCTCCTTACCGTCATCATTGACGTCGGCCTTCTGCACAGGATCACTGCAGAATCTACCGACCAGAGCAGCCATCTTAACCGGATCAGATCTGCATCTCATCAACAAGAGGGCATTCTTCGGAGGGATGCAGACGCTAACCCTCCCTCTTTCCTCTTCCTCAGCTTCCTTCCCTTCAAAACCCCTTATCCCTTTCTCATCGAACTCAATCCCCTCGAAAACCTGCCTCCGGTAACTCCCATTCCTCTCGTTCCCATGTTCTTCCTTGCCAACAACTAGCTCTATCTTCCTCCCACCACCCTTACCGTCCGGCCCTTCGTGCAATGCCACCAGCCACCTTGCAATAACAGCACCACAGGAACCCCCTCCGTCGCTCTCCTCCTTGATTTCTCCTCCTCCTCCTCCCACCCTCCCCTTCTCAGAGCAGGACGACCGGCATGGTTGGAAGCAGCTCCATTCGACCCCGAACATCCTGAACTTCCTGCAAGCCTCCACACCGCTGCTCATCTGCTGCTGGGAACTCATCAAGTTGGAATCTTGACGGCCGGAACGTGGTAAACCAGTGGTGCCGACCTCGACTCTCCTGAAACTGACCTCCCCACTGTGGTGGTAATGGTGGTTCGCGTCAGGCTTCTTCCCCTGCTTGGTCTTCACCCTAACGTGGCCAATGCAGGTGACCTTGGGGGATGAAGGCTCGTGTTCCTCGGGAGCGCACCCTCGCTTCTTGCCCCCGGGAGGGAACATGGGAGAGGCATGGCCGCCCTTGATGCTGGCATTGGCCTTGAGCCGGCCGCTGAGGGAGGAGGAAAGGGAGATCTGGGGGACGGCCACGCGGGGCCTGCCGGGACTGGGCATGGATTTGGAAGACGAGGCCTTCATGGGCAAAAGCTAGATGGATGTGAAGTGCAGAAGGTTGCGGCGCCGTTACTTTGGTGGGTAACTACAGAAAAACCCAGATGGTTCGAAGTGGTCTGTTTCGGACAGCTCTTCTAACTCGGCTCTGAGGCGCCATGCTCTCACATGTTCATATGGGGGGAGAAGTTTCAATTATTTAGTTTTCAACATGGGGCTTTTGGTTAGTTGGTGAATTCATTGAAACCCCCCCCTCCCCTTCTCTGTCAGAGGAATCTCCTTTACTTGGTGATGTGGCCGTTTGTGGAATAATAGTAGCAATGATATTTTATTAATAGTAAACGAGAGGAGCCAGCTGTTGTGTCCGAACACCTGGCTCTTCAGATTTGGTTTGGGCCTCCCCCTCGTAAGAACAAGAAGGATGATGATTCTGCTGAGGAGGCCAGTCACAGTAAAACTTTTTACAAGATCTTCCAAGAATAACTGCTTAGCCATTCTCTTACACCCAGCTCGGCAGTGTTTATTTCCAAAGGCCGTGATGCCGATCCGAGATAAGGCTCGATCTACCCTCCTTACAAAGTGGGAACGACCATTTACAGATGTCTTTGAGAACGGATCGGCTCGACTCAGCTCCTAGTCCAGTTCTAGCACTACTTTCCCAGGAATGAGCCTTTTGTCTTTAGCCTCGTGAGCCTCTTTCACTTGCAATATGGGAAACGTCTTGTCCACCGGGATGCTCAACTTCCCGCGTTCACAGAGACCGCGGATTTCATGCAGACCGTCGGGATCGGCTCTCATGTACGTCCACCAATACTCTGTAAGCAATCGATCTTGGAGAGGTAAAAGAGTTGGACAGAAGCAACATAAATCAAATCATGGGACAGACGGAACATCCCCGGAGAATATTCCGCAAGTAGGTCAATGATATGGGGAAATCAACTATGAATCCTACATATTGCTACTCATCCACAATCTGGCTTTAGCTGATTCGCTCGCTATTCATGCACTATCTGGCTATTTATTTATAATCAAGAGGGACCAGATATCTCATTCATAGGATGAAATGCTTGCTAAAACTGAATTCTAGCAAGAAAAAATAAATCATAGAGGTGGTCAAGAACATTAAGGCAGGTCTCGAGCACAGAATTTTGAGACAGAAGTTTTCTGTTCTAATCATCTCTGAATTTTTAGTTGATTTGGTTCTTGTCAGAAAGGCATACCTATCCCATGAGAGTACCGGTACTGAAATTGCTTCTTTAGTAGTATAGCCGTAGCCATCGGAAGTCCTATTGCAATTCCATACCTATCGGATAAAGATGCTGCCTCCCCCTGCAATCAAATATATAAGATAGAGTGTTTGGTAATGTGCAAGCACTCAATTTACCATTTCCATCACTGACCTGGAGGGTCATGTAGTGTCCTCCTCTCCTTAAAAAACTTACGCCTATTCTTTCTGTCTCCGATGCACCAATAGTGTCCAAAACTGCATCAAATTTCCCTTTTATAGCCAACTCAATGTCCTTCCATGAAAATGAAAACAGCTCAGCCGGGACAAAACTAGAAACTGTACAATTCCTAAACCAAAGATCAAACTGCTTTAGGGGATAACTGAAATGCAGGATGCGATAATCTATTAAACTTACCTCCGTTGTGTAGTCGACCGCCTGCTCGGCACCAGCAGCCAAAGCTCGAGCTGTACTCTGGCCTCCACAAGTTGTTACGACATGACAACAATTAGCAGCTGCCATCTGAATGGCAGCGAAACCAACAGCGCCGCCCCCGCCAATTACAAGCACCCTTTGCCTATTATGCAATATAAATGATGCAATGGGTACTAACTTTACAATGTGAGAAGAATCCTTCCTCGTGAAATAAAGAAAACTGCTCACAGCTGGCATGTAACTGAACTACAACGTTCACTAAGAAGTACTAAACTATGCTACGCCAAGAAGAAGGAAGCGAGCAACGGGTATATTATAACATGCACAGAAACATAAATTAAAGATGAACATACCCCTCAGCTATTCTAGCAGTACCCTTTAATGCTCGCCATGCAGTCAACGCTGCAAAAGGAATAGCAGATGCCTCCTGCATAATTTATAGATGAAGCATTAGAAATCAGAGCAGAATGTTGAGGAGATCGAGCCCCTGCCTGCACAAAAAGGTTTCTGCTTATACCGGCATACGGCTCACACCACCTACCACGTGAGAAATCAAATCCGGCTTAGGAATGAGCTGCTCCTCGCAGAGAACAGCGTAATCGGAATAAGTGCCTCTAACTGCGGTCGGATGCAACGCCCCAAAAACCTGCTGACCAACGGCCAGCGACCTGACCTTGTGCCCGACAGCCGCGACCTCGCCGCTAACATCTCTACCCAAAATGAGGGGCAGAAGCGGTTCAAATATCGAACGACCGTACCCGGCACGCATCTGGGAACAGCCAAAAAGAAAGACAACCATCAAGACCCCTACACCCATAACCCCATCCATCCAAACAGCTGAAAGAAAATGGAATCTTGGACATGACCCTGGTATCGAGAGGATTAACGGAAACAGCGCGGGTGCGTACGAGGACATCCCGTGGCTTAAGCTGGGGGACATCGACGTCGTCCCTAAGCTGCAACACCTCCGGGGCGCCGAACCGGGGAAGGACCACCGCCCTGCAGCGCGTCACCAAGGACCTGCTCCAGACAACCCGGTAATGGCAGCTCCTCGCCATGATGCGACAACCTGGGAATCTCATCGGTTTCTGTGGGCAGGTTCGTCGGTTGCGGTTGAATTGGGGCGGCGCGTTCGAGAAGTAGGAGTGGAGGGTGGGATTGAAGGACGGCGGAGGCAGGGGACGTGGCCGCCATTGCAGCCGCTCGCTCTTGTTGTGTAGTATTAAAATTGAAAGGGCGTTTATTTCAATTTGTGGGCCTAATCGGGCCCATTATCATGTTTGTGGGCTTGAAGGATGATGGGCTTAGTGGAATTTACGGATTATCATTATTTGTACATGCTGTTTTAGCACCTTGTCTTCCTTTCGATTTAACCTAACTTGAAAATATTTGACGGATAGTTTCTTAGTCAAATAATGTCCTCAAAAGCTCGATTTTTCTTTTAAAGAAAATTAGACTTATTTGCAAAACACGAATTTCAAAAAATAAGTTAAAAAACTCATAATCGAATTATTTGAAAATTCTGCGAAATTTAGCCATATAAGTTAGAGCAAAGCTCAGGCGGCGGGATTAGGGACACGGCAATATCCCAAATTATTCGGGAAGCCCGATCATAATTGAAGTGCTATACTCATAATCTCATGGTCAGAATGCAATGTCCAAATGGAAACACCATAAATTTACCATCATCATGTATATAATATATGTACACATGCGTGCGGACATATTTAGAGGGGGGAAATGACCGACCGAGAGTAAGCAACAAAATAAACTTGGAAACTAAATTTCACTCCTTATAAAAAAATGGAATTTATTATATACACTGCCAGGGGAAAAAAGTCTCCGTCGTCATCAAACGGTTAGAGGAACGGACAAGATTCTGGGAAGGAACTCTCTTTTCAGTTGTTTTCGTCGCAGGATCACGAGCCCTCTGCTCTTTCCCTCTCTGCTACTCCCACCACCACCACACCTCCTGCAACGGTAGGTTTTGGGTCTTCTTCTTCTTCGTTTTCCTTTTTCCGGGGGAACGTGGGAAGTCTTAAGCTAGCGGGTTCCTGGGTCCCTCGAAGATTCATCCCGGATCCGTCGTAAAGATCGGGGCTTTTCCCGGTGCCCCCATTTTCTTGATTTCGTGTTGGGCGGCGAATTATTGCCGTCTTCTTTTTTTTTTTCTGATTGGCCCCCCCGGGGTGGGGGTGGGGGTGGGGGTTCTTTTCTGTTTTCTTTGGGGTTATGATCCCACTTACGGAATATTCTGAGAAAAGGTGCCTTTGTTTATGCATCCATGTGTTTGTGTATTCTGGTTTGAAAGAGGGGTTCTTGGCTCACATCATCACAACGTTAAGACTAACGACGGCTTTAATGCAAGTGGTGGCACCAAGACTCGTTAGATTAGGGGTCGTTTTCGTCGTTTTAAACCGTCGTGCTTCTTGGATTGGATTCCTGTTGCTCTGACCGCTAGAATGAACTTTGAATTCTGTGTGGAGCGGAGAGCGATAATGTCGTAGTGCAGCCCTGCCTTTGTTGATAGTTCTTCTTCTGAGGACTTTAAGCCAGTTGAGATAAGGGTTGCTTTTGTTGTTTTGTGATGTTCGGAAGTTCTTGGAGCTGAGTAATAAACATGGTTTCATGATTTACGAATTCTTGGTTCGTCATGAAAAAGCCCTGCCTAGGGTAGACAGAAATTGATGAACTCGAGTCATTGAGTATTGTAAATTGTGAATAATGAATGAAGTTCTAAATGTTTGAATGGCAAGTGCACAATCCATCTTTGCTATGTGTCGTGTGAATTTGTAGCTTATGCCTGTGGTGATAAGCATTACAGGAAGGATCCCAATGTAGCCAATCATTTGTGTTTACTGATTGCCATGCGCTGCTTTTTGTCATTTTCTTCTTATGGTTTTGCTGGTCTATAGTGTTAAATCATGTGGACTTGGTGATGCATCTTATTTATTTTGAAAAATGTCATTTGTGAGCACGATCATCAACTTATGAGCACTAACTCTCCGTTTTTGCTTTCTGTTGTAGAATCAGGAATCTCCGTGGCAGTTACAACTTTAGAGATGAATCCACAAACGCATTGTGGCGGAAATGCTGGCAATCAGGTAGAGGAGCAAGCTACTTCTGGTCTCACGAATCCAGATCCCAGCATTCTCATGGGGGTTGTTTCTAGCATTAATCTTCAGCAGCAAAATCATGGTTTTGCGCCAAGTCAGATAAATTTTAGTGCATCAACCTCCTCCAATGTTTATTACCCATTTGCGGTTCCTCTAGCCGCACCAAGAGCACCGGCTGTTTCCATGAATTATGGATTGCCCCATCATCTGCTGCCCTCATACAACAACATGCCTGTCCATGGAGGTTCCTCCGGAGACGCTGCTGCGAACCACTTTGAGGAGAGCAGTGGAAGCTCTAATAAGAGGAAAAATGTCAAATCTAGTGCTGGAAGCTCTCATTCTCATCCTTATGAGAGCACAAGTTCTTCAGTCAATGCCCCAATTGATGTTGGACATTTGTATTATGGGCATCCTCCTCGGTATGTTGGAGACAGTAGGTTTCTGCCAATTGCAATGGATAATTATGACAGGAGTGTGAGAGTGAGATTAGGGACTGCAGGATTAAATCCTATGCACCCCAATAATTATAATGGTTTAGCCCTTGGAATCCATGGCACAGAGTCTTTTCAGACAGCAAGTGTTTTATCTTTAGATCAAACGGCCGTCGGTAATCCTCTTCTTGGGCCCATGGGTTGTCTTGCTTGGGATCAGTCCCCTGCTATTCCATTTATGCTGGGTAAGACCTCTTATTATGTGTGAGAGACACATTTTATCTTTTCTATTGTATTACAAGAACAAATCAATAAGATTCTGCTAGAAAATGGTTTGACTTTCAGGATTTTGTAGATGTCATGACTGTCGAAGTGTCAGATTACTCTTATCAGGATTAGGTGTTCCACTTCCAGTGCGTGCAGCACTTAGCACATCAGATTGCAGTGATTCTTCTTAAAAATAGGATTACAGTCTTACATTTTCCTGGTTCACAATGAGTAAAGAATTATAATTCTTGCTTATGGTATGATTCGTTGCCTCGCCTGCCTTTGTGGTAGGTTGGCAACTTAAATAGAGTTCCCTCATAACTTAGCATGGGTATGGTTTTATCAACTGAAATTGACAGAAAAGACAGAACCATCACTTCTCCACATCTTGTCCTTGCAGGTAATAGGGATCGTAATCTTCATCAACTGCCTCGGATGCAGGGTATGAGAGACCATTGCTTTCAAATCCGCCCACAATTTCTGGCACCCCATCTTCCTCTACCAAGTGGAGCCATTTCTTTGTCTGGTGCTGTTGGCCCTAGGCCACATGGATCTTCCAGAGATATGAGAATTAGGACGAACCAATCACAAATGAGAAGTTTACCAGAGACAATGCAGATTCGTTCTGGCATTCCTTACTTAAGATATATCGATGTAAGAATCTTCTTATTCGAGCATGGTCATGTTATACCTGTTGACATTTGACTGTTAACTACATGCTCGATCCTTGTGTACAGGAGGTAGCAATAATAGATCTCCCAGAGCATCATAATGATCATCATAGTGAAATGCGGATGGATATAGAGCACATGTCTTACGAGGTAATTCGCTAGGTGGATCAGTTCTTGATGACACTGCTGCATTTTTTGGTATGGCATCTTGTTCTGTATTGCAAATCAGTAGAACTGCACCAATTGTGTATCTGACTACAAGAAGCTGATTTGGCCTCTGATGCAGGAGCTACTCGCACTTGGGGAGCGTATTGGCAGCGCAAACACTGGATTGTCTAAAGAAAGCATAACGAATCAGCTTCGAACTAGGCGTTACAAGTTCCCTTCACCTTGTGCAGATGCCGAAGAGTCTCGGAGATTGGATGAGGAAGCTGCCTGCTGCATCATATGCCTGGTAGGACAATTTTATTCGATTTTCATCACAAGGTTGCCAACATTGTTAGCTTCTGGGTGTTATCTTGTCCCACCTTGTTTGTAGGGTGATTACCAAGAGCAGGAAGAGTTGGGCTGTCTCGACTGCGGACACGATTATCATGTGGACTGCCTAAGAAAGTGGATGCTAGTGAAGAACATCTGCCCGATATGCAAAACCCAGGCGTTATCCTCTTGAAGATGGATAAGGAATAGGCGGACGGTGATGGCAGTACCATAAGTCGGGAAGCAAGTTCCTATCCGATATCTCGTATAGTAAGGCTAGGATAGAGAGGCGCGTGTCTCACCTGGGATTCAAATTTGTTTACCTTGTAGATATACTGACAAGATTTGTTGGGTCTGAGATGAATGTTTCATCCCTTCGTGTGCCCGAACTAGTTCTTTAGTTGCACGCATGATTCCTAGTCCGAGTGCGTATAAAAGTTGTACAGACTTTACTCTTTGCACCTCTGAATGCAGATATCCAAAAATGTCAAAAAGGCAAGACCTGCATGATCCAAAACAGCTACACGATTCATATTGAGAGAAAGTGACATGGGTGATAAGAAACCTAGGTTATCCCATGTCGTTTTCAAACCTTAACCGGGCGTGGAAATTAAAATTTCATGAATAGACATGGCAATGACAGAGGAAGGTTGGGTAAAGGATAGGCACATGCTCCCACCCATAAGAGGATTTTCCCAATCTATCATGTCACGGCCAGCCACACTCAAGCTGAACAACAACCAACTTTTTTAACAGCCGAGACATCATCCTTTGATCCGACATTGATCGTCTGTCCCTTAGGCACAGCAGCAGGGTCATCACCCACCTCGAGAGCTTTCCGGCTGACCACGTAGTATATTTGGGTTAGCGCTTCGGTGAACGCGCTCTCAACATTCATGGACTCGAGGGCAGAAGTCTCCATGAAGAATGCACTCTCTCTCTCGGCGAAGGCCTTAGCATCCTCGGTCGACACAGCACGCAGATGGCGCAAATCGGCTTTGTTTCCCACGAGCATAATCACAATGTTAGAGTCCGTGTGATCCCGAAGTTCCTTCAACCATCTTTCGACGTTCTCGAAAGTCACGTGTCTAGTCACATCATACACTAGCAAAGCACCCACAGCTCCTCTGTAGTATGCACTCGTTATTGCCCGGTATCTACACCCAAATCCAAATGAAAAAAGAATATCAGATTGGTTTATAGTATTTCCAATACACTAGGTAAATTATTCGAAGTAGACTTAACCGGTTTCTCCTAATTCTAACCATTCTCTCTGCTAGAAACATTTCCCTTGCCGAGCTCAGCAGCACATCACGCGCAAAACCGTCTTATGGCTCAATCTTCCAATAGAAAAAACACAGCAAGTAGGAACACGAATATTGCTTCAGTTACCATGCATAAATCATCCATCGAAACTTCCATTTCCACGAAATCAGATATCAGATGCATGCTCGTGAAACTCTCATCCAAGGTCAACGGATTAGGTAATTCTCCTTCAAGGTGAAGCAAACTTATTAATCAAGCAATCACGTCAGCTTTCCCAAACTGACAAAAATCTGGGGGCGGCGCGAGATCTACAAAAGTCGAAGAGAACCGAAAAGCATCTGCTTCCCAACAACCTCTGAGTCCCGAAAGCTCACAACCAACGCAAATTAACCGAAGAAGAATATGATCACAGATAGTTGTTCGCCCCAAGCGAAGACCGTCACCTAGATCTTGAACGCGAGCTCAGAACGACAGAAAATAAACAAACAACACATCACCCAAAACACACACATACAGAGAGAGAGAGAGAGTAGGAGACGGAGGAAGAAGGGGGGATGGGAGACCTCTCCTGGCCAGCGGTGTCCCAAATCTGCGCCTTGACGACCTTATCGTCAACGCGGATGCTCCTGGTGGCGAACTCGACACCGATGGTGGACTTGGACTCCAAGCTGAACTCGTTCCTAGTGAACCTGGACAGCAGGTTGGATTTGCCGACTCCGGAGTCCCCAATCAGCACGACCTTGAAAAGGTAATCGTAGTCGTCGTCGGCTCTGTAAACCCCCGCCATTTCGAACCCCCCCGGGCGACGATCGTCGAGGAAGGAAGGGACTGAAGGCGGGGTTAAATCCAACTGGGAGGAGAAAGGGCGAAACGGTGGGTGGGGGGTGGGGGTGGGGAGGGTCTAAATGATATTTAATTGGAGCACGGGAAAATGATTGGGGGACTGGAATTTTTGCAGAGCAGGAGGGAACGCGGGGGTTTGCAGGCAGTGGCATCCTCCCCACTCAAAAATATTTAATGAATTCCAATTGGCCTGGCCCAAACTAAGTATTTGGGCCGTATATTTGGGCTTGGTCTTGGAGGCTTATCTGTAGTGGGCCGACGAGGGAAACAAATTTAGGCGATTTGCGAAAGCAGCAAATAAACGACCAGAAGAGAGTTTCGGTTTCTTTGCTTCTCAAAAACGGATATATATGCCTATAAATCCTCCTGCCACATACCAAGAACAATGCCAACCAGCTATTCTTCCCCCACACAATCGGCCCCACCTACAGCTTCAAATCGAGATCGATGCTCCCCAACGGGTCATCCTTGCACCCCTTGATTCGGTGGGCCCCGACATTCATGAACGCCAGCCTCGGTGGGAGGAAGCTGTAGTGCTGCTGTTGAAACTGCTGATGCGGCCGCTGATCCGTCCAACCGGGCGCGTGTCCGTAGCACACGCCCTCTGGATACCCCTGTTGTATTTAACATGGGAATTGTGTTTTTAAGATTGGAGAGCAGAAGGCAATAATTGGGAAGTGTAAGAGTTAGATGCCTCACTCGATTGGGGGGGGAGTCGAACCCTGGATATGAGCGGTGACTTCTGGGAACGTTTGAGATGTGGTTTTGACGGTACTGCCAGTTTTGTTGTGGGGGAGCTGGTGTGAGAAATTCTCCACTGGATACCTTCTTCTCTTTCACGTACTCCGTTGAGCTAGACTCCAACACGGAGCAAGGTCCTTCCCTGAGGTTTCCGCCAAAACAAAACGTCAACAGATTCATCGGCTGACAACACTCTGCATAAAGGGACTTAGCCAAAAATCAGCCAACCAGAGATTGTCCATCCCGGTTACGGATGGTTCATCTGGTCTATCAGCAGGATTACCCAGCTGCTGGAGGATTCGTCAAAGAGTAGGGACAGGACCTCTTTGCGCCTCCACCAAGCATCTAAATCATAGCATGACATGATCACCAGACAGAACTCAAAACTTCCTCCCATGAGTTATGCAAACCAGGACATTCTGCCCAGACTACGAGCAAAACCCAGCTCAAATGCATGAACTGTAAGGGGAGAATCTCAGGCATCCTCTTTACTCACAAAATCCCATGCAAAACTCTCCACCGCTTTGCCGACATTGCATACACACTATAAAGCCAATCCCAAAAGCGGCAAGACAAAGGTACCAGGGGTTGTAAACTAGAGTAAGCTTGTTTATACCTTCTCTCCCTGGGGCCTATACGGAGAAAAACAGCCATGGTGATGACTTTGGTTTGAAGGGGGCTCCGATTGATAATTCTGTAAGGACGTCGAAATGGCCAGTGTTGCATTCGCCTGCAATTATGCTGGGTCTGTGTGCAATGGTTAATGGAGCAGGTTACCATGAAATCATGTTGGCATTTGGCATGAAGGTTTTCTTCATTTACCAACAAGACGTTGCATCAGTTCATTCCCTCTCAACACAGGGTAGGACTCCATAGGCGAGAACTTGGAACATTGCTGCAATTCCCCGTCGTATCCGCAATAGTTCCTCGAGCTCATGGCGTAAGGCTTGGACTAGTGCCACTCTCCGGTATGCCAGGCTCTGATACTAGTGTTAAGTATTGTTGGGCTTTCGCGACCCCAAAAGCTAGCTCATGTGGTGAGGTTTTCCCTCACACTTATAAGTGAGCACACAACCCCTTCCACAACTGATGTGGGATACCCAACAAGAGGTATGCCGAAAAACACCACGGAAGTCGATGGGTTGGACTCGCCCCCCTCTGCTTGGAAGTTAGGCAGGGAAGCCAACAGGGAGAAGGAATTAAAGGACAGGGGAGGGGGATACAAGAAGGCGACGTCTTTCTTCTGCTACTCTTCCAGTCGAAGCCTTTCGAGCTGGGCTACGCCTAGTCCTCTCCGAGGAGGTTTCTTCTGCTTCTGTTTCTTGGAAGATCTGCTCCCGCTCCCAACCCCACCGTCGTCGCTGCCTCCGTCTCCGCTGCAACTATCGCTGTTGCATTTTCTGTCTTCCTGACCATCGGGGAAGGAAGAATCCCTTAAAAAAAAGGCCAAATTATCAATTCTATCTCAAAGTTTGGCCGTTTTTTCCAATCTACCCCGAACTTTTCAAAATATCATCATACATCCTAACGTTTGGCCATTATATCAATTTTAACCATCGTTAACCGAATCGGTCGACGGAAGTCTACATGGTGCCCACTTGGCACGTTACTCCGTCAATCGCCGTTAAACTGTTGACTGGGCATGACATGGTGCTTTCCTTCCCGCTATGAGCCCCGAAATTGAACCCGCCTCCGTCAAACCCACTTCCCTTTTTCTCCCATTCCTCTCCTCCTCAAAGCCCTTCCCAGTATCCTCCGCCGCCGCCGCCGCTCTCCCTCCTTCTGACAACGGCCCGTCCATCGCCCTCGCCGCCGCTACCTCCATTCTTCATGACCCCTCCATCGAGGTCAATGCCGTCATCGAGGCCGAGCTTCGAGAAAACGGGTTCCGCAGCCCTGGGCTAGAGGTTCGGGCCCGGATAAGACGAAGAAAGTGGCCAAGAATGATGAAAGGACATTTTATGACCAAAAACCAGTTGCTTATGATGCAACTGAGCCATTTTATGACAAAAATGGCCATGACAAAGAAGATAACTCAATGCAGAGAATGAGAGTCGGAGGGAGGACACGGGAGATGGCCTATCGAGAATGTCGTCCTGCATTTCCTCCCCCTTGGGTCCATTATCGAGATGACCATTGTTGGGTCCGTCCAAGCAGGGACCGGGGCCATGTTAATGTACTGAAGGGGTCCCCTCTATTGGTGGAACTGGCCTTGTTGACTGAAGAGCGCCGGCACACAAATCCCCTGCTGCTAGCAGCAGTACTTATTCCTGCTTCACTGCCAGGAGAATTCCGCTGCGGAGCTCTCTGGTGGTCCGACAACCACATGACGACAGGCGATGAGGATGAAGAGCCATCTAAAGATAGCTGATTATGACGATGATGTGGTGGAGGTGTGCCCGTAAAAACAACTGGATAATGATGGCTCTGCTCAGGGGTCTCATAGTGATGAGGCCGCAGGAGCACCTGTTGTTCATGAAAGGATTGAAGAGACATGCGCAGATCTTGGTTGTGGCTGCTCGTCCTCATGATCAGATCAGGCGAGTAGCCAAGGAACTGCAAGGATGAAGAAGTCGCCGCCCCTGGCGATTGATCCGAAGAAAATCCCGAGGGGAAGGACATTGCGGTGCCTACTATAATGGTACCTGAATCCGACAGGAGGAAACTTGAACTGGCAGACGGGCCACTTATTTGCTTGTCGATCTCGTCCCCATCCATCCTCTGATACCAGCCAAACAAGTTGCCAAGACCTCCTCTCCCAAGGGTCCAGGATGGCGGTCTGGCAGAAACCGATCATAGTTTCCGGCTCGCTCGTAGGGGTGGCATACGTGGCTACATAATGCATGAAAAAATCATACACCAAATGAGAACGCCTATCCGATGTGGTATATAAGAAAAAAGGATACTCACATTCCTCATGCTAGCTTTTGGTGTGCTCGAAGATGACGTTTTGTTCGTCTCCCCTAACTTCCACTTCACTCCTCCCCACCATCGTCTACTTACCATAAGGTGCGCCGCACGTGTATATGGTGGGGACACTAATATTTGTAAAACCATTACGGAGAAGTGGTTGCGGCTTCTTTCCTTGTTTAGTTATATACCGAGGCTGCATTGCCCATGAGTTGTCGCTATATGGCTTTAGTTAGCATCATGCTTTCAAGAGGTTTGTACGGAAATAAGGTTAATTTTAAAATTTTTTTGCAAAATACGGTCGAAGTTTTCAAAATACCGAACTTACCATCGCTAGGGCGGGTTTTGAAAACCCATCTTCCAATTTACAAAGAAGACGGGTTTTCAAAACCCGCCCCTAAATAATAAGGGCAAGAGCAGGTTTTAAAACCCGCCCTCCCCTCTTTGTTATATTTTTTTTTTGACCTGGATGGAGAGAGGGAAAGGGAGAGGGGGGCGTGCGGAGAAAGAGAAGGAAGGGAGAGGGAGAGAGAAGAAAAGGAGGGAAGGGAAGGGGGAAAGGGTCGTGCGGAAAAACGGAAGGAAAGGAGAGGGAGAAAGAAGAAAAGGAGGGAGGGGAAGGGGGATGGGGAAAAAGGGGAAAGGTGCGCGGGAGGGAGGAGAGGCAAAAAAAAAATAGGGGAAGACAGGTTTTCAAAACCCGCCCTTGCCCTTGTTATTTCGAAGACGGGTTTTCAAAACCCGCCCTAACGACGCTAAATTCGATAATTCGACCGTATTTTATAATTTTATTTTAAAACTAACCGCATATCCGTACAAAATCTCATGCTTTTCTCGATAACGGCCAACTTCCAATGTAATCAAACACCAGGGGAAGGGGAGAGTAATACATAAAACAAACATCCAATTCCATCTCCCCTAATAATCATCTCCCTGTTCTTTTTTCTTTCTATTTTCACAGCTGTGTCGTCTCTCTTCTTTATAAAGAGCCTAACTCCCCTTCGAGAATGGCGCGAGCAGATACGAAAAAGAACTGCAACTAGTATAACCGACAAAGGTAAAAACAATATAGTGGTTTCTGCAAAATTTTTTCGATGGGGTTATTATATATCATAGGGATATGAAATGAGTACAGGGTTGCCGGGCATTGACGGGCTCTTTAGCTCTGGTGGGCAAACTTGACTCCCTTCTCGATCGAGGCTTTGAGTTCGGGCATTAGGCTTTCCAGGCCTTGTTTCTCATACTCGGAGATAGGTCCGAGCCCCAAAACCTCTTCGACGCCATTCTTCCCGAGCCTCACCTGTCGACAATTTCGTTTGTGTTAGGGGGTTGTAAAAGAGAAGGCGAGTGCTATGCTGACTCTGCTAGCCATGCGGGATAAATTATCAGCAGAAGCCAGTTACATCATGTAGGAGAAGTTTACTGACTCAATTAGACGAAGCATCGTTTGAAGTCTAAAATAATCACCTTAGAAGCAAAGAACGGGAGCTCCGTCACATTAGATTGTACGAATGAACATTCAATCACATCAGGTACCCCGTTGAGTCCCTTCAAGCAGGCATCAGCGAAGATAGCCCCAGCATATCTTCAACAAGGAAAAAGATGAAATCAGTGATAATCATTTGTAAGGGTAGAAAAACCTAATGATCAAGTCCAGTGATAGCAATGGAATCATTTTGGACATACGCCATAGACAATGTCGCAGAGCCCTTGCCAGCCTTCGCTTCCACGACTTCAGTTTCTCCATCTTGTGTTCTCTTGGTAAGGGCCTCGATCTCATCTCCCGATAAATTGGCTTTAGGGGTAGCCTATTGAGATAATAACATATCACATGAACATGTAGTGATCTACTGTTGATGTCTCCCCGAGAAAATGCGGCAAGGTTGACAAGACTTGTTGTTTTATTACAGCTTACCCCTTTAAGAAGGGACTCACCTGGGAGAACAGCGGAAGGATGGTGATGCCAGCATGACCACCAACAATAGGTACATTTACCTCTGTAAACAAAGTAGGAAACGAGGACAAAACTCAGGAGAGGGTTAAGACAAGCTTCTGAGAGGGCTTGACGAGGTAGTTTGAAGACTATGAAATTCCCCAAACGAGCGTTTTCATTTATCGAGGGATCATTGATGAAATTCGATTCCTCCTTTGGAGCTTATGCAATGCCTCAATAGTACTGTTGAAATAAGACAATCCCTACTCTTCCAATAAAGAATACACTTTTGAAAAATTCCTCTGAATCACTAAGCGAAGACCTATCCTTATCCTCAGACCAGCATTTAGCTACAGGAGAAATAACCTAGACAGTCACGAAAATCAATCACAAAGCCTACCTGCAACAGGTACTTTAGCCTTTCCAGCGTAGAAAGTCTTGGCCCTAACAACAACGAGAGTGGTCACACCAACCAGCTTCCTCTCATTGTAAGTCCCCGCCTTCTTGAATACCTGATAACTCTACGAAAGTAGAGTTATATGATCACATTTGTGCCTTGATTTGAGTTAGTTCCGTCGTTTTAAGTGTTTAGATTGGTTGTTTCAAGCTGAATTGTGTTACCTCACGTTCGTTATTGTTCGTGTAGGGAATTGAAGATGAAATGAGGAACAACGAAGAGAGGAAGGAATAGTTGTGGGAAGGAAGCGAGGAGTGCAACCACAGAGACCTTCGCAGCTGCGAAGAATCTCGACGCAGCTGCGGGCAAGAGGAAGTTCGCAACCACAGAGACTTTCGCAGCTGCGGAAGATTTCCTCGCAGCTGCGGAGAAGCCAAAGGGAGCAACCTCAGAGACTTTCGCAGCTGCGGAAGATTTTCTCGCAGCTGCGGAGAAGCCAAAGGGAGCAACCTCAGAGACTTTCGCAGCTGCGGAAGATTTTCTCGCAGCTGCAGAGAACCAGAAGATTTCCTCCCCTCCGAATTCTTAGATTTTCTCTTTATTTCTATTTAGGTCATTTAGATTATTCCCTAGTATAAATACTCAAACTTAAGGTTTACTAGGGTTAGAGAGAGAGTGTGGTGGGGAATTGGTTTTTCTTTGACGGCGAAAAGCTCGTGACAGGAGATTGGTGCCGGCGGAGAATTGCAAATTCTTTTCCTTTTACTTCTAGATTTCAATTATGCTTTCATCTTTGATTTGGCTTTCGTGTTGCATCGCTATGAACTAATTTCCTGTTCTAGGACGACGATGGAACCTCGTGTTCTTTTGTAATTGTTGAACCTTTCTTGTTATGAATTGAATTTCCGTTGGTTGTTTATCCAATCCCGTGTTTAATGCGTATTAGCAGCCTGATCAACTGTTGATATTGATTCGATCACCTAGGGAGACTCGAGAGGGTAGTCTGGGTCAGATCGGGATTAGGATAACCTAAGGAACCTTCGAGTTGAGAGACCGGGTTTTAGTGTGAGAGTAGAAATACCGTGCACCTTGGGTAATCAAAGTAGGGTTAATTCGTAAAGGGCCTCCACTAGTTCTTTGCCTAGACATAGAGTAGAGAATTTGATACATGGGGATACGTTCCCGGATATCCGAGAGGGTTATGGGGAGAGATTAGCAGCCTACAGTTAACAACCGATGAAATTCAATAGTAATAAGAAGAGGGGATATGAGAGCATAAGTCATGAGGGGAAATCGGTAGTCCTAGATCTTTAATTCTTATTAGTAATTCGATTCATTTTGCTGTTAGTTTAACTTCTCATCACTTGATTTGTTCACTTGACCTTGAATTTGGTTATCGAATTTGACGTTATAAGACCTAATTGATACTGATTCTCTGTGGGATCGACCCTTGCTTGCCCTTACTGCTTAGTTTGTGTGAACGAGGATTTATTTTTGTTGCGTTAACGACGCGCATCAAATTTTGGCACCGTTGCCGGGGAGACAGTTTTCTGTTAGTTGTCTTTTACCTCTATTTTCGATAACTGTTTGACGTTCAAGTTTTTGCTTCTCTCTTTATATATTTCAGTTTATGCTACGGAGTCAAGGAGCTAATTTGACTCCATTGGACCCAGAAATCGAGCGCACCTTTCGGCAAAGGTTGAGAGCACAGCGAGTAGCTATGGCCGACGAGGACAACAGAAATCAGATCGATGGAAACCTAGTCCCGATACAAGAGCGTGGAGGGAGGCCAGATGTTGATAACAGGCCGATGATGGACTTCACATCGGCCAGAACTTACGCTCACCGGTCATGCATAGCACCACCGCCCATCGCATCTCGTGATTATGAGATCAAGACATCGGTGATGCAGATGATTCAGAATACAGTCCAATTCAGAGGAACACCGATGGAGGATCCGCATGAGCATCTGAGTAAGTTTCTCAGCGTATGCGACACTTTCAGGCAGAACGGAGCGTCCCAAGATGCAGTCAGGCTGAAGCTGTTCACATTCTCCCTAAAGGACAAGGCCTGGGCGTGGTTCAATTCACTCCCAGTAAATTCAATATCGACTTGGGCACAGATGGAGGAGGCCTTCCTGGACCAGTATTATCCTCCCTCGAAGATATCTCAGATGAGGAACGAGATTACCACGTTCCGACAGGACAACGATGAAACTTTCGAGGAGGCATGGGAGCGATTCAAGAATCTGCTGATACAGTGCCCATATCATGATCTGCCTGGATGGAGACAGCTTGAGGCATTCTATAATGGACTCACGGACTCGTCCAGGAAGGACGTAAATTTGGCATCTGGAGGATCCTTTTTGAGGAAGTCCTATGTGGAAGGACTGGAGCTCCTTGAGACGATGAGGAAGACTTGTCTGCCGAACCAGTATTCGGATCGTGTAAACAGAAGGAAGCCGCAGGGCGTCTTTGAATTGGATACCTTAACCTCAATTCAGGCACAACTGGCCGCTCTCACTAAGAAATTTGAGGCAACGAAAGTTAGTTCGGTTCAGAGCAACCAGCAGGGTTGTCAGATTTGCGGAGGAGCGCATCTTACAGATCAGTGCACCATGAGCATGGAGGAAGCCAACTTTGTTGGAAACCAGCGCAACAACCCGTACTCGGATACGTATAACCCAGGGTGGAGGAATCACCCGAACTTTTCTTGGAGAGCACAGGCACCTCCGCCTGGTATGTCGAGACCACCAGCACCAGCGCCTCAGTATCCGCAAGCACAAGCAGAAGCCTCGGAAAAGAAGCCGAGCCTCGAAGAGATGATGCTCAAATACATGGCGAATCAAGACGCTTTGATGAAGAACCAAGCAGCGTCGATTCTGAACCTGGAGAACCAGGTTAGCTAGCTGGCTCAGGCGGTGAATTCGAGAGCCTATGGGACTCTCCCGAGCAATACAGAAACCAATCCAAGGGAGCAAGCCAAAGCGTGACTCTAAGGAACGGCCGGTCACTTGAGGCAGAGGAAGCTGAAGCTAAGAAGGAGAGCAGTGGATCCAGTCCAGTGGAGGCAGCTAGTAAGAAATCTCAAACTATTCCATTAAATTCTAACTTGGACTTGCCCCAGGACAAAGGAAAGCAAAAGATGGAGGAAGAGAGAAAGAAACTGGAAATCGACATCTCGAAGCTTCCGTTCCCACAGAGAGCCTGAAAGCAAAACGAGGATGCTCAATTTCGTAAGTTCCTCGATGTATTTAAAAAGCTACACATTAATATCCCTTTTGCAGAAGCTTTGGAGCAGATGCCTAGTTACGTCAAGTTCATGAAGGACGTACTCTCGAAGAAACGGAGGTTGGGCGATTTTGAGACAGTTAAACTTACCGAGGAGTGTAGCGCCATCCTCCAGAAGAAGATACCACCGAAGCTAAAGGACCCAGGTAGCTTCACAATCCCATGCACAATTGGAACAGCATTATCAGGTAAAGCTCTTTGCGACCTTGGGGCAAGCATAAATCTGATGCCTTTTTTGGTGTATAAAGAGCTAGGTTTGGGGGAGGTAAGACCTACATCTGTGTCCCTTCAGTGAGCCGATAGATCCATTACGTACCCGAAAGGGATTATAGAGGATGTTCTTGTTAAAGTAGATAAATTTATTTTTCCGACTGACTTTCTGGTGTTAGACTTTGAGGAGGACAAGGAGATTCCTATCATCCTTGGTCGTCCATTTTTAGCCACAGGAAGGGCATTGATCGATGTGCAGAAGGGAGAGTTGACAATCCGTGTCAACGATCAGGAAGTCATATTCAACGTTTATAAATCTGTTAAATGGCCTTCTGAAAATTCTGATTGTTTCCGGATGGACATTGTTGATAGGTGCACTTTCAAGTTTTCCCCTCTTGGTGATGAAGGTACCTCAGAAGATGAAGGAGAGAGGACCAACCCCGATTGTGACACCCAGGAAGCCCTAGCGTTATTCACACGAAGGATTCAACAATTTGACACGTTAGAGCGGCCACTGAACCCGATGCTACCTTCAATTGAGGAACCCCCCACCTTAGAGCTCAAGCAACTCCCGGATCATCTCAAGTATGCGTACCTCGGACCATCAAATACTTTACCTGTAATTATTTCTGCCAATCTTACAGGAGAAGAGGAGGAGGAATTGCTTGAGATCCTCAAGGCGCACAAGAAGGCATTGGGATGGACTATAGCGGATATTAGAGGTATCAGTCCGTCGGTGTGTATGCACAAGATTTTGCTTGAGGATGATCATAAGGTTTCAGTTGAGGCTCAGAGGCGACTCAACCCAAACATGAAGGAAGTGGTGAAGAAAGAGATTATCAAGTGGCTAGATGCAGGTATTATTTACCCGATCTCTGACAGTTCTTGGGTTAGCCCTGTGCAGTGCGTCCCGAAGAAAGGAGGGATGACGGTGGTCAAGAACGAGAAGAATGAGTTGATTCCGACTCGCACTGTAACCGGGTAGAGAGTTTGCATGGATTACCGCAAACTGAACAAGGCCACCAGGAAAGACCATTTTCCTCTACCCTTTATTGATCAGATGCTTGATCGATTGGCGGGTAAGGATTTCTATTGCTTCTTGGATGGATACTCCGGGTGCAATCAAATTTTGATTGCTCCGGAGGACCAAGAAAAGACAACGTTCACATGCCCATTCGGTACCTTTGCGTTTCGCTGCATGCCATTTGGATTGTGTAATGCACCTGCGACTTTTCAACGATGCATGATGGCCATATTCTGATATGATTGAAAATGGTTTGGAGGTCTTCATGGATGATTTTTCTGTTTTTGGTACATCGTATGCGGATTGCCTGTCGAACCTCACTAATGTTCTAAAACGTTGTGAGGATGCTAACCTAATCCTGAACTAGGAGAAATGCCAGTTTATGGTTCGTGATGGCATTGTTTTAGGTCACCGGATCTCCAGCAAGGGCATTGAAGTAGACAGGACAAAGATAGAGACAATTGAGAAGTTACCCCCACCCTCTTCAGTGAAAGGGATTCGGAGCTTCCTCGGACATGCTGGTTTCTATCGGAGGTTCATCAAGGACTTCTCCAAGATCACGAAGCCACTGTGCAATTTGTTGGAGAAGGATGTTCCCTTTGTATTCAATGCTGAGTGCCTTTCTGCCTTTACTGAACTTAAGAAGAGGTTAGTATCTGCTCCCATAGTCATAGCACCTGATTGGAATTTGCCCTTTGAGTTGATGTGTGATGCTAGCGACTATGCAGTAGGAGCCGCATTAGGCCAGAGGGTAGATAAGATTTTTCGGGTTATATACTATGCCAGCAGGACCTTAGATGATGCCCAGGTTAATTACACCACGACTGAGAAAGAATTGTTAGCCATCGTGTTTGCATTTGATAAGTTTCGCAGTTATCTGGTGGGACCTAAGATAATAGTGTTTACAGATCACTCAGCGATCAAATACTTGATAGAGAAAAAGGACGCTAAGCCTAGGTTGATTCGTTGGGTGCTATTATTACAAGAATTTGACTTAGAGATCTGAGATAGGAAAGGGACTGAAAATCAGATAGCAGATCACTTGTCTAGGTTAGAAAATGAAAATGTGATTCGAGACAAGGTTTGCATCAATGAGTTCTTTCCTGATGAGTGTTTGCTGTCTGTTGATGTGAGCGTGCCTTGGTATGCTGATTTTGTAAACTTCATTGTGTCGGAATTTATTCCTGAGGATTTCGATGCACACAAGCGGAAACGGTTTCTTCATGACGTTCGTCACTACTTTTGGGACGAACCATTTCTGTTTAAAAAGTGTGCAGATCAGGTGATCAGGAGATGTATGCCGGAATCTGAAATCATGGACATACTAGCCCATTGCCACGCATCCCCCTACGGAGGACACTTTGGAGGAGATAGAACAGCCGCTAAAGTTCTCTAGTCAGGTTTTTACTGGCCGACTATTTTCAAGGATGCTTATCAGTTTGTTCTTCATTGTGATAGGTGCCAAAGAACAGGGAATATATCACGGAGAAAAGAAATGCCCCTGCAGAACATCCTCGAGGTTGAACTTTTTGATGTTTGGGGCATCGACTTCATGGGACCCTTCATCCCATCGAATGGTAACAAGTACATCCTCGTAGCAGTAGATTACGTTTCCAAGTGGGTGGAAGCAATTGCTTCCCCCACTAATGAGGCTAAAGTGGTTGTCAAGTTTGTGCAGAAACAGATTTTCACTATGTTCGGTGTACCACGCGCTATCATTAGTGACGAAGGTACACACTTCATCAATCGTCAGTTTAATGCACTGTTAAGCAAATATGGCGTGAAGCACAAGGTGGCAACGGCGTATCACCCACAGACCAGCGGACAGGCGGAAGTTTCCAACCGTGAAGTGAAGCGCATCCTTGAAAAATCGGTAAGTACAACACGAAAGGATTGGTCGTTAAAACTTGACGATGCTTTGTGGGCGTACAGGACAGCGTACAAAACACCGATCGGGATGTCCCCATACCGACTCGTCTTTGGAAAGGCTTGTCACCTCCCAGTGGAACTCGAGCACAAGGCATACTGGGCACTAAAGCATCTAAATTTCAACGCAACCCGATCAGGTGAGGCTCGCCTTTTGCAGATGAACGAATTGGAGGAGCTTCGTCATCGGGCCTACGAGAATGCATCTATCTACAAGGAGAAGACGAAAAAATGGCATGATAGCCGCATCCTCAACAGGTCATTCGTGCCAGGTGAGTATGTATTACTTTTCAACTCACGTTTGCGGTTATTTCCAGGCAAGTTGAAGTCGAGATGGTCCGGACCGTTCAAAGTGGTCAGAACGTTCCCTCATGGCGCTGTAGAGTTGCAGTCGAATGATTCGGAGACCACGTTCAAGGTCAATGGCCAACGCCTCAAACACTATCATGGAGAGCCACTTGAGCGAGGAACTACATCCACGCGACTCCAAGACGCATAAAATCGTGCGAAAGTCGAGCCATCGACTCTAAACCAGGGCGCTTCTTGGGAGGCAACCCAAGTCGTTTCATTTTATTCCTGATAATTAGTTATTTTTAATCATTTATTTGTTTTTGTTAGTAGATCAAGAAGCATGTCCATGAAAAAGACGAAGAAAGAAAATGAGGTAGCATCCACAGTAAGATTCGCAGCTGCGGAGAAGTAGATCGCAGCTGCGGAGGAACGGAAGACAGAGAGTTTCGCAGCTGCGGAGGAAATTCTCGCAGCTGCGAGAGACGTGTAACCTGCGATCCTCAGAGAGTCTCGCAGCTGCGAGAGACGTGTAACCTGCCACCCTCAGAGAGTCTCGCAGCTGCGCTGGGATGTCTCGCAGCTGCGAGAGGACGAAATTTTAGACTAATTAAAAGGGGGCGAACTAAAACCCTAATTCATTTTCCCCACTCTCTCAAGGCGCAGCTGCGACGCACTCCTCCTCTCCAGGCGACGGCTACACCTCCCAACTCGCCGGCTACTCCCGCATCAATCTCCGACGCCTTCCTCCTCCCTTGTGCGTCCATCCACTGCAGATCTGCTCTCCGGTGCCACACTCTCTCGCAGCTGCGACAATCAGGAAAGTTCCTCATCCCTTAGTCCTATCGGTGATTTGCATGCGGCTACGTCGTGGTTCACCCGGTGATTCAATAGTTGCCTTAGCTCTTAGAATAGCGTAGTTAGCGATGGCGCCCAAGCAACGCACTACGACCGGTGCCTCTAGTTCTAGGCAAAGGAAAGGTAAGGAAAAGGCAGGGAGGGATAAGGCCGTTGTGAATGAATCATCGGCGGCGTACCAGCGATCCATGAAAAGACCGCTGATCGCTGAGCGGGTATTCGATACCACGCATCCCGATTTAATTGAATACCGGGCGCGTTTAGAACGTCTGGGGTGGCTTCGCTTTAGTACAGCGATAAAACGGGGCGTTGTCCCGGTGGTCAGGGAGTTTTATGCAAACGTGCATACCCTGGACAGGGATAGGCAGAGTATTCGAGTTCGGGACAAGGAGGTTAAGTTTGGTGCATCAGTGATTTCCACATTTTATGGCCTCCCTGTTTACAACACTGAGGCATATCTCGATTATCTTAATAATCGTTTTGATAGTAACGCAGTTATTGCGAGAATTGCTAAGCCAGGATCCCAATGGAAATTGACAAGAAGCCGGGACCCCCTCAGACTCCACGGCAGCAATTTGACCACCGAAGCACGCATGTGGGCCTTATTTGTAGCCGCCCGGCTCATCCCCAGCAAAAACACGAGCGAGATCACCAGGGATCGAGCAGCGCTCATCTACTGTATCATGGAGGAGATGCCTATTGATTTGGGCAGGCTGCTGAATTGGATGATCCACCGTTGTTTGGACGACGCACGAGGTTTGTGGTTCCCTTGTCTTATTTCTGAATTATGTATCAAAGCAGGTGTGCAATTTGACAGGACGGAGGAGCTTTGTCCCCCGGGCCAGCCTCTAGACCATCAATCGCTGGACAAGATTAGCGCAAGGCAAGGAGGCGCTTCCTCTCGCCCTCGTCCAGCCGCTGCGAGCACTATGCCCTCCGAGCAAGAACGGTGGGCCCAGATGCAGGAGTTCATGCAGCAAACCAGGGACGCTCAGCAGCAAACTAGGGCCTTCCAGCAGTACACCATGGAATTCATCCGACATCAGATGGAGTACAACCGTCAGGCCGCACCATCCTTTGGAGTAGATTTAAACGCGTTGCATCAACCAGTCTACCACCCACCGGGATGGGATCGACCCATGGGATGGAGTGATGCTGCTATGGAAGATGCAGAAACCAGCCCGGCGGGGGATGAAGATGTTGACTCCGACTCGGAGTCCGATTAGTCTGCCATCAGGGAGAGGATCCTGAGTTCAACCGGATATGTGCCAGGTCGTATCTCTCTTATCTTTACTTTCATCTATCTCATGCACTATTGGAGATACAGTCTGCCACGAGGTCGTGTCAGGATTTAGGTTTGGGGGTGTTGATGTTATCCTTTATGATATGATTCCCATTGCTTGTTATTTCTGTCAGCTTGATCATGCTTCTGAGTCTATCTTTCGTTTTGTTTTTGTTATTTTCTTTGAGTCGATGCCCCTCAGTTAGACCTTAGGATTTCGAATTAGAAGAGTCGGATTCTAGGAGGATGATTAGGGTCGCACATTTAAGGCAGAGGAGGAATTAGTTCTAGCAAGCATGCCTAATTTCTTGAAAAAATAGTATATGTTGTTCCTGATAGGAAGCTAACTAAGCAGCATCAGCTCTACAGTCTCTTTAAAAGCATAGTCATTAAGGAAAAGTATAGGCACTCGAATCATCCTTTGGAGAATAAATTCAGGTTAAAATGTGAAAGAGAAAAAGAGCAAGAAAAGAAAACGGTTGCCAAGGTTCTGAGCACCACTATTCAAGCTAGAACAGGGTAAAAAAAAAGTAAAAGAGAAAAAGAAAAAAAAATTGATTTTGAGCTTGAATATGTGCTTGTGGTGTGAGTCTTCCTTGCGGCTCGAGTTCTCGTCCGAGGGGTGCTTTATCTCCTAGTGCCTTGGTCCGTTTGGACCGGGAGTCACTGACTGAGAACTTGTTACATGAGCGTTTGCGGGAATTGATGAGCATTTAGAATCGTGTAACCAAATGAAAAGAGAAAAATGAGATGAAAAGAAAGACCTCGAATTAGTTGAGAAGGTAAGGAGAGTTGAGTCAAGAAAAGTACTTGATGGCTATGAAAGATTTGAGAATGTGGGGTTGACAACGCGAGGTGTGCAAATTGAGGGAACAAGTTTTATAAGAACTACAAAACCCGTGTATGCTAGCCTTGAACGAAGTCTACCTCTAAAATAGGTGTGCGGCCTTAGCTGAGAGTCGTTAACGACAATTCGAGTTCGGAAGACTTGGGTGAGACTGGGGAGTATAAATTATGATTCGTTTATTTTGTTTGGTTACATTTTCGTTTTGTTTTGGTTTTGTTTTGCTCGAGGACTAGCAAAAGATAGGTTTGGGGGTGTGATAACTCTACGAAAGTAGAGTTATATGATCACATTTGTGCCTTGATTTGAGTTAGTTCCGTCGTTTTAAGTGTTTAGATTGGTTGTTTCAAGCTGAATTGTGTTACCTCACGTTCGTTATTGTTCGTGTAGGAAATTGAAGATGAAATGAGGAACAACGAAGAGAGGAAGGAATAGTTGTGGGAAGGAAGCGAGGAGTGCAACCACAGAGACCTTCGCAGCTGTGGAGAGTCTCGACGCAGCTGCGGGCAAGAGGAAGTTCGCAACCACAGAGACTTTCGCAGCTGCGGAAGATTTCCTCGCAGCTGTGGAGAAGCCAAAGGGAGCAACCTCAGAGACTTTCGCAGTTGCGGAAGATTTTCTCGCAGCTGCGGAGAACCAGAAGATTTCCTCCCCTCCTAATTCTTAGAATTTCTCTTTATTTCTATTTAGGTCCTTTAGATTATTCCCTAGTATAAATACTCAAACTTAAGGTTTACTAGGGTTAGAGAGAGAGAGTGGTGGGGAATTGGTTTTTCTTTGACGGCGAAAAGCTCGTGACAGGAGATTGGTGCCGGCAGAGAATTGCAAATTCTTTTCCTTTTGCTTTTAGATTTCAATTATGCTTTCATCTTTGATTTGGCTTTCGTGTTGCATCGCTATGAACTAATTTCTTTATTCTAGGACGACGATGGAACCTCGGGTTCTTTTGTAATTGTTGAACCTTTCTTGTTATGAATTAAATTTCCGTTGGTTGTTTATCCAATCCCGTGTTTAATGCGTATTAGCAGCCTGATCAACTGTTGATATTGATTCGATCACCTAGGGAGACTCGAGAGGGTAGTCTGGGTCAGATCGGGATTAGGAAAACCTAAGGAACCGTCGAGTCGAGAGACCGGGTTTGAGTGTGAGAGTAGAAATACCGTGCACCTTGGGTAATCAAAGTAGGGTTAATTCGTAAAGGGCCTCCACTAGTTCTTTGCCTAGACATAGAGTAGAGAATTTGATACATGGGGGTACGTTCCCGGATATCCGAGAGGGTTATGGGGAGAGATTAGCAGCCTACAGTTAACAACCGATGAAATTCAATAGTAATAAGAAGAGGGGATATGAGAGCATAAGTCATGAGGGGAAATCGGTAGTCCTAGATCTTTAATTCTTATTGGTAATTCGATTCATTTTGCTGTTAGTTTAACTTCTCATCACTTGATTTGTTCACTTGACCTTGAATTTGGTTATCGAATTTGACGTTATAAGACCTAATTGATACTGATTCTCTGTGGGATCGACCCTTACTTGCCCTTACTGCTTAGTTTGTGTGAACGAGGATTTATTTTTGTTGCGTTAACGACGCGCATCAATACCTCCGCGGCAATCGGGACAGTAGAGTTCACAGGATTGCTAATCATGTTCACAAGAGCCTGAAGGAATAAAATGATACAAATCAACTCATAAATTCAAGGCTGACACAAAAGGAAAGAAAAAAAAAATCAGGGCAGAAGCAACGCAGAGGTTACATTGGGGCAGTACTTGGCGATGGCGGTGCATAGGGACTTGACGATGCCAGCGTTGATGTTGAAAAGATCATCGCGGGTCATGCCGGGCTTCCTGGGCACACCAGCAGGGATGATAACCACATCGGATCCCTCCAAAGCTTGACCTAACTGCTCCTCTCCCACGTATCCAGCAACCTTCCTCAAGGAAGCACACAGAGAACACAGTCAGCCTAAGTCCCCGAAGACCTAATTATCCCTGCCTCCCCGCCACAACCAATTGGAAAGACCAAGGAATCGAATCACCTCGGATCTGGTGTTGACGTGGCTGACGTCGGCTGCGACACCAGGTGTGCCGGCGATATCATAGAGGGCGAGCCTGGAGACGAGGGGGTTCAACTTCATGAGGAGGGCGAGGGGCTGACCGATACCTCCGGCGGCCCCGAGGACGGCCACCTTGCGCTCGCAAGAAGCCCCGGAGCCGAAGCCTCGGCGGAGGAGCTGGTGGCGGTTGGCCGACGATTGGACCGATTTCCAGATGGAGGGCCTCATCTTTGTCTGGATTCCTTACGTTAACCTCGTAACAGTTAAGGAATGTCTCCTAACACCCTTCTTGTGGACAAAGAGGACTTAAACCTCCGTGTAAGAAAGGCCCCCGCCTTCATCATCTTGTGTTTATTACATCAATATTTCCATAAAAAAATTTTGATCTTCTTTTCGATCCCTCTCCATTGTTAGGGGTTCGTACGAAATTACAAAAAGAATTACTAATATGCACACAAAGTGAAATTTAATAAATATTATCCATACGTGGCAGTTGAGAAATACGATACTTAAATTTTAAAGAAAAGGTCATTCAATGAAAAAGGCACTCACGATTAGAGTAATTTTTATTGTCCGAGTGACACGGTTAAAAATATCGACACTTCAACACTTAAAAAAGTTATTTTAAGTGCTCAAATATTGCAATTCTAGACCGCAATACTCCTTTGGTATCAATGATGTAGTCTCAATCGCGTGTCGCTGTCGAGAACGGCGTTTTGTTTATAAATTAAGTGTTGAGGTTTTTGACAATTAGATAAGGATGTTGTGGATGGATTTTTAAAAATCGTATTTCAGTAATTTTTTTAAAAAGTAATTGTATTTATGTAAAAACCTCACAAACGGCTAATATCTAACTAATTTGAAAACACAACAATCGGATGTTCCGTGGAAGTAATTCACAAAACACTTCCAACCAAAGCTGCTGCAACTACCGTTTCTCAAGTCCATGGAATGCTTATCTTTGAGGAAGAGGAAGAAGGATGCTTTCCACAAAAATGAAGGCAACAGACCGCCAGGTCAAAGCCCTCTTCCCCATCTGCATTGGCTTCCTTTCTCGTTCCTTCTACTCCATATCATGGATTCAGAATGGTGGTTTATTATAAGAAACCTAACATACCTGTGAGATTTACCTCCTCAAGTCCCTTTTTGACTGGACTCGCTTTCGCCCGTAAGACCTTATCTCATGAGTTCTTCAGGGGTGTAGAGCCCTTTATCTCCATTAGGTTGGGTCCCCTTTCGTTCCAAGTGTTTGTCTCTGCGCTGGTATACCCCGGGGCCATTGTTGATTCCCATCGCCATCTCTTCGAGGCGATTGAGGTCATACCATTTTGTCCTTCTTTCGTTGAGGAGGTATTTCCTGAAAGTGTGGAAATGGTCGATAGTATGCGACGGATCCATATGCCAGCGACAACGGTTTTGTTGCGTTCCCTTGAGGTCAGCCGGACACTGAAGTATCCCTTTGCTCACGAGTCGCTTAAACAGCATGTTAGCGTTGAGTGTCTCGTCAGTTTCAAGCAACTGATCTTTGTTTCCCTGCATTAGCAAAGGAGTTGCAGTTAGGTAATTAACATCAAAGGCATTTATGTCAACCAAATCGCCGACTGGATTTGATTTCGTTAACGCCTGATCATGCGAGTCTGGGAAACGTAGTTCCTTAGACTCAATAAGGTCTTGCACCAAGTTTCTAAACGTGATGCAGTCCATGGTAGTATGGGTGAACGACTCATGCCATTTACATAAGTTCCTCGATTTTTTCTTATCGGTACGAGGAATTCTATGACCCAACTTTAGTCGAATTCGTCCATTTTGGAGCATGAACTCAAAGATTTCATCAGCTTTTGCCTCATCGAAGGAGTACTTCCTTTCCTCCTGAGTTTTTGGTGACGCTTTAGCCCGAAAATTTTTCTTGGTCAACTCATCGCAAGTTAAAGGTTGTCCTTTAACATATTCTGCGATGTCAACATCCACGACCGGTTCCGCTTGATAAGTCATCAAGGGTCCCGTGACCAAACTCCATTTTGCTTGTGTTTTCTCTCTAAGGAAATTCTCACATCGTATAGCTCTCCTGGCCAACTCGTTCCAATCTCTAAAAACCTCTCCTTCCAACTTCTTCCTGAGTCGAAGGAGAAGGGAAACCCGAGTGATGGCAATGAGCTTCGCCTCGGACGCAGAGGTTTTACACCTGAGTCGTGCCTTTCGAAGCTTGCTTAGAAAAACAGCCACGGGCTCACCACGTTGTTGTTTCATGTGGGTGAGATCTTGTAAGGTCACTGCTGGGTCAGTTTGTGCAAATGCTAGCATGAATTGGACTTACATATCGTCCCAGTTTCTCATTGAATTAGGAGGAAGATTTACATTCCATGTGAAAGCCGCTCATGTGAGAGAGCTTGGAAACAAACGGAGTTTCCAGAAACCATTCATGGCAACTTTTCCCGCCTGGTGGGTGAATCGGGCGATATGTTCCGCAGGTGAAATACCTTCTTCGCCCGAAAAACGGGCGAATTCAGGAACGCTGTATCCCATTGAAAAAGGATAATCCCGATCAATGTTATCAGGGTAAGGAGCCCGATAGAGTTGCACCTCATTAGCATCATCTGCCCCAGGGATCGTCTGTTCCACTAAACGGGCAACGTAATCCTTGATCTCGGGTGAGATCTCGTGGCGGTGCTGCCTCCTGAATCGGCATTCCCTTTCCATGTACTTGTTGAGGAGAGTATTCAGATCATTCATGGTTTTCAGTGGAAACAAATCTGTTATCCACCGGCCAACTGACATTTTCTCTCCTTCGAAAAGGGGGTTGATACGTCATATGATGACTTTGTTGTGCAGTCGTCCCGTACTCGTTTATCACAAGTGGCGGATTGTTATGCTTGACCTACTTGGTGGCCGTTGGGATGATTGAGACATCATCTATGTCAACATTTTTCTTTCTTTCAGCGATTGAAGCCTTGTGATGGTCATAATAAGGTTGCCGCCTAATGGCTGACTCTTCCTTCCTATTACTGGGGCTGCTTGTCGGTGCCCCCATCATAGTTCCTAGATTTTGAAAGACTGCTTCCATTTTGGAATCAATCCTCTCTTTGAAAGCATCGTACTTCTGATCAATAGCACCGATTTTCTCCATTATGAGTTGGAGAGTACTCATGATGGTAGACATCTCTCTAGCTATGGTTGGGTCCGAGTTGTTCTCATCGTTGCTCTTTTTCCATCAGAGTGGTTATCTCCTAGGTTGTTCAAATTATCACCAGCTCGAGTTCTAGGCATGTTTGGCTTAGATTGCTCCCACTGTGGTTGCCAAATGTGTGGTTGCTCCGGAAGTGACCGTGGACAAGCCGGATCCAAACACGTTGGAGATCTCTGGCATTGTGAGCGAACAGGTGCCCGGAGGTTCGTTGTATTTGTGTGTGTAGTCGCCGTATGAAATGAAAGAAGAGAGAGGGAGAAGACAGCGGACGAACACCCTTAAGCGGAAGCACTTACGGATGTCATCGACGATGCCTTTGTAGAGAAGCAGGAACACAGGAGCACAAAGAGAGCTTGAACGCTGGAATGCTTGAAAAGATAAATTGACAATATGTCTGTCTGTAGAGATGTGTAGAAATGTGTACAATGCCTAAGAACAAGTATTTATACTAAGCTAGACCTACGTATCTATGGGAAAATAATATTACACATATATTACGTTTCCTTTGCTGTCGGTCTCCATGAAATATCTCATTTCTATATGAGCAATCTTGGCAACAATCTTCTTCCGGATCCTGAGATCGTCTGGAGCTTTTCTTAACAGCTAAGTTGATCGATCGCATTGCCCATTGGCCTTCGCCGTAGAGTTTGCTCGCTCACCCAACCAACTGTCGCTTGTCGCTTTCGTGGTCCTTTGTCACCCGTCGCCTGGAAACCCTACCGTTTGGTGACTGCTTCGCCCAGCAAGTCTTCGTCTGGTGTATTTTCGTTAAAGGCGTGTTCGCTCCCAAAGTGATCGCGGACAAACCGCATCCGAACACGTCGGAGATCTCTGACAGTACGAGTGAACTGATGCCTGAAGGTTCATTGTATTTGTGTGTGGTCGGAGAATTTCTGTCGTTAAATAGTAACCCTATAGCCACCGTAACCACCCATGTAAGAAGGGGCATTACTGCCCATGCTCCCCATCCCAGGCCCACACATTCCATTGACTGGGTTCATCCGTCCCATTTGTGGTTGTCCACTAGTTGAGTATCCATACCCACGTAACCCTACTTGCCCATATTGCCCCGGAGGTGGCCCTTGGTAGCCACCTGCACCCATATGAACCATCCCCATCCCCATGCTATCCGCATGGCCATCACCAGGCTTCTTGCCGTCAATTGCAAGTTTACAACTCAACTGCCTGCCGTCGATGTTCTTGATTGGCTCCACAAGTGCAGCCTGCACACCTTCCGCAGTCTCGTAAACAAAGAGGGCAAAACCACGGGACTTCCCTGTCTGCTTGTCAAATCCCAGAGGACCCTCCTCGATCTCTCCAATACAAGGAGAAATGGCTAAGTAACTTGTCAGATGAAATATCAATTGGGACATTCCCTACATAAATCTTCCTGTTCACCACGTCCGATGAGTTCACATTAGAGCCTGCATTCCCAGCGGCAGCCAGCCGAGTCACAGTAACACGGCCATCAATCTTCTTGCTAGGTTCCCTGAGCGCAAGCACTGCCCCTTCTACGTGCCTGAATGTCACAAACCCATAACCCTTGGATTTCCCGGTATTCTTGTCGAGAATCACCACAGCCTCATCAATCTCATCATAGGTGGAGAAGAGCGACCGGAGCCCATCAGTGGTAGTATCCCATCCAAGCCCGCGAATGAACAGCTTCCGCTGGGTAGTGTCAGGGTCAGCCACCGATCGCACAGACGTGAGAATGTCAGGGTGCCGGAGCATGGCGTCCTGGACAATCTCGACGAGCTGGTCCTTGGAGAAGTTGTCGAGGATCTTGCGCACCTCGGGAGGAAGGAGGGAGACCGGAGGTGCGGAGCCAATGACGTCCCCGGGAACACCGTGGTCAGGGAGGGCAACGCCGTTCTCATCGAGCTTGTGCTTCTTGGCTGAGTCCATAACGTTGGACGAAGCGTGGAGCTGGTAAGAATCCAGGGTTCCCAATCAAAACCAGAAGCCGATTGAACAAGGGTGTCGTAAAGCCCTAAACCCAGAAGGATCGGAAGCCGCGGCTGAGTTGAGCGAGAGAGTGAAATTGCCCGAAACGGATTCTCGCGGAAACGGCGGTCTGGTATTTATTTAGTTGATTTCGGAGGGAGGAAGGGACAATTTAGTGGGCCTATTAGGGCCGGGCCGAGACTCGGTAAAGCTATGGTGGGCCTTTAGGCCCAAAATTTAATGGACACAAGGAGGAAGCCCAAAAATGTGCAATGAAAATTTTCAACTGTTGACTATCTGCCCAGAGAAGTGCGGGATAGGGAAATCATAACGCCAACAAAGCACCAGACTCGCATGAAGGGATATGCTACATGCGAGCTTTCTTCTATTACAATTAGTTTTCGCAAAATATTTTGTTCAATAAGATAATAAATTTCAAAATTCTTCACGCGGAGAAAATTTGACTTCCGATTTTCACAATTAGTCGTGCTTTTCCTATCCCATTAAGGAAAATCCCAACCTATAGTTTTCACCATGGTTGCGTACCAACTTTTGTAAGTAGACCAATCCCCGAGAAGTCCGGCTCGGCTCATCCATGGAGATGAAAGGCTTGCCTCTACAAAACCCTAGCCAGAAGGATAGTTCATTCACACAGGAGATGCATTAATCATTGCTAGCCTAGACTGTCTAGACAAACCATAGGGCAGAAAAAGAGAGACGGTAAGGCAGAAAACACGTTACAATGGAAAAACAGCAACACTGTTTCTTTGAATCCCAGAGCTGTGGAGGAGACACAGAATCCAATAAAAAACTCGAGGCTGTCAAGTCTCAAGCACCCGCATTAAGCAGTGCCTTCCAACATCTTAAGAGAAAAGAGCATTAGAAAGTTTGGTCCTGCCTAAAATAAGCTCAATGGTTACTGGGCCCCGTCGATGGATCCCTGGTTGGAGTAAAATTGACAGGATCTCTTTGAGGTGCGGTATTGACCCACCCTTGGTTCGGGGGGAATGCTCCTCCATTCTGTTGACCAACCATACTGCCCTGAGGGGGTGGTCCAGCAAAATTGTTTTGCGGAGTTCCCCCCATGTAATTCTGTTGTGGAGGTGACACATTCCCAGGACTATTGGGTGACTGCATGGCTCTGCCATTGGGAGGAGGCCCGCCCATACCACCAGTCATATTGTTGGAGGGCATCCTGGGCTGGTTGTTTGGAGGGAAGCCAGAAAAGTTGTTAGGTGGCATGCCCCCTGGGTAGTTTTGTTGCATTCCTTGGTAATTCGGAGGCATTCCACCCTGGTGGTAGTTCGGAGGCGTTCCACCCTGGTAGTTCGGAGGCGTTCCACCCTGGTAGCTCTGAGGCGTACCACCCCGGAAGTTCTGAGGCGTTCCACCTTGGTAGTTAGGAGGCGTTCCACCTTGGTAGTTAGGAGGCATTCCACTCTGAAGGCTTGGAGGCGTCACACCTTGGGGATTCGGCTGCATTCCACCAGGGTGACCCGGGGTGGTAGGACCCATATTGTTGGGCGGCATACCTCCCTGACTGCCTTGAGGAGGACCATTTGGCATATTATTCTGAAATGATTGATTCTGAAACTCCCTGTTCTCCCTTCTCCTCTCAAAGTTCCTGGACCTGTCGAAGTTTTTGGGCCTATCATTACGTCTGTTCCTCTCCATGGCTCTTGCATTATTCTTAATCCATTCCTCATGGTACTTGGGATCATAAGGAACTGCTTGCCCGTTAATGAATGGCTCACCTGGCATGTACAAGAATATGGGGATATATTCTAAGTTGGCAAGGGTGAAAGCACATAAGCATAAACACAAAAGGATAAAACAAACTCAACATTACAAAACAATCGCAAATTTCATAAGAAGGAAACTAGTTCTGAATCTAAATCACAATTTGAACACGAGATAAACAAGTCATTTAGCAGGGCAGCATTAACAAATACACAGTCGATGCAACAGTCCTTAACTTTCACCAAATCAAATCATTGCCTCGCCATTATATCATAAAAATCAGGTTGTCCTTACAATGGTTAAGAAGGAAATCAACGATCTTAAGAGTGAATTAAAGGTATGACAAAAAGAAAGGTAGCTCTATACCTCCATAATCCTTATTTTTCACATCCAAGTATGAGTCTGGAAGAACCCACCGCACTTTGGGTAGTTCTGCAACACAAAAGATCAACGGTTAAATTTTTCCAGCTCAAAATATAACAAGGAATGAAGATTGGATACACAGTTCAGAGCCAAAAGAAAATAATAACAATAAGAAGTAAACAGAAAATTACCCTTGATCTTGTTTGAGACCTCCTCTGAAACGAGTGCCCCAAATGCATAGTAACATCTATGCGAAACAGAGTAAATCTTCATTCTGGCTTCCTCCTCGCTGTAAGGACAAGAGCAAGTAAGGATTTAAAAAAAAGAGAAAGAACAGTTAAGGGCGACTGCAAAAATCACCCGTAGCGTTTGTATCGGAATCCAATATACTAATCTGACCTCATAGAATCAACCGTTCCAAGATAATCATGAATATTACCTGCCGACAACTTGTGCTAGGGTTTTGATATAGTAATCAATGATCTCGTCCCGAGTAGGATCGCCCTCGGGCTTCTCCATGACGATGAGCCAGTGCTCGAAGTCGCATCCGTCTAGGAGGATGGTCTCCTTGGGGGGACGATTCGACCAGTTAGGGTTGGTGTCCCTGAGGGAAGAGGATGTCGTCCTCGTCGAGAATCGCCTCTGCACGGCGACTCCGATGGTCGGCCTGACCTGGAAGACGACAGAGGAGAGGGGGCAGAGGAGGGCGCGACGGAGGAGGGGCGGCAGGGCGGCGGGGGAGGAGGTATGAGACCGGGCGGCAGAGGCGGGGACGGTGGTGAGGGAGCGGGAGAAGAGGGAGAGGAGGGCCTGGTGGCGGTTGGAGAAGACGATGGAGCGGAAGTTCGCCTGAGTCGCCATTAGCGGATTTACCCTACTTCAAAACCCCGAGAGGTTCGTGAGTTTTGACAGCGGAAGGAGTCGGGGAGGGGAGGAGGGTTTAAGATTCGAGAAATGGCCCCAGAAAGTCCAATTATTTACGAGATGACCAAGAGTCTGTGGAAAATATCCATGTTGATGGGGCTTACTTCCTCCTTAGTGGGCCTGCATGAGGCCCAATATCCCAATTCATGAAAATAGCGCCGGGAGACGACGAACGGCGTCACCCTATTCCTTTTTCCCTCTCTGACTCTTCTGGTGGTAGAAATCTTGTGAAGGAAGAAGCTATTCCCAGTAAATCCTCTGCTTCATTTGTTTCCCAGGATAGCTTTACGAACCGGCTGATCGCAACAGGTTTGCATACTGAGGCTCTCGGGAAACTTCAGGAAGTCCCCCTGCTCTCTGCTGAAAGATCACCTGACTATAAAAATTCTGCGCATAGGATTCCAGAGAATGTTTTGGAAACATGCTCTATCGCAAAGTGTAGAAATCTTCTCCATCAGTATGCATTAAATCTTCTTGAGACTGCTGGGTGGCTAATTAGAAAGCACAAAAGGCCTTCAAGACAGTCTGAAGAGTACAAGTTGACATCACCAGGAGGCGGGTCAGTTCGTGGACTTTGTAGAGCATGGAGAATATGTGGAGAAATGTTAATTGCCGGGGGATCCACCATGGATCAAGTGGAAGACTTCAAACTATGGGATTGTTTCGGAGTGTTTCTTTCAGATGTAAAAGGAATTTTGGCTAGAATAGATACTGAGTTTACTGCCTCGGCATCATCTAACGCATTAGCCCACAGATGGATTCTTTTAGATCCATTTATATCTGTGTTCTTCATTGACAAGAAGGTTGGTGACTAAGAAAGGCGAAGTTGTAAAGGTGGGCCAAAGTTGTGCTGCCAGAAATGAAGAAAGAGCACCTTTGGATTAGAAGGATAAACTTCATAACAGAGATGCATTCCGAGGGAGAAACATCTCTATTTCAATTTGCAATTCATCTGAGAA
This sequence comes from Melastoma candidum, assembly GCA_023653495.1. Taxonomy (NCBI): domain Eukaryota; kingdom Viridiplantae; phylum Streptophyta; class Magnoliopsida; order Myrtales; family Melastomataceae; genus Melastoma; species Melastoma candidum. The sequence continues at coordinate 12,928,094 of CM042889.1, read as the reverse complement.
CCAAAAAACTGAAAGTAAGGTGGTGGCTCTTTGTGCAATGCAAAGTAATCATGGTTCTGGTTTATAGTCCTGCATGACACTTGATGCCTCAGTGGATATATTGACTGGGGTGTCAACCACTATGGTTGTCAAACACTCAGATGCATCATGCTTTTGAAATATTGAGGTCAGATTACAAATTTTCAACAGATCACAAGTGCTGCCTAAAGAGAAGGAATGGAAATGTTGCTGCTGTGAATGATTGTTTTTGTTGTGGAAGTTGCTAACAGGTAACTGGGCAGCTTGTTAACTCTCCTCTTGCTTTTTGTCATCGAATGCCTGTACCACATGGCAAAGTAAATTTTTTCTGGTTTAGTAACGAGATGTGCCTTCCCTGTCACACGTTTCTGGCTTGTCATTATGAGCCATGTGTACTCCAAGGATTTATAATTTTCTTGGAGAGACATAATATGCATGGATCTCAACCACTTTAACGAGAAGGAACCAATTGTTTCTGTAACAGGATAAGTGTATCACATGAATTCTTCATATCCTTGGAGTGTAATCTATATGTTGTTGTAACAACCGTCGTCTGGATGATTTGGTTCCTGTTTCTTAAACTCTTTGTTGAAAGGTGCAAATCCAATTCCCACATCGGAAATCTGGGAGCTTACAAGCTATAAGTCTAAGTAGATTGCTCCTTCTACAGCCAATTTGTTTTAGAGTGGAACCCCACTGAGCTTGTATGCTAAGCTTGGGTAATGGGCCGGTCCGGGAATTGGATTCTGCTTCGATGCTTTCACGATAACCTAAAATTTCCTTCTGTTGCAAAGGTTGCTTTTAAGGCAGAATGCAACTCAAAACTTGCTGTTGCTCTTTCTCTAATAGAGGAATGCTTTGTGTCGATGGTGGATCCGAGGACAGGCATTGACATGATACCTCATGTTCTATATAACTGGGGGTAATGCATCGGTGTTTTAGGACAAGCCTTTTGGTTTTGTTCACTTATTGTTCGTCTGCTTGGAACACACATTTATCTTGAGTTAAAACAATCTTTTTGGACAAGCGTGCAGCGTGTTCTGAAAAACGATCTTGCTTTTCATTCACATTGCCAACCTCCTGAATTCAATCCAGGCTTATTTCCTTCTTAGTGTAGTGCATGGGTTCTGTGATCACAGGTCAGATTTCGACCAGTTGAATTTCAGCAACTTTTACACAGTGGTCCTGGAGAATGATGACGTATTGGTTGCTGCCGCATCTATCAGGTATTTGTTGAGTTCTCTAGATGAATATAGGCTTGTGAGGAGTGTTGATGTGCTTTCTCTTTGACATGTTGTAAAGTCGACAAGCATCAAAGTTAGATTAAATTTTAATGACATTACTCATGTCCTGCATGTCTGTGTCTGTCCTGGTTGCTTTTCTGGTCACTGACCTCAGCTTCCGCTGCCGATTATCAGAGTGCATGGTGTAGCCATTGCAGAGATGCCACTAATTGCAAAGTGCAGCACGTATTGACGACAGGGAATGTGTCAACACCTCATGGCTGCTGTCGAAGAGGTAGGTTTTGAGGTGTCATCTCTAAGAACGTTATTGCAGTTTGAAACGTGCAAATTCCGTGCAAAGATCCAAACTAACGAATTTGTCTGGCAGGCTATCAAGGTGGAAAACCTAGGGATAGCTGCCCTGCCAGAGTTAATAGACACATGGACCAAAGGCTTTGAGTTTCAAATTTTGGAAGATTATGAGAAGCAAACCCTCCTTGGGATAAACCTGATGGTCTTCCCTGGAACTGTATTACTGAAGAAGACACTACGCATGAAACCAGGTCTATCTCGAGGATTATCCTCATTCACCAAGTCCCTTTTATTGGTGTTGCATTTTGATTCTTCCTATGAATTGATAATTTACGAGGCGTGTAATTCTCAAGCAGCGCCATCTGCCATAATCTGTTGTGGTCTGGAAGGGGGATGTTGGGAAGGAGTAGCTACTGAAATTTGTTGTGCAATGGAAGCGGAACCAGCTTCTGTTAGGAAAGGTGGGCTGATTCATGAAACTATGCCATTTGCCAAGGTTGCCGGTTCTGCTAGTGAAGAAACCAATCCAGTAAGTAGCGTAGCTGTAGGTGGATCATTCCGAGGATGCAGCCCTCGTGGAGAAGGATTCTCATGTAGTAGGTGTAGGAGGAGAAAGCGGTTAGGAGGATCAATTTTCTCAGCTGTCGTCATCAGTGGAGACGGCATAAGCTCCCTCAGAGGACGTTTGTAACGTCAATGAAGTTAAATAACCAAGGGGCGTGTTGCCAGGCGAGGCTTTCCCAAGGAGAGTGAGAGGGCATTGGGTTGGACCTCTGTTTCCTAGGTCGTCGAAGTTATTATCTCGACGGTTTGTACAGCTTCGAGTAGGGCAGAGGTGGAGGGCCTTTTTTTCAAGGGGCATCAATGGCCCCGCCCCTTCTCCACAAAGTAAATGCCTTGTTCTTTCTCCGTTGGTTCACAATGTGGTTTAGAATTTGGTGCCCCAAACCAATAGATAGAGGTGTGATTATAATTTATCCACAGTTGTCAAAATGTGGCAAAAGGGAGCACTGAAGCCCGCCTGCCGAGAGTAAAGAAGAGAATTTACAGAGAGGAGGTGGTAGGAAGAAACCAACTCAACGACCTTTCCAGAAAAGGAAGTTGGGGGACCAAAATGAATTATTCTGTCTGTCACAGCCCTCCAAACCACTCTTTTTTACATCTCGCCTTTGATGTGATTTGACCGGGAGGGGAGGGTACAGAAATAGCCCAAGGTGTTAAATAAATCAAGCAGAGCAGTCTTTCGAGATACGGCTTTCATGTCGAAATTTTAAAATTTCCATAATTTGATATCGTATTTGGTAATATAAATTAATAAATCGATATTTTGGATAAGAATAAAAGTACTAGCTCGATGTAAAATTTTTTATAATGAGTCAGAAAAGCCTGTTAGGCGCGACGTTGTCCCCACATTCCTCGCCCCGAAGCACCTGCTGACAGCACCTCTCTCTCGGGCTTTCCTTAGATGGAAGAGTGAGTATGAACCTTGCTCTAAATTAAAGTTTGATCGCGAAAATATTTCGCTTTTTAGAGCATTTATTTACGAAATTTTTGAAATAATATGATAAATTATGTTGAATTTAGCTTTATAAGTGTCTCTAACTCTGCTTTTAAAAAGTGTAGTTTCTTGAGAAATAGGCCGGCCAATTCATGTAAGAAAAATTAAGTCCATTGAACGATTTTTAAAAAGCCGAGTTCCTTAATAAGTAAATTTGGCTTTATAAAAGTAAATTTCAATATATTATTTTAGAAATTTCAAAAATTTGTGTCATAAATCGTGAAATATTTTCACTACCAAGACTAATTAGGAATAAAACTCGAGTGAGTAGCGGGTCTTTTTTGTATTTAAATTTTAATAATTTGATAAATATCAAATTATCGAAAAAAATTTATTGAATTACTAAAATTTAAAATTCGAGATCGAAATCGGGATTCATATTTTGTAGGTTTTAAAAAATCGATATTTTGCTATTTGAAAATTTGGTGGACAGAAATACGAATGGTTGAATTTTTCCCATCAACAAAAAAATAAATGTTGTCCTCCCGCTACTTTCCACCAAGACTAATAAACCTGATGCGACCTTATAAAAATTACATGTCATTTATCCAGAATGGGGGAAAACACATGGGAAGAGAAGGGACTGGACATTGCAACTTCAATAAGAAAACACCTCGTTATCCACTTCCATTTGCCCAACACAGTCTTGGTTGCTCTTTTTTCAGATGACAAGAGTTTGAAGGCCCCCACCATTCTCTGGTTGTTTACGCGTGTGCCCGCCCATGTTTCGTTTTTTTTTTTTTAAATATCAGATTAGAGAGGGTGGTTAGGCGGAGGGAGTAAAGGCACTTAATGACCTCCTCCTATACTAAAACTAACCGACCTCAATTATCCTCCCCCACCTTAAGGTTTGGTTTGCCTACCCAGAAGAGATCAACCCGGAAAAAAGAAATGAGAGAAAGAGCAAGTACGTGACAATCTCATATAATACGAAAACATCAATTGGTACGTAGGAGGAAGAGGCAAAAGCATGTGGTAACAACGTCCTTGGCATATTCCTGGAATCAAATGACGTCAACAAAAGGCAAATAGGGTTGGTGGTAATTGCTTAGCTGGAAGCCCATTCCATTCCCTCTCTCTCTCTCTCTCTCCCCCTCCCTCATTACGTGATTATTATGCATGTAAAATGTTAAAACACAGAAATCGATCAAAGGGACAAAATGGAGCAACCCCTCTCTCTCTCTCTCTCTGCCTGCACATGGCCAGCTCACATCCCTCGCACCCCTAAACATACAAACCATACGATGCTGACCAACCCCCCCAGGAACCACGCCTTTTTTTTTTTTTTTAATTTAAGATTTTTTAGACTCGTTTTTTGTCCTTTTGGTGGATTCTCTCCCAACTCTTACCACCCTCTCGCCTTCTTGAACGACTGATGATGACTCCTATCTTTTTAGCTGGCTGTCTAGAGAGAGACAGGTTGGGTTTACTCAATACCAAAATGAGACTGTAAAAATATAAATAAATAGAGTTAGGACAGTCGTACGGTCCGAGGAGAGAGAGATCGAGAGGGGTGGTAACTCTGGATTTGTAAGAAGGGGAGGAATTTGGAACAACCCCATCTCTTCTCTAACCTTCTTCTTCTTCTTCTTCTCTCGTGTGGCTGGACTGGGTTGGGTCGGGGGGTGCATTCAAAAGTTCACAGTCGCATTCATTTTTCACATTCCCTCCTTGCTTCCTCCCTTTAATATCACGAGATCCCCCTCCCCCTTCTCAAATCTCATCTCTTTCCTCCCCCTCTCCCCCTTCCCTTCCCTCCTCCTCCCGTCCAGAGCAACAACCCACTTCCCGAAATCTCTTCTTTTTGCTCTTGTGTGTGTGTGTGTGTGTGTAGGGGGTTGGGGGTGGGCGAAGTGGGGCATTTGCTTGCTTGCCTGCCTCAGGTCCCGGAGTGCATTCCCTCAGCGGGTGCCTTGTGAAGATGTCGCATCCCGGACAGCCCGAACTCGGTTACGATTACTTGTCGGACCGTCTCTGTGACTCCCTCGTTTGCGAGCCCGACAAGCCCGATTTCCGGGAACTCGATCTGGGTTCTCCTGTTTCCCCCCTCGTGACTCGTCAGGCCGGAGGGGTCAACCCCACCTCCACCACCACCACCAGCAGTTCCAACTCTTCGGGATCCGTTTCCGGCCTGAATGCTCCTTGTCCTATCGTCCGGGGACCTAACAACCACTCCGGCGAACTCTCCGGCTCGAGTGACAACAGCCCGACTGCCGGATCAGGGAAAGCCGCCCGGGCATTCGGCTCGCTGCAGGCAAGATCCGACCCTGGCAACCAAGGCGCGGTCAATTCGCCGCCTTTGAATGTGCTCCCTGCCGGAAACATTTGTCCGTCTGGAAGGATCTTCAAGGAGAAAGATTCTACCCACACTTCCCAGTCGGCCGCTGGGTCTAACCAGGCTCCCCGGCCGGATGTTCTTGGTTCAGGCTCGGGAAACTATGGACACGGCAGTATACTGCGCGGAGGAGGTCCCACTAAAGGGGGCAGTAGGGCGGATTCTGGTGTCCCTTCTGTGGCTTATTCTAGGCCTAATTCCGGAGCTGGCGATTCTATGCGGAGGACGGCATTGGGCAGCATTGGTGGTCCAGCAGAAGCAGAGGAAATGAAGAGGCTTGGGAATGAGCACTATAAGAAGGGGAATTTTCAGGAGGCATTGGAGTTGTATGATAAGGCTATCAGAATAAGTCCTGGGAATGCAGCTTATAGAAGCAACAGGGGGGCGGCTTTGACGGGTTTGGGGAGATTAGGAGAGGCTGTGGCAGACTGTGAGGTTTCTGTGAGGCTTGATCCTCGGTATTGGAGGGCACATCAGAGGTTGGGTTCCCTGTATATTAGGTGAGGATTCTGGTGGGCGACATGGTCTTGTTTCATTTCCGCGATGATTTTATTTGGTCTCGTAAAAAAATTGTGTTGGGTGGTTTTCTAGTCCCAAAGCATAGGATTACTCTTTTGATTTGCTATGTCATATTACAGCGCGAGGCTCATACCTGCCTTGTCAGTGATATAGTTTTGACAATGCTGGGTAACTGTGCGGGATCCAAGGTCACTAAAGAGTAAAGACATAGCGCTTGATGATTGTCGCTGCGCCTGCAAAGTTTTCTCTGTTGGGTCGCACCTTTTTTCTTCTTGTTTTTCTTCCTTCTGCGATTCATCCCCCTGCGTGGTGTCATTGGCAAGGTTGTTTTGGATCATATGACTTGATTTTGTTTTGCAGACTAGGACAGATTGAGAACGCGAAGAGATGTCTAAATGTGCCGGGACAACTGGTGGATGCAAATGAGCTGAAGAAGTTACAGATTTTAGAGAAGCATATTAGTAGATGTACCGATGCCCGGAAAGTTGGCGATTGGAACTTGGTGTTGAGAGAATGTGAGAGTGCTATAGCTGCTGGTGCAGACTCCTCTTCTCAGGTATTTTCATTCTCATTGCTTTCTTTGGTGAATTCAGTGATCTGACGCTCATGCATCAAGAAATCTGAGTGTGTTCCGATTCAATTTACAGCTCTCTATGTGTAGAGTGGAGGCACTTTTGAAGCTTCGCCAATTGGAAGAAGCTGAGAAAAATTTTAAAAACAGTCCCAAGGTAGGACCTTTGAACGAATCATGTGCTCGTGCTCGGTTTTTTGGGATGCTCTCAGAAGCCTACCCACTGTTTGTGCGAGCACATATTGAGTTGGCCTTGGGGAGGTGAGTTCAGATACTTGATTTTGGGACCAAGAAATCTGATCTATTGGAGAGAGGATGAGGATAGAGTGATGGGTGTCTTGCAGGTTTGACAGTGCAATTTCTGCAGCAGAGAAAGCAGGGCAAATTGACACCCAAAATTTTGAAGTTTCAGGGCTGCTGAAGAATGTAAGATTAATAGCAAGGGCACGTGCTCGTGGGAATGATCTCTTCAAGTCAGAGAGATTCACAGAAGCTTGCCTGGCATATGGGGAGGGCCTTAGGCTCGATCCTTCGAACTCCGTTTTGTATTGCAACAGAGCTGCGTGCTGGTTCAAACTTGGTCAGTGGGAACAGTCTGTGGAGGATTGCAACCGTGCGTTACAAGTTCAACCAAATTATACAAAAGCTCTGCTAAGAAGAGCTGCCTCGAACGGCAAGGTGATTTTGAATTTTCTTGCTCACATATCCTACTAGGGGTTTCTTAGGATGTTAAACGAAACATTGTTTTTAGCTAGTGAGTTTTCTTTTATGCAGCTGGAAAGGTGGGAAGAAGCTGTGAGAGATTATGAGATTCTGCGGACTGAAATTCCTGATGATAATGAAGTCGCAGAAGCTCTTTTCCATGCGCAAATCGCTTTGAAAAAGTCTCTTGGGGAAGAGATAACTAACATGAAGTTCGGTGGTGAAGTAGAGGAGGTGCAGTGTCTGGAACAATTCAAGGCTGCGATATCCTTGCAAGGTGGTTGTTCTTCAGCTACTCTCAAATTTAACACCTTTGTAATGTTCATTCAGTTCTCGTTTGCCTCTAACAGTCATTCCAATTCAGGAGTCTCTGTGGTATACTTTAAATCAGCCTCAGATTCTCAATGCAAACAGATGTCATCATTCGTGGATGTACTTTGCAGCCGGAATCCCTCTGTTAGTTTTCTCAAGGTGCAGCATTTACTCTGTCATAACAGCTATATCTTTATACGCCATCTTTCTCGTTGTGGCATAACACCTAGCCACCATCTCCAAAAAAAGGGTTCGGATCTTCCGTGTCCCTTTTTCTTTTTGGGTTACTTTCTCGCTGACCACATCTTCTTAATTGAAGGTGGATGTGGTAGAATGCTCGACAATTGCCTATTCTGAGAGCGTGAGAATAGTTCCAACATTCAAGATATACAAAAATGGTTGTCGGGTGAAAGAAATCGTGTGCCCAAGTCGCGACGTATTGGAGCACTCGGTGAGGTATTACAGCTTTTAGTGCGCAGAAATAGACCTTTGAATTGCTGCCTGCATCCGCTATTTTGCCTTCTCTTCTGCTCTTCTACAACCCTATTGTTCGGAACTTGTTGCTGCCCTGCAAATAGATTCCTTCCCCTCCTAAGATTTTCGGGATATTTTCATGAAATAACCTTCACCCCAGCAGCCATGAGATGAACTTCATGCACCCCTCCTTTTCTTCCCTTTCTTTTCTCCCCTCTTTATTTAGATCCCTTTCTTTTAATATTCATGCTGGGCTGGTGCCGCAAAATGTGTACAATTGTTGAATCACATTATATTCAAGTTGGGGTGGGGGAGCCATTGATTGTTGGCTTTGCTGGTAGGAAGAGAAGCTAAAAAAAGTTTGCATGTGTATGTGTTGTCAAATGAAATATTTACAGAAAACACTGAAATCCCTGAAGCCTGGGGAGTTTACCTTAAGCTTAGGAGGGCCGCAAGAGGATGGATGAATAGGCTATTTACAATTGTTTGTTATATCTTCTTGTTAATCATTTCATCAATAAAAGTCCAAAACTTTGTTTCCCCCTCAGTCTAATCCTGTGCATTTCCCTGGGGTAAGGACTTAAAAAGGCAGGCTTGAATTGAATTGAACTGCACTGCAAGTTTTAGGTCTCTTAATGGGTTTGTGGAGTAGTGGGTGCTGGTAAAAACTGGTGGTTGTAGAAAAGGGACATTTGATTGCCTTTGGTACAGAGGTGGGTAGGGGGAAAAGGTGTAAATAAAGGAAGACAACAAGCTGTAATGAAAAGAGAAATGTTTGAGGGGGTGGGGGTGGGACCTTGGACATGGGGTGGTTGTTGATTGCATTGATTAGCTCAGCTCTTTGCTTGTCTTTTGTCCCCAATTTGGGGGAGTCCTGTGAAGGGGTGGGGATGGTGGCACTATTTTAGGTGTCAAGGCAGATGGTTTACTGTGGTTGAAGGAACACCCTTTTGCACCATTTAATAATAACCCGGGCACAGACAGGACAGCTGCACTTCCCTTGGAAAGCAAAATGCCAAAATCCAAAAGAGAAACTTGTGGGGGGAGTAGGGAGAATCGACCTTGTTTGCAAGTGAGGGGTCTTTACCCTGGTTGTGGGGGCAAATGAGCGAGTACAGAACTGCTGGCAGGGCAGTGTTATATTCACATGTGGGTCTCTCATTAAGCTGTGAAAGTCTCTCCTCATTAGTTCTTACAGCGCCCCCTCCTCGGCAGAAGGGGATGGGTGTCTTTGTGTGGGGGTCCAGAGGAAAAGTAATGATGGGTAGGTGATCCCATCTTCTGCTGCCCGGCATTGGTGGCTGAAGGTTGAAGGCGACCGCCTCCCTCCCCCCACGCCTTTACATTATTTCAGAGGATTGGTTTTGGTGCCTGCCTGCCTTCATTGTCTCCCCTCCTGCATTCATTTAAGTACTTGGATTCATGCCGATGGAGCTGTTTTGGAAAAAAAAAGTTGTCGAGGGTGGTTTCTTCTAGTTATTTTCTCAACTAGGGTTGATCGGAAAAGAAATTTATGAAATAGAGTAGACAAATTGAAAATTTTTAAAATAATAGCCCGAATTCGAAGACTTTGCCAAAAAGCTTCTTAGAGAAGTCGAACTTTTTTTAAAATCTTTTAAGTTGAATAAGTTCGACTTTCTTCCTGGGCAAAGTCGAGCTTATAAAATTCGATTTTAGGACATATATTTTATAATTTTTTTTTCTCGACTGACATTAAAATGTAACATAGCCCGTGGTTTCTTCATGCTGTCGGAGTCAAAATCAGCAAAATGATTTCCACCTGATGTGGCTCTAATCATTGTCAAATGCCCTTTTATTGATCTGCTAATCCCACCAAAGTAGTAGTTATTAGTCCCCCCTTTTCAATTTGTCGGCTGGAATAAACATTGGCCACCGAGAGTAAAATGAGTTGGTTGGTCATTATCAAGGAATCCATTTGATTGTTTCAGCAGATCAACAGAGGATCTCTCCAACTGTAATCGACTCCATCTAACATCAACAATCCCATCCTTTTGAAATTGCTGGGGGATCATGACAGCAGACGCTTGATTAGACCTGGTCCCCGAGAGTGTCTGAAGCCATGAAAGATCTCCCTAGTTGGGGAAGCAAAATCTGATGAATGAATGTATGCTGCCCCAATACTTGTTCCTTGGCAAACAAACGGTACCATATCACAGCTTTGATCTTATCTCTGACATCTCCTGAGTTGCTGGACCATGACCTGGAAAACTTGCCCAACTCAAGTCTCGTCCTTCTCCAATGTCTCTGAAGGTCCTTCCTTTGGATGTGGACCACAGTCTGTCCATCCCTCTCCCAAGCCAAAACATAAAAAAAAAGAGAAGGCTCCTGCTCTCAAGGGCATATCACTACTCCTGATTGTGACTAACGTGACTGTTTTAGCACCATAGCATGGCGATCAAGGCCCAGGGAAAGTGACCCCAGAAAAAAAGAATTGCAAGTAGCTCAACAAACATAGACAAGATGACGATGTCCCTGTTTCAGAACATGTAGGTTAAATGACAACTGGATTATACAGCTGCAGTGTTTTATAAAAGATGTAGCTGAAGTGGGTACAGTAATCGTGCGGTGGTCCATCTCAGAGGGAGGACCGGATATACGGACTCTCAAGTCCTAGTCCATCAATTTCCAGGTAAATTAAGCTAAGGATGTCAAAGAGTCTGTCATGCCCCGCTGGCATACAATCTAGTCCATTCCTTAGCTGCAGGAGCGTGGAGTTAAGAAAGGAGAAAAGAAAGCAGTGAGACGAACAAGGACTTCTGTAAGAACATGGTAATTAATAGCTGGATGATTGTGATGGTTATTATTACCTGTTTCGACAGCTTCCGCCTCATTAGTCTTCCAGTGCTTGGCAATGTTCTCGGAAAGAGGGTCATCAGGGTTGGGGGCGCTCAGAAGTGCTTGAATACTTAGAATCAACAAAGCGTTCTGACTATTACTTATGCAAGTGAAATGAAAATGCAAGGTTCCCCAGAAATTGGATGTTATCAGACACAATAAGATGTCAAGTTACCTCAAAAGGACAGTCCTTATTTGAAGCGCAGGGCTCCATTTGTCTTTCAGAATGTCAAGGCATATTCGACCAAGCTTAAGTTCACATAGGATTCACACCATCAGATACATTATGGGAAATGACCAAGTCAAGAGGGTTCAAGACAAATCCAAAATCAGTTACCTTGTCAATATTAGGATGGTAGATTTTGGTGAGGAAGCGGACCTGTTCCAAAGAACCAGTAAAAATGAATCCACCAGCAGTGCAAAGAAACTAGCATTATCCTTCCAAATACCATTACTTTTATTAAAAGAATCTGTCTCCTGGAGTAAATATAAGCTCCTTAAATTGATTTCAGTTGAACCTCCTCGATTTAATAATGAGAAAAGAACATGCACCAAAACAGACGGACATTAGCAGAGGGAGGAATACCTTAGGTGCTGCCATAGGATACTCTTCAGGTAAAAACAATTCCAGTTTGAAAACTCCCCCTGCAGAAAATTCGTTGCAAAGGGTGTTGAACAGATGTTTTAATGAGACAAACCAAAGAACTAAATTCTCCTTCAAAGAACATAAGACCATAAAAAATTCGCACAGAACAAGACAATATGAATCTGGAGAGGACACAGCCCTTCCCTTTAAGACATAGGGAAAAATATCAATCACAAGCCTCAAGGTTGCCATTACAAGCACACAGAACTGCTGCCATGTCGCGTTTATAAAACTAGCTTAGACATGCACGTGCCACGTGTCATGTGCTAACAATGCGAACCATGAATAACTCTAGGGAGGAAGTAGTAGCCCTCAATTGACGACAAAGTACTACATGATGATCGCAACAACTATTTACTGGGTCCAGTTACCTTCATATGGAGATTGTGTGGGACCAAGAATCATGACATTGAAATATCGCATGTTATCCTCTGAAGGTGAAGCACTAATCCCAGGAGCTGCAAGAAAGACGCCAATGCATCGCACGTCCCGGAGTAGTCAAAATCACAGCACAAACAAATGCTTTCAAATGTCATATCATAAAGTAGCCAACGAAGAGCAAGGCTTCAGATCTCATCGTTCTAAGGTCCAAGGTTCTGGGCATCTTAGATTCTCCTCTAAACCATCAGCCTCGATTCAAAGGACATAAATGCTGGTAACTTACGACGACTACCTAAGAATCAATGCGAGAAAATGGCCAATCAAAATCGTACCTGGTTCGCTGAGCAGACGCTGAGTTTCCTGTAAATATTACACGAGGGTCAAAATGCGATGTAAGACAGGAGGGCAAACGACGATGCACAATTTTCACAGATCAGAAAATCCAGGCACAAGCAACTTCGACATGCAGCTCGTTGCGGAAGGCCGAGAAAAAAATAAGACAAAGAAAAGAAACCCTAATTCCAAAATCTTAACAAAAACGCATAGAACAAACAAATTCTAGATGACCACGAAATTCAGAAAGAAGAAGACGGACCCAGAAGAATTAAGGGGGGGTTGGGATGGAAAAGGAAGGACCTTGATGATTCTTCGAGGGAGATTACTGTTGGCCATGGCGTCGCTGCGGCGAATGGAGGCGAACAGGGCAGGGCAGGACAAACAAAGACGAACCCCAAATCGATAAAATAAACACCACGACGACGACGACAGAGAGAACGAAGAGGGGAAGGGATGAAATCGGAATCGGGATCGGAACCCAGATGCAGCGTCGAAGCAAAACTGATCAAAGGAGAAATTCCCCGGATCCCCTGTTATTCCTCCGTCAATTGCAATCGTTTTCTTGCAGAAGAGGGTGGTGGTGGGCCCCGCTTCCTATTTTCAATATCGGCCCTTGAATTCGCCTTTTTTTTTTATTTTCCATGAATATTCCCCAAATTCTGCTGGGTCACGTGTGAGATGATTAAATAGGAAGAGAGAAAATGTTGGCAGAACGTAAATTTTATACTGCCGATGACCTTTTGTAAGATAGAGAAAACCTTCTGTAGAGCTTATATACTTACGAGGAATGTATACCGGGGTGTTTTGGTTATGGAAATGATTTCTCTTTCTTAAAATTTTTTCTTACATAAAATGTCCGTTCCTCTATATATAGGGAGGAGTAGGAAACTCAAATCACAATAGAAATCGACCTATTTAATAATTTATTTAAATGCCTCACTTCATGCTCCACTTAAATGAGATTTCCGTTACTAATATTGTATTGAATTGGATTATAAATTAACTTCAACACCTTATCTTAATTTATGATCTTCAGGTAGTCTTTGAATATCTCGAACTTCTTCAAAGACAATGCCTTGGTAAGAACATCTGCCGGTTGATCATGAGTGTTGATGAACTCTAGAAAAATCTCGTTCTGCAAAATCATCTCTTTGATGAAATGATGGCGAAATTCTATGTGCTTGGATCTTGCATAGAAAACTGGATTCTTGGTCATAGCAATTGCAGATTAGTTATCACAGAAGATTGTTGTTGGCTTGTCCACCTTCTGTTGTAACTCTAGAAGTAACCTTTTGCAGATGAGACAGCTCATCTCGTCGCTTCATTTGCTGCGATGTACTCAACTTCTGCAGATGAGAGGGCAACAGTGCTTTGCTTCATTAAACTCCATGAAATGGGCTTTGTTCTAATGCAGAACAAGTATTCTGATGTACTTCTGAGATCATCCAAGCTTCTTGCCCAATCACTATCTACATAACCCTCCAGATCATCCTTCTGCTCTTTTGTATACTTCAATCCAACCTTCCGTTTGCCCTTTTTGCTGCAGACTTCTCCGAATAGCCTTTTGCTACTATGCGAGCTTTATGCTTCTGCACGCTTCCATCTTCATTATACTTGGTCCTGTAGACCCACTTTAAGCCGATAGGTACTTTTCCTTTTGGAAGATCGACCAATGACCATGTGTCATTCTTCTCAATAGAAGTCATCTCCTCCTTCATGGAATTTCTCTATTTTTCTTCTTCGGCTGCCTCCTCAAAGTTATGTGGCTCAAATGCAGCAAGAGCAAAGTTAGCTTGCTCATAAATTTCAGTGAATGATCGATACCTCCTCGGTGGTGTATCTCCAATAGGACCCTTTGCTTTTGGAATGGTTCTAGAGGAACTAGCTTCTGTTATTCCGATGGGATTATGTACTGTAATTCTGCTGTTGCTTCTATTATTCTGATAGGGTTCTGTATAGATGCTTCTGCTACTGCTTATGTATATTGGAACACCTGAGTCATAGAAGACACTTCCTGCCACTTCCAAGCTGTAATTTCATCAAAGATAACATCTCTCGACAAAACTAACTTATCAGCGATCGGATTATACAGATGATATTATTCGATTCATCAGTATATCTGATGAAAATCAACTTCTCACATTTTCCATCAAACTTTTCTCTTCCTTGAGAAGGTGTGAGTGTATATCCAATACACCCAAATACTTTCAAATGATTTACCATAGGCTTCCTTCTGTGCCATGCTTCATATGGTGTTTTGTCCCTAACTGCTTTTGTAGGAGATCTGTTTAGAAGGTAGGCAGATGTGTTAACAACTTCTGCCCAGAACTGGTTCGGTAGACCTTTGCCCTTGAGCATGCTTCTGGCCATCTCCACTACGGTTCTGTTCTTTCTTTCTGTGACTTCATTCTCCTGTGGAGAATACTGCACAGTCAACTACCTCTATATCCCCTTCTGTTGACAATAGTTCAAGATTGGTCTCGATAGAAACTCTCCTCCGCGATCTGTCCTCAAGATCTTAATTATGTACTCACTTTGATTCTTTACAAGTGCTTTGAACTTCATAAAGGTAAGGAAAGCATCTGACTTTCTCTCAAGAAAATAAAGTCAAATCATTTTAGTATAGTCATCTACGAACAACAGAAAGTATCTTATGTAACCGAGAGACGGAGTTTGAGTCGGTCTAGAAATATCCACATGAACCAGCTCGAGAGGGGTTTGAGCTCTCCATGATGTGTTTGGTACTGGAAGACGATAATGCTTTTGAAGACACATCCTTCATAGATGTCACCTTTGCAGCTTGTATAAAAGGTAGTCCTACCACCATATCCTTCTACTTTAATAGAGCTAAACATTTCCTGTTCAAATGTCCATACCTGAGATGCCAAAGATGAGAATCATCTACAACCTCAATTTTGAGAACCCCATGCAAGGAGTCATCTTCAACGGGAACAAATTGTTGGACGTCATCATCACAACCGCGACCTTCTGTCCGCTATCTCACATTGACCTTATGCAAAAGCCAACTTATATCCATTTTTCATCATTTGTCTCACATTAAGTAGGTTCTGTGCAATTTTTGGAGTGTAGAAGACGTCGTGCATCCTCTTCTATTGACCTTCTACACTGAAAACTGAAACAACACA
The DNA here is from genome assembly GCA_023653495.1 of Melastoma candidum. Lineage (NCBI taxonomy): Eukaryota > Viridiplantae > Streptophyta > Magnoliopsida > Myrtales > Melastomataceae > Melastoma > Melastoma candidum. Next base: position 12,912,705 of record CM042889.1, on the reverse strand, counting down.
TTTACCTTATATCTTCGACTTCTTGCTATCAACAAGTTCCAAGAGAGAGTTGTATTTCTGATTAAGCTCCACAAAGTTCTTCTTGATCCCTGTGACATGGTTACTATAGTCACTATCGAGGAACCATATCTCATTCATGTCTTACATGGAGTTTGAGGAAGAATAGAAAACTTTAGAAGGTTCATCTTCCCTAGAAAAATTTACCAAGCTTCTGTCCTCATGCTTCTGTTCATGCTTCTGGTCTTTATCTTTGTACTAGCAATCATGATCTGAATGAGTGGGGAACTTGCATCTCCTGCATCGAAGACGACAATCTTTTATTTCATGATTATTTTTTCTACAGATGCGACATCCTGCATCACTCCAATAGTCAAAGTGCTCACTGTCGAAGATGGGGATTTGGTTAGGAGAAAAGATTAAGAACATGTTGTCAACAGATGTAGACATAACCTTCTGCGCTCTGATACCAAACTTGTTTGGGGGGTTATGTGTGAAAGGATTGGATAGGAAGGGAGAAAGTGCTAGCCGAACGTAAGTTATGTACTACCAACGACCTTCGGTAGGATAGATGAAACATTCTGTAGAGCTGCTACTGCTACGAGGAATGTATATTGGATTGTTTGGCTACGAAAATGATTTCTCTTTCTTAAAACTTTCTCTTACATGTAATGTTTACACGTCCCTTTATATATAGGGAGGTGTAATAAACTCAAATGACAATAGAAATCGACATATTTAATAATATACTTAAATGTCTCACTTAATGCTCCACTTAAATGAGATTTTCTTTATTAATATTGCTTTGAATTGGATCATAAATTACCTTCAACAAATTCATCCCCAACAAAAACATCAATACAATTACAACCATATCGGACGTTCCCGACATACAAGGCTTTGTTCCATTTTAAAGTTAACCATAAAAAAGTTCGCGAAATAAGTAAGAAAGTATCAAAATTCATGAAATACAGCCCAAAAGTCGAACTCTATAAATTCAACTTAAAAAGTTCGGCTTCCAAAAACACTCTTAAGGAAGTCGACTTTTAAGAAAAAAAAAGTGAGTTCGAATTCCTTAAGGAGATTTTTTTTATAAATCGAACTCTATAAGTTCGACTTAGATAAAGTCGAACTTATAGAGTTCCACCTCGGAGTTGTATTTCAGAAATTTTGAAACGTTTTACCCTATTTCACGAAATTTTTTCCAATTAACCTTGTTCGAGAACATTCATCCTCCTTTTCGTGCTGTAAACGCGAGATGACCTACGTATGAATGGGAAGGAGTTTCCTGTCCCAAGTAAGTTGGTGGTGCGATGTTTCGGGACAAGATAACAAAGGCTATAATGTTAAAATTTTATTTTTAGTTTTATTATTTTATTTTTATAAAATTCTTGTTGAGCTATTTACCATTTAAGTTTTTATAAAACAGACTATATTACGCTATGCAAGACCATGCATATAGTCTGTTAGGTTATATGATCATTTAGGTTAGACTTTGTGCATTTAATGTTTTATTATTAATGTGTTTTTTGACCGCTTTGGTGTACGCTCGTATTGACGAAAGCCAGTAATGGAAGGGCGCGTCAATAGGTAATAGTCCTTCTCCCACTTGCTCTAACCCTAATAGACAATGATGTTCGGTCATTCGGGAGAGGAAATATCGACTTTGTGCAGATTGATCGAGGAACGCTCCAGCAATTGAGATTGCGATGGACGAAGTCTAAATGCATAATAATAAGGTTTTATGAAGTTGCATTATGTTTTCGATTAGGATAATCATAAATGGATTGATTTTTCTGACGTATAATGCATTCGATCCATTGGATACATGATGCCATACTTTCATTACCTCCCCACTCAACTGCGACTCCCACTATAAAAGCATTCAAGCATCCGAATCCTGAAGTTTCAGCAGTTACTTTGCTTGTTGACCATCAATCCACCTAAGTTGTCCTATGAAATCTAGAACCAAATGTGGATTCCCAAATCATGGACGAAGTTTTCCATGGATCATTTGATAATCAGAGGTCTGAGAAATCTTGTCACCTGAACAGAAACAAGATCATTGTAAAGACCAAAGCTTAATAACGCCAGAATCTGGTTCTGTTAAAACGGTACTCACATAAGCGGTGAAGAGGGTAATATAGGATGGCGAAATTCGCAACCCAGCAAAATTGCAGGCATGATCACACAGATCTTACAAAGGATCAAACAGGGAAAATTTCTTGGGGGCTATGTGTGTAGGGTTGGATAAGAAGAGAGAAGGTGCTAGCAGAACGTAGGTTTTGTATTGCCGACGACCTTTTGTAAGATAGATGAAACCTTCTGTAGAGCACTCTATAGGGAGTGTTTTGGCTGCGATTTCTGTTTCTTTAAACTATCTCTCTTACTTTCTTCCTTACATGAAATGTCTACACGTCCCTTTATATATAGGGAGGAGTAGGAAAACTAAATGTCAAAAGAAACTGACATCTTAAATGACATATTTAATCATCTACTTAAATGCTCTACTTAATGACCCACTTAAATATTATTTCCGTTACTAACTTTAATACCCATTAATCTTGATAATAAATTACCTTCAACAAAATTCACCTTAAACGTTGCACCTTTCTTCTCGCTGCTAAGACATAAGGCCAAGCCACGGATACAAAGGCGAGACAGTCCACAATAGGAAACCGCTACCAGGAAAAGCAACACAAGGATGGAACGAAAGTTAAAGTTGTTAAAGCCTTTCCTTCTATAGAACAAGGGCCCTTCGGTTCCATACAAGTGGCTCTCTCCATGTCCTGCGACATTGTAGAGTAACAGGTTGAAAACAGAAGGTACCCATCGACCATAGTAGTCTAATGATGGTCCGCCAGTTAGGAGAAGGCCAGCAAAAGTACTTGTCTTGACTTGGCTTGGAATAAGAGATGAGGATAAATATGCCGACATGTAGGCTAATATTCTCTAAATCATGGATACACGAGACAGTCACGAACAGAACGTTTTCATTTTGAATTAAGCTTCTTACGGGTGCCGACTCACCAGAGGAACCAAGGAAGTGAATGTCCCAGAAAGGAACACTTCTTTTGAAATTTCCCGACATCCAAGACAGAGAAATGCCAGCCAAGGGTCGCGCCAACAGCACGGCTGATCCATGTTTCTCCAGGAGAAACAACACAAAAGAGAAATTGCATAGAAATCAATCCTCAAAAATCCTGCAAAAGAATATAAAGCACACACCTTACATGATGCATTTTTGTAGACAAACTCAAGTAATATCTTTGAAGAACAAAGACAAAGGGAAAGGGGCCCTCGCTTGTGCTAGCGAAGAAACACACATGTTCCATAAGTGATTTCTGTACTTTCTGGACAAGGCTACCACCAAAAAAACATCAAGGCCAATACCTCAAGTATTAAGGCCAATGTCGGCATGAACCACACCATCCATCTTTGATTTCCTCCTTGTCTATTCGGCTCGTGTCAGGCAAATGTCTACAGTTTGGGTTTAAGCGTTGAGCCAATACCTTGTATAAAAAAACTAGATGGGAATGCGAATGTTGGATGTGTAGCCATTGAGAAAAGAGGATATAGTAATCCCCCATTTCATTATTCCATACAGAAAAGAAAAAGGCATCACTACAATCCCGACATGCCTTCCAAGATTACACAAGTTTTTTCATCATGGCTTCTTCCTTGGATAGCCTTTTCATCCATAATGTCCATTGGGGGGGAAAACAGAACAAAACCAAAGCCGCTCCCCTGGATGCACATCGGACTCTCGCCGAACAGTACAACAGCCTCACAGGGTACATATATATATATATATATATTAATATATGATTATGGAGATGGAAAACTACTCGGTCCAACTGCTTAACCTGTATTCTGCATGCCAGCAGCGATACCTTTCATGGTCAAGATGAGGGTGTCCTCCAGACCAGGAGCATACTCGCTCGTCGGGTTCAGCTTCACGAGCTCATGTGCTGGGTTGGTCGACTCCATAATCTCCTTGGATAGGTGAGGACGGGTATTCACATTGAAGCTGGGGTCTCTGATGCGTTTCAGGGTGCAGGCTTGGCAGACGTTTAGGGTTGTGATGTACGAGTCACGGAGACGTAGTCTCTGCTTGAGGTAGGGGTCACCTTCCAGAAGATCCTTGTGGCCAGCAACCTAGATAACAGAATTGTGAAATTACGGAAGAGATTATTCATACCAAATGAAGGAACATCGCTGAAAGATGAGAGTACCTGCAAAAGGAGGGCTTTTGTTTCCTCAAACTTGGTTCTCAACTGCTCTCCAAAGGACCAGAGATCTTTAGAGACTAAGAGCTTGTCGTACAGCGCAGCTATTCCAGGGTCACCCTTGGCGAAAACCATCTCAACCAAATCAATGGTGACCCTGAAAAAGGGCCACTGGTTGTACATCTCTTGCAGCATCTGGAGATTCCGGATGTCTTTCTCAATGACGTGCTTAAACGCGGCCCCAAAACCAAGCCAGACTGGGAGATGAAATCTTGTCTGGGTCCAGGCAAAGATCCAAGGGATTGCACGGAGGGTCTCAATACCTCCACTTGGCTTTCGCTTTGATGGTCGGCTTCCTATGTTCATGCGACCGTACTCCATCTCCGGGGTGGCCTGTCCATGGAAATATTTAGAGTACGAAAACATTATGTTCCAGCGACAAACAACGATATCAATTAAGGGAAATGAATAACAAAGAAAAGGTGGAGCCTTTTCAGCTCAGCATACCAAGCGGAAGTACTCAACAAAGCGGGGCTCTCTGAAAACAATAGAACGATACTCCTCAGTAGCGACCACGGCCATCTTGTCCATAAGAGCACGCCATTCGGGCTTTGGGGCAATTGGTGGACGCATTCCATGCTCGAGAGTAGCAGCTGTGAATCGTTGTAGAGTCCTAAAACATAAGTGCTCTTCTCCAAATGATTGCTCAATCACCTCTCCTTGAACAGTAACACGAAGAGAACCATGAATTGTTTCAGGAGGTTGAGACAATATAGCAAGGTGGGTGGGACCACCACCACGGCCAACAGTGCCACCACGGCCATGGAACATAGTAAGCTTCACACCGTACTTCTTGGCGACATTTATAAGCTCTTCCTGAGCCTTATACAGCTGCCAAGCTGCTGAGAGCCTTCCAGCATCTTTTCCAGAATCAGAGTATCCAATCATAACTTCTTGCTTTCCATTGATCCTATTTTTATACCAGTCAATGGAGAAAAGCCTAGCAACAGCAGCAGGAGCCGCTTCCAAATCATCCAGCTTCTCAAAAAGAGGGACAACTCTAAGAGGCTGCTTCACATGACACTCACGCTGTAGCAGCTCAACTGCAAGCACGTCGGATGGTGCAGTAGCCATTGAGATAACGTATGCACCAAAGCTGTCAGCAGGCAGCTCAGCTATTACATTGAGCGTGTCCAATACATCGGCAATCTCTTCAGTTTTTGGAAGATCAGGGCCAAATAATGGTCGTTTTCCACTGAGCTCAGATAAGAGCCACTCTTGCCGACGTTCTTCAGGCCAATCCTTGTAAGAGCCAATCTCCAAGTGTCTAGTAATGGCATCTAACACATCTGTGTGCCTGTCTGACTCCTGTCTAATATCCAATCGAACGAGAGAAAATCCAAAAGTAGACACTTGTCTCAAGAAATCAAGAAGGCTGCCATCAGCAATGGGCTGGTCACCACAAGCACAGAGAGATCTGTAACAGAGCTCGAGTGGCTCCAGGAACTGTACAATGATTCAAGCAGAATCCGGATTTAAAAAATGGTAAAATGAATGACAATCTACATATCCAATTCTTTAACTGAAATATTATATCGGTGAATTCATGAATGCACTTACATCCTCAACATTGGTGAAGGTTGCCTCTTCTGGGATATCTGAGGTGCCATGAGCTAATAACTGACGAGCACGTTCGCGTGTCTGATACAACTTGTCTCTCAGATCACCAAGCAAAACTCGATAAGGTTCACTTGAAGGTATTGTTTTCCAAAACTCTGTCCCAAGAGAATATAAAGAACGAATTAAGCTCAATTGGCAGAATCGAGAAAATAATAGAAATGGAAAAGCTTGTAATTGGCAAAGGGTGGGTGTACAATTTCCAAGACTACCTAATCATCAAATTTCATCCAGCAGACGAGTCATACCATCTAAATGCCCGAAATCAGAGCTTTGCTTAAGTCTCTAGAAAGAAATCCCTGGAGGGGTAGGAGCTTCTTACCAATGTAATGCTTCGCATCCCTCTTGGAAGATCTGTGGAGCTCGTCTGCACGAACACGGAGTTCGTCGTTGCAACGCCACATAGACAACTGCAATCAAGTAATGATCAGAGTCAATTAGAGGTTAGATCCATCCAGAACAAAAGTCAAATTTTAGATATATGGATTTGGATTCTCTCAGTCACCTCAAACATGAGATCTTCAATTTTTGAATAATACAAGTTGGCAGCCATCATTCTAGCTAACAGGCAGACATCTCTTGTTACTTCAGGAGTCACTCTAGGGTTACCTGAAACAAAAATATATAAGGTGTAACACACATCGTGATACGAGAAACACTAGTCAGCGTTCTGTAAGCTATTGAAATAAAAAAATAAATAAATATGCTTGACAGAGGATGGCATACCATCACGATCACCGCCCATCCAAGAAGAGAACTGTATAAGAGGTGCATTGTAAGGAACCCTCTCATTGATTCCAAGATTCTTTAAAGCTGTGTCAACACGGCGCAAGAATTTTGGGACGCCCTTCCAGATAGTTTCATGGAAATAACTCATTCCTGCCCTCATTTCATCCTGAGGAGTGGGTGGGGTCCTTTTAATTTCATCAGTTCGGAATGCAGCTTGTATCTGTGGCACAGAAATTTCAGTAAGCAAACAGAGCATGCCACAGGAAAACAAATCGTGCTTATTCACAGAATCAAAGGGTTCATTTGTACTTTAAAACGTGCTCATGAAAGACAATTGAGGAAAATATCACAAGCAGGGAAAACCTAATAGACATATTTGGCATTCAAAGAATAAGTATTTGGCCAACTCCATAAAGGCTTGTCTAAGCTCTTCACTGAACAGTTTCTTAAATTTTTTAAAAATTCCATTAGGAGGTTCTCTACTGCCAGGGTTTTTCAGTATATGAATGTACCTCTCTCTGGAGGGCTTCATCGAGCTCCTGTTTATCATCTGGAGTGATGTATTTAGCATATAATTGTTCCAAACAGTGGCGGATCCTGGGAAGGAGATATACAGAGTTTTAAGCAAAGATCTGTTTACTCAAGACATTCAGAAATAATGGGACTCAGGAGATTTAAAGGCTAACCTTCCGTGTTTCTGAAGCAAAGACCTCCGCACGGACTGAGTAGGATGGGCAGTCAGGACAAGATCCACCGTCTGATTCTTCAGAGCATCAAACACCTCCTCGGGAGACTTCTTTAATTCGACCACAAGCCTTTTGAGTGTTTCCTCGATGTCTGATTCAGTGGTCGCCGAGTTCTCATCAGCAAAGTCTCCCTTCTTCAACTTATTGCGTCGGCGATGAGCAATCTGGACCTCCTCTGCCAGGTTGGCCAAGTTAAGCATATGGGAGAAGGATTTGGCAATCACAATGGAGTCCCCGGGATCCAAACTAGTCAAAACATTTCCCAGCTCCTCGAGCTTCTTAGGATCATGGGTTCCCTCATATTCAGCCGAATGCTCATAGCACTCTTGCACCTGGAAACAACACAAGTTAAACAATCAGAATCGCTTCCATCGACACACAAAAAAAAGAAACCAGAATTAACTCACGATCCGGTCCGATGGGATCAGATCCCAACAATTTCCAAGGCGCAGATCATTCGACCAACGATTAGACTGAACAAATGCAGAGACGAGACATGAAGTGAAGGGTGGGGTACCGTCTCCTTGAGATCTTCCCCGTGCAAATCCTGGAGAATGTCGAGGAAACGATCCAAAAGCAAGGCGTCGTACTCCACGAGCTTGTCATCCTCACTGACCTTGGCAGGCACGAGTTGCCTGAGTTGGGCGTCGATGGACGCCAACTTCTCCAACTTGTTCGGCATCCCGATCCTCTCCGTTCTCTTCCCGACCACCACACCACTAGCGACACAACACAACCCTAAAGAAAAGTCACAAACAGTTTACATCAAGGGCATTGGGGACCGAAACCCAACACTCGGAAGACGGAAAAACGGCGTGGGCCGGGCGGAAAAACCGAAGCTATCCTTTTTCCCCAAAGATCGTACCTTTTTTAAGTTACCTAGAACTATGAAGGCGGGGGGGCAAGGAGGAAGGAACGATGATGGTAGGGAAGAAAGACGGAGGAGGAGGAGGATCTAAGGGACGAGAATGAGAAGAACACCAAATTTATAGACAGGAAAAGCGTGTGATGTGATCCCAACTCCGGAATTCCGGGACATCACCCACGTTGTGTCATGTCCCCCCCCTTCTCCGGGATATTATTATCACTCCACTGCCCCAACGTTCTTCCTTAAAATAATTTTACAGTCGAATTTCAGTAGTTAAAATTAAATCATCGAATTTTATAACTTCAATTTTATATAAAAGAAATCAAAATAGAATTATTCTAGGAATTAAATTTTATAATTTCGATTTTCTTAATATATGAAGTCTAATTTCATGACTTTTTTTTATATTTCAAAAAATATTTTTTTTCGAAATAAAAAAGTAGATACAAATCAACCAACCACTGAGTTTAGGAAACAAAATCCCGCCGTTGAAATTTCCAAGAACATTAACTTCCTTATTAATTAATGTCTTTTTATATCATCAACAAAAAAAGGGATGAAAATTTGGAACCAAACAAGGCATCGTGGTTAAGGGGGGGAAAGGGAATATCCTCCAACTCCAAGAGAGAGGAGGAGGGGGGGGAGGTGGCATATTCTACAAAAGAAAAGAAAAAATGGTCCCCTCTCCTCCTCCGTGTGCTTTTTGCTTTTTCTTCTCTCGCGTGCTGTTTGGTTTGGATGGACGACCCCTGCCTTTTTTTTTTTAACTTGTCTCGTCCGCTTCTGTGGAATTCTATGCGCCCCTTCCATTATTTTTTAACAACTAAACAAACTCGTGTTTTAATGAGACCCCTCTTCTGCCGTGCCGACCCACCCACCACTCGTCACATTCCTAATAAAAAAACCTCCTCCTAACCAACTTCCATTCATTACTCAGTATTTATTTGTTTTAACATTTCTTGGGTTTTGTCTGTTGAAATATGTAGTAAAAATCCAGACCAAAACCAATCCCGAAGCGACTTATTTGCATATGGGGGGGATTACGTAAGACGTCACGCTCCCCGAGGTTTGAGTGAACGAACGAACATTAAGAAAATCATTAATTAATTGTAGGGTGGGGTGGGGGAGGTCTCGTTCGCCAGCTTTCAAAGGAAAAGAAGAAAAGGGGCCAACTTTGAAAAAACAAAAATATAGAGTTGGGGGATTGGGGGACATCAGCACATACGCTATCTGTCGTGATAATATAAGTCGTCGTCGACTGCTTATATGATATGATAACCCATTGAAATGTAAACACATTCCCAGTAGTTGCTATTCCCTCCTTACCATGCGCCGCCCCCCGCCGTTGACATCTTTAACACCCCCCCCCCCCGGGCCGCCCCCCCTATTCAGTTTTTAGAAATCCGGATTCATTTTTAAAAAAAAATTTAAGATTTTTTTATTATTTTTTAAAATATAGTTTTGGTAGAATTTTCTCGGCCGCCGCCGCCCTTAGGCTTTGTTTGGTTGGAAACAAAGAAAAGAAAAGAGAGAGAGAAAACGGAAAGGTTAAAATCTACGGATAGTGGATTTACTCGGGAGACGTGTTTTCCTATCATTTCCACCGTTTTCATAAACAAACGAAAGCGGCTAACGGTACGTGCACGTAACCGTTACATGCTTTACTAAATTCGACCAAAATTTTAGTAATATTTACTAAAAATCGACTTTTTTTAGTAAAATGATTAGTAAATTACTAAAAAAATTAGTAATCGGTTACTAATTTTTCACTGTTTGACCATTCGGAAAGTTACTAAACTAGGTTTAGTAAATCGGCCGGAAAATTTACTAAACTGTTTAGTAACCGATTACTAAAAATAACGTTGATTTGACAGTTTTTTTTAGTAATCGTTACTAAAATTTCACTGCTCAACTTTAGTAATCGGTTAGGTTACTAAAAAGTTTAGTAAATTTTTCCGCCGATTTACTAAACCTAGTTTAGTAACTTTCCGAATGGTCAAACAGTGAAAAATTAGTAACCGATTACTAATATTTTGTTAAAAAATTAGTAATAGTAGTAATTTTCCAGGTTTCCCGTCCGGAGATTTTAGTAATGATTTACTAATTGTGTTAAAAAAATTAGTAAATTACTGTGTAACATAGTAAAGTCGTTAGTAAATTACTAATTTTTAAAAATTTTTTTCGTAATGGTTTACTACTTTTGGGAAAAAATTTCGTAACTAATTACTAATTTTTTTAGTAATTTTCTAAAATGAACAGTACATTCCGAACCTAAAACTAAACCTGTTTTCAGTGTGAAATTACCATTTTACCCCTGCGATAAATTACAAAATCGTTTACGAATTTTCAGTCCGAACCTAAAACCGAACCTATTTATAATTTTACCGGAGGGGTAAAATGGTAATTTCACACTGAAAACAGGTTCAGTTTTAGGTTCGGAATGTACTGTTTATTTACGAAAATTACTAAAAAGTTTAGTAATTGATTACTGAATTTTGTTCAAAAAGTAGTAAACAATTACGAAAAAAACTAAAAAATTAGTAATTTACTAACGACTTTACTATGTCAAACAGTAATTTACTAATTTCGCTTATAAAATTAGTAAATCATTACTAAAATCTCCGGACGGCCTACCTGGAAAATTACTAGTATTACAAATTTTATTACAAAAAATTAGTAACCGCTACTAATTTTTCACTGTTTGACCATTCGGAAAGTTACTAAACTAGGTTTAGTAAATCGGCGGAAAAAATTACTAAACTTTTTAGTAACCGATTACTAAAGTTGAACAGTGAAATTTTAGTAACGATTACTAAAAAAACTGTCAAATCAACGTTATTTTTAGTAATCGGTTACTAAAAAGTTTAGTAAATTTTTTCGCAGATTTACTAAACCTAGATTAGTAACTTTCCTAATGGTCAAACAGTGAAAAATTAGTAACGGATTACTAATGTTTTTTAGTAATTTACTAACGATTTTACTAAAAAACATCGATTTTTAGTAAACTTTACTAAAAAAAAAATCGATTTTAGTAAACAACGTAACGGTTACGTGCACGTACCGTTAGCCGCTTCCTAAACAAACAAACACAGCGTTAATGATGAAAGACTCTAAAATAAGAACTTTCGTTACTCGATGCAATTGGAATTTAAAAATACATTTGAAATCTCCACAATAGCGTCGGGGATAAAAAAATATGAATATAGTTAATTAGTTTCCGCACCCCTCAATAAAGGAAAATTCATTAACAATACATCTTAAATAAAATTTTTTTTTTAATGTGATTAAAATTCACCTCCTTGATAATGTAATGATGCCCCATCTTTACGTGAAATAAAATCCTACCCGTTAAAGTATGTATCATCAAATGTTTGGTGTTTAGCAACAGAAATTTTAGGACACATATCCTGATTGTCATATGTGGATCAATGGTTCAGAATGAAGGACCAAAGTAAATGAAGCCATTTGGATTGATAAATAACTCAGATTTTCACATAAGGATAACACAACATTGTTCATAAGCAAACCTCTAGAATTCCACGACGATAATGGAGTGAAGGACAGAGAGGTCCACACGGCCGATCTATTCGAATGAAAAGAGGACTAGTGAGAGCCAATGCGACAGTTCCTCAAAAATCCTAACGTAAAAATCGAAAGGAGAATTCGAATGATTGCTAAGCACTACATAATCCTCGACAAAATCCTCTATAGGAAAACCAATAAGGATGTCCTGTTAAGGTGCATCGACTTAGACGAAGCCATCCCAATCATGATGGAAACACATGAGGGGCTGTGCGGAGCTCATCAAGCAGGGATCAAGATGAGTTGGTCGATCAAACGACACGGTTTCTCCGGGCTGTTAATGGCCAATAATTACATTGAAATGGCTCGAGCCTTTTAAGCTTGTCAGCGATGCGGACCGGTGAAACGCACCCCTGCCACGAACATGAACGTCATAATAAAACCACGGCCTTTCAGGACATGGGCGCTAGGCATAATGGGGGAGATACATCCCCACTCAAGCATGGGAGATGCCTATATACTCGTCACCACATACTACTTCACCAAATGGATTGAGGCGACGGCTTACAAGCCCATCAATCGGAAGGACATAATTGAGTTCATCAAGTACACCACATCTATCGATACGGGATTCCCCAAAGTATCGTGGTGGACAATGCAAAGATGTTTAACGACAAACTTATAGACGAGTTTGCAAAAGACTTTGGGTTTAAAATACTCAACCCATCCTCGTATTACGCCCAGCCAAACGGGCAAGAGGACGCTTCCAATAAACTCATAAAACTGTTTATACATAGAATGATCGGGAGCAACCCACGTACATGGCATACCCTGCTTCAGGAGATGCTATGTGCACTTAGTGTCATGAAAAGAGAAAGCATAGGCAACACAACTTTCAGCGTTGTGTACGGTCATGATGCGATGCTTCCAATAGAAGTGTGATACCGATCTCTCAGACTTCTTAAGCACCTTGGAGAACACGTGGGTTACGATGAGGACATACATTTTGAGTTAGAAGAACTGGAAACCACTAGAATCAATGTGCTGAATCGTTTGGAGGCTCATAAGAAGAACGTCGCCCAATACTACAACAAGAGAGTAGTACCCCAGTCATTCAGTAAGGGAGACCTAGTCTGGAAGCTGAGACTGCCCGAGGGAGTTCGCGATTACTTCCATAGAAAATAGACACCAAATTGGGAAATCATATCGCCTAGGGGGCTCAACGGATCGGTGAACGACCTTAAGATCAATGACAAATATTTGAGAAAGTATAGGCCAAAGATATGGGAAATGCACAAAATATCACCTCAAAACGATTCCCCACAATCTGAGGACAATGCAAACGTAATAATTCAGCCAACAGGCAAGGAAGACAATAGTCATTTCGCCCGGTCCAGCACTCCGGCCTTCACAACCTCCTTTGCCTCAACGTCCACTACCCTGTCCCGATCCCTCTCCAACGTCTCTCTGTTCCTGGTCGACGACCGTGCGCTCAGCTGCCTCTTCTGCCTTGGCAACATCAAGGGCCACGTCAGTTCCGGTTATGCGCGCAACCGTGGCATTTAACTCTTCCTGGAGGCGACGAATGATGGCGGATAGCTCTTCCTGCTTCTTGTGGAGTTCATCCCCTTCGAAAGACAACTCATTCACTCGAGCAGTGGATGGAAGTGGCAGGGACCACGCAAGCTCTTTCTCCTCTAACCTCGCCCTGAGTGCGAAGTCCTCTTGTCGCTCAGCCCACGAACGTCAGAAAGACTTCCGAAAAAGCGAGAGTATAATGCTCAGCTCGCGCAAATCAGCTCCTACTCGTCCTAGCTCGTCTATCACAGACGATAAAGCAATAAAGTTGTCCTCAGCATTCACCCCACGCTCGAGGACGACAATGAAAAAGACAAGTTGAGAGCGCAAGGGATGCCATGAATATGCTCGGGTCAGACAATGACTTAAGAGCAAATTACAAGTAAAGCTTAAAATTCCCTACCTAGGCACCTGCACTTGGGAGCCTTGGGGGGCTTCCACCGCTTTGCCCGGGACGTTCTAGGTGACAAGAGTACCATCGACCAACGAAGCTCTGGCCCCATCCCTCGAAAGTGGGGTCGAGGTTTCAGTTGTAACCTTGCTGGGGGGCTCATCTCTACCCATACTCCTTGCTGGTTGCTCGAAGCAGCTTTGGTTGCCCAGCCGGGGAGGCAATAGGGATTGTCGAGGGGTTCTTCACCGTCAACAATCTCCGCAGTTGGGGAAACACCAACGGCACCTTTACCAGGGAAGCTGGTGTTATTCAACACAATCTTCCATCCGGAAACAAGACAGAAGCCTAGCTAACGGCGCAGAGCTAAGGATTGTATACCTCAAAGATCAAGCCAATCGGGTCTACCCCTACTAGATCTCGTGCAAAGAATGCAGGCCAAAGGTACTCGACATCCTTTGAGCGAGATTCTTCCCACCTCTGGGAGAAAGGTCGCCAGGAAGAGACTACACTTGCACAACTTTCTACGTGCCCATCCATCAAAGCCTAGATGCAACCAGTAACGCTGAAGGGAGACCAATACTTGGGCACGCTCGCTGAGATGACTACACTCCGCTCGAGCATCACACGAGGAAAACTGGAGAAACCCGGAAAATACAGAACGATCCATAGGTAAACAATCCACAGAGGGTCATCCGTTGGGCATCCAGGGAAGCTAGCTGGATTAGCTGTTGCCTGGTAAGCCCCGGTAGAATAAACTCAGCAGGAAATGGGCGAAGGCTAGAGCTTCATGCCTGTCCACATTGGCAGTGTCAACGAGGCTGGTGATCACCCCAACCATGAAGCGACCGGGACACTTTCCCCAGTTGCATAAGGTATACTTGGACAACCACTCTAAGTAGAACTCAAACTCCTCCTGGGGTCCTCACTCTGCATCAAGCAAAGACAGGTGCCGCTTGATCACAGGTGCCGCTCGATCCCGCGCCGATGCGTTCTGAATGGTTAAACTTCAGGTCGGTGCTCTCATGGTCAAATCGAAGGGGGCTCCAGAAAGATGACAACCAACTAAGAAACATATATCTTCTAGGGTGATCGACATCGGTCTTCTGGGGAAGTAGAAGCAGTAGACAACGGAATTTCGGAATGACAGGAACCCGACACACACAGGTAAGTTGGGCTCAATCGAGGAGTGATACATGTTGATAAGAATCTTGATCCCAATTGCATCCCACGTGTCGCGCTTCTTGATCATCCACTTGGAAACCCAAAGGTTATGCGCCTCACTCCTAGGAGATGGAAAGCAACGGAGGTTCACTTGTACCGACGGACTCCATTCCGACGGCTTGAAATCACCAAGGTTGAAGATGGCGGGCAACTTAGTAGTAAAAAGGAACGACATTTCCACGTCGGAAAGAAGTTGGAACTTGGCCTCAGGAACGAACGGACCCAGCGTTTGCTATCCCGACATCGGAGCACCAAAGTTCGACTCCGCTTCGTGGCAAGAGAAGACGTGAAACTTCGTTGCTTCAGCATAGACTCATCGGAAAACAGCTCCATCACCCTCTGTGTGGGCTAAGGGAGTTGGGTTTGATGGGGTTGAAGCATCGGAAGCCATGAAGGTCGTAACGAAACTAGGATTTCTGGAAAACAGGGAAGGAGGAAGAATGGCTTCTGATTGTATGAGCAGTAAACCTCAATCCTTTTCATGCCTTATGATCTAGAAACCGACAAGATGGTTGAAGCCCCAAAAGAGCGTCGCTTTGCTTGAAAACTGATAACGGTCTAAAAGTCAAAGGTGGACAGGCGAAGGGGCTTAAAACGTGCATTCACTTTCATTCAAATCCATGGTCCATTACATGGGTTTGTTTGGAGACAAATGTACAAAAGAAAACATAAACAACTCAATAGATGACGATTCATCTTCTTAGTGAAATGTTTTTTATTGAGGATTCCCTTGAGCTATGCGAGGTACACAAGGGTTTATCCATAGAGAACGAACATGGTTACCCACAGCACCCGGTTCGTTCCCTCAGATGGAGAAGATTTTGAATGAAAGGACCTTGGCCCTCGCATCTGATACTGAGTCAAACCTCCTAATGGCGTGAGGTTGGAAAATTGAGGACAAGGCGACGACTTTGCCTTGTGGTGATCCATGATCTCCAGATGTTTGTGGTCATAGGAAAGCACCAAAAGTCGGTCCAATTAGAACATAACTCAAGGCTAAAGGCTGACCTACCGAGGCTTCGCTCAGGCCCTCTACCCTTCCAGACGAGCTCATTGTGGGGGAGAGTGGAGACGTTGGAAGGAGAAAAACCACTTGCATAAGGTGGTGGACATAGGTTCTCAAGCAAGTTAAAGTGATGGACATAGGTCCTGGGTAGGAGACAAAAAAATGGGGACCTCATAACCTTACTATTTCCAAGAGTGATGGTTTGCGATTGGAAAGCTGATCGAGCTATTTATAGCGGGTTAAGAGGGACACGAAATCTCTGACAGGAGATATTATAGTAGAAACCTCGAAATTTCGACAGATGTCCCGAAAGTCTCAATCGATACTCTTCGGTGATATTAACGGTTGGGGGTTAATGTTCGGTTGCACACGTTACCAAGGTGCAGGATAATGATTACTTGGTCTTTTTCAAGACGAGACGGATTACAGTACTTGACTCCGTCAGCCTTGAGGGGGTTTATATGTTTAGCAACAGAAATTCTGGGCCACATATCTTGGTGACATCTGTGGATCAATCGTCCAGAATGTAGGCCCAAAGTACATGAATCCCAGTAAGGAGGTGTACGCGCGCCCTCCAGCCTAGCACGCGCGTGGCGGTTCCTGCGACACGAGGATCCGGGCCCGCTCTCCGAGGCCCAATCCGGTCGGCGTCGCGACTCGAGCGTCGGACGCTGCGGAAGGGCACCGGGTCGAATCCTCCCTTGGTACCCTAGCGGATCTGCGGGGCGTTTCGCTGACCGTTTCCAGTCCTTGAAGGGGACGGGCGAAAAGCTGCGTGAGACCTCGCCTGGGAAATTCGGGGAGGATTCATGGAGCGGATCGTGTTACCGTCACCCATCCAAAATGGCTCCGTTTTGTAAAAAATGTGTTGTTTAACCTAGGTAAGCTATTACGGAGTTGCCATCGACTTTTATTTTAAAACTGTTAAGTCGGAAAAACAGCTGGTTCGGGGATTTCTACTTACTAGTCCTTACACTCTAAGCATGCGAAGAGGTGACGTTTGCTCCAAAAGAGTTTAGCTTTTGATGAACATGCGTTGGACCCGATCCGGGCATGACTCCGAACTCATGTCACTGTTTTACGGGCGTTGGACCCGATTCGAGCCTTTTGGTCTCGAACTCATGTGTATTTGGCAAACAACATGCGACGATAAACCTATGGGCCCAAAGCATGCGAACAATCACAACCAATTATTGGGATCAAAGGGAGCGGGGAAGGGCGGTGATCGTGAGCCTATGCCCTTGGGCTCACGACCCGTTACATGTGGAAAAAAAGAAAAGACGGGAAGCCCGTACTTCCCTCATGTACCTGAGATGATGGTTGTTGCCGGTTTACTTCGAAGCTAGCGCCTTCGAGCTTTCTGTCTTCGAAATATCCTCTTTGTCGGGATTCCATGAAGCTTGGTTGATTTTAATGCAAAATCAAATCAAAACACCACAGAGAAGATGATATTCAGAAAATTCCAAAATACATGGGATAATTTTAGAATTAACTGGTGAATAATAATGATACTCACCGGGCGTTGTGTGGCCCGTTGATGTTGATCCTTCATGATGTTGAAAGATGATATTCTCTCGTTGTTTTAACATGCAAAACAAAGAAGGAGAAAAGCAAGGCATGGTAGCAGCAGTAACGATTAAATCGACGTATATTTAATCGCACTGAAAAGTAAGGCATGACTTACCGTTTGAAGTGGTTGATTGGGGTTTTTGTAGCCCGTTGATATCAATCTTCCAAGATTGTACACTTGTGTACTGATTTCGAGATTGCTCGAGAATATCCGCCAGAGTCCCACCGTATTTTCATGAAAGACAAGGAAATCGGCATTAGTGATGCACAAAAGGGAATGCCGAAGAATCCAGTAAGTCTTGTGAATCTAAAATTTTAAGGAAACCTAAACATATTCCTGAAAACATAATTCATGTGTCCCCTTTTATGAAATTATTATTTTATTTTTATCTTATTTAATTGATTATTATCATTATTATCAAAATAATAAAAACAAAAAAAAGGAATTGACACCCCCCCACGCCTCTGACACCCCACGCTCCTTTCCCCTCCCTTTTTTTAATAAACACAATAGAAAGAAGAAAACAATAAAGAAAAAGGGGGACTTTTCCTGACATCCCCCCTCGACGCTCCTTTCCCTTTCCTTTTTATTCCTTTTTTTTAATTGTATTATTATTATTATTATTATAATAAAAACGAAAAAAAAGAAGAGGATCGAATGCTTACCTCTCAGCTTCGGGAAAAAGGGGGGTTGGTCTCCAAAGGAAGAAAACCCACGCAGGACGTGGCTTCCGGTCGGGAGGAGACACGATGGGCGATCGAAGGCCAAGGAAAGAGAAAGGACTTCGGCGCAGGAAAGGGGAAGACTTCGCCGCTGCGGGAGGGGTTGGCCGCGCCACGCCGTCGCAGATCTGGGTCGAGGGAGTCCGGGGCGGCTGCCGACGTCTCGATTGAGCCTGCCATGGGGGAAGCGGGTCAGCCGCACTCTGGTCGCCTTGGCTACGTCCGGATCCGGGCGTGAAGGAGGAGGAAGGGGCTGCGGGATGGGCGCGGGTCTGGCTGCCGGGGAGAGGTTCGCCTCCGGCGCTGCGCGGGTTGATCGGTGATCGTCGAGGCCGCTGTTGTTGCAGACGAGGCTGGTGTTAGGCTGACCACCTCCGAGCTTACCTGAGACCCAAGCAGAGAAGTCAGAATGAATGGAGGGCTCCTCGCGACACTGACGCGTGTTTGCGAGGAGTTTGGTCGTGGCTTTGGACTGGAGGCAGGGGAGGAGGGACGGTCAGGCTGATCTAAAGGGAGTTCGCTCCCGCCGAACGTTGTTGTCGCCGCGTCCAGAGGAGTCGTGGCTCGCCCCGTTCAGAGGTATGCCCTTCTACTCGTCGTTGTTGTCGACAGCCTCGTTTGGGTTGATCGCCAAGGGGCTTCCATAACATCGACCTCTGCTTACCTTTGGGCAGAATCGATCGAGGGAGGGGGAATCAGACAGGTACTTCTGCAAGTTGGGGGGACGATTGCTTTTTGCTGGGGCAGGAGCCTTCGGTGAGGAAGGGGGAGGAAGAGCTGCTGTGTTGTTGCCGTTCTTCATTCCGTCCCTGCTTCCCTTAAATAGAGGATGTCCTCCTCCTTATCTTCTCTGCAGTGGCACCTACTTCAAGGAGCTGGATAGGCGGTCGTCATGCGGGCGGCTATGGCTCTTCCCCCTTTCGCCTGATTTCCTCCTCTTCTTTTCTTCTTCTGTGTCAGGCGTAGGTGGGTGGGGAATAGGGGGCTAGCCATCGCGTCGCCGTTTCTGTCAGCTGTAGGCAGGGAGGCCTCGTCGGGAGTGGGCGTTCCGGGCGGTGCGGCAGGAAGTTGTCACTGCCGCTGTCTTGGTCGGGCAAGTTGTTGCGTGGAGAAGCTACCGTTGCCGCTGTGCTACTGTTGTTAAAGGGACCGGGCTGCTGCTGGCGTTGTTGCAGACTGCCACCGGGGGGGCCACCACCGTTGTTAGTTGGCTGGGCCGAATTCATCCAGCCTTGGGGACTTTGGCACTGGGCTGGGCGGGCCGGTGGATGGGCCTGGATTGGGCGGATCAGCTGGGCTTTACAAAGAAGGCTCTTTTTTAGGCAGATGGGCCGAGGGGAGGTAGTTTGCTATTCTTTTTTTGTAAAAATCAGATTGAGTCTATAGATTTCCATCACATTTTCAAATCAGTCCCGCCTGAATAATCACGGATTGACCCTCAAACTTTCGAAATGACTTTCGAGCGGGTACGAGATAAAGTCAGCCGGTTCTGTTCGGATGGCAAACAATTTGGGGGATCTACAGTTTGCCCCTCCTTGCGAGAGAATCTGAGAAGGTTTTCTCGCAAGGAAAACAATAGATACCCCAAATTGTGAGCTTAGGTACTTTGGTCAGATTGATACCTTGGGATCTGATCAAAAGAATGTTAGTAATAAATGTGTACGACAACAAATGAAAGTGTATGGTTATGACCCTCACGCAGAACATGTTTAAAATTGCTTCTGGGCGAAATTGGAGTGGACACACAGGCTCTCTCACCGTTCACTGTCGTAGCTGCAATTCGTTTTATCCGGACCTCAAAGTTCCTTTAACTCGGATGCTTCATGTACCGGTCGAAGGAGTCTTTGCACGGGTTATATCGTGGCTTTGGCGTAAGGCCTTTTGATCTGAAAGCTCAAATTTGCCGTTAGAAAGCAAGAGCCTAAGGATCTCATCGGAAGCTCCAAGACCACAAAGACTTCACTGTTCGGGCGAATTGTTCTTCTGCAGATAGCCGGCCAGTCGAGGTTTCCTTTTTGTAAGATTTTGATGCTGACCTTTGGTGAGCTTTGATGATCCAATCCTTGGGGAAATACTCTTTACTTGCCAAAGAAGTAACATATTTGCTTTTGCGACCTCTTCATGTAGGCCCCTTTGATGCTTTATTTTGCTCTTTCGATCGTTTTACGCTTTGCTCTTTTGAGACCTCGGTCTCCGCGCTAATCTTGCTTTTCCTTTACTTGTATGTAGGAATTTGCCCCATTTTTCATTTTGTTGGAGATGCTCCCATTTCTCCGGATCTTTCCAGAGTAGAGCTCGACTGTCCAGCTGATCCGTCGATGATACGTCTTTGCCCGAACTTTGTGGAAGTGTCGTCTCTGTAGCCCTATTGCTTCCAGACTCTCACTACAGGATCCCCGTTAACCTCGTTGCGAGGCGATCCCTAGGCTCGGTGGGAGTAGTGTGTATGGAGACTTCAACTTTTGGCTCGGAGGGGCTAGCAACGGTCAAAGTCTGTATTTGGGATGGAGAATGAACGTTTGATCTCATCCCGGCCTTAGCATCTTTTGTCAAAGATTCTTTATTTGTCAGGAGCCTTGTGTGTGAACTCTCTCGTGTTTACGCTCGTTTCTTTTTCGGGTAAGTGTTTGGGAAACGGGTTTTGCCTTCTCCAATCCTTGCCCAGAAGCATTCTCTTTATGCGAAAATTTTGACGATGCGCATGACCACACAAATGCTTAAGAAATGCATGTATTTAGGTAAGCAAGCCTCTCCGAAGTGGAAAGATGCATGTAATCTTGTGTCCATGTTGACTCTTTCGAGGTTAGGCTCGAAAACGGCTTCCACCCGACCACCCTCGCCGTTGTTTATGTGGATGATCATGTACCTACACAGTTTACAACAGACACAGACGAAGTTAGCTTGTGTACTTTGATAAAGTTGGACGCCTGCCAGGGAGAGGAAGCAGGGAATGCCCGTCTTGACTGTCGTCGAATATGACGGAAAGTTTTGTTAGAGAGCAGTGTAGAAGACACCCTCTTTTGGCATGATCATCTTTGGTGACAACAAAGGCAATTTTGAAGCTTTGGTTCAAAATTTTTCCACCCGACCACCCTCGCCTTTGTTCGTAATGCAGGATGTTCATGTTCCTACATTTGCCAAAGGGCGGAAAACAAGTGCGCTCATGTAACTTATTCCGCAGATGAAGTATTAAAATACTCCCTTTCGTGAAATCTTCCTTGGTAATAACAAAGGCAAGTATCGAATCTTTGGCTCGAAATTTCCACCCGACCGCCCACGCCTTTGTTCGTAATGTAGGGTGTTCATGTACCTACACTCGCCAAAAGGCGGAAACTAAGTTAGCTCATGTAACTTGTTCCGATAAAGAAGGGGTTAAAGTTAGATTTAATATTCCCTTTTCATGTTTTATCGCCATTGCATCTTTGTCGGTCTTGATCAAAGGATTGACGAAATGTTACTCTTGTCATGCGCTGTTATATCAGGTTGTTCATGTACCTGACAAACAGACGGCGAGAAAGCAAGTGAGCTCATGCTACTTGTTTCTTTTTTAGAGTAGGAACAAAATTTGCTCGTGTAATTTTGTTCGTAAGAATGGTGAAGTCGAGTTTTGGTACTTCCCTTCGATGTGTCTTCATCATTGCATCTTCATCCATAGGAGTTGAAGGATTAAGAAGTTGCCTCAGGACCTTTGGCTTGAGGTTCTGCTACCCTTGCCTTTCTAGGTGTAATACTGTCGGAGAGCATCCGCATTGATCAGTTGGGTAGGTCACCTCCGTCCATCTTTGTCAGGATGGTTGCTCCTCCTGAAAAGGCGTGTTTGACGACGAATGGTCATTCGTAGTTTGGAGCGAATTTCCCTCTAGAATCTCTGACATTTGGCAAGATCCGTTTGAGGACCAGGTCACCTGGCTTGTATATGATCGGCTTAACTTTCTTGTTAAATGCCTTGGACATGCGTTGTTGATAGCATTGCATGTGGTGGGGGGCAGTGAGTCGCTTCTCGTCTATGAAGTCGAGGTGAGCGAGCCGATGGTTAGTCTTCTCATCTTCCGTCATGTTGCTTTGGGACGAGATCCTAAGAGTTGGCAGTTTGACTTCCGCCGGGATGACTGCTTGTGTTCCGTAGACGAGTTCAAAGGGAGTTGCCCCAGTCGAAGTACCCATCGTCGTCCGGTAAGCGAGCAACGCGAATGGGAGCTTCTCATGCCAGTCGCGGTACGTAATTGCTGTTTTCTGAAGGAGCTTCTTCAGGTTCTTGTTTGCAGCCTCGACTGCACCGTTCATTTGTGGACGATACGGTAAAGAGTTAAGATGCTTTATCCGGAATTCATTAGCTTGGAGTTGAAGTTGGCACCATTGTCGGTGACCAGTAGTTCTGGAACTCCGTATCTGGGAGATAGTTGAACTCGCTGTCGGTAAACTGTCGGACTAATGTCTGCAAGTAGTCCTGATATGGGATGAGCTTTGGATCCCGTGTGCGCCACGCTCCGTTCGTTTGGGAAATAATAAGCGCAGAGTCTCCATATACGTCGAGGAACTTGGCCTTCATGTCGAGTGCGCGTAACAAGCCGAGAATATATGCTTCGTACTCAGCGATGTTGTTCGTGCAAGGGAAAGTTACCTTTGCTACTGTAGGGTAATACTGTCCATCTGGCGATATCACTACAGCCCCGATGCCCGATCCTTAGGAGTTGATGGCACTGTCGAAGTACATCGTCCATCTTATCTTTGGCTCCACGAATAAGATGTTTTCGTCAGGCAATTGGACCTCTAGGGGTGAATCATCCGCTTCTGGGTACTTGGCAATATGATCGGCAATGGTTCTACCTTTAACCGATTTCGTCGAGTGAAATCTAATGTCGAATTCGGCTAACTGTAATTGCCATTTTGAACAGGTACGTTCCGGAGTGGTGTACCTAGACTTGTAGTCGGTGAATTTCTTGCTCAAATAATAGACGGCATGTTCTTTGGCGCCTAGTGGTTGCTGGGCGAGCATGGCTCCAAATGACTCTTCTCTGACTGTGAGATAGAGAGTGAGAGGATGTCCCGGCTTTGGCGGGACGAGAATAGGTGGTCATGTTAGGTATTTCTTGATTTGTTCGAATGCGGTTTCGCAGTCATCGTCCCATTCGAACTTGACATCTTTTCTCAATTTCTTGAACAGAGGTTTACATGTATCGGCTAAGTTAGAGATGAACCTTCCAATGTAGTTGAGGCGACCCATGAATCCCCGGATTTCCTTGATTGACTTTGGAGCCGGGAGATCGCGAATTGCCTTGATTTTGTCTGGGTCGATTTCGATGCCCCTACTACTGACCACAAAGCCGAGGAGCTTACCTGATGTTGCCCCAAACACACACTTGGCCGGATTGAGGTGCAACTTGTATTTGCGGAGTCGCTCAAATAACTTGTGGAGGACGTCCACATGGTCTTGCTCTGCCTTGGACTTGGCAATCATGTCGTCGACGTAGACCTCAATCTCACGATGCATCATGTCATGAAACAAAACCACCATAGCTTGTTGATATGTTGCCCTGGCGTTCTTGAGTCCAAAAGGCATCACCCGGTAGCAGAATGTGCCCCAGGGGGTTGTGAAGGTCGTCTTCTCTTTATCCTCTTCGGCCATGCAAATTTGGTTATAGCCGGAGAACCCGTCCATGAAAGAGAACCTATTGAATCCGGCAGTGTTGTCCACCAGTAGGTCGATGTGTGGTAGAGGGAAGTCGTCTTTGGGACTTGCCTTATTGAGGTCGCGGTAGTCGACGCAGGCTCGGACCTTCCCGTTTTTCTTGATGACTGGAACAATGTTCGCGACCCACTCTGGATAATGGGCTATTCGATGAACTTGACTTTGAGGAGTTTGTCGACTTCTTCTTTGATGGTGAGCGCCAGCTCGGGCTTATACCGACGTTGCTTCTGTTTTGTCGGTGTAATCTGCGGATCAGTAGGGATTTTGTGCTCCACTATCTCCGGATCCAAACCTGGCATGTCTGCATACGTCCATGCAAAGACGTCCGAGAATTCTTTAAGTAGACTGACAATGTCTCTGGCTTCGTCTGCCGGCAAGTCGGCACCGATGAATAACTCCTTGGGCTCGTCCTCAGTCCCTATGTTGATTGACACTGGTTCTTGTAACATGACGCTCTTCGGTTCTTCATGTCGCAGGATACCTTGTTCCAAGCCATGGTATCCATCTAGGGATTTCGGGTCACGTATTACTTCATCTTCTTGCTTATGGGGATTCTCGGGTATGACCGAAGCGGACACTGGATTGCGTTCTGTAACTTCTCCCCGTCAAGTCGTGTTCTCGGGGTTTAGGCGAGGCATTGAATGATGACCTACGTCTGTGAGTCGTTCAGCGGGATCTGTGGGTATTCCCGAAGCACCGTTCCTGTTTAGAAGGAAAATAAATCCGTGCCTAGCCTTACAAAAGGGGATGATTTTAAAGAGATGATAAACTATGCATCCTAGACAAAAGGGAAGTGCGGTGGGATCAGTCCTCAGCGGGCCCCTCTTCGTTTCCTCCAATTCGCCCTTTATCATCAGCGGTCTAGTCCCACGGGCACCCCGGCTCAAAAAGGAGGTCGCGTTACATATGGACATCCTTGCTAGTCCGCGACCAAAAATATAGCAAGGCGACCTATCCTAGACTTGTTTTATCTACATGCAAAAAGGTAGAGTTGGAAACGGTTCACCCATTGAGCGGCATGTCCGACTCAGCCGGGTCTGACGCTTCCATCATATTGACGTCTTCTTCAGGCTCAGCTGTCCTGTTCTTCTTGGTCCTTGGCCCTTCTTCATCAGAATTTGGTATCGAGTTGGAAACAGAAGATTCTGCTTGCTTGTTTGGTGGTGGTATTTCGGTCCCCGGGGGCGTCCCTGATGATGTTGAGACTGTTGGAGCTTGAGGAGGAGGCACTCCGGCTTGTCGAATGTACCTCGGCATTTGGTCCAGGGGGATGGCAACGTTGGGAGGTATGAAGTGGACCCGCATACGAGTCCGACGCCTCTGGCCATGCCCCTCATTAGCTTGAATAACGTTGACATGTACGCCGGCCAACCGTTCGTCTTCTGGCAGGTGCACTTCCCCCTCTGGCTCACCAGCCCGGATCTTCATGTCTTCGAGTTTTCCAGAGAGGATCTCGTCTTCCATGGTTGTCGTAGACGAACGAACGAAGCGGATAAACGACTTGTCGTTGGCGTACTTGTCCTGCTTACGCCGTACTTCGCCTTCGAATCCAACCGTCGTGGTCCCCATCGGTGAGGGGATGCTGATCGGGTGGGTCATGCCTTGCCCCCTGGCCCCGAGTCCTTGGCCCGGTTGGTATCCATGCCCGATGAATTCTTTTGTGGCGCTGATGTTGCCCCGCGTCATCAAAGGGTCGGATTTGTAATCACGCCTGACCATGTGGACCATTTCTAGCGTTTGGGCCGTCGATGGTTCTCCGGTTGGCTCTCCGAGATATGGCATGTCGATCTCGTGGTAGAGTTCCATCGTGTGTTACCCCTTTACTGTGAGAGTTTGCCGTCTGAGGGAAATCTGACCATCTGGTGGAGCGTTGATGGGACCGCTCCTGCCTGGTGAATCCACGGGCGTCCCGGCAGCATGTTGAAGGAGCCCGCCATCTCGAGTATCTGGAACACGGAGAAGAAAAGGGTTGGCCCTACCTTAATCTCCAAAGTGACCTCGTAATGAGCCTGGCGTTTGGCGCCGTCAAAAGCCCGGATGGATAACCCCGATTGTGGTAGCTTCTCCGTGTTGATGCCGAGCTTTTGGGCGACCACGAGCGATATTATATTAACCCTTGACCCGCCATCTATGAGTACCTTAGAGATGGTGGTGTCTCTGCACTTGAGCGTTATAAATAGCGCATTGTTCCGGGAGATCATCTTCTGAAAAAGTAATGGCGTCGTTGGCCAGTATCTGGTTCATGTACGTGTCCAACGCATTTACTTCAACCTGCTCAGGCACATGCACCTCGGCAAGGAATTTCTCCAACATCTCCCTGTGTTTGTCGGAGGAATGAATGAGGTCGAAGAGCGAAATTTGAGCTGGCTGCTTCCTCAGCTGTTCTACAATGTTGTAATCGCTCTCCTTGATAGCGTAGTTCACCTTGCGGATCTGTTCGTTCGATGGCGCCTTGGGCTTCGACGATTCCCCCTGCAGCTGAGAGTTGGGGCGGCCACCACCCTACCTGAACGAGTGATGAGTTCAACCTCTGGGGTTGGTGGGGCGCAGCTGGGTCTGATCACGACGGGAATCCTTGGTTCCTTCGCAAGCGAGCCTTCTGCCTGGGAGGGCGCCCCAGGCTGT
This sequence comes from Melastoma candidum, assembly GCA_023653495.1. Classification (NCBI taxonomy): domain Eukaryota; kingdom Viridiplantae; phylum Streptophyta; class Magnoliopsida; order Myrtales; family Melastomataceae; genus Melastoma; species Melastoma candidum. The sequence goes on along the minus strand of CM042889.1, from coordinate 12,886,132 downwards.
GTTTCCTCGAGCAGAATGTATACATACGGCGCCTTGGGCCTCCGAGGATTTATCATCGTGAAGCCGTCCGGTAATGCTGTAGTTGCTGACACCGGGCGGATCCCCCTGTTGGGCTGACTTCGGCCCAGGTTTTGACCTTGACCTCGGCTTCGTCCTCGGCCGACGTGCACCACGTTGACATGTTCTGTAGGTGCTGCCTCGCATTCGTACATGGGAATTTCTTCTTCTCGGTTGGTCAGCGGCGAGAAGGAGTTAGCACTGACATAGTTCACGTGCTCAGGCAAAGGATTGCTCTTGACGTTAGGAGTGGTGGCTGGTGCAGCAAAGGTGATGGCGCCGTCGTCCCGCAAATTCTGAATTTTGAAGCGGAGGGCGATGCAATCCTTGGTGTCATGCCCCAGCGCCCCAGAATGGTACTGACAAACCGCCTTGGGGTTGTAGCCAATAGAAGAGGGGTTGGTTGCCTTGGCCTCCACGGGCTTGATGAAGCCCATGTCTCTCAGTCGAACGAACATGACGTCCAACGGGTCAGGAGTGGGGGTAAGGTTTTCCAGCCTCCGCTTTGGGCGTTCCTGTTGAGCTGGCCTCGATTGGGAGTGCATCGTTACTGGTACGGGAGCTCTGGGGCGAGCAGTGGCTGACGCTGGTGGTCTGGCAGCTGCCGCCACGTATGACCTTGGCGCATACGTAGTAGGGGGTGGTGTAGCCTTCATTGATTGCCTACTGTATTCGGCGGTTGCAATGAGCTCCTTAGGCTTTGGCTTGGCCGTCGGCTTTGGCGGTGCGGCCGGGATCAGGCCATCTCTGCTGGCGTCATCGAGCTGGGTGGCGGCAATGACTGCCTGGGCGAATGTGAGCGGTGCTCGCCCACCGATCATGAACGGTCCATATTCGCGCGGCAGCAGCTGTAGGAATTCAGCGATGAGATCTCGCTCCTGCGGAGGCTTGATCTGCGCAACCATCTCCCGGAAACGGTGCGCGAAGGTCTTAATTGACTCTCCCCGGAACCTCCGCAGCTTGCGGATGTCAAACAGCGTTGGTGCCATCTCGATGTTAAAGCTATAATAATTAAAAAAATCAAGCGCCAACTCTTTGAACGTGGCGAACTGCCTCAAGTCCTTGGAATAGTACCACTGGAGCGCTGACTCCGCCAAGCTTTCTTGAAACATGGTGATGCGAAGCTTGTCATCTGTCGGATAGACCGACATCTTGTGACAGAAGTGTTTGAGGTGCAGTTCGGGACATCCAGTGCCCTTGAACTTCTCGAACTCCGGCGGCTTGAATTTTGGGGGGACCTGAAAGTGAGGAACCTGGAAGTCGTTGTACTCCCATGTTCGTGCATGGTATCCTTGGAGGGCGTTAATGCGGTCTTCGAGGCTTGTCTCGATGGAGCTCATCTGTCCCCTCTCCCCTAATAACTCATCTATTATGGTCGCGTTGCGGGTCCTTGGACTGGGCGGGGTTGGCCCTGCATGTGGGGCCGAGGGACCAGCGGTAGATTGTGGCACTCCGTAGTTGGTAACTGGAGTGCTGGCAGGGAAGTAAGAGACCAGCATTCCTTTCAGGGCAGGGGAGTTGGCCCGACCGCGGCTGGCACGTAGAGAGTTGGCCTCGGGGCTGGCGGCTGTGAGTAGTAGGGCGGCACCTGTGGTTGTGCCGAGGTCGTAGAAGCGGGTGGCATGCGCATGTATGGGTTGTAAAGGGAAGCAATGCTGGTGGCGGCGGCTGGCCCAGGCATGACTGGGTGGTATAATGGAGAGATGCTTGAGGGAGTGCCCAAGCCCGGCTGTGAGAAAGGATAATGTGGCAGCGCCGTGGTTGTCGGTGCCGCGGACCCTGGCAGAACAGGGGGAAGGTGGGGATTCTTGTTGGTAATGGGAGATGGAGTTACCGAGAGCTGCCGCTGGAGTAGCTCTGCCATCATCGTCTTCAGGGCTGATAGTTCCGCGGTAAGGGACTCGACCTTGCCTCCCAGGGAAGTGGTGTCGACGCCTTGGGCCGGTGTGGATAGGTCGGGATTGAATGGGGAGACAATCGTTGGGACGGTCGAGGTCTGCATTGATGGTGTCGTGAAAACCGCCAAGGGTGATATATATGTCGGAAACATGCCTCCGCCTGAGGATTGCCCGACAGCGAAAGTCGGGGCTTGAGAGAAAAGTGGGGGAAATGCCACCGCGTCAATGGAGAAGGTTGGAGTGGAGGTCACGTCTGTGGCTTTGTTGGCGGTTGGAGGAATGTCTCCTTCTTCTTCAATTGTTGTAGAAGCTACCATGCGCCCCGGGGATGTATCCACCATTACTGTCTTGAGGGATCGGAATCTTGGACGTTTGTTCGGCGCAATCGTTTGGTACCTTGGCTCGGAGAAAAGAACATTCGATCAGCATCAAGCGGTGATACTATGGATGCATGACATGTAATGATGCATGGCATGTCTAATGTAGGGATTGGATTGTTGTCACCGAATTTAACCCCAAAAGAAGCGAATTAGGTAGAAGCTAATAAGTTCGACATCGTCATAAAAGTTAATGTATAGTTAACCGAACGAAAAGATAGAATGGGCTCGCAGGCCCGATAGTGGTGTGTCGGCGGTCAGACACGGTCCCACTGAGTGTGACGTTTTCTCCAGAAACGCTGAGACTAAGCCACACGATCGTTCTCCTCGGGCTCTGGTGGGAGTTTGCAGGCTTCTTCCGTGAGGGTCATCCACATTTGACTCCAGCAAATGTGCGTGCGGGTAGGCGGGCACGCTCCACAATGCAGGCCAACAATCCCGGGGTATGTTTTCTTGTGAAGGCTTCCCTGTGATTCCGAGATGCGTGTATAACCAGATTTGCAATAGAGCTGGACAGAAAGTCATATGGTGGTGACAGACTCCTCGCCTGGCTTCATGTACGATGTTGGTGAGGCTGAAGTTGGTTTCTCCGATCAAGTTAGGCAGGAAATGGGCGCCTTCTAATATGGCTTTGGTGACGTAGACGGCTTATCTGTTTATCGTCTTCTCATTGTGCGGGTACAGTATTGTTCCGACGAACAGCAAGATGAACGATCATGCTGATCCTTGGCCTTCACCCATGCGCGGATTGTACGGTGACATCTGCAGATCGACGAGGCCACTGATGTTGATATCTCCTTGGGAAGTAAACAGACCGGGTACGCTCACCGAAAGAATTTGGAGAAGCTTCGCTATGTACTCCTTTGGATTGTCAATCCGAGGAAGGGGCAGTATTCCCATGCGATGGGGCATCTCAGTAAGATGAATATATTCCTCGTAGAGCGGTGCCAACTTCAGATCCCCAAAGTGAAAGGTGAAGAAATCTGGATCCCATCGCGCCACCAGATTTTGCAGCAAGGCCCAATTCAGCTCCAAGCGAATGAGATGGAAAAGTGCCCTGAGTTTGGACTGCACGTATTCTAACTCCGATGGCCTCAGCAACGGCACCCATTGGCGAAGGAGTTGGACGTCAGGGATGTTCTTTTGTCGCAATGAAATGGACTCCATGAAGTCTTCCTGCATAATGGGGTGTCATTCGAAGATGACAAAATTCCAATCCCTAACCCTAGTATAGTATGATTCGGCACGCGATTTGTACAATCGTGTTTAAGTAAAATAGAGCGTGTGATACTACAAGAACAATCGTGAATTGAAATGCATTCATGCAGTTGCAGATGCATATGGATGCATTAAAGTGGTAGAAGGAGATAGGGAAGGAAGAAAAGGAATTGGGAACCCCCATGACCAACCCAAATTGCTGCAAAGATGAACAAAGTTAACGTTACAATTATTACACACAAAAGCGTACCTGACACCTGTCCCTGCGTACGTAGCAGTCACTTAGTAACAAGCAAATGCACGTGCAGCGTCTGGTACCTATAGTGAGCAATCAATTCTAGACTCGGATGGAGGCTTCTAAGACCTCCCTCGGACTAAGGGAGGCCGGTCCCGGTCCATAGCCGACAAGCCGCAGGAAACAGCGAGGCCGTGCCTTTCGGTGACCCCCTAAAAATCCTAGTCCCGGGTATAGGAACTTACCTAAGTATGCCTAAGAAAGCGATAAACAGACATAGACATGAGCGTAGACAAAAGGCACCGAGCCAAACAAGTACGTGCGCAAACAAGAACTCCCCTTCACAAGTAAGCGAGTGTAAAGATGTTTCGATAAAAATCCACATGCAGATGTCCCCAACGGAGTCGCCATCCGGGATGTACGCGCGCCCTCCGGCCTAGCACGCGCGCGGCGGCTCCGGTGACACGAGGATCCGGGCCCGCTCCCCGAGGCCCAATCCGGTCGGCGTCGCGACTCGAGCGTCGGACGCTACGGAAGGGCACCGGGTTGAATCCTCCCTTGGTTCCCTAACGGATCTGTGGGGCGTTTCGCCAACCATCTCTAGTCCTTGAAGGCGACGGGCGAAAGGCTGCGTGTAAGGGTATCTAAATATATGAGCATCTTATATTAATAGGGCATCTAATATAATTAGTGCATCTAATATAATATGATCATCTTATATAGAGCATCTAATATAATTTTAATAATTTTTTTTTATTTTTTTTTAAAAATTAAATAATTATTACATGCACATATAAATATATGTACATCATATATAATGGGCATCTTAAATTATTGTGATATGAGCATCTTAAAAAATGGTGTTATGAGCATCGTATAAAAGGGCATAAAAAAAAGGTTTTTTTCTTTGTAACAGGGAAAGACAAGGAAATCGGCATTAGTGATGCACAAAAGGGAATACCGAAGAATCCAGTAAGTCTTGTGAATCCAAAATTTTAAGGAAACCTAAACATATTCCTGAAAACATAATTCATGTGTCCCCTTTTATGAAATTATTATTTTATTTTTATCTTATTTTATTGATTATTATCATTATTATCAAAACAATAAAAACAAAAAAAGGAATTGACAACCCCCCACGCCTCTGCCACCCCACGCTCCTTTCCCCTCCCTTTTTTTTAATAAAAATAATGGAAAGAAGAAAAGAAAAAAGAAAAAGGGGGGACTTGTCCTGACATCCCCCGACGCTCCTTTCCCTTTCCTTTCTATTCCTTTTTTTTAATTGTATTATTATTATTATTATTATTATTATTATAAAAACGAAAAAAAAAAGAGGATCGAAGGCTTACCTCTCAGCTTCGGGAAAAAGGGGTGTTGGTCTCCAAAGAAAGAAAACTCACGCTGGGCGTGGCTTCCGGTCGGGAAGAGACACGACGGGCGATCGAAGGCCAAGGAAGGAGAAAGGACTTCGGCGCAGGAAAGGGGAAGACTTCGCCACCGCGGGAGGAGTTGGCCGCGCCACGCCGTCGCAAATCTGGGTCGGGGGAGTCCGGGGTGGCTGCCGACGTCTCGATCGAGCCTGCCATGGGGGAAGCGGGTCGGCCGCACTCTGGTACCCTTGGCTACGTCCGGATCCGGGCGTGAGGGAGGAGGACGGGGCTGCGGGACGGGCGCGGGTCTGGCTGCCGGGGAGAGGTTCGCTTCCGGCGCTGCGCGGGTTGATCGGTGATCGTCGAGGGCGCTGTTGTTGCAGACGAGGCTGGTGTTGGGCTGACCACCTCCGAGCTTACATGAGACCCAAGCAGAGAAGTCAGAATAAATGGAGGGCTCCTCGCGACACTGACGCGTGTTTGCGAGGAGTTTGGTCGTGGCTTTCGACTGGAGGCAGGGGAGGAGGGACGGTCACGCTGATCTAATGGGAGTTCGCTCCCGCCGAACGTTGTTGTCGCCGCGTCAAGAGGAGTCGTGGCTCGCCACGTTCAGAGGTACGCCCTTCTACTCGTCGTTGTTGTCGACAACCTCGTTTGGGTTGATCGCCAAGGGGGCTTCCATAACATCGACCTCTGCTTACATTTGGGCAAAATCGATCGAGGGAGGGGAATCAGACAGGTATTTCGGCAAGTTGGGGGGACGATTGCTGTTTGGTGGGGCAGGAGCCTCCGGTGAGGAAGGGGGAGGAAGAGCTGTTGTGTTGTTGCCGTTCTTCATTCCGTCCCTGCTTCCCTTAAATAGAGGATGTCCTCCTCCTTATCTTCTCTACAGTGGCACCCACTTCAAGAAGCTGGATAGGCGGTCGTCATGCGGGCGGCTATGGCTCTTTCCCCTTTCGCCTGATTTCCTCTTCTTTTCTTCTTCTGTGTCAGGCGTAGGTGGGTGGGGAATAGGGGGCTAGCCATCGCGTCGCCGTTTCCGTCAGCTGTGGGCAGGGAGGCCTCGCCGAGAGTGGGCGTTTTGGGCGGTGCGGCATGAAGTTGTCACTGCTGCTGTCTTGGTCGGGCAAGTTGTTGCGTGGAGAAGCTGTCGTTGCCGCTGTGCTGTTGTGATGCTGTTGTTACAGGGACTGGGCTGCTGCTGGCGTTGTTGCATACTGCCACCGGGTGGGCCACCACCGTTGTTAGTTGGCTGGGCTGAATTCATCCAGCCTCGGGGACTTTGGCACTGGGCTGGGCGGGCCGGTGGATGGGCCTGGATTGGGCGGATCAGCTGGGCTTTACAAAGAAGGCTCTTTTTTAGGCAGATGGGCCGGGGGGGTGGTCTGTTGTTCGTTTTTTGTAAAAATCAGATTGAGTATATAAATTTCCTTCACATTTTTAAATCAGTCCCGCCTGAATAATCGCGGATTGACCCTCAAATTTTCGAAGTGACTTTCGAGCGGGTACGAGATAAATTCAGCCGTTTTTGTTCGAATGGCAAACAATTTGGGGGATCTACAGGAGGTAGCTGTGGCAACACACCAGGCGAAGGCTTGCAGGTGAAGCAGTTACCAAACGACAGGGCTACCAAGCGACGAGGGTCAACAAGGTGGTTAAGTGATAGTCAACTGGATGAACGACTTGTTCGACGGTCGCTTCCAGAGCGAACAGTTGGTTAGTATAAAGAGGAACTAAACCGATTGTCGGAGATAGGATGAAAGGGTTTGTTGCAATGAAATTGGGTTAGGGGAAAACAAAGAATGCCTAAGGCTTCGTGTTAGGGTATACTCTGGAGAGAAGCCAAACAATTTTAAAGATAGAATGTTATAAGTTAATATTAACAATTTACAAAAAAAGGCGAGAGGTGTCCCCATAATTAATAAAGTCTTTTCGTAGAGCTAGTATAAAGGTTTTGTCCAACTCAGAGCGTAATATCAATCTCTTAAGATCGTTATAAGATTATGCCATTCCCGACGATCGGAAAAGTTGATAGGAGGTGGAGGCATAATTTGACGCCGTAAGTAAGAGGGTGGATATGAAGTCAATGATGAAGTCTAGTCGCTGGACCATCCCATCCCTTCTTCTAAAGGCTGAGGCCAGTTCAGCAAAGCTCAAGTGTTGGGCCCAAATCCAGAAATATCATGACAATGTCTCAATAGGGAAGAAAACTCGGTTTTATCCTCAGAATCTCATATAAATCCTATCACGTCCCAACACCACCACGTCCAGTGATCGGGGATGATCGGGTAGATTGGGACCCTCCCCTTTTGGCCTTTCACTCATGGCAACTCCTTTATTCAATGCACTACCCCACACACAACACCCACACATTAAAACGAAGATCAAACAAAACAAGGAGGAGGACGAGGAGGGTGTGGGTGTGGTAGATATTTTATATCTTGGGAGTCTTGATGTATCCGACATGGCTCGTGTTCCCTACCTTGGTCAGTGTCATCAGGTCGTAAGCTATCCAGCACCTCGAGCTCGCCTCGTTGTAGAAGTACCCCGCACACTTGCACTCCTTCGTGCACCTCACCTCGCAGTCCCCTACTTTTGCCGATATTCCGCTCGTGTACTTGCTCGAGAAATGATCTACCCCCACGAGCTTGTAGTACCCAAAGTATCGCGGGTTGCAGCTCGTTAGCTTCGGCGGGACGCAGTCTTTGGACCACCCGGCTAACCTGGTCGCGAGCGGGCAGGCCACGCACTGGCTGTCCTCGCACAGCCCGAAGCTGCCGCACTTGGTTGGGATCTGGCACACGCTGTCACGGAGGGGGGACTGGTCGCTTGTGAAGAACGTGTAGGTTTCGTCCCATGCTCGGTAGTCCACGATGTTGTCGAAGGTTATGAACCTCAAGTTCCCGTCGATCCCGAGCCTCAGGTAGCTCAGCGTGGAGTTATACAACGTCCTTGTCCTCATGATAGTTTCCTCCACAGCGGAGGCACCCTTACCCGCTTGATATCTTAGGTCGAGGTCGTAGGTATGGTTGTCATAGTTGGGTGTGCAATGGAAGGTCATACGTTCCACGTTCGATTTTATATGTTGGATCGTGATTGTGTAGTAGCTAACCGGTACTGGGGCATTTCTCCCGGCGTAATAGAAGGAAAGCCCTCGGGGCTCCATCACGAGGCTGTATGGTCCGTTCACGTTATCCCTCGGAGAGGCCCTGCTCACGAGGCGGTTGACTCCGCCGACCCTCAGGGACTGGCCCACCAGAAGGGTGTCGGTAGGGGAGTCGAAGCTCTGCCACAGGTACCTTCCCTTGGAGTTATAAAGCACCATGTTACCGTTGGGCGACATCTCGAGGCCGACAACCCCCTTGTTGGCCGTGCCAGTCTGCCAGGCGACGCGGCCATCATGGTCAGCCAGGACGAGGTTGCCATTGGCACCGAAGGTGAGGGTAGCATTGTTGCCCACGGGGTTGCCGCGGTTGGCCTCCCAGACGAAGCGGCGGCTGGAGGTGGACCTGCGGGTGCCCATGCGGATGGCGAGGGTGAAGGCGTCCGGGGTGGTGTTGTAGAAGAAGAGCTGGAAGGGTGATCTGCTGATGCTGAGGGGGCGCCAGTCGGCACCGTACTCGGCAATATAAAACCCGAGCTCCCCATCGTTAACCTCCTTGAACTGGTGGGAGGGAGGGACTTGGGCAACCACCAGGGAGTAGGACAACAAGGATGATGCCCACAACAAGAGGAAAGGGATACCTAGGAAGCCTATGTAAGAAGAAGAAGAAGACATCGTTGGGGGGGGGGGGGGGGACGACGAGGACGATAGAGATGAAAGGACAGGTGTGATGTCTCTCCCTTTATAGAAGGGTGTAGAAATATCATTGGTGGTGGTGTTTTGTATACCTGAGATGTCTCCTTTTTGTCTTTTTTTTTGCCACTTTTGTTGACTGCCGACAGCTGCACAATCTAGGGGCAATGTCCAGTTGTGCCAATAACAACAACAACAACAGGCTGATCAATCCGACTAAGGAATGGCAGGCATTGGGGTGCGGGAGATATTTCCTCTTGGATTCAATCTCAACATATCATCTCACAACATCATCACTCTTTCAAGTGTTGTTAGGTTTTCGTGTTTCATGCCTTCCTTTATCCGCAGCTTAAATTTGGGGAGCAGAGAGTTGTTACCAGCATTAAAGGACTTCTTCTGAATTTACTACACCCACACCCTCTTAAATATATAGTAAATGTCAATCACCTACCAAAAAGTGGCCGGTGAACAAATAACTGCCAGGGTTACAAATCTCTAAAACTTTTTACTTTCGAACACTTGGATCAAATAAGTAACCCTTAAAATGCAGTTCACGGTATGTACGATGGTCTTGTAATCATTACATAAAAGCTCGTAGTAAAAGGTTTCCATACAAACTTTTTTTTGTACAAATTTAATTTCTTATACGACGAATATCTCTATAATTATTACAATATTAGGACGAACCACAAAAAAATTCATACCGAAACCTTTTATTACGAACCAGTTTGATCAAAACGAACTTCTTATAGTACAAACATTCTTTATAATAATTACCAAAAAGTTCGTACGAAAATCTTTAGATAGGAACTATTTCTAGCAAAATAAATTTATTGTAGTACGAAACTCTTTTTAATGGTTACAAAAATTTCATTTCGATACGAACTCTCTCGTGATCACAAGTAGAGTATTAAAAAGTTGAAAAGAAAAAACTTTCTTAAATGAGACAGGTCGAATCGAATTATAAAATACTTTTAAAATAATTTAAAAAAAAAAGAGTGAAAAGAAAAGCTAGCTCATGGCGTTTTAGCAGTGACGTATCAAATCTCGTGCGTTCGTGTCTGAAAGATGATGATGATAAGACAGAAGTTTCAGATGGGAAGAAAAGGAAATGAAATGCTTAATATCATAATAAAACGTAGCTGATACCGTACTCATTTGCATGCTGGGAGAAAGAGGAGATGAAGTTACCTTCACAACGGAGTCCCGAACCCAAATATTAACCTGTTTGTGTTTAGTGAACAAAAATAACATTTTCCACTTAAAGTTAATCATTGTGAAAGTTAATCATTGAGTACAAAATTTCGTCACGAAAATGATGTAAAATTGAGAATTTTCCGCTTTAATTATTAGTAACAGCAAAATAAAAAAAAATGGTCATCCTATCTATATTTTAAGATAAAAATATATAAATCTTAAAAAACATAATAATTTTTACTCAGTTAAACAAATCTCTTTTCTTATAAATTATTTGTCGGGTGATCCTTATTTGTTCTGACAGTAGATATGCTACTAGGCAGAGGATTGCACAAGATCATCGATATTTCTTTTTATAACTTTAGAATATTATTTTTGGATTTCGTTGTATTTATTTTCTGAATTAATAGTAAGAAATTTTTCATTAATTTATTTTTCGATCCATTCTAATTCTTTATTAATGTAGATAATTTTATTTATCCAATATAATAAGCTCCAACTCCATATATTTAACATGTTTTAAAATACAAAATAATCGAGTAAATAAATTTTAAAAATTAAAAATAAAAATTATAATAACATCATCACGATTAGGATAATTTTCGTCTTAAGTAATGCATTTTATGTGCTAAAATTGTATTTTAGTCACACTGATACTATTTTTCACGATCGGAGATGGTTGAAGGGGCGCAGCTACTCTGTTATCCTCAACTCAGAGTTCTTTCGTTACATTCACTGATTTTGGGGACTAACGCCTGTTATACAACGGTCAACGTTAGTGCTAAAAGTTTAAATTTATGGGTGAAAACGTCACATGTTATATTTTTTATTTTCAATACTAAACACATTTGACGACATACAAACGCAGGAAAACATGCACCAACACCTCCCAACCCCAAGGCACGACTAGAATGAGGAGGAACATATTTTCCTTTCATTTCTTCGGGGTCTTGATGTACGCGACGTGGCTCGAGTTCCCCACCTTGGTGAGCGTCATCAGGTCGTACGCGATCCAGCACCTCGAGCTCGCCTCATTGTAGAAGTACCCCGTGCACTTGCATTCCTTAGTGCACCTCGCCTCGCATTCCCCTTCCTTCGCGGGTATGCCTTCAGTGTACTTGCTCGAGAAATGGTCTACCCCTACGAGCTTGTAGTATCCGAAATAGAGCGGGTTGCAGCTCGTGAGTTTCGGTGGAGCGCAGTCCTTGGTCCACCCGGCCAACCCGGTTGCGAGCGGGCAGGCCACGCACTGGCTGTTCTCGCAGAGCCCGAATCTGCCGCACTTACCCGGCAGCTGGCACTCGCTCTCCCAGTCTGGGAACTCGTCCTTCGTGAAGAATGTGAAGGTTGTGTCCCAAGCTCTATAGTCCACGATGTTGTCAAACGTTATGAACCTTAAGTTCCCGTCGATCCCGAGCCTCATGTAGCTCAGCGTGGAGTTATACAAAGTCCTGGCCAGCAGTGTTCCACCCCGCACGGCCAAGGCCCCCTTGCCAGCTTGGTATCTGAACGTGAGGTCGTAGGTATGATTGTCTCCGTTGGACATTGCCTCGAAGGTCATTTGGTTCACATTCGCCTTCAAATTACTGAAGTACGACCTCGGGAAGGTGTAGTAGATGATGGGTTTCGGGGCGTTCTTCCCAGTGTAGTAGAAGGAAAGCCCTCGGGGCTCCATCACGAGGCTGTAAGGCCCATTCACATTCTCCATCGCGGAGGCCCTGCTCACGAGACGGTTGACTCCGCCGGCCCTCAGGGACTGCCCCACCAGGAGCGTGTCGGTAGGGTGGTCGAAACTCTGCCAGAGGTACCTTCCCTTGGAGTTATACAGAACCATGTTACCATTTGGCAGCATCTCGAGGCCGACAACCCCCTTGTTGGCCGTGCCAGTCTGCCAGGCGATGTGACCATCATAGTCAGCCAGGACAAGGTTACCATCCTCACCGAATGTGAGGGTGGCATTGTTGCCTACAGGGTTTCCCCGGTTGGCCTCCCAGACGAAACGGCGGCTGGAGGTGGACCTGCGGGTGCCCATGCGGATGGCGAGGGTGAAGGCGTCCGGGGTGGTGTTGTAGAAGAAGAGCTGGAAGGGGGACTGTCCGATGCTGAGGGGGCGCCAGTCGGCACCGTACTCGGCGATGTAGAACCCGAGCTCCCCATCATTAACCTCCTTGAACTGATGGGAGGGAGGGACTTGGGCCACCGCAGAGTAGGACAAAAAGGACGAAGTGCACAGTGAGAGCAAGGGGAGGGCTAGGAAGCCAAGGGAAGGGGGCATCGTGTCTTGCTATATCGAGCGTGTTTGGAAGCCAACAAGGATGGGAATGGTGGAATGCAATGGCAATGCTAGATCTCTCCCCAGTTTATATATACACTGAAGATGGGATAGGGACTTGTTGATTCCCACTTTTCTAAGACCAAACTTTTCCATCGGTGGGAAGCATGACGTTATCCGATTTCGCATGTGTCTTTCCGCTCGGAGCGACCCATGTTTGAATGATGACCAGCGTCGAGGCATTCGACGCCCAAGTTGAGTGGGAACCCGCCACGATCGAGATCTGTTGGACTTGTTCAATGCGCCTGGGGCCAAGCTATAATCCATGTCACTTGTCATTTGATATTTCTTTTGAATGATCTCTACAATTGCCTTTGCAACTAGGGTTGGGTATGCCAGAGAGTTGTTAAGAACATTAAATTGGATCTTCATTACACTTTTGGACAGAGAAAGAATGGGGCACGAGAAGTAAATGGCAGTCACCTACCGAAGAAGAAGAAAGAAGAAGAAGAAGAAGAGTGTGCTGGCCGGGTAAATGTAAACAAGGACTATCTAAGAATAGCCCACCGCGAAATGTTCTTGTCAATGTGAAGTGTAGGCCCATCTCATCTCGCCAGGGCAAGCCCAAGAAATGGGCTTTTCAATCTTGACATCAGAACATAACGCAGCAGGAAAAAATTATTATCACATCGTGTCTCCCACCAAAATGTACATGAGTTTTTTCACCTTCAAATCAATTGGCTATAAAATAATTAGCCCGCTTAGATTTATATATCACATGGGACTTGGGTTCACCCCATTTTGGTGACTAACCCTTTCAACAACCTTCCCTCAAAATACATTCACGAGACAACAGATCAAAGTGGGGTGCGATTTGTTGCTGTCCATCCTTGTGATTGAGGGCAAAGTGAATATGCCATCGTCATCATCCTCTTCATTTCATTGTATGGAATCGGGCAAAAGAAAGAGTTGCAAGAAGATGTGGAGAAGCGGAAAGAAAAAGAAAAAGGCATAAAAGAGAGACATAAAGCAAACACCGCCCATCGCTTTCAATTTCTTTTTCATTATTGTCCCTCGTCCTTATAGTTACTAGATCACCGACTAATCTCACATAAGAGAACATCAAATCTAATGTCATCTGTCTTCCCTGCATTTCCCGATTACTTTGGGGCAAATAAGAACTTTGAACCACTAGGATATGTCAGCAAGGTAAGGGACAAAGGCATGATCAAGCATGTGCAAAGAAAGCAAATGGAAGTCATGTGGAGATAGGAGGAAGTAAATGTCTGGAGGAAGAAACGCACAAGGCCAAGGAAGGAAGAATGGGCCAAGATAAAGCATAGTGAAGGCCCTTTCTATGATAAGCTCAGTCTCTTTTTATTAAGGACAAAATAGTAAAAACCCATGAAGTTGTTGGGAGGTCGACAACCCCAACAGAAACACTGTATAAAAACAGTTTTACAATAACGAATAATGACATATAACGTTTGCCTTCTTCTTCTTCCTCCTTTTCCTTCTTTCCTTCTGGTTACGTGCAGGATGAAGTTTGGATTGGAATAGAGTCCTTCTGGTTTCATGGTATCAGAGTGCTGCGTTATACCATGGAAGGATATAACATGGATGTAGCCGTTGTGGAGAGTCCTCAGTCGCCATACTTCATTCAGCAAGCTGGCAATAAGGCCGGAGCTATCGTCACACCAGAGCTTACGGATGGGAACTATAGTTCTTGGAGCTCTTGGTTTGAGTTGGCCCTAACCATTAGAAACAAGTTGGGGTTTATCGACGGAAGCATTACAAAACCAGAACTGAGAACCCCACTTTATCCAGCCTGGAAGCGGTGTAATGCTCTTGTCGAGGCTTGGTTACAGAGGTCAGTATCTGTACCAATCGCCTCCACCATTTTTTATCTGGAGTCGACGAAGGATATTTGGGAGGAGCTCAAAGAAAGGTATGCTCAACCGGATGATTCGAAGAGTTGTCACTTGCAGTCTCGTAATTGTAGTTTTGAGTAAGGCACTAAGTCATTATCTGATTACTATAATGAGTTTTTGTCAATTATAAGAGAGTTGAAAGTATACAAGTCTTTGCCATGCTGTGAGTGTGGAGATTGTAAGTGCAATTGGGTAAAGACCTACGTAGAACATGTTCAGAAAGACATGTTGTACAGATTTTTAAATGGCTTAAACAGTGAGTATGATCCTCTTATCTCACAGCTTGTCATGAGAAAACCTTTGCCTACGATTGGAAAGGCATTCAATGATGTTCAAAGAGAAGAATCACAGAAAGGACATAAAGGCAGCAGTGGTTCAGTGCCAGAAGTTCCTATGATGGTGGCTTCACTTCAGATATCTTCTAATTTTCAAGAAACAAAGTTGCAATCTGCAACACAACAGGATAGTCATGTTGCTACAGTGACCATGGACAAAAGGCAAGGGGAATGGAGTGGATTTTTGACCATTGTAGGAAACGAGGTTACTTAAAGGAAAGGTTTTTCTATCTAGCTGGATTCCCACCTAACACTAGGGGTGGTAGAGGCATAGAAAGGGGACCATTTCAGCAGAGGTCACTAGAAATAGCAGGAAGGAGGTCTGTGAATATGTTGGGCAGCACTGGAGAAGACGAAGTGTCGAAAAAGGGTTTATCTTCTTAGCTGGGGCTTTCAAGGCAACATGTCCAGAAGCTGGTGGCTCTCCTTAGTGTGGAGAATCCTGGTATGTCCATGAGTGAGGTCTCCAAGGACAAGAGATATCCCATTCAATACCCATCTCATCCCTGACACTCCTTACTCAACTGGTAAACTAATATGTTCTGCAAAAATCCTCACCTTTCATCATTCAAATCACCTAAAACACTATTGTTCCACTTGGTACCTTGAAACATGAGCCACAGATCATGTTGTTTCCCACATTGATTTGTTTGACTCGTACACTAAACTTTCTGTTCCTTTTCTTGTTCAGCTACCAAACAATGTCAAAGTTTATGCCACACACATTGGAGTTGTTAAACAGAACAATGATCTGGCTTTACATAATGTTCTTCTTATCAGCTCTTTTCCTTTCAACCTAGTTTCTGTCAACAAACTCACTGCTTCAAAACATTGTTGTCTTATCTTCTCTCACAATGATTGTTTTATTCGGGACCTGGTCAACTGGAGGATGATTGGGCATGCTAAGTCCAAGAATGGTTTATATGAGGTTCTTGATACTGGAGCCAGAGGAGGTGCTTCTTCTAAGGTTAGACAAATGTTTCTTTTATTGAAAGATGCAGTAAATCATGAATACAAAGTTCTGTTTCCAACCAAACACTAGATATCTTTGACTTATGGCATCTTAGATTAGGTCATATCTCTTATGACAAGTCTAGGATTGTACAGGCCGTAGAACCTACAGTTCAATTTCTAAAACACAATGTCTGCACTACTTGTCAGAGATCATAATAGAAAAGATTATCCTTTCCATTAAGTTCAAGTCTTGTTCTGCCTTTGATTTAGTGCATTGTGATGTTTGGGAACCATACTCCATCTCTGCTCTTGGTGGTTTTTGATTTTTTCTCACCAGAGTCACTTGGGTTTATCTCATGAAACATAAATCTGATGCTCAGGGGTTAATCAAACAATTTTATGCTTTTGTTCAAACTCATTTTAATTTTTTAAGTCCAGATTGTTAGAAGTGACAATGGTGGAGAGTTTCATGTGCGAGAATTTTATCATTCAAATGGCATAGTACATCAAAGAACCTGTGCTGAGACTCCACAAAAGAATGGGGTGGCTGAGAGGAAGTATCAGCATCTATTACAGGTTACCAGGCCTCTGCTTTTTCAATCCCAGTTACCTCTTCATTTCTGGGGATACGCACTTCTCACAGCTACATACATAATCAATCGGTTACCAACTAAAATTCTGCCTAATAACAGTTCCCCATTTGAAGCTTTTATATCACAAACCACCAAACTATCATGCTTTCAGAGTTTTTGGATCTCTTTGTTATGCAAGCACCCTTGATCATAACAGAAAGAAGTTGGATGCCAGGGCTATTAAATGTGTCTTCTTAGGTTATCCACATGCAATGAAATGCTATTTTGTTTATGATTTGAACTTGCATAAAGTGTTTATTTCCAGAGATATAGTCTTCTTTGAATCCATATTTCCATTTGTCTTATCTGCACAATCTTCTTCTATTCCTCATTTCGACATTTCTCTGCCAGTTCCACCTTCCACATAACCACATGTTGAGTCTTCTGGTCCATCCTTTCCTTTTCTCTTAGAAGATTCTTCTGGATCCACTTCTTCTTCTTTTTATGGTGTTCTTGTTGCATCACCAGTGACAAATGATTCTGTAATGCCATTGAGTAGAAGCATCAGATCTCAGCAGGCACCAAGTTATCTTCAGGACTATCATTATAGTCTGTTCTTGACCTCAGCTGCTTCAGTCATCCCCAAGCAACGGGTCAATTCAGCTTCTTTCTCAGTTTTGCCTCAACATTCCTTACCTGTCTACCCCATTGATCCTTATATTGCTTACACTAGATTATCTAAACCTTATCATGCATTTATTCTGTCCTTGGAGATCAACTATGAACCACAATCCTATAAGCAGGCTAAGGGCATTCCTCACTGGGAAAGAGCTATGGCTGATGAACTTGTGGCTTTGGAGGCTAACTATACATGGGACTTAGTGTCGTTGCCAAGTAATAAACATTTGGTTGAATATAAATGGGTCTACAGAACAAAACTACTGGTTGATGGCACAGTTGAAAGATATAAAGCCGGCTTGGTGGCCAAAGGATTCACTCAATGTACATGTATTGACTATCACGATACCTTCAGCCATGTGGCCAAGCATACTTCACTCAGGGTTTTCTTCACTTTGGCTACTGTGAAGGGTTGGTTTCTTAGACAATTTGATATTGACAATGCCTTCCTAAACGGTGATTTGTATGAGGAGGTTTATATGCAGCTTCCACCGGGATTTCAGTTGCAGGGGGAGTGTGAAGGCATGATATGCAGACTTAGGAAGTCCATGTATGGCCTGAAGCAAGCATCAAGGCAGTGGAATTGCAAGCTAATTGAGGTTCTCCTTGCAGATTGATATAGTCAGTCTAGAGCAGACTATTCCTTATTTACTAAGAATGATTCAAATGGCTTTGTAGCTGTCTTGGTTTATGTAGATGACATGATTGTGGCAGGGTCAAATGAAAAGGTCATTTTTGATTTGGAATCACATCTTCAGAAGCATTTCAAAGTAAGGGACTTGGGAGAGTTAAGGTACTTTCATGGCATTGAGATAGTAAGATCTAAGGGAGGAATTTTCTCGTCTCAAAGGGGAATACCCCGAGATTGCTAGAAGAACAAGGTAAATTGGCAGTGAAGCCAAGTTCCACTCATATGATGCCTAATCTAAAGCTCAGTGCAGTAGGGGAATCTCTTGGGGTGGATGTGATTATGTACAGGCAATTGATAAGCAAGTTGATCTACTTAGGAGTGATAAGACCTGATATTGCTTTTGTTGTTCACATCTTGGCACAATTCATGGACAAAACAAGGTCTGAACATTGGCAAGCAGCTGTGTAGGTCCTAAGATATCTCAAACAATCACCTGGAAAAGGGCTCATATTGTCCAGTCATTCACATATTCACTTGCAGGCTTTTGTGGATAGTGACTGGGCAGGGTGTGTGGATACAAGGAAGTCGACAACATGATTTTGCGTCTTCTTTGGTAATTCTCTAATCAATTGGAAATCAAAGAAGCAGGCCACTGTCTCAAGGAGTTCAACAGAGGTTGAGTATCGCTCTATAGCCAGCAGTTACGACTGAGTTGATGTAGATAAAGTCTTTGTCGAGGGATTTTGATGTTGAGTTGAGTTTGCCAATGGCTATTTACTGTGATAATATATCAGTTATACATCTAAATAGGAATCCAGTGTTCCCTGAAAGGACCAAGCATCTGGAGAAAGACCTGCATTTTTTGAGGGATAAAGTACTTAATGGAGAAGTAGACATCATGTATGTGAAGACCGAGGAGCAAACATCATATCTTTTTACCATGGCACTACTTCCTGCCAAGTTCAATTATCTGGTGGGCAAGATGGGATTGTATGATATTCATACATCTCATCTTGAGGGGGAGCGTCAGCAAGTTAGTGGACAGAGACATGATCAAGCGTGCACAAAGAAAGCAAATGGAAGTCCTGTAGAGATAGGGGGAAGTACATGTCTGGAGGAAGAAGCGTACAAGGCCAAGGAAGGAAGAAAGGGCCAAGATAAAGCATATTGACGGGCATTTCTATGATAAGCTCAGTCTCTTTTTATTAAGGATAAAATAGTAAAAACCCATGAAGTTGTTAGGAGAACGACAACCCAACAAAAACACTGTACAAAACGGTTTTATAACAATGAATGACAGATAACGTTTGCCTTCTTCTTCTTCCTCCTTTTGCCTTCTTTTCTTCTTTTCCTTCTAGTTATGTACAGGATGAAGTTTGGATTGGGATAGAGTCCTTCTGGTTTCAATGTCATCTGTCTTCCCTGCATTTCCCGATTACTTTGGGGCAAATAAGAACTTTGAACCACAGGGATATGTCACTAATTCCTTTGGGGACTTATAAGAAACTTTTAACTTGCTGATCTACTTTATTCTTTTTCTAAAGATCAAGCAAGGTTTTAGTGACATTTTGCATTGTTTCTTTCTGCAAATGCTTTGACAGAGACGTGGGTTGAGCTTCGGTACCCCGGAGAGTTCACATGGGCTGGGACAAGCTCATCGGCAAGAACCTCAAACTCGTACAAGTAGCATAGGTTAAACTAGGTTTAATCGCGCTCGGAGGAAATGCTTTTGTCATGTTGTTTCTCTGCAAGCATGTGGTGGTGATCCGAGAGGACACCGTCCATTCATTAACGCGTCACGGAAAAGTATATGAATTTGCTTTGGATTGCATTTTGTTAAAGGAATCGGGGACAGTTAGAGTTAGCCCCATTTTAAGGAATAGTACTAGATTTGGTGATTCACATTGGTTTTGATTTTGATATAATTGCAATGAGCCCTGCGAAAGATCGTCCTGCCACCACTTGCGAGATTTCACCGGGTCAACGCCCACTAGACACCATAAAGGAGGCTTTCGTGGAAAGAAATAAGGTTCGGCCATTTTTTGAGTTACAGGGGAAGAAAAGAACCGATAGGAACATAAATAATCCACCTCTTTGGCATTTCCTAGAAAACAAACTGACAACAACAAATGGCAGATGCAAATAGCTCACTCGCTCAGCAGTTATGTCTTACTATGTTTCCTAAAACCCGGGGATGATATCAGGAAATCACCGAACATTTTACACATTCAATAAAGGGCAGAACAATACAGGGCAGGATGACAAGGCTAACCAATCCTCCTGCTTCATGATACCAGTTCCACCGCAGGACCTTGTGAGGAAACTTTATCGTATGTTAGGCTTCGAGCTACATTGAAAAAATGGGCCACTGCTTCTTCAGGGGATCCAACAAGGACACCATGACCCAAGTTGAGGATATGTCCCTTAGTTCCGGCACATTTCACAACCCTAGCAAACAAGACGGGACGGGTAAAATAGTTACTTCAGTTCACATAGATTTAGATAATCCATTCATTTTCAGTCGATCATATCATAAACTTGACAAGCGGAACCACACACATTGTTCATAACTTCCCACCCAGGCCAGGAATCAATAATTATACCAGTAGCATGTCAGACAATGACCAATACCATGCAGCAGGAAACAAGCCAAAAACTATCCCGAATTATGAAAACATACCATCTAACGAAACAAAACAAAATAAAAAAAAAAGCTCTACATGTAGCAAAAAATCGCCTTCAGAATGCAAAGACCAGAGAAGGCAGATATGTAAGCATCAACTAGAAAGGCCAGGGTATCTAGAGATGAGCTCAGAAGATGAACCTTTCAATTTCTTCTGTTAAAGCATGGAGAGGAGAGAATAGACAAGCAGGATCGACATTTCCCTGTATTCCCACTCCATTACCCAACCGTCTCCTTCCATCAGCCATGTCCACTGTCCAGTCAAGGCCTATCACATCAACTCCAGTCTCTTTCATGCGCTCAAGAAGACCCCCATTTCCATTAATGTAGAGTACAAGAGGTGTTCCGGGACATCTGCTCCGTACCACATCGACAATCTGCGAATTGCAACTATGGTCAATAATATCTTGCATATTTAAAACCCTATTCTTTTTTCTGATCAAATATAAACATGTTTGATCTGAAAATGGAAAAAAGTATAGCTTCTAGTAACAATTTCCCGGAATGTTGTATATAACACTAAAGCATAAAATGCATGGATAATTCCAAGCTCAAATAAGTGAAGTAGCCCTCAATCTCATCAACTGTGTTATATAGATTTCATATCCTTCAGCTACCATTAACAATAAATTCAACAATAGAGTTTCAGAAAAGGGATGATCAACGCAAAAATACTTTATGAAAGAATTATACAGAAGAAAGACAGATGGTTCAACTTAAGCCTTATTCTTTCCTCCGCTACCATGAAGTACCTCTTGAAGGTATGGCTTTGACCAGTGCTCCCACATATCAGGAGGCAATTGTCCACCCCATGAGTCAAATATCTGAATGCAATGGGCGCCGGATTCCACCTGGAAAATCACGTATTCAGATATAGCCCGCGCTAGATGAGAGAGAAGAGCCCTCAAAACATGTGGCGCTGTGTGGCACATGCTCTTTATAGTAGTATATGTACGAGTTGTGCCCCCTTCTACAATATACGTAGCAATCGTCCAAGGAGCACCAACAAAACCCAGCAAGGCCGCCTGCCCTTCAACCTACATGATGGACTTAACTTCAGCAAATTTACACAAACCCCATGATACCCACCAAAAGAGAGACGTGTGGGGTGCAATCAAGTGTCGACCTCTCGACGTAAAATCCGGAGAGATTCGCCGACAAACTCGAGTTTTGAGAGATCAATTGGATGCAATGCCTTCAAGGCTTCCTCGGAACGAATGGGTGACTGAATCACAGGGCCTCTAACTTCTTCAATGTCAAATGGAACACCGAATGCAGGTAAAGGAGTGAGAATGTCGGAGAATATAATAACACCATCAGGACGGAACGCTTGCCAAGGCTGCAAGGAAATTTCCACAATGAGATCAGTGGTCTCTGACCTCTGCCTGAATGATGGATATTTCTCTGCTAGCTTTCTGTAAACAGCCATGTACCTTCCCGCCTGGCGCATCATCCACGCAGGGGGCCTATTCACAACTTCTCCTCTAGCAGCCCTCACCAAGAGAGGATCTGAACAAACAATCATCCCCAACCAGAACCAACGCCACTCAACGAGAGGACATAATTTTTGACAAAAACATCCCCAATTAAAGACAAAATTAAGGGACTCCAAGTTGGGAAGTACCGGATGAGGAGGAGCAATCCACCCTAAATTTACGAAGCTGCTTCTTTCTAGTGGAAACCCGAGATACTCCGAATGAATGGCGATGAAACCCCAATTGGCCGTACAGAACAGACGAACTGCACCCAACTGAGCCGCAGCCACTGCAAAAGACAAGCAGCAGAAACAGCAGCAACATCAGCGAGGGCAGATAAAAGCACGAAAGAGGGGGCTTGTCTTGGTTTTTTTTTTTTTGGGGGGGGGGGGGGGGGTTGGGGTTGAGACTGTCGGAGAATACCTGGTAAAGGAAGGGAAGCCCATTGCTCCGGGCAAGGGGCAGCAGCGGCGACCCAGAAAAGGTTGGAACTTTCGGGTTGGAACTTTCGGAGGCTAGCGGCGACCGAATCGTCCTTGGCTCGCCTTATCCTAATCCTGGAATCGCTGTTGACACGGGGATGAAAAAGGAAAAATTCTGGGGATGAGGCAATCGTAATCGGGTTTCAGCATGGCAAGCTGTTGAGGACCGGTTGGATAAGACGAGCTTTGTACCTTTTTACCTTTAGTTTCGAAACTATTTGAGTTTTATGGTCGCGAGTTTCAAAATTACGGATTTACGGCAGTTTTACTATTCACTTCCTTTTTCTCTCAAATTTTACCCAAAAACTTTCTCGTTTCTTTCAACTTAGTCCTTCAAGACAATTATACGAAAATAATTCTTAAGCGGGCTCTGATACCAATAAATAAACTGAAGATTAAGCGGAGCAGACTAACTCAAATAAGAGTTAAGTATCAGCTTACGACTAACTCAAATAAGAGTTAGTATCAGCATGCTAGATATTCTTCAGAATAGCCAGGAATCGAACTTAAGAAGATTTTCTCAATTGTCTTTGGCGTCGGTGTTCAGCCAACCTCAAATATTCGTTTGAATATTTTGAACTTGCCGCAAATCCTAAATTGGACTTGCCTTCAAGGAAGTATTCCTCGAATTCACTCTGAATTAGAGTCAGCTCTTCTAATCTTTTAGAATAGCTTTCTATCTGCTGTGATATTTGTGATATCTGTGCCGATAGATTTTCAAGACGATCTACTATGGTATTGAGAAGACCAGTAGTAGAATCCTTGCCCACCCCGTGATCTAGATGTAGAAGTTCTGGGTTAGGACAATCAGTCATAGAATGACTCGCGCCGTTGCACCACCTCAATTAAGTTGCCTTAATCAAGATCTTCTTTCTGTAATGAAAGAATAGCATAAACAACCTTAAAATGTAAAGTTGATCATCATACCTTAATCGAATTGCTCAGGTGGTCCACCAAGCTTCCGCACCAAGAGAACTCAGGAAGTAAAGCTTCAAGAGTCTTCTTCTCAAGAACTTAGAGAATGTGTTGGAGAGGCTCTTCTGTGCTATCTCAATGCCCATACCATAAGGGACTTATATAGGCACTCCTCATCCCCGGTTTCAGCCGAATGGCTTAGCCTTACAAGGTTTAATCATAATGATTTATCCTTCAAGAGGTCGATCCGCAGATCTAGTCTTTAGTTAGTTTTAATCTGTTTTGATTAATTCTAACTTTCTTGGTTTCTTAAGGTATTCTTCGAAGAACAATCAGAGACAACTTTACTCGAATTTGAGTTTAAAGTTCTCGTTTTTAGATTTTCTTCTGGAGGACAATCAAAGAATTCTTGCTCAAGTTTTTTAGAGAGAAAATTCTCTATTCAGATTGCCTCCCCAAATGAGGTAGAGGGCTTGTGAATATATACACAAAGGAGCTGGTGCCAATGCACTGTTTGCCAGCTCAAAAGTAAAAGGAATCTAAACTGTTACAAAAAGTTAGTAGGGTCCTAATGACCGACAAAAATGTCCTAGTCTAACTTTATACAGTTGTCTTCTCCCGTCTGCATTGGTGAGCTTTCTTGGGAGACTCCTTCCTTGTTATTGTTGGCGCTTGAGGGTTCGCCAACTCCTTCTTTCTCTGAGAGTCCCGGTCGGTCTTGAACTGCTTCAAGAATCCTTTGTGACATTTGTAGGGCTCTCTCATCATGCTCGATTTGCTGATTCAAGGGTCTTGTCTGTGAAATCAGCAATCTTGCTCCAAACCTCGAAGGTGTCGGTTCGGAGGTGCAGCTCAGAGTTCTCTCGCCTCCAAAAACTATCTAGAAGGTTGAGCATCCTCTGCCATCCTCGGTCTCCTGCTTGTTCGTCTATGAGACTTAGATCAGACCGAAGAATCGTGACGGTTATTATGCCATCACAGAGCACGTAGTAGTCATCCTTGCGGGTTAACACATGCTCCAGCACATCTTTTAGAAACTCAACTTTTATGGCTTTTCGGACTGTTTTGTCCTTGTAATATTTCGCCATAAACCTCTCTGGTCAAGGTTTTGTCGTTGAGGTTCCACCAGACGTCTACTCTCACAAGGGTGGATGTTCCATACTTGCAAATTCTGCAGTATCACCTTCCCGTATAACGGATGGTCTTCTTCCTCCCTTATCGTGCTAGTAATCAATGCCGTGGCGTATTTTGGTCCATAGCCTAGGCATCCGAGTACATACCTTACCAACATCGGCAGTGTTTCCATACACTCTGGTTCAGATCTATCGATCTCCAGGATGTCTACAAACCCAGCATGTATGTAAGGTGCTGCTACTCCCACCATTTCTGAATGAATTCTCAGAGACGGCCACTTCCCCGATATCCAGTGTAGATACGGTTGAAGTACAACGTTTTCCTCAAGCGAGGATTCGCTCATGTCTACTACTACCTTTGGGACTTCATAATTTTTGACTTCCCCTGGTATGATTCGACATCGTGGTGGAGAATATCTGTTGTCTTTCTCTTTCGACTTTAGACATCTCTTCTTCACCTGAAGCCATCACTGATAGCTTAAATTCCAGGTCTTTGATATACTCAACTGTTTTCTTTGCGAAATACTCAACCTGGCGCTTGTCATCATGTTTGATGCCGCCTAGGAGTCCTCCGCAGACTACAGACGCATCCCAACTTAGGGATCCATCCTCGAATGAGTCTTGATCAAAAAACCAGGATCCTTCCAGATCCTCTTGGGTTTCCCCAACATGGCCTTTTCCACCGTGACTTCCGCCACCAGACTCTTTTACTGAGTCTTTCTCAGGAATTGCTTCCTCAAGGTTCTCTTTCTTCTCAAGAGTTCCTTCCAATGCTGCGTAAGCACTTCCAAAGTCGAAGTATTGCTCACACTCCATTGCAGTCGCTTCCTCAGGTTCTTCCCTTGGTTCAGGGTTTACCTTTTGGACTGGCTCGCCAATTATGGCCTTGAACTTAGCCTCTTCCTCAGCATATTGTGTCTCCATTCTTTCTTTCTGTTCCTCCTTGCTTTGCAACAAAGCCTTATAGGATTTCACAGCTTGATTAATGGAAATCTTCTGCTCTTTGGCTAAGTGGTTTCGGCAGTAATTGAACTGCTCCATGGTCAAAGGAGACCACCAAGGTTCTTCAACCTTACCGTCCTTCTTAGGACCATCCTTTGCAGAATCGCCCCCTTTTGGACCAGAAGACCCAAGCCTCTTGGCTTTCCTCTTCTTCCTGGCTTTCTCCTGCGACTCAGCTTTCGCCTTGTCTTTCAGATTTGCCATTTTCACATCTCCTCCGGAGCTTTCCTCCTTCGGATCTGCCATCTTTTCTTGAAGATCTTTCTTCACGTCTCTTTCAGAGTTGGTTTTACCCTTCTCCTTCAGATCCGTCTTTCCCTCCTGGGAAACTTTCGCTTTCTCTTGGGATTGGTTATTACCTTTCCCTTAGATCCAGCCATCCCCTTCTGGGATTCTTTCGCTTTTCCCTTAGATCTGGCCTCAGCCTCCTTGGGATTAGCCATCTCCTTATGGAGATCTGGTTTCGCCTTACTCTTGGAGTCAGCTTTTGCTTTCTCCTTGAGTTCAGCCTTCCCCTTCTGGGAATCCGCAGTTTTCAGCTTCTTGGGACATTCGTAAGAACGATGTCCCTAGTTGCTTACACTGCCAGCAGAGAACTGCTGCCTTCGTTCCTGAAACGGAACCAGCATCACTATGCTCACTATCTCCCTTGTTAGGACATACCTTTCGGGAGTGTCCTTCCTTCTTGCATCCCCAGCATATCTTTCTCTTTGCAGCAGGATCCATCTGCAGAGTTTTTAGAAAGAAAGGTGTTTGCAAGTTCTCTAGAGAGAGAGTCAGCTATTATGTTGTGGTCGGACCGAATGTATTCGACCTCATATTTATAATAGCTTAACCATTCTTGCAACCTTAAGAGTCTAGTTTGTCTAGCTTCCTTAAGGTTCAGACTCATAAACCTCTTTACATAGGTCGAGTCAGAGCGCACTAAAAATTCTTTTGGTGCCAAAAAGATAAAGAAAGCCTTTATTCCATATTTTAAGGCTAACGCTTCTTTTTCATGTATCGGGGTACCGTAACTCGCACCCCCTTGAAGCTTCCCGACCAGTATTTACATACCGGTTCTGGTTTGCGTCCTTTAATTTTAAGGACTGCTCCCCAATGTTCTTCAGAAGCATCAACTTCCAAGACTAACTCATCTTTGTCAGATGGTAAAGCGAGTTGTGGCAAATTCTTTACCTTCGCTTTAATCCTTCTAATTGATTGAGTGTCTTCATCTTCCCACATCCAAGGATTAGTCGAAGAAGTTTTCTTCGAAATTCTACTTAGATCTCTGGAAAGATCCTTCACAAACTTTCTTGCATAGTTAGCACATCCACAAAATCTTTGGACTTGCTTTTCTATCCTCAAGTCTGTCAGGAAAATTAACTATTTTCTCGGCGATATGATTTTGCAGTTTAATCTTACCCTGCTCAATCTCCATGCCTAAGAAGTTAACTGACTCCTTAAACCATTCTATCTTCTTTTCAGATAGAATCATACCTTCCCTTCTGAAGATATCAGTCACCTTATCTAGGTGCCTCATGTGGTCATCTTCAGTCTGACTGTAGACTAACACATCGTCAATATAGACCGCACAAAATTTTTGGATTTGCTTGAAAGCATTATCCATCTTGCGCTGAAATACGCCTGGAGCATTCTTCAGGCCGAACGGCATTACCAGCCATTCAAACATTCCTTGCGGAGCATTGAAGGCAGTTAGAGGAACCGATTCTTCCTCCATCTTGACTTGCCAGTATCCACTTTTCAAGTCAAACTTAGAGAAGAACTTTGGTTGGCTCAGACTTACCCTATCAATTAAGTCTCCTGCAGTGGGAATCTTATAGCCATCGTCCTTTGTAGCTTTGTTAAGCTGACGATAATCTATAACCATTCGTGCTTTACCTCGCACCTGCTCGGCATGATTAATAACCATAAAGGCAGGACTAGAATGTGGACTGTAACTGTCCCTAATCAAGCCTTTCCCAAGCAACTCAGGAATTTGTTTATCAAACTCCTCAACCATCTCAGCCGTATACGTAATGTTTCTGGCTCTTATAATGGTTCCGGGATCTTTCAACTCTAATCTAGCCTTTAGGCTATTTCGAGTCCATAACTTTAGTGGATCTTCACTAAAATTATCAGCCAGTTTTATTAGGAACTTATCCCATTTTGTTCCCATTAACTTAACAGCCATACACACTTCATGTTTTGGAAACAAGTCGTCATACCAGTTAGAACTCCTGGTATTCGTTGGAGAAAACAGGGTTTGTTCCCATGAATTGTTCTCTTCCACTTCCAACCGTATATCACCACGTTGAGCTCGCACTCTGAAAGCTCTTTCACATGGTATATTACCACAGTATTCTGTCCGTTTTACCGGATAAAAGCCAAATTTTAACCGAAGTCTAGGCTCTTGTAGAATACTTATTTTTACCCCACCGATGGAAACATCATTTTCATTCTGCACAAAAGGAAGGTTTTCTTTTTGACCCTTTAAAAAGGCGTTACCAATAATGATGTCGGCCTCTAGTAGAGGATGTGCAAGAATCTCTTTAATGATGAACTTTTGTCCACCAATAAAGACAGGCACGTTGCTTGCCTTGTGACCAACAATTGTGGCCATACCATCGACGTTAACCATGTGGATGGGTTTCTGCAGTGGTTCCCACCACTCATCTGGCAGAGCATTGAGTCTAGCACAAGTTATGCTACACCCAGTGTCTATCAAAGTATCTAGAGAATACTCATAGTATCCAGGAAATTTGAAAGTTAGAGCCACGTATGTGCTCATGTCTTCCTTCCTAACACTAAACCCAATATTCTCAGGTACTTCCTGGGATGGTTCTATCATCCTCCAGATTTCGTCTATTGGCATAGACCTTTGTTTGGCTATTTGTTCAATAACCTCACAAACTTCAGGAATCTTGGATAAAGAGTATTCCATATTGGTAACTCTTAACATCCTTATGGATTCTTCTCTCGTTTGATCTACAGGGTCTTCATAGACTGGTAATGATACCTGTCTATACCCTACGATTCTACCCGTATGTTGCGACGGGGCTCTTGAATCAACAAACCTTCGAGACATCTCTTCTATTAGTGGAGGTGCGCTTGCAACCTCTGGTCGAGAGACTATTACATCTTCTCCCACATCACTAGCTCTTGAAGAGACTTCAGAGGGCGCTCTATTGAGCGGCTCTCTCAGGATTGGCATCCTCACAGGCAAATGCCTGTCAGCTCTTTCGCTAATCATAGGCAAGTGCCTATCAGCTCTAAAACTGTCTCTAGACGGTTCACCCAACATCAAAGTAATCTCGTTACCTCTTTGTCGGATATTGGCCGCACTAATCGGCCTAGAGCTACTACCCGGTTCAGTCATAACCCAGTTTCTTGGCCAGGTTAACTCCAATGGGTTTACCTCTCGCCTGTGAAACTGTTGGTAGTTATTATGACCTTCCTCGAACAACTCAGTAAGTCTCGAGATGTTCCTCACACCAGGACTGGTGGTATTTACCAATCGGTAAATTACTCTAGTGTGATACGCCAAAAACTTGGCCTGGGAATTCATTCTATCCATATTCATCGATTTGATTCTTAAGGTCAATGAATTTCCCAAACAACGATCGTTCAGGGCCATCATAAAATTTGGATGGACCTGGAACCATACAGGACCGTGTGCTAAGTTGGCCTGTATTCCTGATATCAGCTGATCTCTAAACTCTCGCCAACGTTTATCGATCACTGCTGCTACCACAGGACTATCTGCTGGTAAATGAAACAGCGGAATTAGTCCTATCTGGATTAACCCGATATGTATATAGTTATATACACCTCTCGCACGTTGCATAGTTTCCCTAATGCGTTGTACGTTGAGTAAGGGTATATCCATCGTCTCAAGTTCCGTGCTTGTCACTTGAGCCGTTGCTTCTGTTTGTGAGATGTCTATTATCGATCTAAAATTAAATCTCGATACGTTATAGACTTCCCTCACATTTACATTAGGCAACCTCCATTCCAGCACTGATTGGGATGGATCTTCGTACTGGTGGGATTCCTCCAGTACCTGATTCGATGCTTCCAATGGAACCATCTCGTCACCATCTTCGTTTTGCACTGCTCTCATCATGAACAGATGCATTTTCCAAAGATCAGAATCTTCTTCCGAGTCTGTATCATAATCAGATACTACCTCGTAAATTGATTCTACTTCCGAGTCTAAGTCGGAAATCTCTTGCTCATCTATAGGTTCATAAGCAAGGACTTCTTCCTCATGACTCCTGTCATCCAGGAAGACCATACGAAGTCTTTCTCTCCTCTGGTTCTTCTTCGGACAACTATCCGCTTTGTGGTCTTTTGAACCACAAAACCAGCAGCAATTACAACTGCTCAAAGGTTTCCCTTTAGGACATTTAGGTTCTTTGCCATGCTTTCTCTTGAAAGCATCTATCCTTTCTTTATCCTTCAGGTTATCCCTTCTCCTTACAAACCTCCTTGGTTTGTAAGCAGAACCTCCTTTTTGCTTGCGCTGGAAGTCTTTCTTGGGCCAAACTTTCTTTTTGTTGTACCCAACAAACTTCCTCTTACGAGGAAAGTTCCTTCTCTTCAAAGAGTCTCCTGGGGTACTTCGAGTATCGCATCCATACCTTCCAGACACATACTCTATCTGAGAACAACAACTCTTATTCAGGTAAGGTAGCTTCTTAGCTGCTTCTTTTACCTGGAGTTCAGTACATGCTTTACGCATTGCGTACTTTACCGCTTGAACTTTTCCCCGAGTCCAGAGACAATCTTTTCCTCACTCAGAAGTAATTCATAAGCCTTTTGCGCAACTTCCGGCCAAGGTTCTAGAAGTTTTGCAAAAAAGGTTCCTAATATGAACTGTTGTGATACTACATCCAGATTGTAATAATACTTCTGGAATTCACACAGTAGCTATCAAACCAGCACATATCACAGATCTGAAGTTTAACTAGAGCTGTCAGTGACTGCTCTTTCTCCACTGTCTCAGTGGATAACGAGAAACCGCAGAACTCACGTTTCAGAGCATCAGCTATTATTGCTAATACTCCGTCCACCGTCAGCGCCTGATCTATCTTTTCCTTAATGTCTGTGTGTGCCACTAAGGTTTTCCAATATTTCTGCGCTGTACCCATGAGGGCTGCTACACATAATTCGTAGACTGCTCCAGGAGGTATTCCTCCTGCAGATGCTGTCATCCGAATAAGTGATAACCACTCATCTATCTTTTCAGATACATGCTTTTCACAATCTATATCTAGAAAAGCACCTGGGGTAATTATAGGCTTTAAAACATTATCCCTTGGAACAAACTCCTGTTTTGTTCTGTGTGGATAGTCGGGCCTGTAAATTTCCCTCTTCGCAGTTACCAGTTCGTTAAACGTTCTGTTATCTAAATGAACTGGAGTATCTTCTGCCAGACCCAAGGCTTTCCTTAGGTCTTTTGCCAATTCTCCACTTTGAGAATTCAAGTTCGCACTTCGCCTTTGTGGGTCTAAAATGTGAGGAGCTATTGACTCCCTATACATTTCATCCACACTCTTGCCTTGATTCTGTTTGGAATTTCTTCCTTCCAGATTCAATCTTTCGACTGGTTTTCCTATTGTACTTTCCAGTCCAGAAGTCGCCTCTGTTTCTGGCATTTTTAAACCTCTTTCTCTTTCCATAGCGTCTATCATATTATTTACAAAAGAACCTACTTCCTTGGCCATTTGGGTTCGGTCTTCTGTACTCCCCTGAAAAGTTAGCTGAGTTAACATATCATTTATGCTCTTGCTAATTCCCAAAGGAGTCGGTCTAGACTCTGGAACAAACTCCAATCGAGATGGAGTTCCAGAAGGATTTCCAGAAGATTTTCCTTCTCCAGCCATTTCAAGGACTCGATTGACTAATTTGTCAAACTTTTGGGTTTAATTTGAATTTTGGAAAAAGATGAAAATGGGACCACCGTAAAAGGGGAATTTCTCAAACTCCCACCTTAAACCCCAAAATCTTTTCTTCACTAGCGGTAGAAAGGAACTAGACTCTGGATAAGACTGGGGCCACCGGACGGACATCAGCCTTTCTGGGACAAGACAATGGTAATTGGGTTGGGATTATTACAGCTGAAGATAAGCCCAGAGATGGTGATGATTGGGGAAGCAATCGATTTTCTTAATGGTAGTTGTTATAAAACGCAGTGTCATTTTTACCACTTCAGGTTCCATCCGACAACGTCTGTCCCCCTTCCCCTTTGATCTGTGCATACAAGAGCGGCTAAAGCTATTATACACGAGCAGCACAAATACATCACCACGTGGCAGGAGGGACCGTCCATCACTCGCAAGCGATTTTCGTTCCAAAGCTTGTCAGGCAAATGGCGAAGGCCAGGAAGGCAGACAGCGGCTGCCTGTAGTCCATCGTGAAGAGGTCGTCCCCGACCTTGCCAAACTGTAGAAGAACGGTGTCCTCGTCCCCTTTGCCTCCAGGCTGGGTCGGATCGGTTGTGGCAACCAGTTGGAAGTTTTTCACTGACGCCACAGTCACACGACCGTGGAAGTTCAAGCACCAGCATTGCAGCTGTTCATGCCACCTCGGGGCTTTGTTCCTCAGAATCGTATGCCCCGGGATGACGTCACCCTTTTTCTTCGTCACGGGATTATCCATTGGCTTGTTTGCAGCAGCTTCCCCAGTGACAGGGCAACTTAGGGAGCAAATCATCCTCCTCGGACCTCTGGATTTCAAGAGGTTGAACTTGTAAGATACCTGCCCGACCTCAAAATTCCCTGCCGGAACTTGGGGGCTTATTTGTTTGCTGGCGAAACGGCGGCTGGCCCGGCCGTTTGAGGGTTTTGCACCATCATACGGTGATTTAGAGTCATAGATAGTAAAGTTGGTACCAAGGAAGTCAGATCTGCAAAATTCATCATGACAATATTAGAATGAAAGAGTAAAAGAAGTTTTGGCATGTGATTTCTGAAACAAAAAAGCGTTGAACGTCCATTTCATCCGTTCTTACCCTTTCTCTTTCTGAATAACAGTCATTTTACTTCGGAGAACAAAATCTTTCCATGTCCAACCATCCGACTAAGAATTTTTTCAACAGTCTAGGAACACAGGTCAAATCGGTCTTCCACCAAAACTTCATGGTTTGAGTATTACGTAAACATCACCGTCGATGCAGATACACAATAAAAACAACCACCTAAAGGATTCTGCTGGTTGAAGTTCAATGAAAAATAACTACTGTCTGGGACTAAATAACTGTCTCACCTTAGTTTTCCAAGATAAGCATTGCTTCCTTGTGATAAATCATCCGCGTCAAGAGAAATGATGTACTCAGAGTGGGCACCACGTCTATACCTCCGAGCCGCTAAAAGGAACTTCCCTTTATCTACAATTGCTGAAAGGAAAGGTGACAGAAACATAAATACCACTCCAATTGAGTCAAAAGTTAGTGCAGGAAATCTAGTAAGATATTGCAACAGAAAAAAAAAAGAAAAGAAAAGAGTCAGCTGTAAATTCTCTGCATCAGTCATAATATTTTTTATATGTATATGGCGATCGTATAAATAATTTCGAATTCTAATTATCTAGTCTTGCTTCAGGAGAATGGTATTCTCATGGTGAGATGCTTCAGAAAAGAAGTTCTCATCCATTCTTTATTACCATCTTACATATCAGGTGTCCTGAGGGTTTGCATGATCTCTCTCCAGAACGAAATGATTGCTTTCACCCTTTTACCAACAACTCCACTCAGACTTGAAAATGGAAATAGCAGAACCTCATTAGACCTCCTAAAGTGACGAGACAGGTCCTCGTTAAAGTAAAAGCCACAAGGCAGAATGCATGGTCAAGATGTCCTGCCGGCAAAGAAGAATGCTCGTGCAGAAAACTAGATAGTTGTAGCACCAGCTAGGAGAAGCTTATGAAGAACAAAGCTCTTCCAGCATAGCTAATGATGAAGGACATATCCGGTCAATCTAACAAACAACAAGAAGAGGCTGACCAAAGATCAACTTACATGGACTGAAGGCGAGATAGAGATAAAATGTCGAATTTTTCTTATCCCTCTTTATGAGGCACTGATGAACACCATCCCGAGGACCAGGCTACATTCATCAATAAACGAAGAAGAGCGGATCAGAATTCATCCTATACTCTGAAGACAAAAAGACGTGAAAGTAAACCAGTCCGTGCATATTGGACAGCCAAGTCTTTCCCTACGCCCATGGATAATAACCGGACATGGTATGCTAAGCTTGTGAGCCACCAAACAGCAGATTCCCCGAGTGCAACATAAGAACAAGCCATGTGAAAATGACAAATCTGAGCACACTTGAGTATTTGACAAGCCTTTCGTTATCAAAACGAAACCTTTACTCCTAAAAAAATCACTGATCTAACTGTTGATCCTTTGAGGAACGATAATCCATGACCATGCTTGGATTACTGAGGGAGGCAATCGAATTTAAGCCCGGCATTTCCCAATATAAGATTCGAATTGCACACCACAACTCAGCAACAGACCAGCCACGGCCAAAAAGAAGTGGATTTGGACGAAGCTCCGAGGGGATTCACCTGCTTGAGGGAGGAGGGGAAGGTGATAACCCCGTTGTCATTGGGGGACCCGCGGACGACCTCCTTGGCGACTTCCCTCCACCTCTTACAGACGCAGGCGCAGGCGATGACGTCCCTCCGCTGCGGCCACCGATCCTCGCTCTCCTCGACACGCCTGATTATCTCCCCAAGCAGCTCAGGGAGCATCGAGCCCCAAGTCTGCCCGTACCTCTCGGGCTCGGGGCGGACGAGGGAAGCGCATCGGGCAGCGAGTCCCTTCTCCTCCACCACCGCCACCTCCTCCTTGAGGGTCGATCCGAGGGACAACCTCCGAGAAAGGAAAGATCTTCCTAGAGACATGGTTTCATCAACCAAAACACAAGTCGTGAAACCGAGGGTGGGTGGATGGATGGATGGATGAAGGGGAGGGAGGGGATCGGCGGGCAGGGAAGGATGGGGAATTGGAGGGAGGGAAATTGAAGGACGATCGTGTGGGGTGGGGGATGGACGGTCGGGATGAATTCAGCGTCGTGGGGTTGACGCGGTCTTCATCCGGACAATCGGAGCTCAGATGGGTTGTTTGGTTTTTAATGTGCTTTATACGTGGCCGGGGGGGTTGGAAGGAATAAGGATGGGGACAGAGGCCTCCCCGATGTTTGCGTGAATGACCAGACCACCTTCCCTGTTATTTTTATCCCTCCCCGATCTGTTGTTCCCTTTCTCCGGTGTTTTGGGGGGGAGTTTTCCAGTGCAATTTTGTCTGGATGGAGAATTTTTTCATTCTGTTCGTCCATCCCATTTTCATTCTTTCTCCTACAAAATATAATATTTCATTTCGATTGACCGGTGACACTATTGATTTTGTTTTTAGTGTGTGTTTGAAAACCGAGGTAATTGATTTTCCAAATGTGGAAATGAATGAAGGGCGGTCAATCCTGGTATGCGCTGGCCCCTGGAGGAGAGCACAAGAAGCCGACAATTTCAAAGTTACAACGGGATGTAATTGATGGACGAAAAGCTTTAACAAAGTTATGTCTCTTATGGGGGGGTCAGTTCAATCAGTCTTCCTCCTCTTCGATACATCCAGGATGCATTGGTTCAGCCGCTGTCCGAAAATCTCTGTTGAGAATGAGGCCTCCACGTGCTTCCGAGCATCTTCTCCCATTGCCTCCGCCCTCCTGGGATCCACGACGAGCTTGGCCATGGCCGATGCAAATTCCTCCGGAGTTGGATTGCAGAGGAACCCGGTAATCCCGTCCCTCAGAGTCTCGACGGGGCCGCCGCTGTTGCAGGCGATGATTGGCTTGTGTGCAGCCATTGCCTCTAAGGGGACTATCCCGAAATGTTCGTCCTGTGCTTATCAGACAGTTCCCTTTTTAAGAGATTCTGTCAGGTTGCTATAATTAGAAAAAGCACGCCGAGAGTATGGGGCACTCGTTTTACCTTGGGTGTGTATAGGACACAGAGGCAGTCGGAGAGGAGTTGGTTTCTCCTGGCGGTCGAGCAGGATGTGATAAATTCTACTTTGGCAGAAACACCTTCCCGTTCGGCTAAGTTCTTTAGTTCCTCCAAGTACTCCGTGTTCTCCTTCAGACGTTTGTCGAAACCACCTGCGAGCAATCAACCTTTATTCATTCAAAACAAGCAAAGAGATGTGTTGTTCTACATAGAGCAAGAGCCTAGCGATAACAAGCAAGAGCCTTTGTTATACCAGCAATAGTCAGAGAAGCTTCACCACATAGATCACCTTTCAGGCTGTTTAGCCTGGCAAAAGCAGTAATTGCTAACTCGATGTTCTTTTTCCGCTCGAAGCGGTTGATAGAGAGAAAATTCATCCTGGACAAACAACACATTCGAGAAGCAGCCTTCCTCAGTACCCAGATAAACGAGCACTCGAAGGAGGCCAGTTATCCAGACAAAATAATTATAACAGAAATTATCAATGCATACACAAAAGCACATGGTTACTTGAAAGAATGGGGTTTCTCAAACTGTTCAACACTGACTGCCGGGTAAAGAACAGCTGGCTTAACTCCCCGGGCATCCAGGCGCTTGAAAGTCCTTGCAAATGTGGCAGCAGTGAACTTGCTGTTAACAAGGATCATATCAGCCATTCCTGCACAAAACATAAAAAAATATTTCTGGGAATTACTTCTTCTTTCTACCAAACTAAAACTAAAAAAAGCGGAACCAGTATTGGATCGGGCTAAGAGAATGATTGAGAAAAAGCCTCAGCAGAGTTCAACCGGTGGTAAATTCCTCGAAAATGTCTATCGGCTTGCGATACGCTCTCCTTAGAAACGTGGTGTGCTGAGCGAGCAGCATGTCCGGAAAATGACAGTAGAACACGACCTTCATCAAAGTCAAAAACAGCTCAGGCGAAGATCATCAACGATAGACAACTCTTACACAGTCATAACTCGTCTCGCACAATTACCTTTGACAATCGCCTCAGCTTGAAGAACGGAACAACAGCGGAAACCTGATCGGCCAGCACGACGTCAAATGAAGGCCAGAGGACGAGCATACAGAGGGCGACGAAGATGCACCTCAGGTAAGCGCAAACGGCATGTAGGCGGTAGAACAAGTGCCTCGGAAGGAAAGAGCCGTAGACCGTGACAGGAAAGACGCCTGCACCTCTAAACAGACGATTAAGCCGGAACAGACGATAATAAAAAAAAAAAAGGAATCAAAGGATTTGAGGAGGACCTGAGAGGGTTTCCTCAAAGCAGCGAGTGGGATCATGGTGGGAGGTAAACAAGTGGACTCGGTGGCCGTGAGAGGATAGCTCGACGGCCGCATCGACGATCAATCTCTCGGCACCACCTGCCAAAAAAAGGGGCAATCGTCATCATCATCAGCAACCCCCAGTCCTCCTAAAATTCCATCAATCTGACCGACTCATCAAGCAGAGATCGTATCAAAAAGAGGGGGGTGAATGGGGGAATTAGGATTCTGAGTTTACCGATGCCGAGGTCGGGATGGATAATGGCGATGTTCAAACCCCGCCGGCCTTCTTTCTTACTGTTCATTCTTGATGATTACCCCCCGGTCGCCGGCGACCCCGAGAACGAAAACCAACTTCTTTTTATGTTTCCAGACCTTGGTAAATGACAAAATGGTCCTCCAGGTTTGATGCGTTTCGAATCCGAGGTTTCGAAGTGGCGCGTATTCCACATACAGACCCACCTCATACCCTTTTCACACAAACTTCAAATCAATTGATTAATATTTTTGGCGCGTCGAACTTGAAATCTCTAATTGAATTCATGCTGGGATGTGCTTTTAAGTCGGTTGAAATCTCTAGTTGAATTCATCTAGGTATTTGGGACGTCGAACATATTTATTATCATAATAAAGTGACATAGGAGACTTTAAGCTAGGTATTCTGCCTCCGTCGAGCTCCTTAAAACTGTTGCTTGCTTTTTCCGACTTCCAGCTAACGAGAGAATCTCCTATAAAAAACAAAACCTTGTAGTCAATCTCCTAGTGATTGGACATCCTCCCCAATTGCTGTTCAAATAGCCTTGCAAGTGCATCTGCAACCTACTGAAAAACATAGTGCCCTGTCCTGGAGTTCCTTTCAAATATCTGAGCACATGTCCAGCCGCTTGCCAATGTTCTAGTCCCGATGCTCCATAAATTGTGCTAGAACATGTATTGTATATGCTATATCCGATCTAGTAAATCCCAAATAAATCAACCTTCCAATTAACTGTGTATACATGTTGGGATTCACTTCAGTTGTGTCTCTTGCATTACTTAGCTTGGTATTGGGCACCATTGGCACAAAACTAGGCTTACTACCAACTTTCCTTGTTCTTCCAGTAATCGCAAGTGTATCCCCTTTGAGACACAAAGATGCCTTCTCTTGATCTCGCTATCTCCAATCCAAGAAAGTACTTAAGATGTCCTAGGTCCCCCACCTTAAAATTATGTTGCAAACACATATGCAAATCTTTTATGACTCCAACATTCGACCAAGCAACCGCTATATCATCTACATATATTAGGATAGCCACAAATCCAGCCTCGCTTTCTTTAGTGTATAGAGAATACTCAGCTCGTGATTGTTGAAACCATCAAGCCTCAAGACACTCTGTTAACTTACTATTCCATTGCCTTGAGGCTTGTTTAAGGCCATATAAGGACTTTCTGAAGCGACATACCATGTCATGTCCTTGCTTAACACCCGGTGGAAGCTGCATATAGACCTCCTCTTGTAGATCTCCATTGAGTAAAGCATTGTGAATATCAAATTGATGCAAAATCCAACCCTTAACAGTAGCTAATGCAAAAAATGTCTTAACTGAGGTGTGTTTGGCCACTTGACTAAAGGTCTCTTGATAATATATCCCTTCACATTGGTTGTAACCATTAGCTACCAATCTGGCTTTGTATCATTCCACACTACCACTAACCTGGAGTTTAACTTTGTATATCCACCTACAACCAATGGGACGCTCGTTTGCAGGTAGAGGCACAAAGCCCCACGTATGATTCTCCTCAAGATCTTGAAGTTTTCCGACCAGGGCTTGCTCCTTATGTGGTACTCCCATGGCTTGACTATATGTATGTGGTTTATGATTAGATTCCAAAGACAAGATAAAGGTCTGAAAATGTTTAGAAAAAGTTATGATAAGAGATATAAGGTTTGATTGGGTATGCAGCTGTGACAGGGGCAGGTACATATGGCAAAAAATGAGAAGTTGGAACTGACTTGGCTGGCTAATTGGAGGTTGCTTGGCTAGCTGTAGCAAGAGATAGGTGATAATCATGCAAATATCTAGGTGTTTTCTTGGTTCGAGTACTCCTCCTCATGTTAGAAGTAGAAATATCCATAGAAGACAAAGTAGGAGACAAAGGCTCATGTGGTGGAAAACTAGGATCATTTGTTTCAAATTGTTCACCGGAGGTTATACCCCGAGGTAGGGTCGAATGTAATGGCGTGTCAAACTTATCTAAGACTATAGGAGCCTGAGATATGACAGGTAGAACCAGATTATGATCTGCCAAGTTGTCATGCGTGTGTTTAAATGGGAAAATGGATTCATAAAAGACCACATCCCCAGAGATGAACACTTCATGCAAGTCCAAGTCATACAAGTAATAGCCTTTGATGTCAAACGGGTAACCAATAAAGATGCATCTTCGAGCTTTACTGTCCATTTTCTTTCTTTCATGTGTCAATGTGCATGCATAACCAAGTTATCCAAAAACTTTGAAATTATGATAGAGAGGAGGTTTATGATACAACATCTCGTATGGTGATTTGTTAGAAATTATTTTGGATGGCAATCTATTAATGATATAACATGCAACTAACATTGCATATCCCCAAAATTTTAAGAAAAATTTGCTTGAAACAGTAAAGACCTGGTAACTTGCAGAGATGTTGATGTTTCCTCTCAACAACCCTATTTTGCTAGGGACTTTCAATGCGAGATCTTTGATGCAAGATTCCATTAAGGCCATAGTATTCTGGCTGTAAAAATTCAGCTCCATTGTCATTTCTATTGGATTTAAGCCGAGATATTAAATGAGTCTGAACAAAACTACAAAATTGCCTTATGATGTTATGCTTTTAGTATGCATTAAGTATATCCATGTGACTCTTGTGTGATCATCAACTAAGGTTAGAAAATACCGATAACCTTCTATTACAGGCTGTGAGTAGGGACCCCATCTATCACAATGCAACAAATCAAAGGCATGTTTTGTGCGATGATTAGCAGGAAGAAAAGGTAGCTTCTTTTATTTTGATTGATGACAAATAGTGCAGACATTTTTTTGTAAAAACTTGATTACAGAATTTCAAGTTTGTAAGAGTTTGCTTTTCTCTAAGGATACATGTCCTAATCTTAAATACTATAAGTCAAACTCATTTAAGGTTTGTTTTTGGGATATATGTCATGCTACTAACTTATCTATAAACACAAGAGAGACAACCATAAAGACAGTCACTTAGAACAGAAAAGAAAAGAAAGGGTTGGTTCCTCACACGGCGGAACCTAACTTCTAACACAGCAAAGTCGGGATATCCGTCTAACACACAGTTCGGACGTGTACAGTTATCACAGTCGTGACTCACTGCAGTGGAATTTTCAACTCCGGCGGCTCCCACGCGACCTGCTTTACTATCCCTCTGTATCAGGAGGTCGAGACTTATGCACAGCATCCCTGTGCTAGGAGGACGTCTTTCCACTCCAGCGACATTCTTAACTCCTGATGCCGCACCAGAGCACCCACAGCAATGATGAGACGATCATCGACAAAGTTGTCCGTGTCTTCCTAAGCCCAACTGCAAAAGAACCCTTCTGAAATCCTATTCTCAGCACCAACACCCCAAAGCACTAGCCGCTAATCTCGACGAGCAATCCTCAAGCACAGTGGCTGGTGGCTCTAACGGCAAGCGTTCCTCCGACGTAACACCACCCAACATTCCCCCAAAGAGCCCAAGGCAGCTCTCAGCTCCAGTATGTGCAGTTCGGGCGACCAGCTGCAGCAAACAGCCTCCGTACCTCGAGAAAAAGTCAAAGCCTCTTCGATTCCTCCTCGGGCCACCCCGAGGCGAGGTACCCTTGGTGAGACTTCCTCTCACCTGTGAAACTAATTAAACGAACACTCATGATGTTCGTTACACTAACCGCATTCTGTCTACTTGTGTTTTGGTGTTAATTTGCATGAATACACCGTTATTCA
This sequence comes from Melastoma candidum, assembly GCA_023653495.1. Lineage (NCBI taxonomy): Eukaryota > Viridiplantae > Streptophyta > Magnoliopsida > Myrtales > Melastomataceae > Melastoma > Melastoma candidum. The sequence goes on along the minus strand of CM042889.1, from coordinate 12,845,684 downwards.
TGAGTTCGGAATAGTCGAAGACCGGAAACCATGAAGCACGACGTCGCAGTTCACTTCTGGGGAGCGCTGCTCTTCTGTCCAGTGACGGAATCGACCTTAGTCAGACATGGAACCCCTCTAGCAATTTATTTGGGGTATTCTCGAAAGATCACAAGTCGACTCGATTTCATATCCTCAAATGGAATTCACTATCAAGGAACGTTATCTTCCGACATCGTGGAGGATCGACATCAACGGGTTACACAACACCCCGTTATCTTTTGACGTCACGGAGGATCGACATCAACGGGCTTACAACGCCCGTAAGTATCGCTCTTACTCAATTAAGTTCTAATCATTCACTCTGATTTAAATTAGGACTTTCTGACCACTTTCTTGTTTGGTTTGCATGAACACCGATCGAGTGGTGCGAGAATCTGACGAGGCGGAAGATTACTCGAAGGCGCGTGTATCAAACAGCGTGGATCTTTCCGCATGTGTAAAAATCGCGACATCAAGACGATAAAGCGGCCCCAACCTTCATCAAAGGTACAAAGGGGAGGTGCGGGCCTCCCCGAATAATTTCTTTTAAACCCACATGTAACAGGGCTGCGGGCCCAAGTGCATAGACCGGTAGTCACCGCCCTTCCCCATCCACTTTCATCTCATTAATTGCTTGTGATTGTACGGATGATTTAGGCTTTAGGATTTATGTTGTATGCTGGGTTTCAATCAAACAAACCTAAATTCTGGTCCAACACCCATAAAACGTCGATACGAGTCCGGCCTAACTCCCGGATCGGGTCCAACACTCGTTAATCAAAAGCAAACCTTTTTGGACATTCGCCACCTTTTTCGCATACTTAGGATGTAAGAGTTAGTAAATATGAATCCCTGAACCCACTCTGGTTTTTCCAACTTAAATCAGACTTTTAAAAATTAAGTCATTGGCGACTCTTTATAGTTTACTTAGGTTAAACAGATACACTGCTTTTACGGCATTTTAGATGGGTAACGGTGACACCAGCCGATCCCTGAGTCTTCTCTAAAATTCTCAAATGAGGCCTTACGCAGCCTTTCACCTATTGCCTTTAGGAAACTGAAGACGATTGGCGAAGTGTCTCGCAGGGCCATTCGGGAACCAAGGGAGGGCTCAACCCAATTCCCTTCCGCAGCGTCCGACGCTCGAGTCGTGAAGCCGACCGGACTGGGCCTTGGGGGAGCGGGCCCAGATCCTTGGGTCGTTCAAACCGCCACGCGCGTGCTAGGCCGGAGGGCGCGCGTACACCGCCCTCCGTCAGACACCAGACCCCTTCTTTGGCGAAATTTTTCACTAAGTGTTGGAGGGGCGGGTTCTCAAAACCCGCCCCCGAAAGACGCGTTTTGAGAACCCGCCTCTGCATGAAGGCGGGTATTCAAAACGCGCCTTCATGCGCATCATGGGAAGTCGCATAGGGGCGGGTTACCCGCCCCTCCCTATTTAGTTGGAGGACAGATTTTAACGCGCCCCTTCGACGGCAAAAACGTATTTTACGAAACACAGACCGTATTTCGTAAATTTTTTTTAAAACTAACCGTATTTCCGTACCAAACTCTGATGATCATAATGAATATATATATGATTTACTATTTCAACTGACTTCATAATGGACTTTGGCCATTTTCACCTTATTATTAAGGGCCCAAGTCTATGCACATGGGTTTGGGCTTCAAATTAAAATGTATGGGCTTCATTCAAATGATAAAAACCACTAAAATATAAAAAATGTTTAACAATGCACATAAAAATGTAATTAAGAAATTAGGTTCATGTAACTAATTCTTAATTTGAAATAAAATCCCTGCCTACTAAAACTTTGATTTAGTAATTAATTTTGAATCCTATTTACTTTTATTTGTAGAGTAATTATAGAGTGAAATTTTGAATTCAACCCCTGTTTTGTGTGGAAAGTTAAATTAAGATGTCTTCCGAATCCGAAAATTATTGGCCTTGCTTAGGTTCGACTTGAGATTCGAAAAATTCGAATTTGGGTAATAGGGTTCCAGAAAAGTGTGTGATAATAAGAACATCCATTATTGAATGAACATGAATCTTTTAAGAAGACACCATATATGAATTTCTTGCAATCGCTGTGGTCATTTGTTTTACGAGACATCATCAAAAAGTGAACTTTAGTTCAAAAGTTGTCTTTATTGGTCTGGTTGTTCCTTATCCCGTAGTCACCACTAACATCAGATATATCTTCTTGTTATCGATTATCAGATGGTTATGGAATTTGTTGATAATTTTTTTTATTCTTTTATTGGACGTTATCGATCGAACTTAAAATGAACTAGTTAAAAATCAATACTGTTCTAATAATAATATAAATTTGTTAGTGAATGATTGATTGAATACTTAGTTATTTTGAATCAAAAATTTAAAAAGACTGGATAAATTTCTCTATTTATTTTAATTAGACTCATTATATCTCATTAATTCATACCAAATTTATTATACATTAGTTTTGAAATATATGTTGTCGTATGCCGTTTAAATCGGACAAAGCGGGGAAAGTTGAAACAGTTTTCTAATTCTGTTTGTAACTATTGGCATGCCCAAGAAAGATGGGCTCTGTAAAGCTAGCCAAGCCTATGCGAAGTGTGAAACGTCAGTCGAGCGTAACACAATGGGCGAGCGACCAAGTAACAGTGGCCAATCAACAGGCGAGCACAAGTTAACGAGCGAGCAGAGACATAATGGGAGCACTAAGATGTCGAGAGCAGAAGGATAAAGTGAATAGCTTGGCAAAGAACACCCCAAGTCCTCTTGCAGTTTAGCGACCTGGAGACTCAGAGCCGAAGGAGCCAATGGACACCCAAGTGTTTTCATTAGCCTGCGAGCTCAACCCACGGCCCAACGCACACCCCTCAACGATTACTGTACAGCCTCACGACCTAAGACACGAACACCAGCGGTTATTGCAGAGGACCAGTATATATGCAATTCTCATGATAACCCCTGACGAGGGACGATAATCATACACATAGTCTTGAAGACTTATCACCTTATAATCAATCATTCCCGTTCTTTGTACTCAAGTGTCCGGCTTTATCCTGTTCATGTATTTAGTCGACAGTGATTTGTTTGAGGTTGGTGTGATTGATGGTCACGGTAATAATCCCAAAATCGAACTCTTATAGTTCGTGGCAAGATATTTTCTACCTGCTTATCTTTTCGAGCGAATAGTAATAATGAAAAGACGTTGACGTAATCCAATTTTCAAGTATTTTGATTATTCCGTGGTGGCCGCCGGAATGTAGTTGGTCTTATTGTTATGATCTCTTTTGCTTGAACTTTTTTGGTAACATGTGTTTTTTGTTCGGTAAAACTCCCAATGTGATAAAAGAAAATTAAAGAGAAAAAAAAGATGTAAAATAATTTATATATCGAAATACATATTTTTTTTAATAAAAAAATTATTTTTTTATTGATCACCAAATAGAAATTAATAGAAAAAAAATGATTGAATAGAGGAATAATCAAGGGCGTATCATGTACGAAGTCATGTTCGCGTACGTGAAATTAGAGTTTTAATTAGAATTTTGAGACTGGTTCAACATTGGAGTTCTATTCGTTTCTAATGTTATGTTATTGCAAGTAATCCTATTAAACATTTTCTATCCGCAGTTGGATTTAAAACTTTTCAAGTCGTCGGAGGAGGGTGAAGAAACTTTTTCAATAAATTTATAGTTTGTAGGATGAAAAATTTTATTTAATTTTTGAAAATTTGAGACTGATTAAAACAAGCATAAAATGTTTAAATAGCATTGGTGATTCATTTGTGGGATTTTATGTTCAAATCACTGCACTCTTGAGTATTTCTCATGACTTAGTTTTGATATGCTTGACTTACGCGATCATCGTTGATTCCAAAATCTTGTGACGGCTTAAAGGAATATACTGAATTTGGGTGGAACTAAACTAAACTTGGAATCAAATTTTAGAAAGTTTTGCATAATTTTAACACATATTGTTCGTTGTCTATATAAACTCCAATACCCTCTTCGCATACAAATTATCCGTCCCTTGAACAAATTATTCAAAAACCATCTCGAGGGAGAAAGAAAAATAACAGGCCAAGAGCAGCCATGAAATCCCATGTTGTCTATGTACCAGTCCCAGCTCAAAGCCACATTGGTGGGATGCTAAAGCTAGCCAAGATCCTCCACCACGGGGGCTTCTTCATCACCTTCATCAACACCGAGTTCAACCACCGTCGCCTCCTCCGTTCCAGCGGCCTAACCTCCCTCGAGAGCCTCCCCGACTGGCGGTTCTTCTCGATACCTGATGGCATCCCTCTTTCAGATGCGGAGGCTGCAAGCGAGCCAAAGTTCCCTGGAGTCTGCACACAAGCGCCTCTTGATCCTGCAGAACAATCACACTCTGCGAAGCAAGACCAGTCGCAGAGGAAACAGAGAAACGAGAGAGAACAGAGGACGAAAAACTTTTTATATTTTTCCTTAACTGTAAACTGTTACATTAGCAATATATATATATAGTATTCAGTTACAAAACTTCCAGTAAGCTTCTAAGCCAAGTTTCCAAATTAACTCCCACTAACTGTAGTGCTGTTAACTGTAAAGCCTTCTAATGTGACATTGCTCAACACCCTGCTATCCATTCGGCTTTCGCTCACACTCCCCCTCAAGATGGGCATTGTGAATCTCCAACAATCCCATCTTGTCTAACAAGAAGCAAAATCTAACCGGATGCAAGGCCTTAGTCAAAACATCTGCTATCTGCAAATCTGTGGGAACATGTAAGACCTCTATATCACCTGCAGCTACCTTTTCTCTTACAAAATGCAGATCAATCTCCAAATGCTTGGTTCGTTCATGGAAAACCGAATTCTTACTAAGATATATGGCCGATTTATTATCACAAAATAGCTTCACAGACTTTTGAGGCTGTATGTAAAAGTCCTTCAACAAGGCAGTGACCCACATCAACTCTGCCACAGTAGCAGCAATGGCTCTATACTCAGCCTCTGTCGAGCTTCGAGACACAGTAGCCTGTTTCTTAGATTTCCAGCTAACAATCGAATAGCCAATGAAAACACAGAATCCAGTAGTAGACCTTCTAGTTTCTTCACAACCTCCCCAATCACTGTCTGCATAAGCTCGCACTTCTACATTGTCACTACTAGAAAACAAAATCTCTTTTCCAAGCGAAGATTTCATATACCTCAGAATAGACCAGGCTACATTCCAGTGTTCATTCGAAGGTGAGTCCATGAACTGAGATAAGACATGAACTACAAAAGCAATGTCAGGCCTTGTGATGCTAAGATAGATCAGCTTACCTATCAATTGTCTATATCCTGTAACATTGACAGGATTAGACTTATCTCCTTGAACCAGCTTCAAACCCGGTTGTAAAGGCACAGCAGCTGGCTTGGCTGCTAGCTTGCCCATCTCTTCTAACAATTTCAAGGTGTAACCTCTTTGGGACAAATGAATTCCTTTACTTGATCTCACTATTTCCAAGCCAAGGAAATACTTAAGATCTCCTAGGTCTCTCACTTTGAAAGACTGTTGTAAGAGAACATGCAGATCAGAAATTACCTTCTCATTCGAATCAGCTACAACAATATCGTCTACATACACCAGCACAGCCACAAAACCTTCTTTTGACTTCTTAACAAACAAAGAATACTCCACTTTCGATTGCTTAAAACCTCCATTTATTAAGCACTTGGTAGGCTTACTATTCCATTGCCTAAAAGCTTGTTTCAGACCATACAACGATTTCTTTAACCTGCACACCATCCTATCCATCCTGTTTGCTGTTGAATTAGAACAAGTTTTCCCTCAATCAGCAAACCAGGAGGCAATTGCATATAAACTTCCTCATCAAGAACACCATTCAGAAAGGCATTATGAATGTCAAATTGTCTAAAAAACCAACCTTGAGAAGCAGCAAGAACAAAGAATATCCGAACAGAGGAATGTTTAGCAACTGGGCTAAATGTTTCTTGATAATCAATCCCCTCTACTTGTGTATAGCCCTTAGCTACCAAGCGAGCTTTGTACCTCTCAATAGTGCCATCGGCATGCAACTTAGTTTTATAAACCCATTTGCAGCCTATTGCTCTCTTTCCTGCAGGCAAAGCAACTAGATCCCAAGTAGCATTATCCTTCAAAGTATTAAGCTCAGCTGTCATAGCATCTACCCAATGTGGAATCAGTCTAGCTTGATGGTAAGAATGAGGCTCATCATGTAAAGCAAGATTAACAATAAAAGCTTTGTAAGAGGAAGAAAGACGATCATAAGCAATAGAAGAATCAATTGGGTAAGCAGGCATAGAAGAAGAGGAAGAAAGAAGTGACCTGTCAGTGGAAGAGACTGAACCAGCCATAGCAAGAGACAGCTTATGATGGTAATCCTTGAGGTATGAAGGAATCTGTCTATGTCTAGTGCCTCTTCTCAAACCAATCGTCTCATCAGAAGAGAAAACAGGTTGTGGTAGACTAAATTCAGGAACAACATGTAAACATGACTCAGAAGCAAAAGCTTGTTGTGTTTGATTTTGAACAGGTGAAACATGAGACGAATTATGGAAAGTAAAATCATGTAAAGAAAGAGAAGCAAGATCCTCATGACAACAATCAGATGACTGACTTGAACTAGAAGAAAAAAATTTAAAAGAAAAAATAGACTCATAAAAGCAAACATCTCTGGAGACAGTAACCTGTTTTGTGTCCAAATTGTACACAAAATACCCTTTTACATGCAAAGGATATCCAACAAATATACACTTGGAAGCCCGTTTATCAAATTTGTCCCTATTTCCATTTAAAGTGTTAACAAAACATAAGGAACCAAAAACTCTTAAAGTCTGATAAACTGGATGCTTATGAAACAAGACTTCATAGGGAGATTTATGACTCAAAACTTTGGAAGGAAGTATGTTAACAATGTAAGTAGCAGCTAAAACCGCATATCCCCAAAAATGAATCGGTAAACCAGCCTGAAATAAGAGTGCTCTAGCAGTATGAATTAAATGCTGATGTTTGCGCTCCACAACCGCATTTTGTTGAGGCGTTTCTGCACAGCTTAATTGATGAATAATCCCATTGTCTCTGTAAAAATCTGACATAGTGAATTCTTATCAGATCTGATCACCTTAATAGAAGTATGAAACTGAGTTTTAACAAGGTGATAGAAGGCTTTCAAATGATGTTGTGCTCCTGATTTATAATGCAAAAGGTACAACCAAGTTCCTTGAGTAAAGTCATCCACGACAGTCAAAAAGTACTTAAAACCACCAATTGCTTCCATTGAATAAGGCCCCCAAATGTCTACATGGATCAACTCAAATGGTGAAGAACTCCGAGTTACACTCGAAGGAAACAACAAACGTTTTTGCTTAGCTTTGTACAAACATTATCGGACTTGACACATGCTAGGATCCAAAGTAACAAGATGTCGAATTTTCTCCAGAGAAGTATGTCCTAATCTAGAATGCCAGAGATCAAAGACATCTAAAGAAGTATGATGAGACAAACAAACAGAACTAGAAGAATCATTGACACTAGCCATCTCTATGTTCCTGATCTCCTCCATCACATACAAGCCGCCTCTCTGTTTAGCTAGTCCAATCGTCGTCCACCTTTTCAAGTCCTGGACATAGCAACAATTTTTGAGAAAACAGATACAAAGCTCATCAGTCATAGAAAGTTTGCTGACAGAGATGAGATTAAAATTGAAATCTGGCACAAATAGAACATCATGAATAGGCAAGCTGTTATTCAGAGACACTGAACCAATATGAGTAGCCAAAACGAAAGAATTATTAGGAAGCTGAATCTTTAAAGGGACCACAAGCAAACGATATGAAGAAAACAAGCACAGATCAGAAACAATGTGATCTGTGGCGCCAGTGTCTACAACCCAAGTTGCTTTATTCACTGGACCAGAAGGAACAACAAGAAGTTTTTTAAACATTGAAACTATACCTACTTGATTGGGCAAAAAAGAGAGAGAAGACTTAGAAGAATTAAGAAGATTAGCCTCATGAGCAACATCATTTCCCACATTGAGCATAGCCATTAACTGCTGAATTTGCTGCCTAGAAAGATTCAGTTGAGGGACTTCTTCATTCTGAGAAGTAGTAGATACTTGATTCACAGCATGTCGTCCAGGATGTCTGGCACCATATTGGCCTCTGCCCCTGGCCAAGCGACCACCCAACTGAGCCGGAAACCCAATCAGTTGAAAACATCTATCCTTCATGTGACCCTTCTTCCCACAATGATCACATATCAGATCAAACCTTCCTCTTCTCTTATCTGTGTAGTTTCTATTCTCTGTGTCTCCTTGTATCTGTCCCCTACCTTTCATCACTGCCATGGTAATGCCTTCTATAGGAGAACTAACAGAGTTTTTCATATGTTTATGTATTTCTTCCCTTTGCACAACATTATATGCCACCCCAAGTGATGACAAAGGTTTCTTTAACAGAATTTGTGACCTGATTACCGAAAACTCATCATTTAGCCCATTTAGAAATTTGAATACAAGGTCCTTTTGATATGTCTCTAAGAAACCTTTCATCAAATGGCATATGTTATTATTACAACAACAACGAGGTAAAGGCCGATATACTTGAAGCTCCCTTACAAGTGACAACAAGTCATTATAGTAATCTGCAACACTCCTCGAACCTTGCATTAACAGATGAAACTGCATCTGCAGATGACAGACCCTAGAGTCGTCTGGTTTGGAAAATCTCTCCGCCAACTCCTCCCAAGCATCCTTAGCCGAATCCAAGTAAAATATCGTGACTGCTATGGAGACTGATACAGACCTATGGATCCACGACTTCACAAGATCGTTACATCTCCTCCTGGCCGGAAATAAAACATCCCACTCACCCGGCCGTTCTATGCTTCCATCAACAAAGGCTATTTTATTTCTAATAGACAGGGCTACCTCAAACGATCTCCTCCACGAAACGTAATTCCCTTCAGTCAGTTCCGGCGACACTAAAGTCCCTATCTGACTGTCTGCAGGGCTAACGTAAAAGAGCGAGGAGGGATCCAACTCTACCATTGACTTACCGGCTACACTCAAAAGCTCTCCCATTGCTGTGCTCTGATACCATGCAAGCGAGCCAAAGTTCCCTAGAGTCTGCACACAAGCGCCTCTTGATCCTGCAGAACAATCACACTCTGCGAAGCAAGACCAGTCGCAGAGGAAACAGAGAAGCGGGAGAGAACAGAGGAGGAAAAACTTTTTCTGTTATTCCTTAACCGTAAACTGTTACATTAGCAATATATATATACAATATTCAGTTACAAAATTTCCAGTAAACTTCTAAGCCAAGTTTCCAAATTAACTCCCACTAATTGTATTGCTGTTAACTGTAAAGCCTTCCAATGTGACATTGCTCAACACCCTGCTATCCATTCGGCTTTCGCTCACAGAGGCCACTCAGGATATTTCCGCCCTGTGTAACTCCTGTAGGAATTACATAGTCAACCCCTTGTGTGACCTCATCGGGAAGCTTAATGAGGAAGTTCGCCGGAAAAACGGCTCGGATGTCCCTCCGATATCTCATATCGTGGCGGATGTCTTCATGGACTTTGCCGCGGCTCCTGCTGCCGAGAAGGTCGGGCTTCCGCTTGTGCATCTGTTCACGATATCGGCTTGCGCGACCATGGCCTTGACATTATCGCTTGTTCATAGAAATATGCCTTACGCCGTCGAAAGGTGATCTTTGTGAGGATAAGTCCCCGGGCATGAGTTTGCATTGAGATTTTATTAGTTTTCCGGATGATTGATTTATGCAGGGAAATCAGATCCGGTAAAGATCGACAGGTTGAATGGTGTGATTGATTGGATCCCCGGAATGAACAACATGAGGCCATGCGACATGCCGTACTTTTTTCGGAGCCACGGACAATAGCAATACCTTCCTGAGTTTCATCGTAGATGCGGTGGAGAGGAGTGGAAAAGCCGACGCGACCATTAGTAACACTTTCGAGGAGCTGGAGCCAGTCGTCCTCGAGGCACTTTCATCCCTGATCCCAAACATTTACCCGATTGGCCCTTTCCATCTGCTTCTCGAGAAGACACCCCAAGATGAGTCCGTCTCAAAGCTTGCCCTTGGTAACCTCTGGGAGGAGCATGTCAAATGCCTGGAGTGGCTAGAAACGAAGGACCCCGGGTCTGTGCTGTACGTGAACTTCGGGAGTGTAGTGTTCCTGAGCTACGAGCAACTGACCGAGTTTGCCATCGAGCTCGCCCACAGCCAGCGTCCGTTCCTGTGGGTCCTAAGGCCGGACCTCATGAACGGCAAGATAGCAATCCTCCCACCGGGGTTCGTCGATGAGACGAAGGAGAGAGGATTCCTGTCGGGTTGGTGCCCACAGGAGAAGGTCCTGAAGCACAGGTCGGTCGGGGGATTCCTGACACACTTCGGATGGAACTCGGTGCTAGAAAGCCTGAGTGCAGGGGTCCCGATGATATGCTGGCCGAACTTGGTGGACCAGCAGACGAACGCGAGGTACGTCTGTTCGGAGTGGAAGGCAGGGCTGGAAGTAGGCTGGGGCGACGTGAGGAGGGAAAACGTCGAGAGGGTCGAGAGGGAATTGTTCGGAGGCGAGAAGGGGAAGGAACTGCAGAGAAGCGTGGCAGAGTTGAAGAGACTTATCGAGGAGGCGACGACGAGCCCGACAGGGTCCACGGTCAAGAATTTGGACAAGCTGGTTAAGGATGTTCTGTCGACAAGAACGCGAACGTAAGATTCGTTAGAAGGCGTTATTTATCTTTCAAGTTATGGCAGTGACGTTTGTCTTACTAGAAACAAATATATTGTTTGTCAAATAAAATTATGGGAAATGATCTACAATAAACCCAAGGAATGTTACTCCGTATTGTTGCTAAAAAATAAAATACTTTCGAATAAGGTATGAAGTTTCCGAATAGTTTATTTATCGTCCATAAATCGCTACTTTAGCGGGTTCCCACACTTTAAATTTCTTAATTTTATCATTATCGTCTATAAGTTGCTATTTGAAGCAGCGAATTCATCCAAAAAGACACAAGAACTCGTTACTTCAAATAACCCGTTGTTTTATGCCTTATCCATTGATACGAGAATCGTTGGCTTCGGGCTCCTCCCGACGGAAGACAAGGTTGAGACCTATTGAGACGGCTTCGACGGAAGAGAGGGGCAACGATAAACCTACGAGAAGGCTTTGGGACTGACGGAAGAGAAGGGCAATGGCCGGAAACCTGTCGTCGGAGGAACTAAAAGCATAAAAGTGAGAGAGAGTGCGGGGGTAAATGAAACTATATTTAAAGCCACAAATGCGGCGATCAAACTTCCTCCGAATGAACCAAATCCAGACGACAATCCCACTGTTTGACACTCTGATTTACCTAGACACAAACAAATCGACAATTGTCGAATTTTATACAAAATAATAATACTCTGACGTAAATCATAATTAAGGCTGTGTTTGAATTTTGAAATCAGAAGAAATGAGGGGAAAAGAAAAGAAAATCACGTGACAAAATAATCAACTTTAAATTACTTAAGTGCCCTTAATTGAAGTCCAAATTTAAAGGGTACTTATGTAATTTTAAGATTGTCGAAAGAATTTTTTTTATTAAGCTTCGGATGCTTTCTTTTGTTTCCCATCGTTTTCTTACTATTTCAAACATGGCATAATTGTTTGACTTCAACTATACGATGTAATAATTACGACACGAGAGGCAAATAATACGCCACCCTAGGGACATGACCATTGAGGATGGTTCTCTTTTACGGTCAGAAAAGATACTATTTTGGCTTTTAGGGCATTAAGTTTATATATTCCCCTTTAAGGCTCTTTCTCTTATTTTGTATTTTAGCTAAGCTCAAAATTTTTAAAAGGTTTCAATTAGGTCCCTAAAATGGCTGAAGATGGAAAATCTTTAAGAAAATCTTCTTGAACTCCGTCACGATTGGAGTTCGTCACATAATCTAGAATGGCTCCTTATTGAATTAGTAAAAGTATAAATGACATCTTAATACAGTTAACTATTCAAGGGAGTACTGAAAATCTTGAGAGTCAAAACTATCTTGCTCAAAAAGTATGCTCTATTGTAAACAAGATGCTATATTCTAGTGAGCATGAAAGAAGATTAAAAAGGCCTAATACAGACGCGACTTCCGGACCGGAGACTACCTCAGGAAAACTAGTTGAAAAATTGAAACTGAAAGGAAGAAATTCCAAACAAGATCAAGGCAAGAGTGTGGATGAGATGTACAAGGAATCAGTTATTCCTATACATCTTAGACCCACGAAAGAAAAATGCAAATTTGAACTCCCAGAGTAGGGAGTTGGCAAAAGACTTAAGGAAAGCCTTAGGTCTGGCAGAAGAAACTCTAGTTCATTTAGATAATAGAACGTTTAATGAACTGATTACTGCGAAAATGGAGATTTACAGGCCGGATTATCCCCACAGAACCAAACCAGAATTTATTCCAAGGGATAATGTCCTAAAGCCAATAATTACCCGTGGTGCTTTTCTAAACATCGATTTTGAAAAGCACATATCCGAGAGGATAGATGAGTGGCTCTCACTGATTCGAATGACTGCCATGGTAGGGTGGTGGCTTATGCCTCCAGACAGCTGAAGGTACATGAACAGAACTACCCCACTCATGATTTGGAATTGGCCGCAATAGTCTTTGCTTTGAAAATATGGCGCCACTACCTGTATGGTGAGACTTTTCGAAATATTCACCGACAATAAAAGCCTGAAGTATCTGTTTTCTCAAGATGAGCTAAACATGAGGCAAATGTGGTGGATGAAACTGTTAAAGAATTATGATTGTACGATTTCTTACGACCCAGGTAGGGTCAATGTAGTGGCCGATGCCCTTAGTCGAAAGATTGCCTCGCTGGCTAGCATCGAGGTGGAGGGATGGTGATTGCTCGAGCAAGTAAATAAGATCGCTATTAGAGTGGGTTTCGGCGATAATGATGCCATGCGTGCAACCATGATTATCGGATCTGAACTGATTGATCAGATTCGTGAGGCTCAGTATCAGGATCAGTACTTGACAGAAATACGATCCAGGTTGCGTGATCAGACAGATGACGAGTTCAGCGTATCTGATGACGATCTGTTGCGTTTCCAAGTCGTATTTGCGTTCCTGCTCAGGAGGATCTTCGTACCCTAATCATGGATGAAGCGCACCAGAGTGCTTATAGTATCCACCCCGGAGTCACGAAGATGTATCAAAATCTATGGAAACAATATTGGTGGTCAGGAATGAAACGAGATGTGGCTTAGTACGTGAGTCGGTGCTTGACTTGTCAGAGTGTCAAGATTGAGCACCAGCGACTGGGGGGGAGAGCTACAGCCGCTGCCGATTCCTCAGTGGAAATGGGACGAAATCGCCATGGATTTTGTAACGAAGCTACCCGGGAGTTCTCATGGATTCGACTTAGTGTGGGTGATAGTGGACAGGTTAACCAAGCCCGCCCACTTTATCCCGATCAGTCTGACCTACTAGGTCATCAACCTGGCCAAGCTGTATGTGAAAGAGATCATACGCCGTCACGGAGTACCCAGCGTGATCGTATCTGACAGAGATGTGAGATTCACTTCACGCTTCTGGAGTACTATACAGTGGTCGATGGGCATGAGATTGAATATGAGCACGACTTTTCATCCTCAGACTGATGGTCAGACAGAGCGAGTCATCCAGATACTCGAGGACATGTTGAGAGCTTGTGCCTTGGACATGGAGAGTTTTTGGGTTGAACAGCTACCTTTGGTGGAGTTCTTATACAATAACCGTTACCAGCAGAGCATTCAGATGGCACCGTTTGAGGCTCTGTATGGTCGCTCGTGTAGAACTCCTTTAGGCTGAAATGAGGGTGGATAACACGCAGAACTAGGTCCCGATATGGTATGAGAGATCACGGAGGCGATTAGACTCATCCAGGATTGTCTTCACGCCGCTCAAAGCAGACAGAAAAGTTATGCAGACAGGCGGTGCAGGCCTCTTAAATTTGAGGTGGGAGACTTTATATTATTAAAAGTCTCTCTAACGAAAATAAACCTCAGATTCGGATTAAAAGGGAAATTGAGCCCGAGGTTCATTAGACCATATGAGATACTGGAGAGGATCGGTAATGTGGCTTACAGACTAGCCTTTGCCACCCAGGTTATATGATATCTACAACGTCTTCCACGTGTCTATCCACGTGTCTATACTAAGGAAGTATGTTCCAGATCCTCGACATGTGCTGCTTGATGAGCGGATTGAGGTAGCTCAGAATTTACAAGTCACTACAGAGCCTATTGAGATTGTGGATAGGAATGGAGAAATAGCTTCGTCGTAGGGTAGTTCCTATGGTACGGGTAAGCTGGAGGCATGGTCAGATTGAGGAGTTGACGTGGGAAACAGAGTCTCGCATGAGATAGTTGTACTCGTACATGTTTGAGTGAAATGTTGTAATAAGAAATTTCGATGACGAAATTTAAATTAAGGGGGGTGAATTGTAACGACCAGAAAATTTGATGTCGATTATAAAAATATATACGGTTTATGGTAATAGTAACTAAATAATAATCGAACGGTTGACTGGGTCAAAATCCGACGTGGCACGAGAGTTTAATAGTCTCGTAGTTGATTGATGTTACTAGCAAATGTTATCGAGACGTCGAATTCGATTTCGTGTGACCACGTCACGTGGGAAAGGGGACGCTTGGACCTAAACGAAATTAGATTCAAGTAACGACGAGGTTCATATAACGTTGTAGGTTTTAACCGGAACAAAATCATAATTAGTATCTAAATTATGAGGAGTGGGTTTACGGGTTAAAAATGTTTTACGGACGAGAAGTCATCAAATTACGTAAACCCACGTCTTATCTGTCAACTGGATAAGCGGCGGATTTGGAGAATCGGGGAAATCACTTCCAGACCTCACAAGTATTTGGAGGATTTGGAGGTCGTACCAGCCAGCTTTCCTTTCGTTCACAAGTATTTTTTGAAGGTATGACACTTATTAGTGGTGTGCAAGGAATCCATGTGCCAGCGGCAATGATTGTGTCGCATCCCCTTTAACTCAGCAGGGCACTGCAAAATTCCTTTGCTCACAAGTTGCTTGAACAGCATGTTGGCTATGAGCATCTCACCGGTCTCAGGCGATTGATCTTTCCCTTCCTGCATTACCAAGGGAGAAGTGGTTAGACAATTAACGTCAAAGGTATTCACATCGATTAAATCATCAAAAGGATGACTCTGTTAACGTCTGATCCTGTAAATCTGGGAAGCGTAGCTCCTTAGACTCAATAAGGTCATGCACCAAGTTTCTAAACGTGATGCAGTCTTTGGTAGTATGGGTGAAAGACCCATGCCATTTATAGAAGTTCCTCGACTTTTCTCTATCAGTACGAGGAATTCTATAGCTTGATTTCAGTCGAATCAGACTGTTTTGAAGCATAAACTCAAAGATCTTGTCCGCTTTCGACTCATCAAAGGAGTATTTTCCCTCTTCCTGAGTTTTAGGAGATGCTTTGGCTCGAAAGTTCTGTTTTGCTAATTTGTCACATGTCAGAGGTTGCCCCTTCACATACTCCGTGACGTCTATGTCTACGACTGGTTCAGCCTGATAGGTTACCAAAGGTCTCGCTATGAAACTCCCTTTCGCTTGAGTTTTCTCCCTAAGGAGATTCTCGTACCGAATAGCCCTTCTCTTCTCCCTCCGGCTTCTTTCTCAGGCGAAGAAGGAAGGAATCCTGGGCGATAGCAGTAAGCTCAGCCTCAGACGCGGAAGTTTTACACCTCAGTAGTGCCTTCCTCAATTTATTCAGAAATACAACCACGGGTTCGTCTGGCTACAGTTTCATATGAGTAAGGTCTTGTAGGGTCACAGCTGGATCAGTCTGGGCGAATGCCAACGTGAACTGGACTTGCATGTCCTCCCAGTTTCTCACTGAATTATGGGGAATGTTTATATACCACGTGAAAGCAGCTCATGTAAGAGAGCTTGGAAACAGACGTAGTTTCCAAAAAGCATTCGTGGCAGCTTCCCTAGCTTGGTGGGTGAAACGGGCAATGTGTTCAGCAGGCGAAATCCCTTCTTCGCCAGAAAAGCGGGCGAATTCAGGAACGCAGCATCCCTTTAGAAAAGGGTAGTCCTGATCGATGTTTTCAGGATAAGGGGCCCGATAGAGCTGAATCTCATTTGTGTCATCTGTCCCATGGATCGCCCGTTCGATTAATTGCGTAACATAGTCTCTGATCTCAGGCGAAAGCTCTGGCGGTGGGATGATTTCGGGCACTGTTGTTTCCCTCTTTAGTACTGGCTGGGGAATATACTCAGAATGTTTTTGATCCTCTACAGAGCAAACAAACTCGCTCTCTGCGGGCCAGACGAATTCTTCCCTTCTTAGGAACGGAGGTTGGTATGCTGTATGATGGACTTGTTGCACTACCCTCTTACCCTCGTTTATCACAAGTGGCGGGTTATTGTACATTGTCATCCCGGGACTAATGAAGGTAGGGACATCCTCAGTGTCAACCTTCCTTTTTCCTTCAGTGATTACCGCTCTGTGCGAATACTAATCATGATGATGCCTGGTCGGTGACTTGCCCCTGTTGTCTGCGGGGCTGCCTGATGGTACCCTTGACACAGTCCCGAGGTTCTAAAAAAGAGCCTCCATCTTGGAGTTGATTGTTTCCTTGAAGGCATCATGATTCTGGTCGATGGCGCCGACCTTTTCCATTAAGAGTTGGAGAGTACTCATGATGGCCGATAACTCTTCAGCCAAGACTGGGTTTGAACTACGTCCATCGCTGCTCTTTTCTCCATCGGAGTTGTTACCTCCGGGATTGTTTGAGACAAGACCAGATCGAGTCGTTGGCATCGTGTTAGCCTAGTTGCTTCCACTGTGGTCGCCAAATGCGCGTTCGCTCCAGAAGTGACCGTGGGCAAGCCAGATCCAAACACGTCGGAAATCTCTGGCACTACGGACAACGGGTGCCCGGAGGATTTGTTGAATGTGTTGTTGCCGTATGAAATGAAAGTAAAGAAGAGGAGAAGACAACGGATGGGCAGCCTTAAGCGGAAACACTTATGGATGCTATCAACGATGCCTTCAAAAGTGAGCAGGAACGCAGAATCACAAAGAGAGCTTGAACACTGGAATGCTTGAAAAGATAAATTGACAATATATTCCGTCTGTAGAGAGGTGTTGATGTATATGTGTACAATGCCTAAGAACAACTATTTATACTAAGCTAGACCTACGTATATACGGTAATGTAATATTGCACATATATTACGCTTCCTTTGCTGCCAGTCTCCATGGAGTATCTCCTTCCCATATGAGTAAACTTTGTAACAATCTCCTTACGGATCCCGAGATCTTCTGGAGCCTTCTTTAAAAGTTGACTGATCGATCGTGTCGCCTATTGGCCTTTGCCGTAGAGTTTCCTCGCTCGCCCAATCAGACTGTTGCTTGTTGCTTCGCCGACCTGTTGTCGCTAGTCGCCTGGTAATCCCGTGTCTTGGTGATCCCTTCGCCTAGCAAGCGTTCGCCTGATGTGTATCTGTGGTCATCTTCTTCCTAGATTTTACTTCCTTGGGCCTGTGTTCTGGACCGTCGATCCACTGATTGGGCTGAAATCTATGGCCCAGAATTTCTGTTGCTAATCGGTATGCATAATTATGTGAGCAAGTGGAGTTATTTCGTATTTGTGCTGTAAACGCTTGGCTGCCAAAGCGGCTCATTTCAAGTGACATGCGAGGTCCTTCACAGGCGCGTGCAGCCGAGTGAGTTACTTTAAATATGTGCTCTAGTTGTTTGGCCACCAAAGTAGCTTGGCCAGACTGACAATTGAAGTTTTTTAATAGTCGTACGTGTACTCAATGAGTGAGAAATCTCATAGTTGTACTTTGATTGCTTGGCCGTCAAAGTATAACTATGAGATTTCCATGAGATTTTATTAATCTTATTGAGGTGTGTTAGGAGACTTAAAAATACCAATGTGGGTACCTTTATGCTCAAAGGTGTTTGGTTCCCTGCATTTGGTGCGTTTTGAGTGTTTCCGCGAGGTCTGTTGCGTGTTATGAACTCTAAATAAAGTGGAGTTTGTGATATTGTGTTGATGATCATGTGCGAACACCAAGCTTAATACTTTCATCTGCCAATAGATGTCGGCGGCTCGGATGGCCGAGCACATGCTGTCCACGGCCGACGGTCCGGGCTTCAGACTGCTACTAGTCCCTCGAAAGACGTCTAGGGTATCACAGAACTTGTGGAATAACATCTCTGCACGTTCGAAATGTTGAATTGTGGAATAATTTCTCGTGGGACTCGCTATGGATGCAAATATATTGGATCTGGGCCGTCTTGATTCGGCCGGTTATTATAATATAAAAACTTGTTTCAAAATAATGTTAAGTGCGAAAGTAAATGTATATAATTTGGTTTTTTAACACCAGCTCTATATAAATCAAACTCGTTATTTTTAATACCAACGAATCATTATTCGATGAATTTTGAAATTTCTTGTTTTAGAGAAATATTGTCATTTGATTTCTTATTTTGGAATTTAGCTTTATGATATAATATTGTGCTTGGCATTATCTTGGATTTACGTAAAAGATTTTTTATTCTACGAGAAGGCAATGCGAAGTTTCGAACATACGACAGAAGAAAAGATAGAAAGAGAGGCAGAAGAGCAGTGGCCGACCCCACCAACCGCACTATCTCCACTCCCCTTTTTTTGCCATGGCGGAAGCAGAAGAGAATCCACCTACCAACAACACCACCCTCGATCCTGACTGCCAAGCCCTCGGCAGCAGCTCCTCCTCGATGACGAGGAGGCACACCGCCCTTGGTGCGCTGAGGGACGCAAGGGCAAGGATTGAGGCTGCAGAGGCGGAGATGGCCAAGGAGAGGGACGCTGTGAGGGCGGAAGCGGACAGGAGGCAGGCTGCCGTAGAGGTGGAGACGGCTCGCCTCGCGGACGAGGCACTGCAGAGGATCGCAGGGAAGAGCACCGGGAGGAAGAGGAAGAGGGCCGGAGTGGTGGCCCAGGAGGAGGTCTCTCCAGTGAGGTAAAAGTTTATGCATACACATATGAATAGAGTGTTCCTAAACTAAGGTTTCGTATAAATAGTGAGATGGTTAACTGGGTGAAAATTGCAGGGAAGGAGTTCTGTTGCTGGGCTTACTACAGTGCAACCTGTTCCTATAAGCCTAGGAATGTACGAGAGCATCCCAGACGGTGCTCTGCTTGCTCGCCTATGCGTGTTAACAGGCAGGTTAAACTGGCGAGGTCGACTTTTACAGCTAAACTCAGACCAGGTAATAAGCCTGGTCATTAAATTCTAGAAGATTTTGGTAGTGTCAACTTTGGCTGGTTGAAATCGATCCATTTCGAGTATCTTACGATCGAAGTTCGTGCATTGCGAAAGAGCATTTGAGTTCCAATTTGATTTCGTAGAGAGCCCACATAGACTGCAGCTAGTCAAAAGAAGCAACTTGCCCACGGCATCAGACTCGGATTACTTGATATTTATCTGGCATCGTCATCTCATGATTAAAACCGCAGGTTCAACATCACAAGCCAACAATTTTTTATGTTAACTAATGAGAAATCCAGACAGACAAAACCCACAGGCAAATAGTCTGCTCCCATGGCAAAATTAAGAAGATGATGTAGCCGTGCCATTCTCGGGCGGCGTGTTCCTTCATCCGAAAAAGTCGAGCCTCAAATGATTCATTCGAGTGGAGTGGATGAGAGCCTCCCACGGTGAGTACGTTCCGTTTATTGGAGGTGTGGTCTTGGCGAGTGCGCCATGGTCCAACAAAAGCGTGTGGTTGACTGCGTCGGATGCTGGGCCAACAAACTGAATGGGACCTGCCAGGGCAACGTGAAATGCAGAAGGTGGTTAGAGAAGGGGGACGGAAAATGGGAGCACAGACCGGAGCAACTCAATCGCACGATGCAATGTCGTAAACTTCATGTCCTTCACAACATACAACCATCTGAGACACCATATGGTGTATTAAGTAACTTCACAAGACTTTCTTACCGTGCCTCCTCTCCTCATCCATCAATGAAGTCAAAACAATGCCACCAACAGTCCATTCCGAAATGGGAGCGGCCAGATTCCCATATGACATTTAACAATAATAACTTTACTAGGAGATTTTCTTTTATATTTTTATAATATTTCCTTCGATATATTTTTAATGTTTTTACTGCAATTTGTAATTTTCTTGTAATAAATGATTTTTCATTGTATTTAGTGATTTAGAAAAGTTTATTGAAGAAAAAGATAAAATTTACGTCGTAGATTTTTCTCGAAGATAATTTTATTCAAAACAAAGAACAATATGAAGGGGGAACATTCTGAGAATGACCCCGACGACTTACCTCATTTTCTGGTCCCGTGAAAGACGAATGGAAAACGATTTGCTATATAATATTTATCCAATTCAATTGATATTATTCCGTGTGTAACTCGAGATTAAATAAGCACCGATCATTTCATGGATTCCCCAAAATCCCACGTTGTGATTGTTGTGTTAATTTTTCTGTCTTTCCTCCGGCCTTTGTTGGTGCAGGGAGCGCCAGGCAGCAACGGGACAGATTCCGCGGCCTTGCTCGAGTTCAGGAGCCGAATCTCCGACGACCCCGACCAGATCTTTAGCTCGTGGAACGACTCCGTCGACTTCAGTCGTTGGCCGGGCATCACTTGCGGCCGTCTTCATCCACGCGTCACCAGCTTAGCGCTTCCGAACTTGAGGCTCGGGGGGTCGTTGTCGCCGTACATCGGTAATCTCAGCTTCCTCAGAACAATAGACTTCAGAAACAACAGCTTCACCGGCGAGATCCCGCCTGAAATCGGCAACCTGCACCGGTTGAGGGTGTTGTTCCTCGAAAATAACTCCTTCACTGGCCAGCTCCCAGAGAATATCTCGGCCTGCACGAACCTTAGAGAGATCTGGCTGGCAAATAGCGCCCTTGTTGGAGAAATACCCCATGGAGTTGGAGCTTCGCATCTTCTCTATCTTCAACAACAATTTCAGTGGGAAGTTTCCGGATTTCTTCAGCAACTTGTCGTCTTTGGTGATCATTAACGGAGCATACAACGCTTTCAGGGGATCCATCCCAGCACCTCTTGGGCAATTGCAGAAATTGCGGTGGCTTCGACTTGGATGGAACTACTTTACGGGTACCATACCCTCCTCCATTTATAACATAACCACTCTGGCCCATATAGGCTTTGCAGACAACCGACTCGAGGGCAGTCTGCCGCAGGATCCAGGAATCACACTTCCTAATCTTCTGAACCTCAATTTAGCTGATAATCATTTGACCGGCCTAATTCCTCCTTCAATAGGGAATGCAACTAGTCTACTGAGGCTGTCGATGCCCGCTAACAACTTCAGTGGTTCAGTGCCAGATCTCAGTCGTCTAAATCAGTTACAGTGGTTGAGTATTTCTGTTAACCAATTGGGTAGCGGCAAGCAAGGGGACTTGACATTTGTCGAGTCGCTCAACTCCACGGAGCTAAGGCTTCTGACGTTCAATGCCAATAATTTTGGGGGCACATTACCTCAGTCTATTGGGAACTTATCATTCAATTTGAATATATTGTTTTTCGCCCTTAATCGACTGACTGGAAATATCCCTTCTAGCATCGGAAATCTCCGCAACCTGGAAATGCTAATAATAGGCCGGAACCCATTTACCGGTATCCTCCCTGGTGAAGTCAGCAAGCTTCACAAGTTGAAGTACCTTCACGCACATTATTGTGGATTCTCCGGGGAAATCCCATCTTCCCTCGGAAATTTGACAATGTTGATGTCACTTTCATTGGCAGGAAATGAATTGGGAGGGAGAATCCCGTCAAGCCTCGGACAATGCCGAAGCTTGCTTGGGATGGATCTCTCTCGCAACAACCTGAGTGGATCTATACCCTCACAAGTCCTCAGTATATCTTCCTTAGCGCTTTACCTGGATTTGTCGCAGAATAAACTCACCGGTGCCCTACCGGATGAAATCGGTGTTCTAAACAACCTCGGGAGTTTGTATTTGCAGGATAACAGATTGTCTGGACAAGTCCCGGACATCCTCGGACAGTGCACTAGCTTGGAGGCATTGTACATGGGAAATAATCGGTTCAAAGGCAACATCTCCCCATTTCTACGTCCATTGAGAGGACTTCAATATGTGGGCTTGTCCCGGAATAACTTCTCCGGTGAGATTCCTAAATTCCTAATAGATTTCAGCCTTACATATCTTAACCTGTCTTTCAACAAGTTCGAGGGAGAAGTCCCAAATCAAGGATTCTTCTTAAACATCACGGGAATCTCGGTCATGGGAAACGACAGACTTTGCGGTGGTGCTTCGGCTCTAAACTTACCAAACTGTCCTAATCCTATATTGAATCGCAAGAGAAACTTCTCATTTGCAAAGATCATTGCGACAGCCTGTGCGATTGGGCTCTTGTTTGTTGTACTATCGTTGCTGGCATTATACATCTTCATGAAGAGAAACAGAACAAGAAGGCTGAAGCCACAATCCGAGTTCGTGAAAGGAGGCCCTTTTCCGCAACTCTCCTATGAAGATATACATAGAGCGACCAAAGGATTCGACCAAAACAACTTGATCGGTGTTGGCAATTTCGGTTCCGTGTACAGAGGCATCCTTAGAGATGGCGATCAAATTGTAGCCATGAAGGTTCTCGACTTAAAAAATCGAGCAGCTTCGAGATCCTTTGTGGCAGAGTGTGAAGCATTAAGGAATATTAGACACCGAAATCTCGTAAAGATTTTCACAGCCTGCTCAACCATTGACTTTCAAGGTAACGACTTTAAGGCCCTTGTGTATGAGTACCTGGAAAATGGAAACCTGGACGAATGGCTGCATCCTGAAATTGTGGCCGGGGGAGGGGAACATAAGTTAAACATAATCCAAAGGCTGAAAATCGCCATCGATATTGCTTGTGCGATGGAGTATCTCCATCACGAGTGTGAGACGCCAGTGATTCACTGTGATATTAAGCCGAGCAACATTCTGTTGGATGCGGAGATGACAGCACATGTTGGTGATTTTGGCCTCTCTAGGATTTTTTATGGTACCGATGTCGTTCTGCAAGTGAGCTCGGTGGGGGTGAGAGGGACAATCGGCTACAGCCCCCCAGGTGAGTCAATTTAGTGCAGATATGCTTTCGGAACTATTTTTGTGGTGCCTTGTAATATAGGTCAGTAAATGTGCAGAGTATGGGATGGGAAGCCAGGTGACGAGGGAGGGCGACGTTTACAGCTATGGGATCCTTTTGCTGGAGTTGTTCACAGGGAAGAGGCCAAAGGACGAGATGTTCGAGGACGCTTGGAACATTCGTAGATATTGCGAGGCGGCACTGCCAGAAAGGGCAACAGAAGTAGCAGATCCCTGTCTATTTTCAAATGAGAAGGGAGACGGGTCGAGTGCAAGTGCTCCGAGGAGGGTGAAAGAATGCCTGAGGAAGCTGTTTGAAGTTGGGATCGGGTGTTCCCGGGAGTCACCCGGAGACAGGATGGACATCCGCGAGGCCGCAGCGAAGCTCCGCTCCATTGAAGCCTTGGCTCACTGAAGTTTTGAATACTTCACAGATAATCCGAGCAGGGTTGTGCCAATCATAAAAGTTTTTAGTTTCTTGTTTACAGGGGGGGGGGGGGGGGGTTTCAGGGTAAATACCAATCGGTCCGGTCTGTTTTTAATCTCATCCCGAGAACCTGTCCACGAGCTGCCGTATCGAACCCGCTCATTTCTTTTTTTCTTTTAAAAGTCCCATGTCCAGTCAGTCAACTCCATCAATATCGGAGGTTGACTTACCTACGACTACAAAACACAACTACCAATTTCCCTACTCTAAACTTTGAACTTTGGTCCTAACCGACGTCAGAGTAGTCAAAGCGATAAGGAGTTCAGATTAACCTAAAAGAATTTGGATACTAAATTTACGGTACGCAATCATACCTTTTAGAAGACTCATCCATTGTAATTAGGTGTCTTGTCCGGATCGATTCACTTCAACACTGGGCGGGCAATCAAAAAACAACTTTGCACCTCAGCCCAATTTTTTCAGTTTAACATTAATAAAGAAAGATGTTTAGGTCATATTACTTTCTCAGACATTTAAATAGAAACTCTATGGTAAGATCAAAATTTGTTCATTTTGGAAACTAGTTTTTTTTTCCTTATAATTTTGAGTAATAAGTACATACAAGTCTTTTGTCATGTTAAAATTTAGAAACCATTTGCTTATATGTCGAGTCGAAAGTCACCACCCCGTTCAACCGTTATCCAACAAGTGAAAAATATTTAGCTTGTTTAAAAAAATATTAAATTTCAACGAATGTCTTCTAATTACTGGTAAACGGATGCTCTGTCCACTAAACATTGGCTAAGAGAGGGATTATCTTTATTAGGTTTTAATTTTTTATTAAACATAAATTAATAAAAATTAGAATTATTTTAGAAGTCGCTGCAAATGACATGCAATACTATACAAATCTAATTTTTCAATTGGATTTGTCGCAATAGAGTGTATATTGCGATACGAGTATCATTTCTCAAAATAAAATTTTCAATTATGAAAAATAAGTTTATAGATATTTCATTTATGATTACTTAATAAAATTTAAAATTATTTTTTAAATATGTTTATAATATCCTACATAATTGTAATAACTTTTTTGTGACATTATTGGAATCCATTTTTGTTTCTCAAGAAATATATAATGATATCATGACAAATGCTTTAAAAAAAAGATTAACTGTTATTAGCATTTTTTGTCACAACAAAGTTAATTTGTATTTTCATGAAACATTTAACAACAAAACAATCATAAATCCATTACTGAGATGAACACAATCATGTGCAAATACAAATAGTGTAAATATATTATTTTAGTAAAAATATTGAAAAAATAAAACATTTTTATTGAACAATATTTAATATTCTATTGATAATATAATGAATATCAACACTTGTGGTATTTGATCCAGATGAGAAACGTCAAGGGAGACACCATCTCCCAAATCCTTTGAGCTCAAGAAATTCGCATGGGCTGTTTGATTGGACTAAAAATTTTCACGAAAACTGTTTTTTTTTTTTTGAAAATGTCAAATTATCAAATATATCCTGAACTTTGTTATTTTTTTTAGTTAGTCTAATATTTAAAAAATAGTCTGAAATCCCAACATTGAGACGTTATCTCAATTATATACTCTTGTTAGCATTCTCTGTTAATGGAGGCCTACTGGCACATTGACAACGCCACGATTAATCTTGATCAAATTATCAAATATATGCTAAAATTTCCCAACTTTTTTCGATTTACCTTAATATTTGAAAATATCTTCGTGTAACCTAACGTCAAGACGTTATTTTAAAATTATTTTTCGTTAACACAACCCCTAATGGGGTCTGACTTGGCGCTAATATTTACCTTAGTTGCCATTTAATGCCGTTTAGATCTAATGTCAATTAATTTTCCTCAAATCGCACCCGGGCTAAAATCAATCAACAAACTCTAACTCACAACTGTCCCTTCCCCCACCCAGCCATGACCCTAAGCCTGTCCCTAACCCAGCCTCCATCCTCGCCCCGAGCCTCGACCCCAACCCCACCTATTAACTGTGCAATGCAACCTGTTTCATGTTGTGTAGGAGTCTCACAACCTCTCTTGTTATGGTAAATAGAGTTTGCATCTCCAATCCTTTTTTTAAAGTTTGGTTACATTCTTTTTCTCTTATTTTATTAATCTCTTCATGTTCTTCTTTGGTTGGGGTCAGGGTCTGGGAGGGGCTTAGGGTCGAGGATAGGGTGGGAAGGGTGGTGTAATACCTCAAATTATTCCGTGAGCTATAAATTAATAATTTTTAACCCATTACATAATCCCGGTCCAACAAGAAAATGGTTTAAACCCAATTCAAACCCATCCTTATTTTTATTACGAATTTCATTTTTAAATTTTAATTTTGATTTAAAAAACCATTATCCTCCCCCATTTTTTTTCTTTCCCTCTACGTGCCCAAAGACAAATCAGCCTTATCCCAAAAAAAGGGAAAAGTAAAATTAATAAAAGGGAAGAGAATGATTCCCATCCCACATCATTATCCGGAGGATAAAGAGGGGAAACAAATAATTTCACACTATAATTATTCAGTCAATCAAAATATTTCTTCAGATTTCTCTGATTCTAGGGGGCAAGAAATCCCTTCATAAAGGAATTCTTTTTAAAGGAGGAGACATGGACACACGTAAAAAAATCCAGAGGATCTCTAGTATCCTCTCATTCCCCAAAGGCCAAAGCCTCCTCATCCCCTATCAGATAATCCGAAAAAATCAGACGACGGCCCTTCAGAGACGTCCCTCACTTCCAGACACGCTCCACCCCCTCTGAGAAACCGGAGGCCAACTCCTCTGGGAATCGGAGACAAATTCCTCCACATACAACCGGAAACAAAAATCTCCCGACCTATACACAGACGCTAGAGCCAAGGACCCTCCCTCTCCAAAGCCAAAGCCTCCCGACCAGCCGACGCTCTCCTCTCTGACCCGCATCCTGTCACAACCACAATCTAAGCATGGATAAGGACCGGCTCCAAGGCAGCCTTCCCCAAACGGACTCCACGACGTCGTTCTTCCACCTTGGGCCATCCCGGGGCGAGGCTACCCCTCGGCGAGTTTTCGATTTTTTTTCGATTTTTTTTTCATATTCATTCAGCCCGTCTTTCAATTTAGAACATGGCCGACCACTTTCATATTTTTTTTGAACTCGTTGCATGTGACATGGGAACGTGAAACTGAGCCCGACGGAGACAGACACTCCCACACAGACACTCCACCCCTGCATCCAGCATCCTCCAGTGTCACCAACTCAGATCCATGCCCTCGAGGCCTTGAAATTGTACCAGTATAGTAGGCATCACACCAGCAAACAACGATCTTCTAGGAATTCGAACGGGTCGCTTACCTTATCGTCTACAGAACCAAAACACATCTGATGTTGTTTCTTTCTACCAGGCCGCTTGTTTGAGCTTCTCACAGTTAGACCCATGGGAAGCATTCTTGTTGTTTTGATGTTTTTCTTTCTATGCGCAGGTACATCCCAAGGAAACGAATCACTTGGCATCTCTCAACGATCCATTCCCTCAGCCAAGATCAGAGCCCCTTCCCCGGCGTCTGAAGATTGACATCGATTCAGGAGGGTGATCTTAAAGACTACGCGAGGGGAACCCGTGGTGGATGCACGTCACCAAAGTGGCCCCGAAGCCTTAGCCCATGACATGCCATCCCAGCGGGCCTCGGGTACATGAGGGAGGTGCGGAGCTCCCGATTTTCTTTATTTTCACATGTAACAGGCCGTGGGCCCAAGTGCATAGGCCCACGGTCACCATTCATCCCCGCGCCCTTTGATCTCAATAATTGTCTGTGCTTGGCTGCATGCCTTAGGCTCATAGGCTTATCGTCGAATGTTGTTTGCCAAACACACATGAGTTCGGGCCCAAATAGCCCGAATCAGTTCCAACGCCCGTAAAACATTAACATGAGTCCGGAGTCATGCCCGGATCGGGTCCAACACCCGTTAACAAAGAACAAACTTTTGGAGCAAACGCCACATTTTCGCATGTTTAAATGTAAGAGTTAGTAATTAGGACTCCCAGAATCTACTCTGGTTTTCCGACTTAAACCAAGCTTTTAAAATTAAGTCGGTGGCGATTTCGTATAGTTTACCTAGGTTAAACAACAACCTTTTTACGGAGCCATTTTAGATGAGGAACGGACGACACAAACCGCTCCCGATTTCTCCCGAAAGTTCCTTCTCCGGATCATGCTCCGCCTTTCCCCCACCGCCTCTTAGAAAAACAGAGACAGTCGGCGAGGGCCCGAACAGGCCCAGTTAGGAACCCAGTGAGGGATCACCTAATTCCCTTCCGCAGCGTCCGACGCTCGAGTCGCAATGTCGACCGGTTGGGCCTTGGGGAGCGGGCCCGGATCCTCGGGTCGTTCGAACCGCCACGCGCGTGCTATGCTGAAAGGCGCGCGTACAGGTGGTTAGAGTTTATTGATTGATTTTAGTCTGTGTGTGATTTGAGCGAACCTAATTGGCCTTTGGATTAGAACAGCGTTAAGCAGCATCTAAGGTACACATTAGAGCCAAATCGAACGTCGTTAAGGGTTCGATCTAACGAATTTTAATTTTGAGATAACGTAATAATGTGTAATAATGGTAGGTTACACGAAGATATTTTCCAACTGTTAGGATAAATCGAAAAAATAAGTGAGAAAGTTTAGGATATATTTGACGGTGTTAGTTGCCATGTCGGCACCACATAGACCTCTATTAGGGGGGACAACTAACAGATGATATAATTGAGATAATGTCCCAACGTTAAGATATAAGGCGATATTTTCTAAATGTTATGCTAAACTGAAAAAAAATGCTAAAGTTTTAATATATATTTGATAATTTGACCTTTACAAAATTCTAAAAAAGAGTAAATAATATCTTCAAAATTTTCTAAAATATATCTTTTATTTTTTTCTTTTCATGAAGATAATTTAGAGAATAAATTTCATGAGTTTTTATAACTTATTAAAAAATTGAAAACTTAAAATTCAGAAAATTTTCATGAACTAAATAAGCTTTTAATTTCTTCATTTTAATGTTCTCATATAAAAAATGCAAATTCTTGATTGTTTTTATATTAATTGTGATAGCTAAGAATTATTGGCAAATGGGTAATTTTGATGTGACACGTTGAAAGAGACAATGATAATATTTCTCGATACTGAATCCCAATATGAATGAGTCTGGAACCATCTTTCCCTCGGCTTAATGCTTCATATATGTCTCTCTTCAATGTGTCCACATAACACACCTGACATCATATTTACATTCCATGCACCACATATCAAGCATAATACGTACATCCTTGCTCACTCACTTCCACATCCTCCTCCAAAATGTGCCACGGCAGCTACACACTTCCTCAATATCAACACGTGGAAAGGACTATGTACATGAGACATCCTCGGTGGTAGCACTAAATGAAACATTGCCTTCTCGACACGCTCAAGTACTTAATACGATCCAGTGTAACTCGAACCCAACTTTCCCCTCTTCTCAAATCATTCCACGGATTTTATCAGCGATATCTTAAGAAAAACATAATCACCGACCTCAAACTCGAAGGGTCGTCGCTGATTAACTGCATAAATCTTTTGTCTATCTTGAGCCACCTTCAATCTATCTTGGATAACTTTGATCACCTCAGGTGTGTTTTGTATCATGTTTGATACTAAGAGGTTCTCCTCGCCTCCTTCATTTCAACACAACAGGGATAGACAATCTCACCTATAAAGTGCTTTAAACGGTGTCATTTTAAAGCTTGTTGGTAATTATTGTTGTAATCAAACTCAACCAAAGGTAGATGGTTCTCCCATAAAATACTAAAATCAAGTTAACATTCCCTCAGCATATCCTCTAAGATACGGATCACTCTCTCCACCTGCCCATCATTATGGGGGATGAAATGTAGTGCTCAACTTGATCTTTATCCCTAATGCGACTTGGTACACTCTCCCATAACTTCGAGATAAACCGAGCATCTTGATCCGAAGTAATCAACAAAATAACTCCGTAAAACCATACTACCTCCCTTACATATTCTCCACCAATCGTTCCACTGAATGTGTGACTTTAATCGGCAAAAAGTGAGCCAACCGCATTAATCTATCCATAATCACCTACACTACATCATTTCCTCGGGTAGCCCGCAGTAATCCAGTCACAAAGTCCATGGTTATATGCTCCCATTTTCACTTGGGAATCGGCAACGGTTGAAGTAATTAACAGGGTTTTCTGTGCTCGCCCTTCATACGGTGACACACCAAACACTGAGCTACATATCTTCCCACGTATTTCTTCATACCGTGCCACCAAAAATTTCTTTTCAACCTGTGGTATATCTTTGTGACACTCGATTGCACGTTATGTGTAATCTTATGTGCTTCATCCAAAATTCGAAACCTCAACTCCTTTGACACCGGAACACACCCTTTCTTTGTAAACAATCAATCGTGCCACCGAAATCTTGAAGTTTTTGTATTAACCGCTATCTATCCTTGACTTAACCGATTTTAAATACTAATCTTGGTCTTGTCCCTTATTAATTACAGCTATCATCCCCTCTTCTACTCCTCAAGTTGGGCATCAAGCTCACTCACCGTCTCACACAACCTCCATTCCTCAACCATCAAACTCACCATCAAACAACTCTTCTTAATCAAGATATCAATAATCACATTGTCTTTCCTTGGGAAGTACGATATTGTACAATCATAATCTTTACTAATTTCATCCATCACGATGTCTTATATTAACCTCATTCTGAGCAAACTAATATTTGAGACTCTTATGATTAGTGAAGATGTCTGATGTCTCACCGTAAAGTCAATGCCTCCATATATTTAGTGCAAATACCATTGGAACCATTTATAGGTCGTGCCTCAGGTAATTCCTCTCATGAGGCTTCAGTTGTCTTAGTGCATATGCCACGACTCTTCTTTTGTTTTTTTGTATAAGCATGCCATCAAGCCCTTGGCACAATACATCACAATAAACCGTGTATCCCCGCATTCATTCGGGATGACTAGTATCAGAGCACTTGTCAACCTCCATTTCAACTCAACAAAACTCTTTTCAATGCCTCAGTCCATGCATAAGTTGCGGCATTTCCTTTGTCAACTTGGTCCGGTTTCACAATGATAAAAAATCCCTCTGCATATCGACGCCTAGCGAGTTCAAGAAAACTTTGCACCTCCATCACATTCCTAGGTTGCAGACATCTTGCTACCACTTTGATTTTTGTCGGCTCCACTTCTACTACCTTAGCTGAGATAACCAAGACTCGTACTTGGTCAACTTTACATACAACTCGTGCTCTTTCAAAATCTCAACACTGTCGCCCGCAAGCGAGCTTCGTGCTCCTCTACACTCGCCGAATACACCAAGATACCATCAGTGAATACAACCAGTACAAACTGATCAAAGTATGGTCACTACATTCGATTCATCAAGTCCATAATAACAGCCGACTCATTCGTTATCCCAAAGGACAACCAAAATCTCGTAATGTTCACGCCTTGTCCGAAACCCTGTTTTCTTCTCGTTCTCATCCCTCACCCGAACTTGATGATAACCGGACTAAAAGTCGATCTTAGAATACACCGCCGCATGCAAACACGCAATTATGATGCAAATTTTAAGTATCCCTATTGAATTATCCGAAGACGTTTTAAATTGTGAACTATTGAGGAAAAATATATTTATAAAAAAAAACAAATTTTCAAAAATATAATATAATAAGGAAATCAAGTAATTATTGGATATGTAATTGGAATTAGTTCCATGATCTTTGACATTGAAGCGACGGTTCCGAGCCTGTTTACTTATTAAAATTAAAGCTTAAAAAAATAAGGAAGATTAAAAACTTAAGGCTTAGTTATCAAATATACCCTCAACTTTACTAGTTTTTTCCGATCTAGCCTGAAGTTTAAATTGTATCTCTAGGTAACCTGTACTTTTAACTTGTTTCAAATTTATCCTAGTCTCTAGGTTAACTTTCCCAGACAATAAGAAAATTAATTCCTTTTAAGCGGCTCTGATACCAATAAGAGATTACAGGAATCGAACTTAAAAAGATTTTCCAAATTGTCTTTGTCGTCGGCATTCCGCCAACCTCAAATACTTGTTTGAGTATTTTGAACTTGCCGCAAATCCTAAGTTGGATTTACCTTCAAGGAAGTATTCCTCGAATTCACTCTGTGCTAGAGTCAGTTATTCTAATTTCTTAGAATAACTCTCTATCTGCTTTGATATTTGTGATATCTGAGCTGATAGATTCTCAAGTCGATCTACTATGGTATTGAGAAGACCAGTAGTAGAATCCTTGCCAACCCCGTGATCCAAATGTAGAAGATCTGGGTTAGGACAATCAGTCATAAGAATGACTCGTGTCCTCGCACCACCTTAATTAAGTTGCCTTAATCAAGATCTTCTTTCAGAATTGAAAGAATAACAAAAACAACCTTTAGACTGTAAAGATGTTTTTCATACCTTAATCGAATTGCTCAGAGGGTTCACCAAGCTTCCGCACCAAGGGAACTCAAGAAACAAGGCTTCAAGAGTCTTCTTCTTTTTAGAGAAGGCAGTGGAGAGGCTCTTCTGTGTCATTCTAATGCCCATAATAAAGGGGACTTATATAGACACTCCTCATCCAAGGTTTCAGCCCAATGGCTTAGCCTTACAAGGTTTAGTCATAAAGACTTATCCTTCAAGGTGTCGATCTTCAGATCTAACCTTTAGTTAGCCTTAATCAGTTTTGATTAATTCTAACTTTCTTGGTTTCTTAAGGTATTTTTTCGAAGAACAATCAGTGACAACTCCGACTTCAGATTTTAGGTCGGGGTTTTCATTTTAGATTTTCTTCTGGAGGACAATCAAAGAATTCTTGCTCAAAGTTTTGAGAGAGAAAATTCTTTATTCAAATTGCCTCCCCAAATGAGGTAGAGGGCTTGTGAATATATACACAAGAGAGCTGGTGCCAATGCACTGTCTGCCAGCTCAAAAGTAAAAAGAATCTAAACTGTTTCAAAAAGTTAGTAGGGTCCTAATGACCGACAATAATGTTCTAGTCTAACTTTATACAGTTGTCGTCTCCCGTCTGCATTGGTGCGCTGTCCTGGGAGATTCTTTCCTTGTTATTGTTGGCGCTTGAAGGTTCGCCAACTCCTTCTTCTTCTGAGAGTCCCGGCGGGTTATGAACCGCTTCAAGAATTTGTTGTGAAATTTGTTGGGCTCTCTCATCATGCTCGATTTGCTGATTTAAGGTTTTGTCTGTGAAATCAGCAATCTTGCTCCAAACCTCGAAGGTGTCGGTTCGGAGGTGTAACTCAGAGTTTTCTCGCCTCCAGAAACTATCCAGAAGATCGAGCATCCTCTGCCATCCTCGGTCTCCTGCTGGTTCATCTATTAGACTTAGATCCGACCGAAGAATCGTGACGGTTATGATGCCGTCACAGAGCACGTAGTATTCATCCTTGCGGGTTAACACATGCTCCAACACATCTTTTAGGAACTCAACTTTTATGGCTTTTCGGACTGTTTTGTCCTTGTAATATTTTCGCCATAAACCTCTCTGATCAAGGTCCTGTCGTTGAGGTTCCACCAGACGTCTACTCTCACAAGGGTGGATGTTCCATACTTGCAAATTCTGCAGTATCACCTTCCCGTATAACGGATGGTCTTCTTCCTCCCTTATTGTGCTAGTAATCAATGCCGTGGCATACTTGGGTCCATAGCCTAGGCATCCGAGTACATACCTTACCAACATCGGCAGTGTTTCCACACACTCTGGTTCAGATCTATCGATCTCCAGGATGTCTACAAACCCAGCATGTATGTAAGGTGCTGCTACTCCCACCATTTCTGAATGAATCCTCAGAGATGGCCACTTCCCCGATATCCAGTGTAGATACGGTTGAAGTACAGCGTTTTCCTCAAGCGAGGATTCGCTCATGTCTACTACCACTCTTGGGACTTCGTAATTTTTGACATCCCCTGGTATGATCGACATCGTGGTGGAGAATATCTGCTGTCTTTCCCTTTCGACTTTAGACATCTCCTCTTCATCTGAAGCCATAATCGATAGCTTAAACCCCAGATCTTTGATATACTCAACTGTCTTCTTTGCGAAATACTCAACTTGGCGCTTGTCATCATGTTTGATGCCGCCCAGGAGTCCTCCGCAGACTACAGACGCATCCCAACTTAGGGATCCATCTTCGAATGAGTCTTGATCAAAAAACCAGGATCCATCCAGATCCTCTTGGGTTGCCCCAACATGGCCTTTGCCATCGTGACTTTCATCACCGTGAGTTTTCTCACCAGACTCTTTAACCGAGTCTTTTTCAGGAACTGCTTCCTCAAGGTCCTCCCTTTTCTCTAGAGTTCCTTCCAATGCCTTGTAAGCACTTCCAAAGTCGAAGTATTGCTCACACTCCATTGCAGCCGCTTCCTCAGGTTCTACCCTTGGTTCAGGGTTTACCTTTTGGATTGGCTCGCCTATTATGGCCTTGAACTTAGCCTCTTCCTCAGCATAATGTGTTTCCATTCTTTCTTTCTGTTCCTCCTTGCTCTGTAACAAAGCCTTATAGGATTTTACAGCTTGATTGATGGAAATCTTCTGCTCTTTGGCTAAGTGGTTTCGGCAGTAATTGAACTGCTCCATGGTCAACGGAGACCACCAAGGTTCTTCAACCTTAACGCCCTTCTTAGGACCTTCCTTTGCAGAATCGCCCCCTTTTGGACCAGAAGACCCAAGCCTCTTGGCTTTCCTCTTCTTCCTGGCTTTCTCCTGCGACTCAGCTTTCGCCTTGTCTTTCAGATCTGCCATTTTCGCATCTCCTCTGGAGCTTTCCTCCTTCAGATCTGCCATCTTCTCTTGAAGATCTTTCCTCACGTTTCCTTCAGAGTCGGTGTTACCCTTCTCTTTCAGATCCGTCTTCCCCTCCTGGGAAACTTTCGCTTTCTCCTTGGGATTGGTTATTACCTTTCCCTTAGATCCAGCCATCCCCTTCTGGGATTCTTTCGCCTTACTCTTGGAGTCAGCTTTTGCTTTCTCCTTAAGTTCAGCCTTCCCTTTCTGGGAATTCGCAGTTTTCAGCTTCTTGGGACATTCGTAAGAACGATGTCCTAGTTGCTTGCACTGCCAGCAGAGCGCTGCTGCCTTCGTTCCTGAAATGGAACCAGCATCACTATGCTCACTATCTCTCGTGTTAGGACATACCTTTCTGGAGTGTCCTTTCTTCTTGCATCCCCAGCATATCTTTCTCTTTGCAGCAGGATCCATTTGCAGAGTTTTTAGAAAGAGAGGTGTTTGCAGGTTCTGTAGAGAGAGAGTCAGCTATTATGTTGTGGTCGGATCGAATGTATTCGACCTCATATTTATAATAGCTTAATTGTTCTTGCAACCTTAAGAGTCTAGTTTGCCTAGCTTCCTTAAGGTTCAGACTCATAAACCTTTTAACATAGGTCGAGTCAGAGCGCACTAAAAATTCTTTTGGTGCCAAAAAGATAAAGAAAGCATTTATTCCATATTTTAGGGCTAACACCTCTTTTTCATGTATCGGGTACCGTAATTCGCACCCCTTGAAGCTTCCCGACCAGTATTTGCATATCGGTTCTGGTTTGCGTCCTTTAAGTTTAAGGACTGCTCCCCAATGTTCTTCAGAAGCATCAACTTCCAAGACTAACTCATCTTTATCAGATGGTAAAGCGAGTTGTGGCAAATTCTTTACCTTCGCTTTAATCCTTTTAATTGATTGAGTGTCTTCATCTTCCCACATCCAAGGTTTAGTCGAAGAAGTTTTCTTCGAAATTCTACTTAGATCTCGGGAAAGATCCTTCACAAACTTTCTTGCATAGTTAGCACATCCACAAAATCTTTGGACTTGCTTTCTATCCTCAAGTCTGTCAGGAAAATTAACTATTTTCTCGGCAATATGATTTTGCAGTTTAATCTTACCCTGCTCAATCTCCATGCCTAAGAAGTTAACTGATTCCTTAAACCATTCTATCTTCTTTTCAGATAGAATCATACCTTCTCTTCGGAAGATATCAGTCACCTTATCTAGGTGCTTCATGTGGTCATCTTCGGTCTGACTGTAGATTAACACATCGTCAATATAGACCGCACAAAATTTTTGGATTTGCTTGAAAGCATTATCCATCTTGCGCTGAAATACGCCTGGAGGATTCTTCAGGCCGAACGGCATTACCAGCCATTCAAACATTCATTGCGGAGCATTGAAAGCAGTTAGAGGAACCGAATCTTCCTCCATCTTGACTTGCCAGTATCCATTTTTCAAGTCAAATTTAGAGAAGAACTTTGGTTGGCTCAGACTTACTCTATCAATTAAATCTCCCGCAGTGGGAATCTTATAGCCATCGTCTTTTGTAGCTTTGTTAAGCTGACGATAATCTATAACCATTCGTGCTTTACATCGCACCTGCTCGGCATGATTAATTACCATAAAGGCAGGACTAGAATGTGGACTATAACTGTCCCTAATCAAACCTTTCCCAAGCAACTCAGGAATTTGTTTGTCAAATTCCTCAACCATCTCAGCCGTATACGTAATGTTTCTGGCTCTTATAATGGTTCTGGGATCTTTCAACTCTAATCTAGCCTTTAGGCTATTTCGAGTCCATAACTTTAGTGGATCTTCACTAAAATTATCGGCCAGTTTTATTAGGAACTTATCCCCTTTCGTTCCTGTTAACTTAACAGCCATACACACTTGTTTTGAAAACAAGTCGTCATACCAGTTAGGACTTCTGGTATTCGTTGGTGAAAACAAGGTTTGTTCCCATGAATCGTTCTCATCCAACCGTATATCACCACGTTGAGCTCGCACTCTGAAAGCTCTTTCACATGGGATATCTCCACAGTATTCTGTCCGTTTTACCGGATAAAAGCCAAATTTTAACCGTAGTCTAGGCTCTTGTAGAATACTTATCTTTACCCCACCGATGGAAACATCATTTTCATCTGCACAAAAGGAAGGTTTTCCTTCTGACCCTTCAAAAAGGCGTTACCAATAATGATGTCGGCCTCTAGTAAAGGATGTGCAAGAATCTCTTTAATGGTGAATTTTTGTCCACCAATAAAGACAGGCACGTTGCTTGCCTTATGGCCAACTATTGTGGCCATACCATCTACGTTAACCATGTGGATGGGTTTCTGCAGTGGTTCCCACCACTCATCTGGCAGAGCATTGAGTCTAGCACATGTTATGCTACACCCAGTGCCTATCAAAGTATCCAGAGAATACTCATAGTATCCAGGAAACTTGAAGGTTAGAGCTACATATGTACTCAAGTCTTCCTTCCTGACACTAAACCCAATATTCTCAGGAACTTCCTGGGATGGTTCTATCATCCTCCAGATTTCGTCTATTGGGATAGACCTTTGCTCGGCTATTTGTTCAATAACCTTACAAACTTCAGGAATATTAGATAAAGAGTATTCCATATTGGTAACTCTTAGCATCCTTATGGATTCCTCTCTCGTTTGATCTACAGGGTCTTCATAGACTGGTAATGATACCTGTCTATACCCTATGATTCTACCCGTATGTTGCGACGGGGCTCTTGAATCAACAGACCTTCGAGACATCTCTTCTATTAGTGGAGGTGCGCTTGCAACCTCTGGTCGAGAGACATTACGTCTTCTTCCGCATCACTAGCTCTTGAAGAGACTTCAGAGGGCGCTCTATTGAGCGGCTCTCTCAGGATTGGCATCCTCACAGGCAGATGCCTGTCAGCTCTTTCGCTAAGCATAGGCAAGTGCCTATCAGCTCTAAAACTGTCTATAGACGGTTCACCCAACATCAAGGTAATCTCGTTACCTCTTTGTCTGATGTTGGCCGCACTAATCGGCCTAGAGCTACTACCGGGTTCAGTCATAACCCAGTTTCTTGGCCAGGTTAACTCCAATGGGTTTACCTCTCTCCTGTGAAACTGTTGGTAGTTATTATGACCTTCTTCGAACAACTCAATAAGTCTTGAGATGTTCCTCACACCAGGGCTAGTGGTATTAACCAATCGGTAAATCACTCTAGTGTGATACGCCAAAAACTTGGCCTGGGAATTCATTCTATCCATATTAATTGATTTAATTCTTAAAGTCAATGAATTTCCCAAACAGCGATCGTTCAGGGCCATCATGAAGTTTGGATGGACCTGGAACCATACAGGGCCATGTGCAAGGTTGGCCTGTATACCTAATATCAGCTGATCTCTAAACTCTCGCCAACGTTTATCGATTACTGCTGCTACCACATGACTATCTGCTGGTAAATGAAACAGCGGAATTAGTCCTATCTGGATTAACCCAATGTGTATATAGTTATATACACCTCTCGCACGTTGCATGGTTTCCCGAATGCGTTGTACGTTGAGCAATGGGATATCCAAAGTCTCAAGTTCCGTACTTGTCACTTGAGCCGTTGCTTCTGTTTGTGAGATGTCTATTATCGATCTAAAATTAAATCTCGCTACATTATAGACTTCCCTCACGTTAACATTAGGCAACCTCCATTCCAGCACTGACTGGGATGGATCCTCGTACTGGTGGGATTCCTCCAGTACCTGATTCGATGCTTCCAACGGAACCATCTCATCACCATCTGCGTTTTGCACTGCTCTCATCATGAACATATGTATTTTCCAAAGATCAGAATCTTCTTCCGAGTCTGTATCATAATCAGATACTACCTCGTAAATCGATTCTACTTCCGAATCTAAGTCGGAAATCTCTTGCTCATCTATTGGCTCGTAAGCAAGGATTTCTTCCTCATGACTCCTGTCATCTAAGAATACCATACGGAGTCTTTCTCTCCTCTGATTCTTCTTTGGACAGCTATCCGCCTTGTGGTCTTTTGAACCACAAAACCAGCAGCAATTGCAGCTGCTCAACGGTTTTCCCTTAGGACATTTAGGCTCTCTGCCATGCTTACGCTTGAAGGCATCGATCCTATCTTTGTCTTTTAGGTTATCCCGTCTCCTTACAAACCTTCTGGGCTTGTAAGCAGAACTTCCTTTTTGCTTGCGCTGGAAGTCTCTCTTGGGCCAAACCTTTCTTTTGTTGTAGCCAACAAACTTCCTCTTACGAGGAAAGTTCCTTCTCTTCAAGGAGTCTCCTAGAGTACTGTGAGTATCGCATCCGTATCTCCCAGGCACATACTCTATCTGAGAACAACAGCTCTTGTTTAGGTAAGGTAGCTTCTTGGCTGCCTCTTTTACCAGGAGCTCAGTACATGCTTTACGCATAGCGTACTTTACCGCCTGAATTTTTCCTCCGAGTCCAGAGACAATCTTCTCTTCACTCAAAAGTAATTCATAGGCTTTTGCGCAACTTCCGGCCAAGGTTCGGGAAGTTTTGCAAAAAAGGTTCCCAATATGAACTGTTGAGAGACTACGTCCAGATTATAATAATACTTCTGGAATTCACATACGTAGCTATCAAACAAGCACATATCGCAGATCTGTAGTTTAACCAGAGCGGTCAATGACTGCTCTTTTTCCACAGTCTCAGTGGATAATGAGAAACCACAGAACTCACGTTTCAGGGCATCAGCGATTATTGCCAATACTCTGTCAACCGTCAGCGCTTGATCTATTTTTTCCTTCATGTCAGTATGAGCCACCAAAGACTTCCAATATTTCTGCGCTATTCCCATGAGGGCTGCCACACATAATTCATAGACAGATCCAGGAGATAATATCCCTGCGGACGCAGTCATTCGAATTAGTGATAACCACTCATCTATCTTTTCAGATACATGCTTTTCACAATCTATGTCCAGAAAAGCACCAGGGGTAATTAAGGCTTTAATACATTATCCCTAGGGACAAACTCTTGTTTAGTCCTATGTGGATAATCGGGCCTGTAAATTTCCCTCTTCGCAGTTACCAGTTCATTAAACGTTCTATTGTCTAGATGAACTGGAGCATCTTCTGCCAGACCTAAGACTTTCCTTAAGTCTTTTGCCAACTCTCCACTTTGAGAGTTCAAGTTTGCACTTCGCTTCTGTGTATCTAAAATGAAAGGAGCCACTGAATCCTTGTACATTTCTTCCACACTTTTGCCTTGATTCTGTTTGGAATTTCTTCCTCCCAGATTCAATCTTTCGACTGGTTTTCCTGTTGTACTCTCCAGTCCTGAGGTCGCCTCGGCTTCAGGCCTCTTTAAACCTCTTTCTCTTTCCAGAGCGTCTAGTATGTTATTAACATAAGAGCCTACTTCCCTTGCCATTTGGTTTCGGCTTTCTAAACTTTCTGTACTCCCCTGAATGGTTAGCTGAGTTAAAACATCATTTATATTCTTGCTAATTCCAAAAGGAGACAATCTAGCCTCTGGAACGAACTCCAACCGTGATGGAGTCCCGGAAGGATTTCCCGAGGATTTTCCTTCTCCAGCCATTCAGAAATTTTGACCTTCAGACTTTAATGGATATTTCTGAAACTGGGTCTAAGTTCTGGATACGGAGAGATATTTTCTAAATCTTAGGGTAGATTTGAAAAGAACTCTGTAAATATGGGGATATTTTTGATAAAGCGGCCAAAACTTAATGAAAGATATTATTAATAAGATAAACGTAAAAGTCTCGTGTCTATTTTTTTTTAATAAGTTAAAAAGTAAACAAAGTCACGCCGTTCCCATTTTATTCCAAAAAAATAAAAATAAAGTGTCTGTCCATTCCCGTAGACTCCCAAGTCATCCCCCAGAACGCGACAAACTCTTGAAAATCGGACTAATTTTGGGTGAATATAAGACGAGTGAAACATAACTCACACTCGTCATTTCTTATGGATTTGCTAATCTTCTGCTGTGTCATCACGTTCACTTTTCTGTTTTTGCTTTCGGGTTCTTCGGTCCAGGGAGTGATCAAGAGCAACGAAGCCAACCGTGCCACATTGCTCGAGTTCAGGACGCGGGTATACGGGGACCCTGATGGGATCTTAAGCTCATGGAACGACACGGTCGACTTCTGTCACTGGCCGGGCATCACTTGCGGCCGGCGTCACTCACGTGTGACCAAATTAGAGCTTCCGCGCTCGGGACTCGTGGGGTCATTGCCACCGTCCATTGGGAATCTCAGCTTCCTTAGGGTAATAGAGATCAACAACAACGGCTTTACCGGCGAGATCCCACCTTAAATAGGCAACCTGCGTCGGTTGTCAGTGTTGCTCCTGGATAATAACTCGTGTTCCGGTCAGCTCCTGAGGAACATCTCGGGCTGCACAAACCTAAGAGATATAGCGCTGGGAAACAGCATGCTTGTTGGAGAGATACCTCGTGGACTAGCTGCTTTGTCGGAGAGATACTTCCAAATCAACAACAATTCCACAGGGAAGAGATGTGAGGTAACATGAACTAACACATCCCGGAATTCGTCGAATGACTTCTTTAAGGGTAGAACAAAATTCTCACAGTAGAAACAAACAATCAAAAACAAAAAACAACACCGAGATTTAACGTGGAAACCTCCTCAATGTGAGGAGTAAAACCACGGCTCGAGACACCACCAAAACTTTCACTAAATCAACAAAGAAGTGGGTACACAAGTGTTCTTCTCTAGTCACCAACAATTAGCACATAAACTTCTCCCCTATTTAGTGTAACATCAAGAACTCAGCTTGGTAATCATACGCTTAGCAACACAAAAAGAAGAAAGAGCTAAAATCAAGAACTCCGAATCTGGCAGTCTCAGAAACGGGCGAAATCACCGGCTAGAAGACACCAGTAGCAATCTCTACCGTTCAGAATATAGAACCTCAAGTCAAGAATATTTTTCAAAATTTCACAATGTTCCAACGGTGCGATCGGTGGCAATACCCGGTTAAGTGAACATCGTGTATGCTGAAACTAGGCTGCGGCGGAATCCGGGTTTGCGTCTATTCTTCGGCTGTCTCTCGTAACCCTTGTTGTGATTTTTTTATTGTCTTGTGTCATCTGAAGAAAATCCTAGATGACCCCTTAAAATGATGGTGGGCTTCGGGCTTCATCCGTGTAAGGTACATGGGTTTGGGCCGCTCTAACAAATAGGAGAGAACAACTCAACAAATCTCCCCCATTTAGCTGAGGTGTCTTGGGGTGGCGTCTTTTGATGTCGAATGCCCTGCTTTATACAATACTCATCAAATGGCTCCAAATACTCACTTTCATTATCTGATCGAATGCACTTGAGCTTTCTTCTAGTTTCCCCCTCAATTGAAACATGAAATTGTTTGAACACATCTATAACTTGGCTCTTGTGCTTCAAGGTATAAACCCAAGTGTTTCTCGAATGATCATCAATGAAAGTGACAAAATAAAGAGATCCATCCATAGTTTGAGTCTTCATAGGACCACATAAATCAGAATGCACTAAGTCAAGAATATTTTCTTTTCTAGCAGGCGATGAAGACTTAAATGAAATACGATTCTGCTTTCCTGCCAAACAATGATCACACCTCTGCAAGCTAGCATTCTTCAAACCAGATAAGGCATTCTTTCTGCCTAAGAGAGAAAGTCATTTCTCACTGATGTGACCAAGCCTTTTATGTCACAACTCAGATATAACCACATTTTCTGCCACATTAACAATATGATTCGCAATCTTAGTATGCAACATGTATAAAGCTGAAGATCTCTCACCTCTGGCCACAATCATCGAACCTTTGGTAAGCTTCCATCTTCCATTTGCAAAAGTACTACAAGAACCATCATCATCTAGCTTTCCAGTCGAAATTAAGTTCAACCTCATGTCTGGGACATGCTTTACATCTTTCAGAATCAACTTAGAACCAGTACTAGTCTCCAAGCATATATCGCCAATGCCAATAACGTTTGCCTCACCATCATTTCTCATCTTCACAAAATCAAAACTACCTGGTGTGTAAGAAGTGAAGAAATCCTTCCGAGAGGTAGTATGGGTAGAAGCACCACTGTCA
This sequence comes from Melastoma candidum, assembly GCA_023653495.1. NCBI lineage: Eukaryota > Viridiplantae > Streptophyta > Magnoliopsida > Myrtales > Melastomataceae > Melastoma > Melastoma candidum. The sequence continues at coordinate 12,803,065 of CM042889.1, read as the reverse complement.
ATCACCCAACTAGTCTCGTGGCTAGTCAAATTAACCACATCACGATCATAAACAATCAGAAAATCTTCAGTAGTAGAGGTAACTCGTTCTGCATCACTACTTTCACTTGACTTCTTGTCTTTGCCCTTCTCTTTATATTTTTGCTTATTCTTCTTCTTCAACAGTCGACAGAAAGGCTTGATATGTCCCTTCTTACCACAATGATGACATTCAACATCCGCAAATTTTCCTCGAGTTTTACTTCTGCCATTACCATCTCTATTCTTTGATCCACGGGTATAACTTCTCCCCCGTGACTCGGTAATCAGAATATCCGACTTCGAAGAAGAATTAAAATCAAGAGACTTTCTCCTCACCTCTTCATTCATACAGCCAGTCTTCGCTAAATCATATGTGACCACTCATTTTGGAGATGAATTTGAAACTGATGTCCTGAAAGTATCCCAAGTGTGCGGCAAACTACCAAACAACCACAAACCAAGCAACTCGTTTTCAAATTTAAGACCCATGGAAGACAACTGATTAATATAACCCTGAAAGATGTTGATATGATCTACCATTGAAGAACCATCCTTATACTTCAATCCCAACAGCTGATTCATTACATACATCTTGTTGCTTCCTGTATTACTGGCATAAAGCTCCTCAAGTTTACTCCAGAGAGTCTGAGCCTGGTTGATTCCGCTGACATGATTCATCACATTATCCTCAACCCACTACTATCTGATAAATCCACACACTTGCCTATGAAAGATAATCCACTGCTCCTCTGTCTTATCCTCTGGTATTTCTGTAGAGAAAACATATATGTAGTAATTCTTTACATAAAGCAGATCTTCCATCCGAGACTTCCAAGAAGAATAATTCGAACCAGTCAACATAATCATCTTCCTCGTATTAGCTTCCATCACTCGACACAAATTACAATCAAACCCACTCCGATACCACTTGATGAGATGAAACACGAACTAACACACCCCGAAATTCGTCGAATGACTTCTTTAAGAGTAGAATAGAATTCTCACAGTGGAAATAACCAATCAAAAAAAAAACACCGAGATTTAACATGAAAATCGCCTCAATGTGAGGAGTAAAACCACGGCCCGAGGCACCACCAAAACTTCTACTAAATCAACAAAGAAGTACACAAGTTTTCTTCTCTAGCCACCAACAACCAGCACATAAACTTCTCCCCTATTCAGCGTAACATCAAGAACTCATCTTGGTAATCATACGCTTAGCAACAAAAAAAGAAGAAAGAGCTGAAATCAAGAACTCTGAATTTGGCAGTCTCAGAAATGGTAAAATCACCAGCTAGAAGACACCAATAGTAATCTTCACCGTTCAGAATATATAACCTCAAGTCAGAAATACTCTCTAAAAATTTCACAAATTTCCAACGGTGCGATCGGTGGCAACACCTGGTTAAGTAAACGTCGTGTAGGCTAAAACTAGGCTGCGACGGAATCCGGGTTTGCGTCTATTCTTAGGCTGTCTCCCGTAACCCTTGCTGTATTTTTTTTTTTATCTTGTGTCATCTGAAGAAAATCCTAGATGACCCCTTAAAGTGATGGTGGACTTCGGACTTCATCCGTGTAAGGTACACGGGCTTGGACCGCTCTAACAAATAGGAAAGAATAACCCAACAGGAAATTCCCTGATTTCTTCGGCAACTTCTCGTCTCAGGTAATCCTTAGAGCCGGGAGCAACAATTTCTCGGGAGCCATCCCATCCTCTCTTGGACAACCGAATAAACTGCGTTGGCTTGCCCTCGGAGTTAACTTCTTTTCTGGCACCATACCCTCCTCTATTTTTAACATAACCTCTCTTGAATACATAGCTTTTTCGATCAACCGACTCGAGGGCGGTCTCCCTCCGGATCTCTGGATCACTCTTCCTAATCTCCTTCACCTCAGTTTATGTTATAATCATTTGACCGGACTTATCCCTCCTTCCATATCCAATGCAACTAAATTTCTGATCCTGCAGATGCCCATAAACAATTTCAGTGGCCCGGTGCCCCTTCTCAACAGCTTAAATCAGCTGCAGATGTTGAGTATTTCTGATAATCATTTGGGCACCGGCACATCCGGTGACTTGACGTTCATAGACTCGCTCAACTCCTGCGATCTGTGGCTTATGGCATTCAATGAGAACAATTTTGGGGGAATGCTACCTCAGTCTATAGGGAACTCGTCATCAAATATGAATATCCTGTCATTTGAGTCGAATCGACTGACTGGAACCATCCCTTGGAGCATCGGAAATCTCCGGAACCTAGAAACTCTATTTGTGGGCTGGAACATATTACTGGTAACCTCCCTTGAGAAATCGGTAGGCTCCACAAGTTGAAGAGTCTACAAGCGCCGTACAGCAGATTCTTGGGGGAAATCTCATCTTCCCTTGGTAATTTAACAATGTTTACGGTGTTGTCATTGGCAGGAAACGCTTTAGGAGGGAGCATCCCGACGAGCCTTGGGAAATGCCAAGACTTGATCCGGTTGGATCTCTCTCGAAACAATATGTGCGGCGCCATCACCTCGCAAGTCCTCAGCATATCTTCCATGTCGGATTTCCTGGATTTGTCGCAGAATAAACTGATTGGAGTCCTGCCAGATGCAATTGGCGACCTCAACAACTTGGGGAGATTGTATTTGCAGGAGAACAGATTGGCAGGACAAGTACCGGAAAGCCTCGGTCGTTGCACTAGCTTGGAGGAATTGTACATGGGGAATAATCTATTTGAAGGCAACATCTCAACATTTCTGAGGCCTCTGCAAGCGACCCAATACATAGACCTGTCACGAAATAACTTATCCGGCGAGATTCCGAAATTTCTAGAAAATTTTCGACTTATATATCTTAACCTGTCTTTCAACCATTTCCAGGGAGAAGTTCCGAATCAATGAGTCTTCCTGAACTCCAGCAGGGTCTCGGTCATTGGAAATGACAAACTCTGTGGTGGGATTTCTGCACAAGACTTACCGAGCTGTCCTACACGCAAATTGAACGGTAGGGGAAAAATATCGTTGAAGGTGATCATTACGACCTCCATCGGGAGTGCTTTCTTGTTGGTTGTGTTTCTATTGCTGGCGATATATATGTGCAAGAAGAGAAAAAGGAGAAGAGACGTAAAGCCGCAGTCCAGATTGGTGACAGGAGGTCCTTTTCCGCAAGTTTCATATGAAGACATAGTAAGGGCAACCGAAGGGCTCAACCAAAACAACCTAATCGGTGCTGGAAGCTTCGGATCTGTGTACAACGGGATCCTCGGAGAACTTGATCATATAGTAGCCATTAAGGTTTTCAATCTAACAACCGAGCAGCGTCAAGAAGCTTTATGGCAGAGTGTGAGGCATTAAGGAACATCAGATACCGGAATCTCATTAAGATTTTCACTGCTTGCTCGACCATTGACTTCCAAGGTAACAAATTTATGGCCCTTGTGTATGAGTACATGGAAAATGGAAGCTTGGATGATTGGATTCATCCTAAAGTTGTTGCCAGGGGATTGCACCGGAAATTAACTTTCATCCAAAGGCTGAGTATTGCCATTGATATTGCTTGTGCGATAGAATATCTCCACCATGAGTGTGAGACATCAATTATTCACTATGATCTGAAGCCCATCAATATTTTATTGGATGCCGAGATGACGGCACATGTTGGTGATTTTGGCCTCACAAGGATTTTATCCACCTCCGAAGTCGTTTCACAAGTAAGTTCAGTGGGGGTCAGAGGAACCATCGGCTACAGCCCTCCAGGTGCGTTGATTCTGTGTAATTGTACTTATAGATTTAGTTCGCTTGTGCTAGTACAAGATTGTGATAGGATGCCAAGTGTCGAGGGAAGGCGACGTCTACGGTTACGGAATCCTCCTATTGGAGAAGTTCGCGGCAAAAAGACCGATCGACAACATGTTCGAAAATGCTTGGAACATTCGAAGCTACTGCGAAGCCGCATTGCCAGAAAGAGCCACAGAAATTTCAGACCATTCTCTGTTTACAGATGAGTTGGGCAGGGGATCGAGTATCCGTGCTCCAAGGATCTATGATAGTCATGCGAAGCCGCATTGCCAGAAAGAGCCACAAAAATTTCAGACCATTCTCTGTTTACAGATGAGTTGGGCAGGGGATCGAGCATCCGTGCTCCAAGGATCTATGATAGTCATGACACCGCCTTCATGAGATCATATGACGATGATGGCTGTTAATTGGATTTGCCGCTTCCCAGTCCAATGCGAATTCGTGACACCACCACCGGGGGATCTGACCCTTCTGCCGAAGAAAATGTCGATATTATGTGCCGATAACATTGCCAACCTCAAACAATAAAGTGCACATGAAAATCCATCGAGAATATTATGTTGTTGGAGATGGTCAAATACGTTGAGCAAAAAGGTGAATGCAAGCGTTAGCAATTTATCTCTCTAGGTTTTATTCATATCAAGTAAGTAATCGAACATTCTAGTCCAGAATAAGTTGAAATGACAGAGAAGAAAGTTCAAGAGGTTAGGTAGAAAGAAGACAATTCTTTCTTCGAGAGAAAAAAGGCAAAATATACGATAATATCATAAATTATGTCCTAAATTTTTATTTTGTCAAAATCTTTGTTACTATATGATATTATCACTATCTTTAGTGTTGTAATTTTTTGTGGCCATTTTACTGTGAGAAAACCAAACAAGGCCTTAATATTGTCTAACATTTCTCCTATAGTATTTGAGTTCCACCCTCTCATTGCATCGTCTTGCACGTAGTAGTAACCCCACAAGAGAGTCAGCATACGGCCTTCATTTATTTTACATATTCTTAATAGCATCAATAACTACAGTCGAACTTCTACTTTCAACTTACTTAATTTAACCATTAAAATCCTATAATAAAAAACACATGAAATGTTTCGATATTATTACCTTTTATAGATTAAGGCCTGTTTGGTTTTCCTATAGATTGGCCAAAATCAATAGAGAAACAAAAGTTTTTGACAAAACAAAAAGTTTCGTAATAGTTTTTTTTTTTTTTGCCAAAGAAAAATAAATACTCAAGTTTGATGACAAGGTTTGAGAAGAATCAAGGAAAACCGCAAACGAGGAGGACGGTGATCCTAAAAATGTTACTTTGGGAAGATGCCATGCAAAAACTATATCAGAAGATATTTGCTTCGCTAGGGATGTATATCATGTCCAGGATTAATATCTTGCAAAAATTTAACAGCATTTCGATGACGAAACAGTGGATTAAAGAGAAGCGCGAGGTGGATCGACCCATATTTAACCTTAGTACCATAGAGGAAGAGTGTCTTAATGCCATGCAGTCAAGTAGACAATCTTTTGCCGATATAGAACAAAAAAACTGTAGAAATCAGCCCGAGAATGCCAGCGAGGTTGAATGTTTGAATGCATAGCATTAAGGCACTCCTACTCTATGACGCTCCAGTTAAATATGGCTCGATCTACCTTGCACTTCTCTTTAAGTCACTCTTTTGCGATTACAAATACTGTTAGATTTATGCAAAATATTAATCCAGGACATGGTATACATCCCTAACCAAGCAAATATATTTTTGCAGAGCTTTCAGATTGCATTTTTCCAAAGTAACGTTTTAGGATCACCTTCCGCAGCTTTCCTTGATTCTTCCCACAACTAGACCCCCAACTTGAATATTTGTTTTTCTTTTGAAGAAAGAGTACACTACTTAACTTTTTGAACTTCCTTCTGAGTTATGGAGTTGAATCTTCGAGTACTTAATATAGATTGGACCAATGATGAATAAAACCTTGAGAGATAAGTTGATAACAACTTACATTCACCTTTTTGCTTAGAGTATTTGATCATCTCCATCAACAACAAAATATTCTCACTGAATTTTCATTTGCACTTTCTTTCATTCTTTGAGGTTGGCAATGCAGCAGGAGCACTTCCAGCCACCCCTTTCCAACCTTCTCTTTTGATGGAATTACTAGATCCCTCGAATCTCAGTTTAGAACCCTTGAAGGTGGTGTCATGACTATAATTGTTGTCGGAGGGACAAGGTGATGGGGCGGTCTTTGGCTGACGCATTGTAGGAGAACTTTCTTCAGGAATACTGATTTTCTGACCCTAAAATCTTTTAGTATCGCTACAAAATCTTTTATTATCTTATTCTATAATTAAACTAGTAGCATTTCTAACAAACCTCTAACAATTACAAAATTGTTTTTGTAAATACAGACTGACTCATAATTTTTTTATACGGTGTTCCTCATATAAATAATAATTTATTAAACATGTTATTAGTTGGCCGTTTTCTTTGGTTAAAAATATTGTATTTAAATGAAATGATTTTTTTATCCTTCCGAGTTAAACAATGGATTTAGATATCATCATTTCATTAATTTAAAAAGTTAGATTGCCCACGCGGCTAACACTTAAAGAGAATATTTCGAGGGATCAAAATATGATTATATGACTTTAAAATATTCATAAATAAAAAGAAAATTTTAAGTTCGAAATCAAATCTCCAAAAAAAAAAAATGTTTAAGCTAATAATTTTCAAGAGAATGGAACGAATAAATAAAATTAGAAAATAAAGTAAAATAGTAATAGAACGTATCAAAATTAGCTATGAAATAAAATATAACAATTTCATTTTTTTAAAATAATTAAAATCAAAGTGATTATATTCTCACTGAAATGTTTTTGACCAAATTAGGCGTAGACACATATTCAATCTTCTTAATACTAATGTATAATAGTTTTTATTCTTAATACTAATTTATAATACTTTTGATTCTTAATACTAATTTATAATACTTTTTATTCGTAGTTTAATATTAGAGTGCATCACCTTGGAAGAATTTGCTACCAATTTCACTAATATAAGTTGTTCCATTCGAAATTTTCTTTCATAATTATTCTAAAAATATCATATATTCTATGTTTTTACTTGAAAATTTACTATTTAGTTTTTGTATTTCATAAATTTTCTGTAGAGGAAGTAAAAATTAAAGTGACACAAATGTTCATGGACAACAGAAAAAAAAAAGAATACTGCGCGGGATTATACTGAAATAACACCACCAGAAGACTTAGGAAAAGAATTTTATGATTGAGTTGTTGAAGTACCTCTTTCTCTTTAATCCACAGCGACTCTTCGCAGGTTTCCTCGGGGTTTTCTTCGTTGCGGTCCTTCTCCGGCCGTTCGTTGGCAGGTTCGTAGTTGGCGTGCTCAGCCTGGATAGGAGGAGATTGACCTGCGAGGTGTTGTCTCTTATATGAGATTTTCTCCTCTTCTTATTGATTTATTGGTAACAAATATATTTTTGGAGAGATTTCTTCTTATTATTATTATTATTATTATTATTATTATTATTTTCAATGATCAGAATCTCGTCCACTTTTAACCCTTTTCCTTATATTTTTCTACCATCCTAACTTCAAAAAAACAAATCATACGATAAAATTTCATTTATTTTGGAAACTTTTTACTTCCATAAAATAATGTTCATCTTTCCATATCACTAATTAATTGCTTCATTCCAAAATTGGCGATATCTTTCCAATTTTCTTTCCTCTTATCGTATTGAGGTGTAAATTATAATTTTGTTTACATAGATAACGAGCAAACCACGCCTTCATACTAAACTATATGTTTACAAAATAAAAATATTAATTAGTAAAAAAAGAAACTTTTAGCCCTGAATTCTTATATCGTTTCAGTTATACATTAAAGTCTTAGAGCACTAATTGAACATAATTAAGAGTAATTGAGCATATTTTTTCAAATGTCATAGATCTTGAATATTAAAAAGTTTTAAGTGGTTGAAATGTTGCAGTCTGTTTGACTTGAGGTTTCTGCAGTCCAAATGTACTTCATTAATGAGCAGACTTGTTGCTCACATAGAAATGCATTCCACAATATGGACGAAATAACAACAACATCCACAGCAACAAATTCACACTGATCTCAGCGCGTGTTTGAGAGTTCCCATCCTCGTGTCATTTCGTTTGTCATCCGCTGTTTCTACCTTGAAGGAAGTTGGGAGGATTAATTTCGAGGGAGTTCAAAGTTTATCCCAAAAAAAATCGTAGGAAGTCATAATTTACTATTTGATGGAGAATGAGTTCGATTCAAGATAACTCATCTATTTCGATGAGAGTTCTATTTTTTTTTCTTTTTGTTAAGATCCTTTTAGACATTCAGAAGAAAAGAACTCAAATGAAAGAAAATGAGTACTAAAAAGTTTTATCTATTAAATTGAAATTAATTTTGTCAGGAGTATTTTAGAGATATTTAATATTCTAAATTAACATTTTGATTTCCAAATTCTTAATAAGTTTATCTTCATAACATTACATCATTTTAGATTTTTTTTTTTACAATAACATTGCTAAAATAAAAACCCATACACCACTCATCCTTCCTCTAGTAAAATTTTCACATAACTTATCAAAAAAGAAAAGTTTCTCACAACATAACATTCTATCTACATTGAAAATGAGTGATTCTAACTGGCAAATGTCTTCCTAGTTTATTAATATAGGTGCTACAGATCATGTAGGATATGATTTTGTCGTATTTGATTTTTTCTCTAAGCTTTTACATCCTTTACAGCTTTAGCTCCTTAATAACAACATGGTCTTCTCCACACACATCGGAACAGTTTCAATGTTATATCAGTCAACAAATTGACATCTAAAAACAATGTTTGCATGATTATTTCCAAAAAAGTCATGTCTCATTCAGGACTTGGCGACTTGGAGGACGATTGGACAAGCTAAAGCAAGAAATGGGTTATTTCAGGTGATGGTCGTGAGTACCTGTGAAGGTGCACCTCCTCAAGTCAAGAAGATAGTATAGCTCAATCTCTTGATGAACTACTTCAATAGTCTCGCTGGAGTTTCTCACATTAAGAATATCCATTAGCCTCCGGACTAGCTCCTAGGTGAGACTAAGTTGTGCTGCTACAATATCTTGCTTCACTTTTGTACATTCAGCATTTATCACATTCATAGCTCTCCTCCACTTAGTTTCAATTTTAGAGTATTTCAATCCATAGAGTGAACCTCTACTAAAAGCTTAGTTTCTCCTAGAAAATTGACCCTACCAAACCTGGAATTAGGGGGGAACCGCTAAGTAAAAACATTTATCCTTCATGTCTTTTTTTCCATAATGATCGCAAATCCACGTCATTCTACCTCGCCTATTTCAGCTACGAATGCCACAATATTTAAGTCTTCATTTTTCTTCACTTCTATCTGTATCGCTGCTACCATGACAGGTGATTCACCCATGAAATCAACCCAACTCTTTGAATTTTTTTGCATTTCTTCCCTCTGTACAATATTGTATGCTTCTCCAAGTGTATGGAAAGGCTTCCTCATAAGAATTTGAGTACGTAAATGTTCATACTCATCATTGAGACCAATAAGAAACTTGAAAACCATATATTTTTGCTGTTGTTCAGAGTATATCCTCATCCATTGACATTCACATTTTTCGCACTCACAACAAGGTAAAGGTTTGTATACCTTAACTCTCTAAGCACAACCAACAATTCATTATAATATATTGATATTGTCTTCACCCCCTGTACAAGATTGAAATACCTCATTTGTAGTTGATATATTCTTGAATCATCCGATTCTCCGTAGCATTTCTTCAATTCATCCCAAATATCCTTATCCAGGATTTCAATAAATTATTACATCGTCTCCATGTTGTATATGAAGGATCCTCCGACGCTAGCTGCACTAAGCTCCATATATGAAGTTTATTTCTAACGGGAGAGTGCTAACGAAGCACTCTAAGTGCTATAATTTCCTTCTTCTAGATCAGGCGACACCAGCGAAGTTACCGGGATTAATGTAAATTGGAGACAGTGGATTCTCTGCTCCAACCAAGGCTATCTTGTTTCCTTCCATCTAACTTCCGCAGTGCTTTGATACCATATTAGCAGATGAAAGAAAATCCAGAAAACACACATTCTATTCATCGAGAGGAAGAAGAAGTTTGTTACAAGGGAAACACTCCGACAACCACATTCACGTCTAGGTATGTATGACCTATTTATCTTTCTTCACAACAAACTAACTTTATCATTTATTACATTTGCTCTTACACATGGGCTTGTAACTAGTTTAATCAAATTCTAGCAAGAGACGGCCTATTACTTCTTGGCCCTTGTTCTAGCTCCTCCACCATCCTTCACTTCCTTTACTTTTTCTCATCACTTTTAGCTTTTTTTACAAAACCAGTTACAGAATTTTGCCGGTATGGTGGCGTTAAATTTGGGAGACAAACTGAAACTGTGGCAAGAATAAACTGAAGTTTCTATGACTTTGTCGTGAGGAAAACGAAACGAGTAGATATGTTAATAACAATCTTAAAAGAAATTCCTCTTTTTTTTCTATCTTCCTTCTCCTTTTGATCGTCTCCTTGAATCAATTGTTTTAGAAACATCCTCCCGTTTATAGCTTGCATGTTCCTTTCATGTTTTACAATGTAATATTTCTTTAGATTTTCCTAATCATTTCTTCCATCTTATAGGATAAAATAAAAATTGGGTATCAACAAGCAGAAATCGGATCGCTGCACGTTTTGGTATTTTAGCGGCTCCTCGGAGAGAACGTCGTCGTTTGAAACGACACAGGCCTTTACTGTAGCGCGGTGCAAATGGGTACGGTTGGCTCCTGGATCGTTAGTTGACTAACAAATGGGAAAGGGAACTTAGGAAACTTGTGGCGGCTCCTGCTGCTGCGTTGTCGGCTTGATTCCTCCACGCGACGGACAGCTAATCGGGGGAATCCCTTCATCCATTCCTCCAAACCAACCCAACTTTCCCTCCTCTTGCTTCTCTGCCCCCAACCCATGGCTCCAGACCTTTTGCCCTAATTGGGTTTTGGTGGATATTCAAGGGGTACTCCCATCCTCACTCTCGTCTTTGTTGGGTGAATTGCAGTTGAAGAAGCGATTCGGGCTTTACTGTGAGATTTAGATAAAGACAGTTAGAAGCGTTTTGAACTGGGAATGGATCCTTCTTTCGATGATGGTAAGTCTCGCGAGGGGGACGCCGGGGGTTCCGTCGATGATGGGGAAAGGAGGGCTTCCTACCCCCCTGACGTCTCCGCTTCCAGGAGGAATCTCTTGGACCAGGACTCCGCCCGGAAGAGGTTTTCCGATTCCTTCACGGCCTTGCCCGGTCGGATGAAGTTCCTGCAGCTTGGTTCCGCCTCTGCCCGGTTTAAGAGGATAGCCGAGGAGAGAGACCTGATGTCCAGAGCCGTGGGTTCTTCCGGCAGCCACAAGTTGCGTCACCGTATTGGGTCTGCGTTTGCTCATAAAATTGACTGGGCGAACCTCGTTAAGATGTCGAGGGAGTGGATCAGGGATCCGATGAACATGGCCCTTTTTCTGTGGATTGCCTGTGTGGGGGTGTCCGGAGCCATCCTGTTCCTCGTCATGACGGGGATGTTGAACCGGGAGCTCCCCAAGAAGTCTCAGCGGGACGCCTGGTTCGAGGTCAACAACCAGATCCTGAATGCGCTGTTCACCCTCATGTGCCTGTACCAGCACCCAAAGCGGTTCTATCACCTTGTCCTCTTGTGTAGATGGAAGCCGGAAGACATAGCCAAGCTGAGGAAGGTTTACTGCAAGAACGGGACTTACAAGCCCCATGAATGGGCTCACATGATGGTTGTCGTGATTCTGCTCCATATAAACTGCTTCGCGCAGTACGCGCTTTGTGGTCTGAATTTGGGATACAAGAGATCCCAACGGCCTGCGGTTGGGGTTGCCATCTGCATATCGGTTGCGATCGGTGCGCCTGCATTCGCTGGCCTGTACACCATCATGAGCCCGCTGGGAAGAGATTATGATAGTGGCAGCGACGAGGAGTCGCAGCTTCGTGTTCCTGGAGAGACCGTGGAGATACAAAGGCTTAGGGTAAAGTCATTTGAGAAGAGGCTCTCCTTTGCCGTGAAAGAGGAAAACAGGGTCGTGGAGGTCAGCCCAAAGTGGAGTGGAGGAATCTTCGACTTCTGGGACGATATAGCTCTGGCATATCTCTCTCTGTTTTGTAGCTTCTGCGTCTTCGGGTGGAACATGGAGAGGGTCGGGTTCGGGAACATGTACGTTCACATTGCGACGTTCATCTTGTTCTGTACATCACCCTTCTGGATACTAAACCTGGCGGCTGTGAACATCGATAACGAGTCAGCGAGGGAGGCCCTCAGCGTCACAGGGATAATCCTTTGCCTTTTCGGTCTGCTTTATGGCGGCTTTTGGAGGATTCAGATGAGAAGAAGATTTAATTTGCCAGCTTACACGTTCTGTTGCGGTAAGCCCTCTGTCACGGACTGCGCACTCTGGCTGTGCTGTTGCTGGTGTTCGCTTGCTCAGGAGGTTCGGACCGTCAACTCCTATGACATTGTCGAGGAGAAGTTCTGTTTAAAACACGGGAAAGGCCCCGACGATGAACCCGGTGGACTCTCCCCTCTGCCCAATGAAGATAGGGTGTTTGAACTAAGACCCAGCCCAAAATCCCCATCAAACGGCTTTGCTAGTTCTCCGAGCCCGAGCAGGTTTTATCAGAGTCCCGGAACGAGCCATGGTTTCGCTAGTTCTCCGAGCCCAAGTAGATTCTATCAGAGCCCGGACATGAAGCTTTCATCGGTCATGGAGGAGTCAGCTGATACTGGCAAGGACGAGATCATGCGTCCCCCATCTCCGTTAGTAATTCAAAAGGAAAAGCTGTAGCTCTTCATGTCTCGCAGCGTGCTCGAACTTCTTCCGAAATTGTATTGCTTATACACATGCTTATGTATATTTGTTGATTCCGTGGCGTTGCTGCTTCGGAAAAATCATCTGGGTTCTTTCTGCAGCTTTGTCTAAAGGTTGTCGGAACTCTAAATAACCCCAAGAAGGGGGGATACATATTAGTAAAACCAATGTGCATTGACCTTGATAAACGCTGTCTAATAAACACACTTTGTACAGACAAACAAATAAATATGACCCAATTCCCAAGTCAATCTCGTGGAATTCAACTAGGAAGAATCCCGCGATGGCTATCATCCACCAAAGCTAAAAAGCAAGTTTTAGCCACAAAGCCTGCCAAAAACAGATTGAGACACCAAATTGCAATCCCTGGATTTAGAGAATGGATCAATAAATGTCTTAACTTGTGGTAGTATGTTATCGCCTCGGACTCGGAGAAGTCCTGCACATGACAGTGCTAATAAACAATCAGCAACAAAGCAATAGCAAGTTTTTACCCCAAATGATGGTTACGTAATGGAGTACCTTGTCTGAATGAGGTTTGACTAATTATTTGATGTCAAAAAACCATATCTTCAGTTCAAAGCATGGACTCAAGAAAGATGGACAAGCCTGAATTTAATAATGCGTCTTGACCGAAACTACGGAGGCTTTTTCCACAGATTATGAACCTGCAGATGACAACCTTAGGGATGCCAGCATAGGTGCTCACTTTCCTAGTTGATAGAGCTAGAGCTTTCTCATAGTTAGATATCGCTTCACGGAACATTCTGTACAGAAGACAAGAACATCAATTAAGTGCGTCTATTTTAGGAAGACGGATCCCCTCACTATAAAACATAATTAATAAACAATGTCAAGAGTAACATGTTTTAAACGCCGAATTAGCTAACAAAAAAAAATATCAACTTACTGCAGTTTTATGTATGATTATGAATGAGCTAAATTAACCACTGTTGGCGTTGGCTCCCATAGGGATGCGAGCCAGTGTTCTATCAAACCACCAGATGGCTTTGTGATACCTGGAATAATAAAGAACAATTACATTGCAGGTACATAATAAAAAAAAACTAGAAGATATTTATCAATAGCCAGAATTTTAAATGAGCATGTTCAATGTTCAAAGCATGACCAGTAAGACTTAACCAATTAACTCGAGGAACTGCAAGAGCCTAACTATTTAAATTCCAACAGAATAATCCTTCAGGCATGATAAAGATTGGATGCCAACAATTATAAGTGGGCGCTAGTGGATTGGACTAATTTAACATGTCACAAGGGCTTCTGTGTCCTTACTCGTATCGTTTAGCATTATAAAAATAAAAGTCTTACTCTTCCATGTGGTAGGCAACAACTCCGAGTTCATTGTACATAAGTGGATCAGATGGACAAATCGTTTTTGCCTGCATGAAAAACTATAACTGAAAAGCCCTGTTAGATCTTTGAAATCTTACACACTCAAATGCAAAATGAAGCCACAATGCAACGACTATTTACCAATAATACTACAAATTCAGATCATAATAACAATTTTAACTCGCTATCAATCTTTATTTGTTAATTCTTAACATGGGAGAGTAGTCCCTTTGAGACTGCATGTTCGCATATACTCCATTCAAATGAACAATGTTGGTAGATGGCACCTGGTAAGTAAGTCGAAAGGCATTGCCTCATAAGAAATGACATAAATTATTGACGAGTGATCATAGAAAATCAGGAGAACTTAATTCAAGGATGCAAGTCTCCTAGGTCAGAGTAATAGTAACAGTAGAAACTGAAGACAAATTAGAAAAGGTCAATAAATGTAGATGAATCTTCTATTGCTTGGATGAGACGTGTGTAATGTCAAAAAGAACTTATGAGTTTCCCAGATTCAGAATCCAAGTAAATATGTTTCTTTTCATAAGACACTGAATACTTCATCAGTTTACTGACTTTGAGCAACAGTGGTCAGAAATAGATCCCACGAGTCACAGGAATGGAGAATGCATTTATACCAATCTTAATTCTTAACTTATGCTTGCATGAATATAAAGGCACATCAGTACCCGGGAAACAAATGAGCAGCAGTTCAATAAGCTGCCACAGCTTTGTCACCTTCCCTTTGGCAGAATAAGCATTTGCACAACCTATCCAAGCAGGAGGGTAGGTTGCCTTGCTAAATGGGAAAAATATGTAATTGTATAAGATAACACGGACTATTTAGACCACCAAAACAACATTAGTACTAGAAGAAACAGCATTAGTAACTATTATGTAAAATTGGAACAATTCAGAAGAAGAGACTCAAGTGCGATTATTCCCAAGATTTCTAACTCTTGAGGAAAGAAGAGAATGTGGTTATCAGCAAGAGAAAGGAATAAGCATGTGAACTAAAAGACCCAAAAAAAGAAGCAAACAGCCTGTGATTTCCTAAACTAAATTGTTACCTGAAATATCTACGGGACTGCTCAAATTTTTCAACACAATAATAGTAGCAACCAACTGAAAACCATGACAAGGCCCAGCAAAGAAGTGTATCCACGGTCAAAATATAGAATGAAAAAGTTGGGGTTGATGCAAGTGCCCAAAGCCATCAATCACAAATGGAGTAAACAACTGTTTCCAATTAGGCAGATATGCTTCTGCATATTAGGAGCACAATTAGTCAAACAGAGTCTGCATGCAACTGACCAATAGCAACTGGCCACAGTAAACTGGATAAAACTGATAAAGGAATGCTCTTGGAACTATCATATTTAGGGGAGGGATACTATTATAATCTGGTAAATAGCGGCAAACAAAAAGTAAAAGTACTAAACCAATGTTCATGTCCAGGGCAACAAGCGAGGAGATATTTAACTACAAAACTTTACACTGGTCTAAAGTATTATGTTCTCCCATTAGGTTTCTTATGGAGTAAATCATTATAGAAGAACTTATCTCACTTTTGGGGATAGTCCTTCAGTAAATTGCACGCCATTACATAAAGTTCATTTGAGTGCCCAAGTTCTGTCACAGCTGCTACGTGGACCAGGGTAGACATCGCATGGAAAGGATCTTTTTATAGTAGCATGTGATTTAAGAAAATCACTGGATCAAAAAATAATCGTCATTGAAGAGCCACAGATCCAAACAGGATTAGAATCCTACACAGAAGTCAACTCAAAGCATTTTTTTATATTTGCCGCTCTGATGATAGTATCCGGCTTAGCATGCCTGAATGAAGTTCAGTGTCATTCTTAGATCACCCTAAAGAGGGCTCAATATGGCGACACTTGTAACTTTCATTCTCAAGTTCCTGGAACTTGGCTTCAACATTATCCTTATCATACTGAAAATTATATGATGGGTCAATTCATGGGACCAGGTTCAGTGAAGAGAAAAATAAAAAAAGCTATTCTCATGCATGAACTTGCTTTCTTAATGAGACACAAATAGAATGATGATACCCATCCATCTTCAGGACCAAACTGTAGGGACGAAATTAAACTTGTGTCTCTGAATCTGAACAACAGAAAATTGGCTCACTTCATTCTCTTCCAGAATACAGAAAGCGAACCAATGCTTACTAACAGAACGGGAACACAAATCTAAAAGTTTAGGTACGAAGTTTACTCAAATAAAGCATGAGAGAATCAGTCAGTCTAGAGGGTAACCTTCTTCATGGGTAAGCATGTGATTACCAATGAGACATTCGTAAGCCTTCATAAGATCATGATCAGTAGTCAGTGAATCGAGAAGAATCTTGGAGATCAACAATAGATAGCACTAGAGATAAGGGGTATAAACAACGAACCTCGTTGCATAAAGGGTCGGCTTTTACAGCAGATTTGTACCTAGAAATATCACATCAACACCGAATTAACAGAATGGTCATGAATCTAGCATGACCAAGGTTTATGGTAGTACTGAGATTTCAAAGGATAAAGCCACAGCCATTACTGGTTTAAGGAGTCACTTTACAAAGCAAAAACATTCAAAACAAATAAAATTAGTGCTCTGCTTCGAAGAAGGGAAGAAAGGAAACAGAAAGACCAGAGGCGAGCCTGAGCACAATTCTCGAGATCCTCACATGCCTCGTAATAAGCATATCGTAGAGGATATATGGTGGAAGATGGACAGAGAAATCAGCAACATCCAAAATGGTCAAAACAACCAAGAATCCAAACAGAAAATTTCCGAAAGGAATAACAACCCACGTCGATCTCGCTGTCTTCCCCATCCCTGTCGAAGTACATCACACTGGAAACCTTGGGGTCGTAGACATTCCCGTGGTCGTCGACCTTAGCGACGCTGAGCATGGACAAGCACTGATCCCATTCCTTCAACAAACAGTTAAGCATCAAACAGGTGCATGGGAAGGTGGCTAGGGACTGGGGGAGCAAGAGGCACTTGGCGGCGAGGTAGCGGAGGACGATCGACGACGATCTTGGAGGCGTTGAGGAAGAAGAAGGCCTGGGCCTGTATGTAGATGATCGGAGGGGTTATTGGTGACGGGGGCGACCTTGTCGGCGAAGAGGATGGCGGGAGGAGTAGAGCTGCTTTCCGGAGTAATTTGAGTTGTAATATTATTTACTGGACTGAAAGTGTAGGCGGAAAATGAATGGAAGTGGAAGAAGATTGAAGAAGATTTTAAATTTGTTATATGGTATTTTAGCTAATATTCAACTGCTTTTAAATGGTATTAAAAGCGAACTTAACTTAAAATTATGTTGAAAATGACGATTTCGGATGGTACCGAGATATGTGACTACAATGGAAAAAGTGCATGTAGTGGGGACAATTTTACCAACAAAATGATTCGAAGCCTTGGAAGTAGTAATAATGGCTACTGTGGACAGTCAAGGCATTATATAATCTGTGGGTAAACAAACTTTTGAAACGGAAGATTATAGTGAAATGTTTGGTAGGATAAGGAGAAGGGAGAGTTGGAAGGGGGACAACCCTTGCAAGGTGATACGGGGGCGGCAAGGAGTAGATGATTCCTAAACCGAAAACGAATGGGGACGTCACTAAAAAGGGTGCGGAATGGAGTGACGCTCGGTATGGACGGAAAAGTGTGTGGGGTAGGCGGCTGAATGATGAAAAGGAAGGGTTGAGATCAACCTCCACAGATACAGATGCACCACCGTGAAAGAAGACTCGGGTAGACTCGTTTGACCGTGGATACAGATACACCACCACGAACAAGACGAGAGCGAGGCACAACACGGAGGATGCAGATACACCACCACCGGTTGGTACACTCTACTCAATCCGCACTTGGAAATCCACCAAATGAAGAACGAGGTTTGAAGGAGAATCCACTCACTTCGGATAAAAGACACTAAGTCTGATAAGGTATAATTTGATTCCAAAAGCTGTTTTTCAAATGAGTACAAGGTGCCCATTATATAGGGAACACCTGAAGAAGAACTTAAATGCACGAAATGAACCTAGGCTAGTTGCATGCAAGGCAAGATTCATGGACGGGCCATAAATGGCTTATTGGAAATGCAACAAAGTAAATGCAAAGCATAAATGACAAATGCATGAATGAGGAATGCGAATTGATTCAGCTTCTTTGCGGCTCTTCATCTTCGAGACTCTTGGCTTGGCCGACTCTTCGTTGCCCAGTCGCTGATGATGTCAAGTCGCACTCGTCAAGTCGACGCCAAGTCGCAAGTCGCACTCGTCAAGTCGACGCCAAGTCGCAAGTCGCACTCGTCAAGTCGACGTCAAGTCGCAAGCGAGTAAAGTGACGCCTCTCTTGCTGCGCGTCGACTAGGCTAAGTTGTCGTCCGTCTTTGTATCATCCTCCCCTTGTTGAAAAGAGTTTGCCCTCAAACTCTCGTCGTCGTCGTCCTCCACAAATGGCATGAGATCCTGGACGTTGAATGTGGCAAAAACTCCATAGTCACCTGGAAGATCAATTTTGTAGGCGTTGTCGTTGATGCGCTCGACGATCTTGAATGGTCCTTCTGCGCGCGGCATTAGTTTGTTCTTCCTTTTGCCTGGGAATCGATCCTTGCGCAGATGAATCCAAACTAAGTCTCCTGGCTGAAATATCTTCACTCTTCTTCCGCGATTGGCTCTTTCCGTGTAACGTTGATTGGCCTTCTCGATCTGCGCTCGAGTCTTCTCATGGAGCAATCGCATCTCCTTAGCGCGCTCCTCAGCATCTCGGCTAACTGATCTCATATCGCTCGCAGGCATTAGTTCAACAGGGACTAAAGGATTGAGTCCGTAGACTACCTGGAAGGGTGATGACTTCGTTGTCGAACTTGGGGCTCGATTGTATGCGAACTCAGCATGGGCAAGCTTGATGTCCCAATCCTTCTGGTTCTTCGAGACCAAGGTTCGAAGGATTGCAGCCATAGTGCGATTGACAACCTCCGTTTGTCCATCGGTTTGCGGATGATAAGCTGTGCTGAATACAAGCTTCGTTCCCAACTTGTGCCACAGTGTCTTCCAAAAGTAGCTTAGGAACTTCGTGTCGCGATCTGAAACGATCGACTTGGGTACTCCATGCAACCTTAGCACTTCTCGAAAGTACAAATCTGCTACGTTGGTCGCATCGTCCGTTTTCTGACATGGGATGAAGTGTGCCATCTTCGAAAATCGGTCGACCACTACCATGATCGAATCCTTTCTTCGTTGCGTTCTTGGCAATCCTAGTACAAAATCCATACTCACATGTTCCCATGGTCGCTCTGGGACGGGCAATGGAGTGTAGAGACCCTGAGGTTGGACACGGCTCTTCGCTTGCTGGCAAGTCGCACATCTCGCGATTAGTCCTCGCACTTGCTTCTCCATTCGAGGCCAATAGAAATGCTCTTGTAGCATTGCCAGCGTCTTGTCAACTCCAAAATGTCCAGCGATTCCTCCTCCATGGACTTCTCGTATAAGTAGTTCTCGCGTCGAACTCCTTGGAATGCATAGCTTAGAGTCGCGAAATAAGAATCCATTCACCTGGTGGAATCGATCGATGGCTTGCTGGGCGCATTGGACGAAGATCGCTCCAAAATCTTCATCGTCCTTGTACAACTCCTTCAAATACCCAAATCCAATCAGCTTTGTCTCCATCGTAGATAGCAAAATCATTTTCCTCGAGAGAACATCTGCGACTACATTCTTCGCGCCTGGTTTGTGCTTCAAGACAAAGTTGAATGCTTGTAGAAACTCTACCCACTTCGCATGTCGGCAACTAAGCTTGTGCTGACCATTAATGTACTTGAGAGCTTCATGATCGGTGTGCAACACAAACTCTCTGGGCAGCAAGTAATGACTCCAAGTCTCGAGTACTCGAACAATTGCTAAGAACTCCTTGTCATACGTCGAGTAGTTCAATTTGGCGCCATTAAGCTTCTCGCTGAAATAAGCGATGGGTCTTCCCTCCTGCAGCAAAACTCCTCCAATTCCTACTCCCGATGCATCACATTCCACTTCGAACATCTTCGCAAAGTCGGGTAAAACTAGAACTGGGGCTGCGCTTAGACACTCCTTCAGTCGCTCGAAACTAGCTTGTGCGACTGGTGTCCACTCGAATTTGTCTCCCTTCAAACATTCGGTGAGTGGGGCTGCGATTGAGCTAAATCCTTGAATGAACCTCCGATAGAATGACGCCAAGCCATGGAAGCTGCGAACGTCATGGAAACTCCTTGGAGACGGCCACTCCTTGATCGCTTCAATCTTGCTCTCGTCCACCTTAATTCCTTCTGCTGAGACGACAAATCCAAGAAATATTACACTCGGTTGGAAGAACTCACATTTCTTGAGATTTCCATATAGCTTTTCCTCCCGAAGTGTGTTGAACACAGCTCGCAAATGATTGATATGCTCCTTATTGCTCCGGCTGTAGACAAGAATATCGTCGAAGTAGACGACCACAAACTTCCCCATGAATGGTCGCAAGACATGGGTCATTAGTCGCATGAACGTGCTGGGCGCGTTTGACAATCCAAATGGCATCACCAACCACTCGTACAACCCGTACTTAGTCTTGAAGGCTGTCTTCCACTCGTCGCCTTCTTTCATCCGGATCTGGTGATAACCACTTCGCAAATCCACTTTGGAAAACACCTGCGCTCCATGCAACTCATCCAACATATCATCCAGTCGAGGGATAGGAAAGCGATACTTTACTGTTATTTTGTTGATCGCTCGACTGTCCATGCACATTCTCCATGTGCCATCCTTCTTCGGCACCAATATGGCTGGAACCGAACATGGGCTCAAACTCTCTCGAACTGATCCCTTGTTGACAAGCTCGTCGACTTGCCTCTGCAACTCCTTTGCCTCCTCTGGGTTGCATCGATAGGCTGGTCTATTTGGTAGCGACGCCCCTGGAACCAAGTCGATTTGATGTTGGATGCTCCGCATCGGTGGTAATTCGACTGGTAGCTCCTCTGGAAATAAGTCCTTGAACTCCTCAAGAATGGAAGCGGCCTGAGGATGGATCGTCGCTTGACCTGGGGCGGATTCGACAAGAACCACAAAATAAGCCTTCTCACCTTCTTGAATCGCTCGAACTAGTTGAACTCCCTTGAGAGGCTGGTCGCTAAGTCGATCCTGGGTCGCGATTGCAGGCTGACTAGTGAGGGGCATCAAAGTGACCTTCTTCTCTCCGATGTGGATGGAATACGTATTGCGATACCCGTCGTGTTGCGCGCGTCGATCAAACTGCCACGGTCTCCCCAATAGTAGGTGGCATGCATCCATGGGAATGACGTCGCAAGCGACTTCATCCTTGTAGCTCTTCCCAATAGAAAATGGAACTCGCGCTCGCTGGGTGACTCGAACGTCACTCTCCTTGTTGAGCCATTGTAGACGGTAGGGATGTGGGTGCGCTTCGATGGGCAACTTCAGCTTTTCAACCATCGTTCTTGACACGGCGTTGGTGCAGCTACCACTATCCACAATCACCAAACATACCTTCCCTGCGACTGTGCACCTAGTATGGAAGATGCTCTCCCTTTGACTTTCCTCTTTCGCAGGTGTGACACTTAAAGCCTTTCGGACGACCAACAGCTCTCCTTCGTCCGGATACTCCTCTATTTCTTCGGCATCCCAAACAGGGTCGACGTTCTCATCGAACTCTTCTTCTCCATCAGACGGCTCTCTAATGACAACGTTTCTTCTCGTCGGACACTCAGAAGCCATGTGTCCTATTCCTTGGCACTTGAAACATCGTCGAGCATTATCTCGCTCGTTCGACTTAACTTCTGGTCTGGTAGTCGATGAAGGAGTTTTTCTCGATGTCGTCAGTGGTGGCTTTGCCTGGGAGCTACTCCCCTTGTTGAAAGGCGCGGCCTTCACAAATGGGCGGGTAGTCGCTCTCCTCGCTTGCTGCTGCTCCACCTTGTGCGCCAATGCTCGCACATCGTTGAAACTCCAATATTGCTGTAGGTCAACGGCATCTGCGATTTGGGGCTTAAGTCCTCGAAGATACCTGGCAATGGTTTGCTCTGGGGCTTCTTGGACATCACATTGCAGCAACAGTCTCTCGAACTCCCATGTATACTCCGATACACTTGAGACTTGTTGTAGCGACTGCAATTTGAGGTAGAGATCTCGTCGATGATGCTCTGGTAGAAATCTCTTCGTCATGGCCCTCTTCATTTTTGACCACGTACGAATTTT
Organism: Melastoma candidum; assembly: GCA_023653495.1. Classification (NCBI taxonomy): domain Eukaryota; kingdom Viridiplantae; phylum Streptophyta; class Magnoliopsida; order Myrtales; family Melastomataceae; genus Melastoma; species Melastoma candidum. The sequence goes on along the minus strand of CM042889.1, from coordinate 12,780,703 downwards.
ATCACGCCCTTCCCTACGGCGCTGCTGGTTGGTGTTCTCCCACCACAAACTCGCGTACTTCTTCAATTTCAAGGCAGCCAGTTTCACCTTTCGATCCTCGGGCACTTCCTCGTAATCAAAGATGCGCTCCACGGTGTGCATCCAATCGATGAACTCGTTGGGGTCCAAGTTTCCTTCGAACTCTGGAATCTGAACGCTCATCGTCGGGGCTCTTCTCTCCTGCCTACGATACTCCGGCGAAGATCCTCGTTGAGACTCCTCACGCCATGGGTTCTCCTCATCATCGCTCTCTATTCGACTGCGGGAAGTCGATGCATGGTGTGTCCGTAACGACTGTAGTTGCTGTTGAAGATCGGCTATCTGCTCCTCAAGCCGAGCAACTTGTGCTTCGTCTAGAGTCATACCGCGTTGAAATCTTCCAGCCATTGACAACCTAGCGCTCTGATACCAAGATGATACGGGGGCGGCAAGGAGTAGATGATTCCTAAACCGAAAACGAATGGGGACGTCACTAAAAAGGGTGCGGAATGGAGTGACGCTCGGTATGGACGGAAAAGTGTGTGGGGTAGGCGGCTGAATGATGAAAAGGAAGGGTTGATATCAATCTCCACGGATACAGATGCACCACCGTGAAAGAAGACTCGGATAGACTCGTTTGACCGTGGATACAGATACACCACCACGAACAAGACGAGGGCGAGGCACAACACGGAGGATACAGATACACCACCACCGGTTGGTACACTCTACTCAATCCGCACTTGGAAATCCACCAAATGAAGAACGAGGTTTGAAGGAGAATCCACTCACTTCGGATAAAAGACACTAAGTCTGATAAGGTATAATTTGATTCCAAAAGCTGTTTTTCAAATGAATACAAGGTGCCCATTATATAGGGAACACCTGAAGAAGAACTTAAATGCACGAAATGAACCTAGGCTAGTTGCATGCAAGGCAAGATTCATGGACGGGCCATAAATGGCTTATTGGAAATGCAACAAAGTAAATGCAAAGCATAAATGACAAATGCATGAATGAGGAATGCGAATTGATTCAGCTTCTTTGCGGCTCTTCATCTTCGAGACTCTTGGCTTGGCCGACTCTTCGTTGCTCAGTCGCTGATGATGTCAAGTCGCACTCGTCAAGTCGACGCCAAGTCGCAAGTCGCACTCGTCAAGTCGACGCCAAGTCGCAAGTCGCACTCGTCAAGTCGACGTCAAGTCGCAAGCGAGTAAAGTGACGCCTCTCTTGCTGCGCGTCGACTGGGCTAAGTTGTCGTCCGTCTTTGTATCACAAGGCATACTAGAATTGAGTTTCTTTATGATAATTTGAATTGGATTGCACAAATCCTGAGTTGACAGTTAGTGTTGCGTTGGTGTATCTGTCGAGAGAATATGGCACTGGATTAACGTTATGCGTTTGTTAAGGGAAGAAAAATGGTAGGGCCTATTAGTTCGGAAGAGTATTCAATGAGGTTTGGACCTGATGGAGTGAGTGAAAGAGGCTAATACCTGAGATTAAAAGATTGACCAATATATCGATTGTTGTGTATCATTGATGAGTAGAATGGACTTAACTGAGGATGATCAAATGGTCTTCCTTATTCATTGAAGGTCTCGAATTTTTCTAATACAACCAATTATGAAAATCTATAAAAGAAGCCAAAAGAAGTCCGGACCTCAGAATTCGAGGGAGACAAAAAAACACAAGAAATCACCATGCGATCTTGGATAATCTTGGCGCGCCCTTGGCTACAACCTGTCTAGCGTGGTAAGCCGTGCCAATTATGAATAGCAGCACAGATCTCACTCAAACCACAAACGCAGACAAAGGAAATCAACAACTCACAATTAAGAGCAATCCAACTCACATTCAATACAATCGATCTCCGATAGCTCCGGCCAACACCAACAACAATCCTTACAACAACTCCGCCTCCAGCGCACTGCCACCAACAACCAACTGATTCGCTCCCTCCGCGAATCTACCGCTATTCACGTCAATCCAGCAAACAACACACGAACACAGCAGCAACACCAACGAAACAACAACACAACCACAACCAAACATAGCCACAGTAACTGATTATCCTTCTATTCACAACACCAAACCTCCGACAACCCAAGCCAACTCAAAATCCAACTAAAACACCAACCAACGCCATCATCGCCACCCCACACCACCCTCTCCGGAGATCTAACCGTTTTTCCCGACTCCACACCCTGACTCTTATAGTCCCCCTTATTCTTGGGTTTGGACTTAACCCGACCCACAACACAACAACTGACCCGACTCCCAACAACAACGACCTGGCCCATTCACATAACTCGACCCTATTCAAATACTTAAACTTCCCACAACTAACGGCTATCAGCTCCCTTCCTCAGTTCCCACCATCTTCCTGGTATCCCCGCCTTCTTCTTCACCTTCAGCTGCAACTTCTCCCAACAACAACAGCCACTCATCCTCCTCGCTTTCTCCTCGCTGCAACCTCCTCCTGGGCTTCTTCCTGCATCAAGTGCCTCCCCTTAAACCACACTTGTCCTCAAGTGTGCGATTAGGGAAGCGATTTTCTAAATCAAACAAGAATTCCCAAGTGGCCTCTTCTTCCGACTCTCCATCCCATTGAACCAGCACCTTCGTTACAGCTTTGTTGCCTCGCTTAGCCATCCTCCTCGCCAAAATTGCAGATGGCTGTCTCACCTGATTATGACATAATGGAGGAGGGTGCTGTGAGACTCTAGCTAAATCAGGAACGCTCCTTCTCAGCCGTGAAACATGAAAGGTTGGGTGTACTGCAGCTTCTGGAGGCAAGTCTAGGCGGTAGGCGACCTTCCCAATGCGATCAACCACCTTGTAGGGACCATAGAAAAGAGGAGAAAGCTTGTGACAATGCCTCCGAGCCACCGATTGCTGTCTATACGGCTGCAATTTCACAAAGACCCAATCCCCCACAGAAAATTCCCTATCCAACCGATGCTTATCCGCTAATTGCTTCATACGGTGTTGAGCACGATCCAAATGGAACCGAAGCATCTTAATCATGTCCTCTTTGCTCCGTAACTCGCTGTCAACTTGTTGATTCACCGAGGTGTGCGGAATATACGGCAAGTGGATGGGAGGTGGATACCCGTATAAAGCTTCTAATGGACTCATGCGTATCGATGAGTGGTGTGTGCTATTGTACCACCATTCCGCTAGAGTCAACCACTTCATCCACTCTCTAGGACAATCACCCGTCATACATCGAAGATATGTCTCAAGGCAGCGATTGACGACCTCTGTTTGACCATCGCTCTGAGGATGATATGCCGAAGACATGTGCAATTCCACTCCCTGCAGTGTCATTAACTCCCTCCAAAATTGACTCAAGAAAATCGAATCACGGTCACTTACAATCGTTGTCGGCAGGCCATGGAGCTTAAATACGTCATCCATGAATAAACGAGCAACCTCCTTGGATGAATAAGGGTGCCTCAATGCCATAAAATGAGCATACTTGCTCAAACGGTCAACAACCACAAAGATGCTATCCTTCCCTTGAGAAATAGGTAAACCATCGATGAAATCCGTCGAAACTTCTTGCCACAAAGCCTCCGGAATAGGTAACGGTTGAAGCAATCCCGGCGATGCGGCATTATCCGGCTTACATCTCAAGCACACTTCACAACCTCCAGCAATTCTCCGAACGTCCCTTGCCAACCCCCTCCAATCAAAAATCTGCCGGATCCGCATATAGGTGGCCAGTTGGCCTGAGTGTCCCCCCATGGCACTCCCATGAAAAAGCTTAATAATTTTTTCTTTTAGTTCCACCACATTACCAACTACCAGCCGAGATCCTTTCTTTAGTAGATCTTGGTGCCACCGATATTTCGTGTTAGTGAGTGTTCCCTTCTTCAAACCGTCAATGATTCCCATCAACCGCTCTTCAGCCATCCAGCTATCCTTGATCTCGGCGAGTAGAGTCGAAGAGTACTCCTGAACCGTGAGAGCTAGTAATTCAGCTCCTTGCATCCGTGAAAGCGCATCCGCCGCCGAATTCTCCTTTCCCTTCTTATAGAGAATCTCGTAATCATACCCCATCAACTTGGTCAACCAATGGAATTGGCTTTCCGTGTGCAGCCATTGTTCCAACAAATATTTGAGACTCCGGTGGTCCGTCCGTATAATGAAGTGACGGCCGACCAAATAATGGTGCCACTTCCTTACCGCATACACTATGGAGAACATTTCCTTCTCGTACACGGATAAGCTTTGATGTTGCTTTGCCAATTGCTTGTACGCCAAGGGATGTTCCCGTTGCATCAACACAGCCCCTATACCCACATCGCACGCATCTGTCTCAACCACAAACACCTCATTGAAGTCCGGCAAGGCTAGTATCGGTGCGGAGCTTAAAAGCAGTTTAAGTTCATCAAACGAAGCCTGAGATGCCGCTGTCCATCTGAATGCATCTTTTTTTAACAAATCCGTTAAGGGCCTACTCACCATCCCATACCCTTTAATGAATCTTCGATAGTACCCACTCAATCCCAAGAATCCGCGAAGTTGCTTCACTGTTTTAGGAACCGGCCAATCACGCACGGCCTCAATCTTGGCGGAATCGGTCATAACTCCCCTCACATCTATGTAATGTCCGAGGTACTCGACCCGTGGACTCCCAAAGGTGCATTTAGACTGCTTAGCGTAGAGCGCTTGCTGCCTCAGTACAGATAATGCCATCCGTAGGTGCTGAACGTGCTCAATCTGCGTCCTACTATAAACCAGTATATCATCGAAGAAAACAAGGATGAACTTACGAAGGTAAGGCCGGAATATCGAATTCATGAGCCCTTGGAAGGTGGAGGGAGCATTAGTAAGCCCAAAGGGCATCACCATAAACTCGTAATGGCCGTCATGTGTACGGAAAGCGGTCTTATGGACATCCTCGGGTACCATACGGATTTGATGATAATCGGCTCGAAGATCTATCTTTGAAAAGATTGTTGCCCCACATAGCTCGTCCAATAACTCTTCAATTTTCGGAATCGAATACTTGTCCTTTATCGTGTGGTTATTCAACTCCCGATAATCAACACACATCCTCCATGTACCGTCTTTCTTCTTCACCAATACTACGGGTGACGAAAACGAGCTTCGACTCGGCCGAATGATTCCTGTCGTCAGCAGCTCGTGCACCATCCTCTCAATGATATCTTTCTGCTGAACTGAATGACGGTAGGGTCTCAAGCTCACCCCATGCACCCCCTCCTTCAACTGAATCGTGTGGTCATGCCCTCTGAAGGGGGGTAGTCCTCTCGGTTCTTGAAAAACATCACTGAAGGAAGCTAACACCTCCTCTATCTCTAACTCCCCCTCAATTGCCTCCAAAGATTGACACGTTAGCAGGGGACCTGCTCTCCCCTCTACCCCAATTTCCAGCCAATAACACACTTGCAGAGCCCCACATCCATCCTTCTCTCCTATGCTCACCAATTGTAGCAACTTATCACCTTGAATTTCCTGATTCCCGACCAAGCGGACAGGCCTCTGCCGCCAAGTAAACTTCATGGTGGCGTCCTGAAAATTCCACATAATATCTCCCAACTCCTTCAACCATTTAACACCCAAAATCATTTCGCATCCTCCTAAATTGATGAGGTAGAAATCAGCCTCAAATTCATGCTCTTGTACCCGCCATTCGAATCCCTTGAGCATAGCCGTACAATATAATGCTTCTCCCGTCTGCGACCGTGACTTTGACCAGAGCGATGGGTACGGTAGCCACATTCATACCCTTCACCATTCCCACATCGAGGAAGTTGTGGGTGCTTCCTGAATCTACAAGTATATGTAATGTTTTCTTCTTAAACATACCCTCCACTTTCATAGTTTGAACTTCTAAGCCTCCATCTTCCCCCCTCATCGCATGCATTGACACTGCCACATCGGTGGGATCCCCTTCCTGCTCCCTTTCACTGGGAATTACGGCTGCCTCCGACTCCCCTTCTTCTCCCTGTGCTTCCTCCAACACCAACGAGTAAAATTGCTTCTTTGCACACCTATGGAACCTGGTGAACGGCTCGTTGCATCCAAAACAAAGGCCCTTCAACCGCCTCTCTTCCACCTCCTCTTGACTTAACCTTCTTCTATTGCCATTAAAATTCCTGTTGTCGCCTCCAAACATAGTATTTTTACTCTCTCCACTCCTGTGGTACTGTCCAATAACAGTGACCGGTTCCCTCACGCTTCGATTATTCTGCGGGGAAGGAAGCTCATCCCTCAACCCCACCTCTCTGGTCAGTCGCCTGCTTAAAAACCTCAGAGGTCTCGTCTCCCCTCCTCCGTCTTGCTAAGGTGAATCTTGGCTCAATATCCGAGCATTTGCTTGAGCACTCAGCACATCCACCGGTCGCATAAACCAAAGGGCACTCCGATACTCTTCCTTTAAGCCATTGATGAAGAGACTAACTTGGATTTGCATGGGCAAATCGAATTTCTCCAACACTCTCTGCAGACGTGAATCGAACTCAGCCATGTAAGCATACAGGTTATCCAACTTCCCTTCTTGTCGAAGATTCTTCATCCCTCCCATGGGGTCTTCGAACACCTCCGCTCCGAACCTCTTGTTGAGCGCACACTCATATTCTTCCCAACTCAACGGTAGAACCGGGTTCCTGTTTCTGATATATGTGTAATGCCACTTTAAGGCACCGCCGCACATATAGACGAGGCGAGCTTCACCTTCTTGTCGTCGGGAACACCTTCTAGTTCAAAATAGCGGTGGCATTTATACAGCCAGTCTTTCAAGTTAGTGCCATCAAAGATAGGGAACTCCACTTTCGGCATCACAAACGAGGGAACCTCCCTGCTGCTCACCTTGAACTCTCGCCCCCCCGGACGTTCTGCCACCCCCTGTTCCATTCCCAACGTTCCAGACCCGCGAGTTCTATCCCTTTGTCTATCCATCTCTGTCAACTGCATCTGCATTTCCCTCAATAGAGTAGTTGTCTGCGTCTGTAATTCCTTGATGGCCTGGACCTCATTAATCTGAGTGGCCATCATATCCATACGCTGCTTCATCTCCATCACCACCATGTTCAACCCCTCGTGATCCTTTTTCAACTCACCATATCGCATCTCCATGCTTCCCTACTGATCGGTGCTCTGATACCCTTGATTCGCTCCCTCCGCGAATCTACCGCTATTCACGTCAATCCAGCAAACAACACACGAACACAGCAACAACACCAACAAAACAACAACACAACCACAACCGAACACAGCCACAGTAACTGATTATCCTTCTATTCACAACACCAAACCTCCGACAACCCAAGCCAACTCAAAATCCAACTAAAACACCAACCAACGCCATCATCGCCACCCCACACCACCCTCTCCGGAGATCTAACCGTTTTTCCCGACTCCACACCCTGACTCTTATAGTCCCCCTTATTCTTGGGTTTGGACTTAACCCGACCCACAACACAACAACTGACCCGACTCCCAACAACAACGACCTGGCCCATTCACATAACCCGACCCTATTCAAATACTTAAACTTCCCACAACTAACGGCTATCAGCTCCCTTCCTCAGTTCCCACCATCTTCCTGGTATCCCCGCCTTCTTCTTCACCTTCAGCTGCAACTTCTCCCAACAACAACAGCCACTCATCCTCCTCGCTTTCTCCTCGCTGCAACCTCCTCCTGGGCTTCTTCCTGCATCACCAACCCCCCAGCTAACAGACAAAACAGAATGAATTTCTAAAACACCGACAGACTCTGCACTTAACATGCCCCTCCCAGACTCCAACCGACTCCCTAACAAATTTTATAACTCGGACCGGTTCACTTATATTGAACCGTCCATAACCGGAACAAACCGGATCTCACCAGTTTAACTATTATCAACACAGCAACTGTCCATCTTCTTATATTCTGCACTTCTGCAGCTTCTGCAACTTCCTGTAATCTTGCAATTCCAGCTCGTCCTTCCGCCATCTGCAATCTACTCATCCTTCCAACTTCTCCACACCCAATTCACCCACTTCAGCCCTGTTAACCACGCATCACGTGGTGGACGACGAAGTCGGTGTAGTTCCTAATGGTGCGGGTGAAGTTATTCTTACTACCGACCTCCACGGCCTTGCTCATCGCTGACTTGAATCGCGCCATCTCTCTCCCAGATTGCCTCCCCTCGATAAAATCCCAAGCTTTCCCCCGAGATGTAAATTAATCGAACCGCAACAGCGGTGGCATCGATAGAGACCAGTTCCCTTGGTGGGGAACCCGATGGCGGAGAGCCCTACAAGACCATATGCAACTACGGGTCAGACGACACAATTTCTTTTGGCTGAAAATTATTGGTAAATTACATCACTGGCGTCGAAGGTTTTCATGATTCCATCTTGATCCAATTTGCTTCTATGGGCTTTTTGGACTTGGACTTCAGTGGGCCAATTTTTCATTATGGCCTAAAAATTGACCGAAAATCCCGGGCTAATAAAATTTCGATTTATTTGAAATACCGATTTTTTTTTAAATCGAAACCGAATCAAATGCCAAATAGTTTTATAAATACCAAACCAAACCAAATACCGAATACCGAATATCGAAATACCAAAATTTTGGTTTGGTATTTGAAATTCTGAAATTTTTGTTCACCCCTAAGCATGCGGCTGAATGGGTATTTTTTTAAAAAGAGAAGACTTGATGTCTTAATTGATTCTGGGAGCACACATAATGTGTTGGATTTCATAGTGGATATTATGTCATTTGTACAGAAGAATGTAGAAGGTTTAACCGTAAGATGTTGCATTTGAAACTAGTGTGTTGATAATACCCTTGAAGGATTATGAATTAGCGTTGGGGATTGAATGAAGTCGGTAAAAGTAATAGAATGAGATTTTGAATAGATGTAATGAAATTTATGCTTAATGGTATGAAAGTACAACTAAGTGTTGATTGTGATACTTCGGTAAAGGTGAATGAAGGTACTGTAGTGGATCTGCAAAAGGGAGTTGGGGGTTTTTGTTATGATACATCATCATCCATCATTAAACAATTCAAATTTGAAGGAGCAAAAGGTAATACTTGAGGAATTGCAACAAGTATATGCTGAAGTGTTTTAGGAACCTAAAGGTTTGCCACCTTTCAGGTAGCATGACCTGTCATTCACTTAGAAGATGGAGTGGAAGGACTAAGTTTGAGTCCATATCAGTATTCAAGTTTTCAAAAGGAAGTTATCGAAAAAATGGTGCAAGAGAAGTTACACAACCTAGTGTCAGTCTTTCTTCAACTCTGGTTGCATTGGTTAAGAAAAAAGACAACACTTGGAGGATGTGTGTACACTACAAGGAGCTTAACAACAAGACAATTAAGAACAAATTTCCTATTTCAGTTATTGAGTAGATGTTAGGAGAATTGAATGGTTCTTCTTGGTTTTAAACTGCATTTGCAGTCGGGGTATTATTAAATAAAGGTAGACTTGCCACTGTTGTTAAAATTGCATTTAGAACCCATGATGGGGCGCTAGAGTTCTTAGTAATGTCTTTTGGATTGATAAATGCAACTTCCACATTCTAGAGTTTGATGAATGATATCTTCGAACCATTTCTTCAGCGGTTTGTGTTAGTATTCTTTGATGATATCCTGGTCAACATTGTTTGTATTGAAGGAGGTTTGAAGAGCATGTGCAACACCTCATTGTGGTATTGTATATTTTGAAAACTCTTTGTTAAGAAGAGCAAGTGTTCTTTTGCTTGTAGAAGGATCGAATACTTAGGACACTACATTAATGAGAGGGCACGTCTACGAGCACTAAGAATGTGGCGGCAGCAAAAGGGTAGCATGTTCCTAAAAATATGAAGCAATTACGAGGTTTACAGCGGTTAACAAGATATTATAAACGACTTGTTAAAGGTTATGGTCACATTAATAAATCTTTTAACTGAGTTTCTTAAGAAAGATGGGTTTCGGTGGGATGAATTTGCAGATGATGCTTTTATCAGATTGAAAGAGATACCGACTTCCGCTCATGTTCTTATTCTTCCACACTTCACAAGAACTTTTATCGTTGAAACTAATGCAATTCCAAATGGCATATTTGCTTAGGCAAGACTTGCACAACATTGCATTTATTAGCAAAGCTTTGACAAAGAGGCATTTGGGACTATCAGTATATGAAAAAGGAGTTGGTTTCCATTGTTTATACAATAGATAAGTGGAGATATTACTTGATAGAATGACATTCCATTATTAAAACTGATCATTAGAGTCTTAAGCATATATGTTGGAGCAACATTTGAATAGTGAAACCAGTTTAAATGGCTATCTAATTGCTGGGATTTGATTATGAGATGCTTTGTCCAGGATTTAAGGAGGTGAGTTGTTGGCCATATCCTTATCAATTCAAACTGATACCTTACTGAATGATATTAGGAGTAGTTGGGAGAAGGATGATCATTTGCAGAAAGATATTCACGCAGCAGCCAAGCAGAAGGGATTACCTACTTCATTTGTTTGGAACATGATATGTTGTTAAAGAACAATAGGGTAGTGGTTAAGAAGGAATTGCAATTAAGGCAACACTTTTATTCAACTGTGTGAAATATGTCAGATGTGTAAGTATGACAACTCTCTTTTTGGCTTACTACTACAATCTTTACCTATTCTTTTGATTTCTTTCTCGTGAGTTCCTTCAATTTTAGCGCCCCACTTTAGGGCTTACTTCAAAAATTTCATATTTTAAGGGGAAAGTAAAAAAAAAAGGAAAGGGAAGCCCACGCAAAACCATAGTAACAAAAAAATGTTCTGGGATTTTTCTCTCTTCTAAAAGATCAGAACCTAATTCAGCTGGTCTTGCCTCAAATGCTATCGCTCGGAACTGAACATCCTCATCTCCCCCTCTCTCTTTGATCACATAAACAAACCCGACTCAGAAACCAAAGATCCCTAGTTCACTCGCCTTCTCCTTCTCGAAGGTCTCAAAGTACTGATAGATGATGGTGACCGCCAGAAGGATACCCGTCCCCGAGCCGATCGCCCCCATGAAATCTGCCAGCACCGTTAACGCGCCAATACACATGCCCCCGAATGCCGCTGCCGTAGGAATGTAGCGGTTGAGCTCTTTCTGCAAGTTTGACTCCCGATGACCGGGCATCACCATTTGTTGCTCCTGCATTTTAAGAGAGCGGGTTTTACATCTTCGTTACTCAAAGCAGTCCCTGATTGGCGGGAGTAGCTATTCAAAGAACATGCAATGCATCCAGGAGCTGCTACCCGAGGCCCAAAAGAGAGTTAAAAGCGCATTTCATACCCGAAGCTGCCTGGCCACATCTTTCGCTGAAGATCCAGACACTTCAATCCATGTCTTGGAGAACAGAGCACAAGCTGATAGCATAAACACGAGATAGAAGAGTGCATGGAACGGGTTGGCTGCCATATCAGCCAAGCTGCAAAATCACAGAGACTAGAGTCACATGGAGATATTAACATAAGATGGCAAAAACATTGCCACGAACTCGTAGTTCTGTGTTATGTCTGTAACATAATGGCTACCTTGAGGGTGCAGTTATGTAATAAGCCAGACCACCAACGGGGACAGACTGGCCACTTGAGTACTCTGATTCTTTCCATTTGCCAAGTAAGTTAACCAGGAAGTTGCCACTATACTTCCTATGAAGCAACTGCAAAAACCAAAAGGTAGTGAAGAAAGAGCATAAAACAAACAAATTATGGTAAATTAAACTGCATGAGTCATGAGTACCTGTGAGATGAAGTAAATATTTGAAACAAGAGCAGACTGAAGGATGATGGGCATGTTAGAAGTGTAGAATAATTTGATCGGATAAGAACCCTGTTGTCCACGAGCATTCCTTGACCTGACAGGCAAGACCACACGGAACCCTTGGAAATAGATGACTATCAGGAAAATGAGGACGGTTGCAAGCAGGTTCGTGACATTTGGCAGATTTTGTCGATAAAATGCCTCCTTTAGTGCTCGAATTTTGTCTGTACGAGTTATCAGGAGATGGAATAGGGCAATGACAGCGCCTTCGAACTCAGCACCACGACCACTGTTGATGGTAGTTGGGCTGAAAGCTCTCCAGATGATGCTTTCACTAAAGAAGCACAAGCAACAATGAGTTCAGATACTAACCTATTTGCAAAACGTGATAGAAATTTGAAAAAATATATCAAAAGAATACAGATCGTCAGAAATGAATAACATGAATAGAGCTTACCAAATATTGGTTGCTATGAAAAGGGAAATTCCAGACCCAAGACCGTATCCTTTTTGAAGAAGTTCATCCAAGCAAATGACAATGATACCAGCAAAGCAGAGCTGAACAATGATGAGGATTGCATTACCAACACCAAGTTGGCCGACGCTTCCATACATTCCCGACAGAACGTATGCAACAGCCTCACCAATGGCTATCAAGATGCCTAACAGTTTCTGCGCTCCATTCCTAAAAGGAAAAGGGTTGCCATTTAGATTGAGTATAGACAGTCAACGGTTACCCAAATAGATAAGATAATCATCAAGCCTTTTGGCAACAAAGAATTTGGGTATCATCTGAACCAGCGTGAACAGAAAGTCCATAAGACAATCCTACTTACAGAAGAGCCCGATCTTCTCGAACGTTGTTGTCCACTTCAATGATCTTAGACCCAGCTAGAAGCTGCATCACCAGGCCCGAAGTCACAATAGGGGTGATGCCGAGCTCCATCACAGTCCCGCGATTCGAAGCCATGATGACACGCATCCAGTAAAAGGGATCCGCCCCGGTGGTGGAGTGAATGCCATACAGCGGCAGCTGGCTGCAGACCAGGAAGATGAAGAGGGATATAACAGTGTATATGACCTTCTCCCTGAAGGGGACCTTCCTGTCTGCCGACTGCACTTCTGGCAAGAAAGAGAGGAACGGACGGACGAGATGAAGCACTCTAAAGCCTCCCGGCATATTAACTTCTCAGACACCTCTACACCTCTGCATAGAAACATGGCCGAAACGTTACACCGGAAAGACAAGTTTCAAGATTGATATAAGAATTGCCCCATGCATGACAAGTTATAAACAATGACAGAATTCCATCTTCCACTAATTCCCCCACAACCGCCCCGGGAACAGTCGAAATCAAGAGTGACATGCATGAGCGGGATCTCGTAGAGAGATCTAAATCGAGCGTCTCAAAACAATCGAATCAAGCTCCTCCGGAGAGGCGGAACCCTACATCCCTAGAAAGGCAAACCGCCGCCGATCCGAGGCCAAGGAGTCGGAGATCTACGACGGAAACGAAGGGGGAAAGAAAGAGAACAGGAGAACTCACGGGGGGACGATGGCGAAACTCCCCCGGATCGATCTGGTCGATGATATCCGCGTCAACTGCGGCGGAAAAATTGCTGGCTGCAGAAATCTTTCTGCGACGACGGAGGAACATACAGAAGAAAAGTCGGCTTATTATATCTATTCATTTAATCTCGTATTACAGAGATTTGATTTTTTTTTTTTGGGGGGGGGGGGCGTGTTTCTACGAATGAGAAGATGCCACGTATCCAGATACGACGACGTGTCGGATGAGTCATTCTAATTACATGCGGGGATAGCACAAGTAACTTACTCTTTGAATTTTAAAAAATAAGCTCAAAGCAAAATAATTTGTATAAAAATTTCCAAAATTCATTGGTCGAAAGATCGTATTTTTCAACAATTTTTCTCATTTTGTAAAGAATTTTTGTTTGGAACAATAATTTCACTTCATTTAGAAAAATATTTCAGTTAAGGCATGATTGGAGTTGTGCTTTACAAAATCTAGTTAAATCTAGTAAGTAACGCACGGGAGTAGCAAAATCTTTATAAAATCGAACTCTTTCTCATAGCGATTTCTTGAACTATTTAGAAAATTTTGAAATTTTATGCCTTTAGCGACAAATTATTATTTGTATTATAACCAAATAAATTATATATTATTCTAATTAGGTGTGTTAATGAATCGAGCCAGATTCACGTACTCTTCTTGAGTGCAGCTCGAGTAAAAATATTCGCATATCTTAATAGGAATTGGAAAACGAAATTTGAGAAATATTTTTTTCATGATTTTTGTTTTTGGATGCAAGAAAAGGAAAGAGGGCATCGTCAACTAAAAAAATCATTAGACTGGGCAAGAATATTTTTTACTATTATTATGAATATTTGTAAATGCCATTAACGATAATTTCATACGCTATTTTAATATTTTTATTACATTAATCGTAGCAAATCTTGATCCCCCAGACAGAACTACGACCTTTTAATTCAAATTCTAACACCTTTACCACTTGACCAAAGCAAGGTTGATTATTATTATTATTATTATTATTATTATTATTATTATTATTATTATTTCATGTACTTTTGTAAATTATTAAATCTTAATGTTCGTATTTTATTTCAAGAAGAAAATGAAGGTTCTAGGAAGCAAATTCTCGACCAATGAAAAATGCACCTATCTTACAAACCTCACATCAACACATACTATTTTTAAAATTAAGAAATTTTTTCCCGTCTTAGTAATTAATGAAATAAGTGTGAATACGGTATCTAGAAATACGAAAATCACTGATGGCTCCTAAAGAGGAATATCTTATTATCTAGTGGAATAAATATTCACATCGATAATGCATTATATTCCTCTAAATATCAGAGAAATTTATTGAGTTTTAAATATATCCGTGGAAATGGATATCACATGGAGACGTCAAATGAAAATGACAAAGAATATTTGTGTATAAGTACATGTAATTACAAATCAGAAGTTTGTTGACTAAAATAATTTTATTACATGGTATAATCGATGGGGCATCCTAAAGTTATAATGATGTGAAGAATAATTAATTATTTGTGCGGGCATTTATTGAAAAATTTGAAAATTTTTCTTCCTAATGAATTTTCATGTGCATATTGTTACAATAATAAAGCCATCACCATAATAAATATTATGAATTTTCATAATAAGGCCATCACCGTAAAAAATTAGCGCTAACCCTTAAAATTTCTTGAAAGAATACAAAGTGATATGTATGTCTATTCATCCACCATGTGGACAATTCATATACTTTATGGTATTAATTGACACATTGATATGATGGTCACATGTGTCATTATTGTCAGCTCGTAAACAAGCGTTTGCAAGATTTTTTTTCTCAAATTATTAAATTACGAGCTCATTTTCCCAGATTATCCAATAAAAGGTATTCATGTTGATAATGTCCCAAGCTTTTACTGATTATTGTATGTCAACGAACATCCAATAGCACATGTTCATACACAAAATGACCTTGCAGAATCATTGATAAAATGTCTTCAATTAATAGCAAGACCGTTGCTTATGAGAACAAAATTTCCTATACATGCTTGGGGATATGTTATTTTGCACGCGACATCGTTAATTTGCATCAAACCATACAAATTATAATATAGTCTCCCCTTTGGAAATGGTTTATGGTTAGGAACCAAATATATTCCATCTAAGAATTTTCGAGTGTGCGGTATACGTGCCAATTGCTCCACCATAACGCACAGATATGGGACCCCAAAGGAGATTAGGGATATATATTGGATATAAATCATCGTCTGTAATTAAATATTTATAACCGTTGACGATAATCTGACGTGAATTATCATTAGCTCATTATGATCCTCATACAATGTAATCTGAACTCAAAGTTTAGAACATTATTCACTTATAACCCTAAGAAATTGTCGAAGTCTTATATTCCAGCTGTAAATACTCCTACAAGAATTAATATCCCTGAAGGACAACCTTGTATTACTAATGAGCCTAAAATGCAAGTAAAATGTGGTAGACGAGTTGGTTCCAAAAATAAAAAACCTCGAAAAAGAAAGAAATGCTGAAACTGATGATATAATTGCTCTTGAAAAGCATCCAATCATGGAGAATATCGATTCCAGAAGAATCACAAGTACCTGAAATGAAGAGATCTCTATCAATTATATTTTGACTGAAAAAAAGATGGAACCGAAATGAAATCGACATCGATGAAAGTTTTGCATATGCTATAGCATGCAATACAGAAATTGAAAATGAGGATCTTGAGCCAAAGTATGTTGAAGAATGCAGACGAAGAAATGATTGGCCAAAATGGAAAGATGCGATTGAAGTCGAATTAAAACTCTCGATAAGCATAAAGTTTTTGGAAATGTTGTCCGTACACCTAAAGGCATAAAATCTAATGGTTATAAATGGGTGTTTATACGCAAACAAAATGTAAAAAAGAGACATATTCTCATGTAGCGGATGCAACAACATTTAGATATCTAATTAGTTTATCAATCCATGAGAAATTGGAGATGAGATTAATGGATGTCGTTACGTTAAAACTTATATGGTTTTCTTAAGAACGATATATACATGAAACTCCCCGAAGAATCCAAAATGCCAGAAGTATGTAATTTAGATCGTCGAGACCTTTACCTGGTCAAATTATGCAAATCTTTATATAGATTGAAACAATTTGAACATATATTGTATAAACTTCTCACTGAATATTTGTTAAAAAATATATATCAAAATTATCCAATATGTTCATGTGTGTTTATTAAGAGATTTGGATCACAATTATAATATTAATGATTTATGTTGATGATCTGAATATTATTGGAACAACTGATGAACTATCCGAAACAGTTGATTACCTCAAGAAAGAATTTGAGATAAAAGATCTTGAAAAAATAAAGTTATGACTTATAGATAAGCATTTAAAGAATATAATTTTCGTCCATCAATCTGCTTACATCAAAGGTGTTAAAAAGATTTTATATGGATAAAGCGTCGCATCCATCATGTAGTCCAATGGTTGTGAGATCACTTGATGGAAATAAAACCTATTTTGACCTGAAATGAATGATGATGAACTAATTATGACCCATTTCGACCTCAAATGAATGATGAAGAACTAATTATACTTGAATATCATATCTTAGTGTTATTAAGGCACTGATGTATCTTGCTAGTCATACTAGACTCGGTATTTCATTTGCAGTGAATTTATTAGCGAGATATAGTTCTTCACTGACGAGGAGATATTAGAATGAAATTAATCATATTTTTTGTTATCTTGGAGAAACTATGAACATGGGTTTGTACCGTATATGCCTAAAGTAGAATTGATTGGATACACAAATGCAAGATTTTTATCTAACCCTTATAATGGTAAATCACAAACGGTTATTTATTTACATGTGGTGGTATTGTTATATTCCGAAGATCTATTAAACAAACAATTACCGTCACATCATATAATCATTGTGAGATCATTGCAATTCATGAAGCTAATAGAGAATGTGTATTGTTGAGATCATTTATACATCACATTCGAGGGTCATGTAGCTTATCCACAAATAAGAATTCCTTAATAATTTTTATGAGGATAATACCGATTGCATTGCTCAATTAAAGCATAATATATCAAAGGCGATTGAACAAAACATATATCTCCAAAATTCTTTTTTTTTTTTACACAAGATCTCCAAAAGATTAGTGATATTGACATTCAAAAAAATCGTTCTTCGAATAATTAACAGATTTATTTACAAAGGTTTTACCTACCACGACCGTTGAGAGGCTTAGACATAAAATTGATATGCGCAAACTTGGAGATCTACGATGAGACTATGATAGGGGGAGTAAAAATATTGTCCTCTTTTTTCGTTGACCACAATTTTATCCCAAAGAGTTTTCTGGATAAGGTTTTTAACGAGGCAATATCATAATGGTCAATCAAATGGGAGTATTAGGAATACTTGCGAATGCCATTATGACTCCGAGAAGTAATAGTTGAGACTCTTCGACTCTCGAAACTCTTCATCTATCGAGACCATTCATCGATCAATACTTTTCGTATACAGATATATTTCATTTGTTTATATTATAAATATAGAACCTTGTAAGATGTATCCTTGTTACCTTTGATTGAAACCAATAAAAAGAAACTCTTTCCCTTATATTCTTTCTCTTGTTAATTCTATCTCCTTTATTCCTCCATGTTCTTTGTTTTATAACAACTATACATTTTTTGCCAAATTATCCGATTTATCCTCAAGTACATTGGTTTTTTCTGATTTATCTTATCGTTTACATGGTACCTCTGTATATCCTAAAGTTTCTTTGTTACATCTCATCTATCATTTGTAAGTTGTCTGGTTAATGGAAGTTGACGTGACGCTGACATGGCACTCACGCCGTCAGGAAATAACCCCTATGTGAATGCCCTAATCGGCCACCCCACCCTCAATTTAATCCCAAATGAAAACAATCGACCACCCACACCATCCCCAGCCCTTCCCCGACCTCCCCACCTAAAACCTTCCCCGACCCATCACGTTCGGCCCTTCTCCAACCTCGCACCATAAAACCTTCCCCGACCCGCCACACCCAGCCCTGCCTTCCCTGACCTCCACATCCATATGATGCGTTCTCAGCCGCAAAAACGGGAAAAACAACGACGATGGCTAAATTGAAGAAACGGGAACAATGAAACAAACCGAAACGAACTAAAGGGATAGAACTCGGACCACTACGGATATAGCCTAAGCACCACCAGATTGCCATAAGGGTTAAACGCCACACAAACGGATACAGAAACACCATCGATTATGGGGATGCTCGAATAAAATCTCGCCACGCTTGGAATCCACCAAATAATAAAAGAAGTTGCGCAAAGGTCATGTAAGAACTTGACGACTGCCAAATTTAGGTAAAAAGTTTAAAAGGTTCTTCTTAAACCTAAACACAAGAGTCTTATTAATAGAAGACCTAAAATGGGCTAACCCTAATTCACAGTTAGGCGCAAAATAAAAAAACCAAAAGCAAATTAAAAACAAGTCCAACATTATTAATTTAAAAAGTCTAGGCCGGAGTCAAGTGGGCCTTGCTTCAAATGAGTCCTTTCTTGAAGCGTTCTCGAGTTCCCAGTCTCAAGTTTTCCCTTGAGCGATCTGCCAATTGATCTCGAGATGCTTCTCCTCAATCTTCTCGAGTTGATGAATCAACTCGACCGCTTCAGCGCCGTGAAGGTATTCTCCATCCCGAATGTTCCTACCGACTTGTTCCCGATTTGGTCTGGTTCGACCCAACCACATCATCGTCCCTTTGTTGAAGAATATTTGTCCTCAAATCAAGAGGTTCTTCATCATCTTCGTATGGTACGAGATCCTGGACATTGAATGTTGCCGACACTCCATACTCCCCTGGCAAGTCGATCTTATAAGCATTGTATTTTATCCGCTCGACGACTTAAAAAGGACCATCAGCCCTGTGCATGAGCTTATTCTTCCTCCTTGTAGGAAACCTCTCCTTTCCCAAGTGAACCCAGGCAAGATCCCCTGGTTGGAATATCCGCTCCTTTTAACCACGATATATCTTAGACTGATACTTCTCATTATGTTGCTCAATAAGGGTTCGAATCTTCGCGTAGAGCTTTAACATCTCTTCAGTTCTTCGAACCGCATCTTCTCGAGAATACCCTGACTAGAGTAGTCGACGGGAATCGTCGAGTTAACACCATACACCACTTCGAACGGTGTAACTCGAGTAGTCGAATGATGGGCTCGATTATACGTGAACTCAGCTTGAGCAAGTTTGATGTTCCAATCATTCTGATTCTTTGACACCATAGTTTTCCCATCTGTCTCTGGATGACAAGCGGTGCTGAACAGTAACCTTGTCCCGAGTTTGTGCCAAATTGTATTCCAGAAGTTGCTTAAAAACTTGGCATCTCAATCCGACACCATCGAGATTGGACCCCATGCAGATGAACGATCTCTTGAAAATAAAGATATGCAACGTGAGAAGCATTATCCGTCTTTCTACAAGCAATAAAGTGAGCCATCTTCAAGAACCGATCCACGATAACCATGATCGAATTCTTATACCGTTGTGTTTGGGGCATTTCAAGGATGAAATTTATGCTCACGTCCTCCAATGATCGTTCGCTACAGGTAATGGTGTGTAGAGACCTTGGGGCTGGACGTGACTCTTTGCGTGTTGACAGGTTGTGCAACGTCGGACTAACTTGTGCATGTCCTTAGCCATTCGGGGCTAGTAGAAATGCTCCTAAAACATCTCGAGAGTTTTCTCGACTCTCCAATGTCCAGCGAGTCCTCTTCCATGTACCTCTCGAATAAGATGCTTTCGAATGAAACTTCGAGGAATGCATAACTTAACTCCTCTAAATAGAAATCTGTTGGACAGGTGATAATACTAACATGACTTCTCAAAACATCCCTTGTAGACCTCTCCAAAGTCTGCATCATTCGAGTACAACTCTTTCAACATCTCGAATCCAATCAACTTTGATTCCATTTTGGACATGAGAGCTAATTTTCTCGACAACGCGTCTGCTACGATATTCTTCATTCCCGACTTATGCTTTAATACGAAAGTGAATGATTGGAGAAATTCCACTCACTTTGCATGTCTTCGGTTAGGTTTTGTCTGCCCATTGATATGCTTCAATGACTCATGATCCATATAAAGAACGACCTCCTTGGGCATCGGATAATGACTCCATGTCTCGAGTGTACGAATGATGGCATAAAACTCCTAATCATAAGTTGAGTAATTCTTTCGAGAACCATTTAACTTCTCACTAAAATATGAGATTGGTCGACCCTCTTGCAGCAGTACGCTCCAATCCCTACTCCTCAAGCATCAAACTCGACTTCAAACACCTTCTCGAAGTCAGGGAGTGCCAATATAGGCGCTTCACACAAATGATTATTGAGCTACTTGAAACCAGATTGATGATAACTCTATGAAAGTAGAGTTATTTAGAGCAGTTTCATACTTAGATTTTGTTAGATTTGTGAAATATTGCGTTTATTGCATAATATTCCTAGTTATTTCACATTATTCCCGAGAAATGGATTACTGCCGAGTTTTCTGGTTTATTTCAGGATAAATATGAAGAAAAGAGGACCTCAGCGTAATTATGAAGACTTTGTGCAGAGGGAAGATCTTTTGATGCTCTTGCAAGACCTAAAGCTACGATGGGGAGAAATTAGAAGATTTTCTTTCCTTATTTTCTAAAGATTCTCTAGGTTTAGGGGGGATATAAAAACATTTTATTTTTATCTAGAGGGAGTAGGCGACTACAGAGAGCCGTCGACAAAGACTTTGGGAGTTTTTCTTTTAGTTTTCCTTTATGTCGTTTTTATTGTCTACAATGGATTTGATGTTTTCGTTTATTTCGGTTATGAACTAAATTTCTTTGCCTAGGGTTAAGATGGATCTTGACGATTAGTTAAGAGTCTATCTCTTTTGACACATTTGAATGATTTTGGGTTGCTTATCGTTCTTAATGCTTTCTTATTGCCTGATCACCAATAGGATTGAATAGTGAATTTAGGTGAACTCGGAAGGGGAATCCTAGGTTAAGCACGGGGAGAGGAATAACTTAGGGTAAACTTAGTCGGAAGACGTGTTTATTAACGAGTGGGATAGGAATATACCCAATCGTCCTAGGTAATCGAATTGGAATTGATTCGTAAGGGGCACTCGATAGTTAATCTACCTAGGAATAGAGTGATTGCTATTTACAGAGATGTACGTTCTTATGACCTCGGGAGGGGCGTAGGAAGATAACCGAATTCCAGATTATCAACCAGATCATCTTGAGCGTGTTGATTGAGATATGACTTGCGATTAATTGTCCGGTGAAATCGTCGCCCTAGGTGCTTTTCTCATCTGAATTTTAATTCAATTTACTTACTCGTTTTCTTTAGTTTTATATTTAGTTTGATTAATTCTCAACTCGTTTAGTTGGATAATAGTGGTTGACGATATTTTAATAATTGGGAGAAGTTTAGACCAGTCCTCGTGGGAACGATATCTTACTTACACTTTATTACTTGTACGATCGCGTGCACTTGCGTGGTGAATACGTTTTCGACGTGACAAGTTTTTGGCGCCGTTGCCGGGGACTGTTTTCTAAATTTTCAGCCAATATTAATTTCATTCTGATCTTTATTAATTCAACTTTAACCTTGATTTGCAATTTATTTGCAGGAAAGATCTTAACGCTGCATGCGCAGTAGTGAATTGGTTCCTTTTGATCCTGAAATAGAAAGAACGTTTCGGATTCGTCTAAGAGAGCAAAAGGAAGCCATATGCCAACAAACAATGGAGAACAACAATCAAGAAGTTAAACCGAGAATCATGTGTGATTATGCACAGCCCCATGTGCATGAACGCTCCAGCATAGTGAAGCCGACTATTCAAGCCAACACATTTGAAATCAAACCGGCAGTTGTCACTATGCTACAAAATTCGAGTTTCGGGGGATCTCCATCGGAGGATCCACATGGGCACATCACCAACTTTTTGGAAATCTGCGACACTTTCCGCTATAATGGAGTGTCGAGCGAGGCCATTTGGATTAGACTCTTCCCATTCTCGTTGAGGGATAAAGCACGAACATGGCTCTACTCTTTGCCAGAAGGGTCCATCACAAACTGGGAAGAGATGTCTGGAAAATTCCTATCAAAGTATTTCCCACCTAGCAAGACCATCAAGATGCGGAATGACATCACTTCGTTTCGACAACATGGAACAGAGTCACTTTATGAGGCTTGGGAGAGATTTAAGGAATTTTTACGACTGTGCCCACATCATGAGATACCTCAATGGATGCTGGTACAAATTTTTTATGATGGATTAACTGATGCACTTCGCTCAACGATTGATGCAGCTGCAGGAGGAACAATATTAAACAAGCAGCCGGAGGAAGCAATGGAGCTATTCGAGCAGATGGCTAATGACGGTCATGGAGTATCGCGTCCCGAGGAGTAGCTGGAGTACATTCAGTGGATGAAGTTGCTGCCCTCAACGCTAAAGTGGATGCGTTAACTCGGGAGCTAAATGCATTAAAGGGTCCTAGTCATCCCATTTATTATCCGTGTGAGAGGTGTGGAGAAAATCATGCTCCTGGTCAATGTTTCACTGGTGCTGAGTCAGCCAACTACTTGGGAGCCAACTCGAGGAACAACCCCTTTTCGAACACTTACAATCGGGGATGGAGGAACCACCCGAATTTCTCGTGGGGAAATCAACAATCGGCGAAACCAACTCCTCCACCAGGGGCTCATCAACAAAAGCCACAACCGCAAGAGAAAATGTCAGGTATTGAAGAACTATTAGTCAAATATATTTCTAAAACCGACACTCTTTTGCAGAACCAATCGACTTCACTTCGGAGTTTAGAAGCCCAAGTCGGACAATTGGCACAAGCAATCAATAATCGACCTCATGGCACTCTTCCGACCAATACTGAGGTGAATCCAAGGAATGACGGGAATGCACAAGTGCAAGCTATCACTTTACGGAATGGGAGAACACTTCCTGAAGCCGCAAAGTTCAAGCACGTCGATGCAACTACTACACCAGAAGCTGCTCAAAAAGAGAACGAACCTTCTGTTCAATTGAGCCAGCAACTTTCTCAACCAAAAGAAGGTATGGAAAATGCTTCTATTGGAAAAGATAAACTCGTATATCCACCTCTTCCTTTTCCTCAGCGAGGTAGAAAGCAGAATGATGAGAAGGATTTCCTGAAATTCTTAGAAATCTTTAAAAAGCTACACATCAACATCCCTTTTGCTGAAGCGTTGGAGAAGATGCCGAGCTATGTTAAATTCATGAAAGATATATTATCTAAAAAGAGACGTCTCGGTGAGTTTGAGACTGTTGCTTTAACTGAAGAATGTAGTGCTATTTCGCAGAAAAAATTACCTCCAAAGCTGAAAGATCTAGGTAGTTTCACTATACCTTGTTCTATTGGTTCAAATTTCAGCGGTAAGGCATTGTGTGATCTTGGAGCGAGTGTTAATTTAATGTCTTTATCAATATTTTATGAATTGGGTTTGGAGGAAGTAAAACCTACATCGGTCACGTTGCAATTAGCTGACCGGTCTCTTGCTTTTCCTAGGGGAATCATTGAGGATATTTTGGTTAAGGTAGATAAATTTGTTTTTCCCGCGGATTTTATCGTGCTTGATTTTGAAGAGGACCGTGAAATACCAATCATCCTTGGAAGACCATTCCTAGCCACAGGTAGGACTTTAATTGATGTCCAAAAGGGTGAGCTAACCATGAGGGTTAATAACGAGGAGGTAACATTTAATATTCTTCGTGCAATGAAATGTCCGAATGAACCTGATGATTGTTTTTCTATTGACATCATTGAAAGGATAGCAGCTGAAGAAGTTACTATTTTGAAGACGACCGATGTGCTTGAGCTAGCATTAACTTATGAGGAAGCAACTACCGATGAAGAAACTAAGGAAATGATCAGTTGGATGGAATGCAAATCTTACATACCTAGAGATCTAAGAGCTTTCGATCCATTGGAGATGCCAGAGAAGACCACCAAACCATCCATCATAGAAGCACCAGAATTAGAGCTCAAAACCTTACCCACACATTTAAGGTATTCATTCCTCCAAAATGCTAATCAACTCCCTGTGATTATTGCTGCAGAATTGACGGAGTTGCAGGAGGAGAAATTACTTCGAATCTTGAGGGATCACAAGAAGGCGATAGGATGGACTATTGCAGATATAAGAGGAATCAGCCCAGCAATTTGCATGCATAAAATTCTCCTCGAGGATGATCACAAACCATCGATAGAGAATCAACGGAGACTGAACCCAAACATGAAAGATGTTGTAAGAAGGAGATCATCAAGTGGCTTGATGCAGGTATCATATATCCTATTTCTGATAGCTCGTGGGTTAGTCCTATACAGTGTGTTCCCAAGAAAGGTGGAATGACAGTAGTAACAAATGAGAAGAATGAACTCATCCCTACTCGCACTATCACGGGATGGAGGGTATGTATGGACTACCGGAAGTTGAACAAAGCAACAAGAAAAGATCACTACCCGCTTCCATTCATCGATCAAATGTTGGACAGATTGGCAGGTAAAGAATATTATTGTTTTCTCGATGGTTACTCAGGATATAATCAGATTACCATTGCACCAGAAGAGCAGGAGAAAACGACTTTCACATGTCCATACGGTACGTTCGCCTTCCGTAGAATGCCATTTGGATTGTGTAATGCACCTGCTACATTCCAAAGGTGCATGACGTCCATTTTCACTGACATGGTAGAGCGATATTTACAAATTTTTATGGATGATTTTTCCGTTTTTGGTGACTCATTTGATAATTGCTTACATAATCTTGCATGTGTACTTGAACGTTGTGAGCAAACTAATCTAATCTTGAATTGGGAAAAGTGTCACTTTATGGTTCGGGAAGGTATTATCCTTGGTCACAGGGTGTCAAGCAAAGGCATTGAAGTTGACAGAGCAAAGATCGAGACAATCGAAAAGTTATCCCCACCAACATCGGTAAGAGCTATTCGAAGTTTTCTTGGTCATGCTGGCTTCTACAGGCGATTCATTAAGGATTTCTCCAAAATATTGAAACCGTTATGCAATCTTTTGGAGAAACACATACCATTCAATTTTGATCATGCAGGCATGGAAGCATTTACAAAATTGAAAGAGAGGTTAGGCACAGCACCTATCATTGTAGTGCCTGATTGGACGTTACCTTTTGAATTGATGTGCGATGCGAGTGATTATGCCATAGGAGTAGTGCTTGGGCAACGTAAGAATAAGATTTTTCATGTGATTTACTATGCTAGTAGAACTTTGGACGATGCACAGGTAAATTACACGACCACTGAAAAGGAGTTACTAGCTGTCGTATTTGCTTTCGATAAATTTCGATCTTACCTTGTGGGTTCGAAAGTCATAGTTTTAACAGATCACGCCGCGATCAAATACTTGATTGAGAAAAAGGATTCAAAACCACGATTGATAAGATGGGTTCTCTTACTACAAGAATTCGATCTCGAAATCAAGGACAGAAAAGGAACAGAGAATCAAGTAGCTGATCACTTGTCAAGGTTAGATGGTCAAAGCGACACCAAGCTCAACCAGGTAGCTATAAATGAATCTTTTCCTGATGAACAGTTGCTCTCGATGAGTCACACGCAAGTTCCGTGGTATGCAGATTTTGTTAATTTTCTTGTTTCGAATTTCATACCCACTGAATTGAATGCGCAACAAAAGAAGAAGTTTTTAAATGATGTTAAGAATTATGTGTGGGATGAACCGTTCTTGTTCAAGCAATGTGCAGATCATATTCTTAAAAGATGCATACCTGAAGAAGAATGGGAACAAATTTTGTGGCAATGTCATTCATCACCTTACGGCGGACATTTTGGAGGGGATAAAACAGCTGCTCGGATTTTACAATCAGGTTTCTTTTGGCCTACTTTATTTAAGGATGCTTACAATTTTGTTGCTAAATGTGACAGATGTCAATGAACGGGAAACATATCAAGGAGACACGAAATGCCCTTAAACAACATTCTGGAGGTAGAAATTTTCGACGTTTGGGGTATTGATTTTATGGGACCATTTGTTTCGTCTTTCAAAAATCGTTATATTTTAGTTGCTGTGGATTACGTGGGTTGAAGCAAAAGCTTTGCCCACTAACGAGGCTAAAACAGTGGTTGAGTTTTTGAAGAAGCAAGTGCTTACAAGGTTCGGTACCCCAAGAGCAATCATCAGCGATGGGGGATCTCACTTTTGCAATAAACAAGTCGCCAATTTGTTTAACAAGTATGGAATAAATCACAAGGTCGCTCTAGCATACCATCCTCAGACTAGTGGGCAAGTGGAAGTATCAAATCGAGAAATTAAGAGAATTCTCGAGAAAACAGTAAACACGTCACGGAAGGATTGGGCACTGAAGCTAGAGGATGCATTGTGGGCTTATCGAACAGCTTATAAAACACCAATTGGAATGTCTCCGTTTAAGCTAGTTTATGGGAAAGCATGTCACTTGCCGGTGGAATTGGAGCACAAAGCATTCTGGGCGATTAAGAAATTGAATTTTGATCTCGAGAAGGCTGGAGAGAAGATGTTGCTCCAATTGAACGAACTTGATGAATTTCGGCTTCAAGCATATGAAAACGCGAGGATCTATAAGGAGAAGACGAAACAATGGCATGATAAGAAGATTATTGAGCGGAAATTTGAGCCTGGACAACGAGTATTGCTGTTCAACTCCAGACTAAGGTTATTCCCAGGAAAACTAAAATCACGGTGGTCTGGACCATTTCAGGTAGTTCAGGTATTCCCCTACGGTGCTATAGAAATACGAAATGCAAGTTCAGAACATACATTCAAGGTCAATGGACAGAGGCTGAAACACTATTGGGGGGAAAACGTTGAAAGGACAGTTGTCGCGGCAACATTAAGAGACACGTGATGGATATCAAGAGTCGAGCCGTAGACTATAAACCAAGCGCTTCTTGGGAGGCAACCCAAGTTATTTTAATTTATTTGTTTTTTATTTCTTTTGTTTTATTAGGTGAAAAGGTAGCGGGGGACGCAAGAGCAAGCAGCAAGATCGTGCAACTGCAGCAAAATCTAGTGCAGCTGCACCATGCGGACCCAGAATGCACAGAAACTTTGTGCAGCTGCATGAAAATTTGGTGCAGCTGCACCGCTGGGAGCATAAAATCCACAGAAACTTTGTGCAGCTGCACCGCTCGGAAGACAAAATGCACAGAAACTTTGTGCAGCTGCACCGCTCGGAAGACAAAATGCACAGAAACTTTGTGCAACTGCACCAAAATCTCGTGCAGCTGCATCGGAAATTAATTAAAAAAAAATCAAAAAAAAATCAAAAAAAATCAAAAATAAAAAGAAAACAAAACCGGGCCTTTTTGCTAGACAACCCTAATCGTTTTTTCTTATGACAGGGAAGAGCTATAGCTACCACCTCCGTCGCCCTCTCGAGCCACAGCCGTCGAGGATGCAGATGCAGATTCTAATGATACAGTTTAGTCTTACACAGAGGCATATCCTGGTATTCTCGTTTCCTACTCGTTTTATCTTAAGCACCGAAGACGTTGCTCGAATTAGGTTTGGGGGTGTGGTGTGTGGTGTGGTGATTGTTTGTTATTGACTTTTTAGGGTGAGTTATGTCTAGGTCTTATTTTTCATCTTTTGGGTTGTTTTTCCTCGACGTAACCTTAGGAAGTCGATGTGGAATGTCTGTTTTCAATGATGAGCATATGGGTTGCATTCTTCAAGTGTGGAAAGATGAAATTCTTTGCTTAGTATGCTAAAATTTTTCGTTTAGTTTTGAAAAGATCTCCCAGTAGGAAGTGTGCTTAGCAGCAACAAGTTACATCTCCTTAGAATGCATGGTGACTAGTGGTGAGTAGAGTAGCTTGAATTATCTCTTGAAACGACATCTTTGGGGATCTCGGCAAAAAGAAAAGAAAAAAAAAGAAAGAAAAATTAGGTTGCCAAGGCTCTGAGTACTAATGTTCAGGTTTGAAAAAAAAAAGAAGAATAGAGAAAAAGATATTACCTGAATATGTGCTTGTGGTGTGAGTCTTCCGTGCTAGCTTGAGTGATTGATCCGAGGGGTGCTTTATCACCTAATGCCCTGGTTCAACTGAGTCGGGAGTCATTGATCGAGAGCTTGCTACATAAGCTTTAGCCGGAATCAGATGAACATTTAGAGTCGTGCAATCTGAAAAGAAAAAAAATGATGATGAAGTTGTTAAAAAGTCGGAAAACTTGAGATGAATGAATAGAGATGTTTGTGGTGATCTTTGCGAGTTACTGGTTGACATGAGCTATTTGGAGTGTATGCTTGTTAATGTTGAGTGTACAACCTGCTGGGACGAAGATATTGTGATTTAAAGCCTTTAATTGAGCATGTTCGGTAGTGAATGGAGTCTAGATGCATGCGGAGGACGCACCCATTTCTGAGAATGTTCTAAAAGATGCTTCTACGTTTGACTGACTTGGGGTAGTCGAGGAGAGTCTTTTAATTTTTGTTATCTTTATCTTTGCTCGGGACTAGCAAAATTTAGGTTTGGGGGTGTGATAACTCTATGAAAGTAGAGTTATTTAGAGCAGTTTCATACTTAGATTTTGTTAGATTTGTGAAATATTGCGTTTATTGCATAATATTTCTAGTTATTTCACATTGTTCCCGAGAAATGGATTACTGCCGAGTTTTCTGGTTTATTTCAGGATAAATATGAAGAAAAGAGGACCTCAGCGTAATTATGAAGACTTTGTGTAGAGGGAAGATCTTTGGATGCTCTTGCAAAACCTAAAGCTACGATGGGGAGAAATTAGAAGATTTTCTTTCCTGATTTTCTAAAGATTCTCTAGGTTTAGGGGGATATAAAACATTTTATTTTTATCTAGAGGGAGTAGGCGACTACAGAGAGCCGTCGACAAAGACTTTGGGAGTTTTTCTTTTAGTTTTCCTTTATGTCGTTTTCATTATCTACAATGGATTTGATGTTTTCGTTTATTTCGGTTATGAACTAAATTTCTTTGCCTAGGGTTAAGATGGATCTTGACGATTAGTTAAGAGTCTATCTCTTGTGACACACTTGAATGATTTTGGGTTGATTATTCCTGTTCGTTCTTAATGCTTTCTTATTGCCTGATCACCAATAGGATTGAATAGTTAATTTAGGTGAACTCGGAAGGGGAATCCTAGATTAAGCACGGGGAGAGGAATAACTTAGGGTAAACTTAGTCGGAAGACGGGTTTATTAACGAGCAGGATAGGAATATATCCAATCGTCCTAGGTAATCGAATTGGAATTAATTTGTAAGGGGCACTCGATAGTTAATCTACCTAGGAATAGAGTGATTGCTATTTACAGAGATGTACGTTCTTATGACCTCGGGAGGGGCGTAGGAAGATAACCGAATTCCAGATTATCAATCAGATCATCTTGAGCGTGTTGATTGAGATATGACTTGCGATTAATTGTCCGGTGAAATCATCGCCCTAGGTGCTTTTCTCATCTGAATTTTAATTCAATTTACTTACTCGTTTTCTTTAGTTTTATATTTAGTTTGATTAATTCTCAACTCGTTTAGTTGGATAATAGAGGTTGACGGTATTTTAATAATTGGGAGAAGTTTAGACCAGTCCTCGTGGGAACGATATCTTACTTACACTTTATTACTTGTATGATCGCGTGCACTTGCATGGTGAATACGTTTTCGACGTGACAATTGAGCAACGGGAGTTCATTCGAAGGACGTCCCCTTCAAACACTCTATCATCCGGGCTGCAATCGAACTGAAGTCTTTGATAAATCTCCAATAAAATGAAGCTAGGCCATAAGACGTCACGAGCTGTCTTGGGAGTAGGCCATTCTCGAATATCAGCTACTTTACTCTCATCCACTTGAGTACCTTCTCTCGAGACGACATACCCCAGAAAGATAAGTTTGGAAGTCGAGAACTCGCACTTCTTATTGTTCCCGAATAGATGTTGTTCCCTCAACTTCTCGAACTACTGTCTAAGGTAGTCAATGTGCTCCTCCTCATTGCGACTATATACAAGAATATCATCAAAATAAACAACCACAAATTTGCCGATGAAAGGACGAAACACCTAGTTCATTAATTGCATGAAGGTACTCGGCGCATTCGAGAGACCAAACGATAGAACCATCCACTTGTACAACTCGAATTTGGTCTTAAATGTCGTCTTCCACTCGTCTCCTTCTGTCATCGGAATCTGGTGATAGCCACTTCGTAGGTGTACCTTCAAGAATATTGTCGGCCCATGCAACTCATCGAGCATATCATCAAGTTGAGCAATGGGAAATCAATACTTGATGGTGATATTACTGATTGCTCAATTGTCGACACACATTCACCATGAGCTATCCTTCTTGGGAACCAAGGTGTCAAGAACGGAATACGGGCTAAGGCTCTCTCGAGCAAAGCGTCGTTCGATGAGTTCATCGACCTAAAATTGTAGCTCTCTCGCCTCATTGGGATTGCATCGATACGCTGGTCGATTTAGCAGCGATACTTCAGGCATGAGGTCGATCTGATGTTGTATGCCTTCAGAGGAGGAAGTCCTCCCAACATCTCCTCGGGAAACACGTCCTCGAATTCTCTTAGAAGTGCTCGAACTCAAGGGACATAGTCGATGTTTGCTCCTTTCCTTCATCGAACAACATCAACATGTATACGTACTTCTCCTCTCGAATCTCTTGAGTTAATTCCACCAACTTCGAATTGAGTTCTCGAGTCTGATCTCCATGCGAGGGTTTGGTTAGTGCTTGTGTGGTCAAGGGAAGAAGCGTAATCTTCTTCTGGTCGAGAGTGATAGAATAGGTATTCCTGTACCCATCATAAACTGCTTGCCGATCATATTGTCAAGGCCTTCCCAACAACAAATCACACGCATCCATGGGTACGACATCACAAGTCATCGTATCCTTGTAGCTCTGACCAATGCTCAACGAGACCAACACCTGCTTAGTCACCCTGAGATCACTCTCTTTGCTCGACCATTGAATCTTGTATGCTCGAGGATGTGACTCAGTTGATAACTTCAGTTTCTCGACCATGGTAGTAGACGCGACATTGGTGCAACTCTCACTGTCTACAATCACATACACCATCACCTGTACGGTGCGTCTAGTTTGAAATATCCTCTCTCGCTGGTCGATTTCATCGGGCACCACATTTGCATTAAGGGCTTTTTGAATGACCAACAACTCGCCTCATCGGATTCCTCCACTTCTTCCTCGACATCCCAGATGGGTTTTCCTTCTCGATCAAACACTTGATCATCCTCTAAAAGCTCCATGATAATAATAGTTCGTCGATTAGGGCACTCAGAAGCTATATTTCAAACTCCTTGACACTTGAAACATTTTCTCAAGACACTAGTGTGTAAGAGCGGTCGAACTTCAATTTGGGCTTTGTCCTTGTTATTACTCGAGATTGGAGTTCTCGAGGACGAACTCCCTTTGCTGAAAGAAGTTCGCCTCATGGCTGGTCTCACAAGTGTTCTCCTAGCTTGTTGCTTCTCGACTTTATAGGGAATGTTATATGCATCCACGAAACTCCAATAAGGCTGCAACTCTACAGCATCCGCCAAATGGGTTTTCAGCCCTTTAACACATGGTCTGTTCAGGGGGCTCAACTATATTACACTGGAGCATCAATTGCTCGAACTCGCTAGTGTACTCAGAAACACTTGAAGACTGTTGAAGCGAGTTCAATTTGAGGAATAAGTCCTGTCGATACTGCTCGAGCCGAAGCATCTTCTTCATCTGTCTTTTCATTTTACCCCACGAGCGAATCTTTTCATTCCCTTCATGACGATGCTGCTAATTCAAGCACTCCCACCATAAACTAGCGTGTACTTTCAAAGTCGAAGGGCTGCCACCTTAACTTGCCTTTCCTCATCTCTTCATAGTCGAATACTCTCTTATTGGCATGAAGCCAATCGAGAAACTCCTTGGGGTCTATTTCCTTCAAACTCGGGAATGTCCACTCGAATATTAACAGAACATACGGGTTGATATTCTCGATTTTTCCTCCTGGGACTCTCCTCGTCCTGAGTTGATCTCCTAGGACTCTCCTCGTCCACATCCATCCACAAATGGATTTTCTTCTGCATCCTCAAAATATCGAGGAGATTGCAATTCAGGTTGCCTCCTTTCTGTTCGGAGCTGCTGCACTTGACGCGTAACTCTTCAACCTCTTGCTCTAAACGAGCCGAATGGGCCTCCTCCATTGTCTTCCCACATCGGAATCGATTCGCCATTAATTCTACCGTACGCTAAACAACAGCCTTGTGCTCTATGACAACCTGCGCTCTCAACACCCAACGCTCTCCAACAACTGTTCGCTCTGATACCAACTGATGCGTTTCCATTCGCGAAAATGGAAAAAACAACGACGATGGCTAAACTGAAAAAACGGGAACGACAATACAAACAAAAATGAACGAAAGGGATAGGACTCGGACCGCCACATATACAGCCTTAGAATCACCGAGACTCCCACGAAGGTTGAATGCCACACAAATGAATACAGAAAACCCACCGATTATGGGGAGCTCGGATAAAATCTCGCCATACTTGGAAATCTATCAAACGATAAGAGAAGTTGAGCAAAGTTCATGCAAGAACTTGATGACTGCCAAATTTAGGTAAAATGTACAAAAGGTTCTTCCTAAGCCTAAACGTAAGAGTCCTATTTATAGAACGCCTAAAGTGAGCTAACCCTAATTCTCAATTAGGATCAAAATGGAAAAAACAAAAGCAAATTAAAAACAAGTCCAACATTATTGATTTAAAGAGTATGGGCCGAAATCGGCTGGGCCTTCCTTCAAAAAGTTCTTTCTTGAAGCTTTCTCGAGTTCCCGATCTTGAGTTTTCCCTTGAGCGATCTATCAATTGATCTCATTACGCTTCTCCTCCAATCTTTTCAAGCTAATGAATCAACTCGACCACTTCAACATCGTTAAGGTACTCTCCGTCCCGAATGTTCCTCCTGACTTGTTCCCGACTTTGTCTGGTTCAATCACCATAACCTTCCCTGACCCACGACCCCCTGCCTTTCCCCACCTCCCTACCCGTAAACCTTCCCCAACCCACCACCCCCGCCCTTCCCAACCTCCCCACCCGTAAACCTTCCCTGACCCACCACCCCCTACCCTTCCCCGATCTCCCTACCCAAAAAGATTCCCCGACCCACCACCTATAACCGTTCCTCAACCTCCCCACACCAGTCCTTTCCCAACCCATCTTGTATCTATCATAGTCCACGAGTTGGCGTGGTGCGAGATCTGAATTTTGGTTAGTTAGTTGGTTTTATTATTCTTTTTGTTTCTTTGTCAGTTAGTTTCTTTATTTTGGTTGTTATTTTTCGTGAAGGGATTTAAATGTGGATTTTTTTTTGTTTCATGCCCTCTAAAAGCATGTAACCAGAGAATTTAAGATTTTGTATCATGAATTACGACCATTATGATATTTAAAAAAATCTTGCATTGTCATAATAACATTACACAACGTGGTGCATAATGACAACAAGCAACAACATCTGATAACAAAGAAATAAGGCAGTTGTGCATGAAAAAGACAGTCACACAATCTAATTCCCAATTGTACTTGAAGAGGAACAGGTTCCTCTTGAAGAATGGTTTTGCATCCTCTCTTGTTGTGACCGTAAGTCTTACAATGGTTGCACTTCATTTCTAGTCATGTTCTTGGCATCTTTGATTTATTCTTAGGCACCTCTTCGACTCCTTTCTTTTTACTTTTATTGGGTCTTCATGGACAAACCTTGTAAGGATGCGGCTGAATTGGTTTCTCAACATCCTCAGGCTAAGCACTCTCTCCTTCCATTGTAACCAATGGGTACTAATAAACTTTCATATAATAGTTCTGCTTGAAGTAACCATGCACATATGGATCTACGTTGTGTTTCATGAAGTTTATATAAGCCACCCCATGGCAACATGGAATGCATGTCAAATCTCATTCTCGACAACTACATGCAGAGCATTTAACTCAACTACATATTTTTCTTATTTACGGGCGACCTCAAATTTCTCACTAATGCAAAGCCTAGGAACCCATCTAACGAAAACCACTTTTCAACTTCTCAATTTTGTTCCTAAATTCAAATCATACCACATCTTCTCGAGCATTGAAAAGCTTATTTTTATGATACATCCTCTTCATAAAACTCAAGCCAATCTCATCAAATACGTCAACGATGGGTTAAGTCCTAGCTAATGCAGTATAACTATTAAATGTCTCACACAAATTGTTATTGATGACATCACACTTGACATATGTATCAAAGTGTCAAACAAGTGCTCCGACTGAAGTGTCAAACAATTTCAAACATGAGGCTGACCTTGCAAAAATGTTTCGGGCTTTGTTTGATGAAGTCTTCATGAGCTTCATTTGATATTGCACGCAAGTTCCTTAATGCTAGATTATAAGAAGTTTCATTAGTGCTCTTAACTGCAACCTAGAAACATCTTTTAAAGAGTTGTCCTCTATGAGTTGCCTTCCAATTGGCATACACGCGACGAGCATAATTTCTATGCTCGGCAAAGGGAGTAAGTTCAGCCACTGAATGAATTAATCCTTGGAACAGAAAGATACAACATCTTTTTAGCTTGTAACATAGAAGAAAAACAACCATTTAAGCTCGAACAATATATTTTACTTGTCGCTTATGAAAGTCCAATCTCGTCTGTCATTTGCCGCCAAATCTTCAAATAATAGGGACATAAGTCACATCCAACTAAGTGTATTATCTCTTTCCACTACAGCACAAGCGATCAGATGCATGTGGTTATTGTCGTCTCTACCAACCACCGACAACAATATTCCTCCATCATTTGTTTTCAAGAGTGTACCATCGAATCCAATCACCTTTCTACATCCAAGTCTAAATCCATTCCTCAACTCAGAAAATCCAACATATAGTCGTTTGAAAGTATTAAATAGACCAGCACTTGGAGTGTTCTCAACATCTAACTTAAAAGTGCTATTAGGAGACATTTTTCCAAGGTATACAACATATGATCGAAGCTTCTTATAATGGTCTTCAATAGAATCATTAATTGTCCTCTGAGCAAGCCATTGGCTCTATAAACCTGTAAGTTGCTCACCTTAATCGAATACTTCTCCATTAGATCAACAACAACATCGCGAGCCCTCATTATATCAAGATGCCGATTTTGCTTAATGAACTCTCTAGATAGCCATTTCTGAGTAGATTGTCTATTCTTCAACACCCTCATACACTTATGCTCTAAACAACATGACTTCACCAAAATTGTTTGATCCCATTGTAACCAACCCACGTAGACACGCCAAGGACAATCAACAACACATGCGCATTTCATCTTCCTATTATCCATTCTAATTCAACGGACACTCACTCCATTCAGTATAACATAATCTTGAATTGCCTCTTTAAATTGCTCAAGAGAATCAACACTCAACCCCACCTCAAATCTCAATGTCTTACAGTCATAGTCAGCTTCAAAAATATTTGTATCAAATCGAGGATGAGAAATACCTCCATCATCATCTAACTCTCCATGAAGTTCGGCTTCCGAACTTTGGTACTCCAATTTGACGGCCTCGATTTCCACGGGAACACCAAGAACAGCTGTATTCGGGCATCCTTCGACCAAATCATCATCCCTTTCCAGCTCTTCCTCCTCATAATCGCTTTCATTGCATTCGTCACCTTCAACATAGATATTGATTGATTTCGCCGTTACTAACAATTTTACCAGTTCATCTATTTCCGAATCACTAAAATCTCTACCAAACATTTAGTCAAACTCTTTCCAGGCCTAGCAAACCACATCCTGGTGCGATAGTATCCAACCCTATTGACGATATTCTTCATAGCAAAATAGTCAATCTTATCCACATCAACGTTATCGACTTTTATAGTTTTTCCACCAACATAATTCATCCTACCCCTCAAACTTTTAGCTTACCGTCCACATGGAGAATCAAACACGACATTCTTGAAATATGTAACGACAGCTGAAATCACATAACCTGATGTCGGGGAACAACTATGGGTGGTAGGTCGGGGAAGGTTTTTGGATGGGGAGGTCGGGGATGGGCTGAGGGTGGAGGTTCGATGAAGGTTTTTGGGTGTGGAGGTTGGGGAAGGAAGTGTTGGACGTAGTGGGTCGGGGAAGGTTTTGGTTGGAGAGATCGGGGAAGGGCTGAGAGTGATGGGGCTGGTCGATTGTTTTAATTTAGGGTGGGCATTTAAATTAGGACTTATTTCATGACGGTGTGGCAACGAGACAGGTGATAGAGGATAAATAAAATGTAACAAAAGAAACTTCAAAATGTACATATAATCGATAAATCGTTACAATTGAGTATAAATAGAGTAATTTGGCCTAATTTTTTTTATATTCTTCGGTTCGGATAATATGGTTCAAACGGGATGAAGGAGCTGGTTGAAGTTGAAGGTTTTTATTAAAATTCTAGAGACTCCCACAACTCTCCCGATCAGAGTCACGATCAGAGTCGGCCACCACTCAAAACCACCCGCGATTTGCCCCGAAATATCCCCCCCTTCCCGTCTCCCTTCCCTTCCCACTCTTCTGCCTTACGTGGCACCTTCCTCTCCAATTCTCCACGCCCCCCCCCCCCCCCCCAATCCCAATCCCAATCCAAGCGAAACCCTAATTCGAACACCCGATCGAAAACCGTGATCCTTGGTTTTTAATCCCCCCGAATCTTCCATTCTTTACCGCTGCTGCTTGATGATGGCTGCGGAGAGGTCCTTCGAGGCATGGGAAGAGGTCCAGCGGCACGGCCAGGACTTGGCCGACCGCCTCGCCCAGGGCTTCACCGGTCTCATCCAGTCCCACATCCCCCCTCCTCCCTTCCCCTGGCCCCCGACCCCTCCCACCCCCAAGCTCTTCGACCTCGACCTCCTCCCCCCCTCCACCTTCGTCAAGCCCGACTTCAAGCTTTACCCCGATACCTTCAACTCCTCCCTCCTCGATATCGGTACCAGGATCGGTCGTGCCAGTACCGACCTCGGCACTTCCCTCGACGGTTTCCTCCATCAGTTCCTCCGGGGTTTGCCCTTGTCTGTCCCCGGCTTTAAGCTCGAGGAGGGGCTTCCTCATGATGAGGCGAGCTTCCTCGTTAAGGATTTGAGGAACGATAGTGGCGTTGGTTTGTCCCTCGCTGGCAGAGATGAGGCAGGATGTTTGGACGACAAGTTGAGGGGTTTCGCTTTCGTCAACGGTGGCGATGATGTTGAGAGCAGCCGAAGGGTTGGCGGAAATGATGAGGTTGAAGGTGATGACGCTGTTGGTTTCAGTGTGAGAGGGCTCGGTCATATCGGTAAACCACAGGTATTGTTTGTTCTGAGCTCGATTGTGTGGTTGGTTTCAGTGTTAGTGGGTTCGGCCTTATCCGCTCCTCTGCATCTTGATATCCTAGCAAATGAAAATGGTGTGCTTTCGGTGAGTGCAGGGCACTGTGAATGTCACGTCTACTTATAACAGTAGGACACAGAAAGTGGATAGTTCTTTCACGGCGAGGGGGGATTCATGGAGAGTGGAGGCATCACGGGGTAGTTCGACCTCAGGGAACGATAGTTCTTCTCTCTTCCTTTTGCAGCTTGGGCCTGTACTCTTCGTCCGCGGATCAACACTCTTGCTTCCTGTTCACTTATCGAAGCAACACTTGCTGTGGTATGGTTATGACAGGAAGGTGAGGATTAGACCATCTTTATCCTTGGCTCAAAAGCTTTTGAAGCTTCGATTGCTGTTGTATGGCCAGGAGATCAGTAATCTA
This sequence comes from Melastoma candidum, assembly GCA_023653495.1. Classification (NCBI taxonomy): domain Eukaryota; kingdom Viridiplantae; phylum Streptophyta; class Magnoliopsida; order Myrtales; family Melastomataceae; genus Melastoma; species Melastoma candidum. The sequence continues at coordinate 12,742,461 of CM042889.1, read as the reverse complement.
ATAATAGGGCCTCATCTTTTCTGTTGTTGCATTGCGTCTCAGAATGGTATTCACTCTCTCTGTCCCGCCATTTGGTCAAAGCATAGGAGGTGGCTCTTGATGTCAATGCTCTGCCTAAGTCCTTTAGCTTGTGTAAGTTATTTTTATCCTTATTCGTGAAGACAGATGATGATCAAGTGATTTTTTACTGAAAAGACTGTGACACAACTAACTTATCATAGCTTCTTTTGGGAAGATAATGTTTGAAAATGCTTATATAACGATATTGAAAATATTGCTCGAACTTGCAATTCTATATTATGTGAACTTCTTTCCAAAGCGGTCATTGTCCTCCTCTTGGATGCAAATGCAGTCATTCGTCGACTTGCAATTTCCCAATGGACAATTCACTTATGTATCGGGGGAGGGGCTTACAACAAGTGCTTTCCTTCCTTTTTGTGGGGGCCTTCTTCAAGCTGAAGGTCAATATCCAGGGGAGATGAGATTCAGCTTCTCGCGTAAGGTAGATTTCTTGTATCGATGAAATGGGTATTGCCTATGTGTCATAGTTCATTCTTCACATCTAGTTTTATTTTGGGTACAAGACCAATGGGTTCTGGATTTTGTGGTTGGCTTGGGAACAATAGTCAGTAAGTGATTGTTTCCACTGCTTTTTTCTTGTCAGAATAAATGGGGCACGCGCATCACCCCGATGGTGCAGTTGCCAGATAAGTCGTTTAGTCTGGGAGTTGCACAATCCTTGGCTTGGAAGAGATCAGGAATTATGTTCAAGCCAACTGTTGAAATCAGGTTTTTTCACTTTAATGCTTTGCAGTTAATTTATTTCACCAATAGTCCTTCCTCTTTCCTTGGCATATATACAAATGGTTTTTTCTTTTTTGAGGTGGGGAAGCTTTCTTGGTTTTTTCTTATTCTCATGTGCACCTTTTCTTCGTTGCCCTCAGCTTGTGCCCTACATTTGGGGGAAGCAATCCAGGGTTGCATGCCGAAATAATCCACTCAATCAAGGAGCGGCTAAGTTTGATATCTGGGTGTTCATTCGTGACCCATCCATCTGCCTTTGCGTCGGTGTCGGTAAGCAACGCATAAGCATAGCACCCCCCTCCCAGCAAGTGGTGAGGATGGTGTATTTTAGTTCTGATTCGGGAACTTTTCTGAGTGGTGCTGGTGCTACCTGTGCAGGTTGGGAGATCGAAATGGAACGGCAATGTGGGAAGCTCCGGTGTCGTGTTGAGGGTGGATGCTCCTCTGTGCAATTTCGGGAGGCCATCCTTTTCCATCCAGATAAACAGTGGGATGGAGTTTTGACTGGGGGGGGGGGGTGATTCAGTGTAAATAGTCATTAAAAAAAGAAAAGACAAGAGGGGGGGAGGGGGGGAGAGAGAGCATCTGAAGATGCAAATCATGTACATTTTGCTGATAATAATGTTTGTATCTCTTATTCTTCGTCTAATGTGGACAAACCATGGGGTTTGCTTCATTCTGCCCAGCGTGTAATTATTTAACCAGGACTCAGAAAGACTTTTATCAATGAATGGCAGTGAATTGAAAAAGAAAGCAAAGTGTTCATAAATAAGTCAGACAGACACAAAACAACGTAAGTCGAACGGAGGGAATCTGAAGTCAAGGGGAAAGGGAAATGGAGGAGTTGACGGAGGAGGAGACGGCACTGTATGATCGTCAGATTAGGGTTTGGGGAGCAGATGCCCAGCGCAGGTTCTCCCTTCTCGTCGTGTTTTTTGATTTTAGGGTTTAGTTTTGATCCATTCATTCATTGTGTTTTATTGTTTTTTGCCAGGTTGAGTAAGGCGAGTGTATTGGTGTGTGGCATCACCGGAACCCTAGCTGAGGTTTTCAATCTTCTCCCGCCAACCACCCCCACCACCACGAATTCATCTCTATACCCCAACCCAACTGGTGTTTGTGTTTTCTTTTGGCCAGTTTTGCAAGAATGTGGTCTTGGCTGGAATCGGCCGCCTTACCCTCGTCGACGATCGTCTCCCTACCGAGGACTCCTTGTCCGCCAATTTCCTCGTGCCTCCTGCGCTGGAATTGCACGGACACGAGACCCTAGCTCAACTCTGCTGCGACTCACTCAAAGACTTCAACCCCATGGTCCGCGTCTCCTTCCACACTGGTCTGCCTTCCCTCGAATTCTTTAACCCCTGGTAAAGTTTTTACTAAGTTTAAGTGTCTTGAACTGCTTGCTGATGATATTTACGGGTGCTTCGGAGTTTGTTCTTGTAGGTGACCCATCTAGTTTCTCCGCCGAGTTCTTCTCAAAGTTTGATGCCGTGGTTGTTAGTGGCTGTACACTGAGTGCTAAAGTACTGACTGCTTTTGTTGTTGTTTCATTTTAACTTTCCCTTCTGCGGCTTGGGCACACCATTTGCTCTCTGTTCATTGCTGCCTGAGTGAAGTGCCTTTTGTTTGTTCACTTAATTTTGCAGAAATCAATTAATGAGAAATGTCGGGGGTCGTCAAGGCGCGTATCGTTCTACTCGGTGGATTGCCGAAATTCTTGTGGTGAAATCTTCGTTGATTTGCAGGACTATAAGTATACAAAGGCAAGCGTGAACCATGAACCATCCTCTTTGGGCTATTTTTTTTGAATGCGCAGATTTGTTACGCGCCTCGTCATAAATTGTCTTCATGGTGTCGCGTAGATTATTGATTTTGTGATCAGGGTACTGATTTTTGGTTTGTAACTTTTAACTTCACCGTTGGCAGAAAAAGCTCGATGAACCTGTCGAAGTGGAGCTACAGTATCCTGGCTTTCAGGTAAAATAACAAGCTGGCCTTCTCAAATTCTTCACGAGACGATTTATGGTAACGCTTCTGTAAGTGGATGTTGTTCCTCCGTCGTCGTCATTGCAGGATGCTGTTGCAATTCCTTGGAGAAAGCTACCCAGGAAAGTGTCCAAGCTATACTTTGCCATGAGAGGTAATTCTAACTCATAAATTCTTCATTTTTATGCGGTTTTTCCATTGTAAGGACCAATTGAACTTATAAATAAAGGGTTTTGACCATGCAAATCTCCATGATGCAGTCCTTGAAAAATTTGAAGAGTTGGAAGGTCGAAATCCCAGAGACGTTTCAATTAGAGATCTTCCTGGAGTCCTAAAGTTGAAGAGGGAACTATGTGACGCAGAGGTATGTACAATTGAAAACGCCGCCTCTGTTTATCCACTGAGCAACCTTATTCACTGATTCCCACGCAGGCACTGAATGAATCGCACGTCCCCAACTCCCTTCTGGAGAGGTTATTGGCAGGGACGAGAGAGTTCCCTCCGGTTTGTGCCATCATTGGCGGTTTCCTGGGACAGGTAATGTTATTGACAAATTCAATCTCATCTGTTTTTGGTGCATTGAGAAGCGTGGTCAGCGGCTGATATATTTTTAGAAAACAAAAAAAAACAGGAAGTGATAAAGGGGATATCGGGGAAAGGGGATCCTCTGAAGAACTTCTTCTTCTTCGATGCTTCGGATGGGAAAGGCATCATAGAAGACACAGGGATTTCATGAGTCAGATCGAATGGCGTTTCAGCAGGCCAGTATGAATGAATGTTCGAGAAGCCCTCATCCCATACAGAATGAATGTTCGATTAAGGTCTTCTCCGTTTCTATGAAATGAAGAGTTCAATATTAGTCCTCTTTTAATTCGTTTTTAATTTTAATATTATAAAATTACTTTATTAAATAATAAGCTATTCTAATATATATTTATTATTTAATACCGGGACTTCTCATTTTTATGATTTAACATGTATGGTTTATAATTTATGACTTAATATTTAATATTTTATTTCCATTTGGTGTTGAGGATTTAACATTTAAGTACAATATTTAGTTTAACTTTTAGGGTCTAGGGTTTAACATTTCGATTTAAAGTTTAACTTTTAGGATTTAAGATTTAATTTATGATTTAGTAATTAAGGTTTAACTTTTACGATTAGGATTTAGTGTTGTTTTGGGTTTTTAATTTAGTATTTATGATTTTTTTGTTATTAATTAAATATAGTGTTTTAAGAATGCAAAAGTATTTAAAAATAACTATAATGTCAATTTTGCTCTTGATAAAATAAGAAAAATGTACACGGTTAAATTAAAAATAGGAAATGTCCATGTACACTCTTCGTTTCTAATAGAAATGGAGATGATTCGAATCCCAAAATGTTGCAGCATGCTACAAAGGAGCATTATAACGTTAGTCCATGAAATTAATATTTTGCACAAAAGGGAGTTAGTTTTAAAAATGTGTTTTATTTGTAAAAATATCGTTGCCTCTTAAAAGAATAAATTCTTCGTTTCACTATCGATTTCTTTTGTTAATAAAGTGATTTTTTTTTATTTATTCGAGAAATTTTGAAAGATGTTATTTTGTAGAGGAATGTGAATAGTTGAGACTATTCATCATCCACACGAAGGATTGGATCAATTTAAAATTGAGACTACTACTCTCTTTGGCATTAGCAAACTGGTAGAATGAAACGAAAATTTCTTTCTTCCGGGCGATGATTTAGCCATAAATTTAGGAGTGGATCACGTTTTCACTTGCCCCATCCCAAATAACAAAAATTACGTTTAATATTTTTACACCCCTTCCCGTTTTTGGCCTATCAGAATCTTGCCATTTTGTCATTACTATTTCCTTTTATTACAACATTCATCATTTCCGCTTAATACGTGGTTGTGGTCAATAAATGTCGGAGATTAAGGAGTCACTCCCTCTTTTGGATTCAATTCAAACTTTTTGACTTCCCCCCAAAAAATAAAAAACGTTACATTCCCTTTTGGCCCTTGACCTTATTTGGCTGTATTCGTAGACGCCAAATATATAAAAGAGCCTCGATCACCACCAGCTTCGTTCCATCTTCAGTCACTTTGGCAATCCACCATGAATCCTGGGTTCTGTCTCCTCTTGCTCTGTGCTCTCTCCATCTTCTTCTCCTCCGCCGCGGCGGCCGAACGGGCTGCTACGCCCAATGGCTGCAATTTATTCATTGGCAGCTGGGTAAGGGAAGATGCTTACTTGCCGCTATATCAGTCTTCGAGCTGCCCTTTCATCGGAGAAGGATTCGATTGCCAGCGGAATGGCAGGCCCGATACAGACTACCTCAAGTACAGGTGGAAGCCTGCAGAATGCGATCTCCTGAGGTGTGAGAGTCGAGTACTCCGAAACCAAGAACAAAAGTAAACTCCATGAATGTATATGTGCATTTACGGGTATAACGACACTGCAGGTTCGACGGCCGGGATTTCTTGGAGAGGAACCGGGGGAAGAAGATCTTGTTCGTTGGGGATTCTCTGAGCAACAACATGTGGCGATCCCTCTTGTGTATGATTCACGCTGCGGTGCCGGACGGAAACCTGTCGCAACCCCAAGATTTGTTTACGTATCACGTGCCTGTAAGAGTGACAAATGGTTCTTTAAGCCTCGCGAGGGGACGGAGCTGCTATAATTTTTTGGTTTTCTTGTCCTTCAGGCATACGTAGTGTCGATTTCGCGGTTGAAGAACCCGTTCCTAGTTGACCTGAAACGCGAGAAAGTAGGAAAAGTTCTCAAGCTCGACAGCATCACCACCGGCGGCAAATGGAAGGGAATGGACGTGCTCATTTTTAATTCCTACCATTGGTGGAATCACAGAGGACGTTTGCAATCGTAAGAACAACGGAACATGTCCCAGATCCGAAACCCGTGACCATTCGGCTTCGTTGTCAAACGCTTTCTCTCCGGGTGTCCTTGCAGGTGGGACTACTTTCAAGTAGGGAATGAGACGAGGAAATATATGGATCGCATGGAAGCCTATGAGATAGCGATGACGACTTGGGCCAAATGGATCGATTCCAACATCAACCCTGCAAAAACTGCCGTGTTCTTCCTGGGCGTCTCCGCTGTTCATGTCAAGTAAGGAATTTCTTTTAGAGAAGATGAGCAAATAACAGGAACTTCCTGAGCATAAGTGCTTACAATAATCGTCTTTTCCCAGTTCCATGGACTGGGGTGGGACAGCAGGCGGGACCTGTCGAGGAGAAACTCAGCCGGTGGAAGGGCCATCATATCCTGGCCCCAGCGTGCCTGGAGAGTCCATTATCAGAGCTGTCATTAGCAAGATGCAAAACCCAGCACACCTGCTTGACATTACGCTGTTAACCCAATTGAGGAAGGATGGGCACCCGTCGACTTTTGCAGGCATCAACTTGAGCGACTGCAGCCACTGGTGTCTTGCCGGAGTGCCAGACACTTGGAATGATATTCTCTACACCATGCTACTCGACTCTTGATCCTAGCATTGATTTCCAGGGTAGTTGTTACACCCTTATTTGGTTTTGTAGCAGCGGTCGACAACCATCAGATGCATATCATTGAAGGCATCTGAGAATGGGAACTTCGATCTATCAATTGAAATTGCCACTGTACTGATTGATTTCCACCTATTATCCAACATCTGCCCATCGAGATCGTAATCGTTGCACTGGAGGAAAAATCCACGCATCAGGGCGCTTGCTTTCCCATGTGAAATTGGCTCTCTGACCATGCCATCAGTTGCCACAGTCGACCCGGCAGCCGTGGACATCCGCAGACCATTCGATCGGCAGTTGGTCAGTGAGGAGGATGACCCGTGGACCCTGGAGCAATTTCATCCCGCATTAAATCCCGGGGACGTGAAAATCCAACAAAATCAAGAAAAAGGACTGCCTTCTTTGTTCTGATAAGAATACCTGAATGAAAATCATGAAACTGCTGCAGGACAGGGATGTGCGTTCAGGATATCTCATTCAGTGCATATGTTGGCAACAATTTTGAGTTTAGGTACATCGGCATGAGAAAGCGAGGAGAGTTTCAATGAGATCCCATCATCGGTCCTGTGAGGAAATGCAAAGCTGATTTACCTGTTTGAAATTATCTAGGCTCGCTGCACAAAGGAAGCCGGTGCTCCTCGATGCATCAAACTCGTTGCTGAACTGCTCGATCTAGAAATAAGCCAACCGACACCTTTCAATCCTAGAAAAAATTACTTATGGCTGGTGCGCAACAATGTGCCGATGGACAGGACCATGTCCACGTCCCTTGGGACGGGGCAAATCGTTCCGCCAAACAGCCTCCCATTCGACGGCCTTGCGACGCAGACGTCCTGACAGTAACAGATGCCATCCCTCTTTGCAGACGAAATAACGGGGACTAAAGTGTTCAATGTAATATGGTCGTCAATAATACAAAAAAAACAAAAAGAAGTCAAGAATTTCACTAACACAAGAAAAGAAAACTTACAGCCAAGCCATCTTACAACATTTTATATGATTTCTAACAGTCAGTTGACAACCAAGCAGCCATTCGAGATCATAAAAACACATAATCTAGGTAACCGTCAACTAAAACACATTAAAAACGTATTAATTACTCCTAAGTTAGTAGCGATTTTATGCCTTGATGATCATCTTTGACACAACATCGATACTGAATACCTTCGATGCAGCCACGATCTCGAGCACCTTCAATTTCCGTACGTTTTAATTGTGATCTTTGTACACACGCCCTCCGGCCTAGCATGCGCGTGGCGGTTCGAGCGACCCGAGGATCCGGTCGACGTCGCGACTCGAGCATCGGACGCTGCGGAAGGGAATCGAGTTGGGCCCTTCATTGGTTCCTGAATGGGTCTGCGGGACATTTCGCCAACCGTCTCCAGTTTCCTGAAGGTGATGGGCGAAAAGCTGCATAAGGCCTCATTTGGGGATTTTAGGGAAGGCTCAGGGAGCGGCTTGTGTTGCCGTTACCCATCCAAGATGGCTCCGTAAAAAATGTCGTTGTTTAACCTAGATAAACTATACGGAGTTACCACCGACTTAATTTTAAAAGTCTGATTTAAGTCGAAAAAACCAGAGTGAGTTCGGAGATTCCTATTTACTAACTCTTACATTGTAAGCATGCGAAAAAAGTGGTGATTGTCCAAAAAGGTTTGTTATTGATTAACGAGTGTTCGACCCGATCCAGGAGTCAGGCCGGACTTGTATCAATGTTTTACAGGTGTTGGATCTGATTCGGGCTTTGGACCCGAATTCATGTTTGTTCAATTTTAAACCATCATACGACATAAATCCTAAGGCCTAAGTCATACGTATCAATCACAGCCAATTATTGATATAAAAAGGAACGGGGAAAGGTGGTGACTGCAGGCCTATGCACTTGGGCCTGGAGCCTGTTACAGGTGGATTTAAAAATAATTCGGGGAGGCCCGCACCTCCCCTTTGTACCTTAGATGGAGGTTAGGGCCGCTTTATTGTCTTGACATCGCGGTTTTTACACACGCGGTTTGATACACACATCTTCGAGAAATCTTCGTCATCAAGATTATAGAAACTTCAAGAGAGTCCTCGTCATCACATGTGTAATGTCCATGCAAACAAGATATAAACACGATTAGTTAATGTCTATCTCAAAATCAAAGAATTGATTCAGAATTGAAGAAATAAGTATAAGTTATCATGAAATCAAGAGGATAAAGATCCAACTGCACATTAAATAAATAAGTCAATGACAAGCATGTTTATCAAATATCAACCAAATCTAACAGTAGAATTACAAATTATGCAAGAAGGAAGTTGAACGCATATGTAGAAAAGAAACATAATGCGTGCTGGTTTGAAAAGAAGGCATAACTTCACTTAGAATTGTCCAATTTAAGTGGAACCAAAGCCTATAAATTCGTATCTTAAGGGAGAATTTGCATGTCAAATTTCACCCACATCCAACGGTCAAATCTCCTGAAATCAAGGAAAAAGTGTGGCTCTCTATGGAAACTAGACAGCTTATGTATAAATAAAGAAAATTTCATAACATTTCATTCGTTAATCGAAAAATTATGAAACTTTGCCACAAGCTTGATAACTCAATGAAACTTTAGCATGTTATATCTTAAGAAAAATGAACATGTAATCTGTTGCCAGCATTACAAAGAATTGGGACATTCGAACAGAACAAGTTTCAATCGAACATCATTGCAGATTAAGTTTGACCACGATTGACCATAGGTTAAATTTGCTCAAAATAAAAACTGTAAAACATAGAAGTCATAGTAAATTAAGAAATCTAACTTTAGGTTTTAATTTCATTCCATTCAGAACTCAAATGAGTAAGTTGTGCTATCTGGTGCACATGACACTCATGCTAAACCCGTATTTCGTATAGAGGTATTCGTATTTCCTGAATTTTTGGACCAACCAGATGAACCCGAAAGCCAAAACTCAAAGAAGAAAATTTGTAGAAGGCTTAAATATAGTTTCAAAGACACCAATTTCGTAAAATTCAGGCGTGATAAAAGAAATATGAATTTTTCCTTGCAACAATATAGACGAAAATTTGTAGAAGGCTTAAATACGGTTTCAAAGACACCAATTTCGTAAAATTCAGGCGTGATAAAAGAAATATGAATTTTTCCATGCAACAGTATAGACCCGCCACAAGATGTAGTAATGTCTATAGCCTTCCTGTACTCTACTGGTGATTTGACTAGGATATGCAGGTTTAATGAAAAAGTGCATAACACAAAAGTTTTAAAGAATTCAAAGAGGCATCCATTCTAATCAATTTCGGATTGAACGAGCTCTGATGTTCGAGTTATGTCCGAAAAAACCGAAATAACTATTCCACTCGTGCACAGAATCCAACTGTTTTTTCGAACAAATGAAACTCGACCAAGAAAGCATTAAATGAAGAAGCTTAAAACACGAAAGTTATAGCAGAGCCAAAAATGGAATGACTCCAAGTAATTTCAAACAAATCCGAGAGATAAAGATTAAGATATACTTAATGGAATACAACTGCGCGCTCCGCGAATGCACGGAACATGGCAGATTCATTCTCCTGCGTTCAAAGAGGAAAAACACCAATAAAATGTGTTTTTTTGGAAAACTTTTCAACAGAGAAATTGTTCTCCATTAAGAAAGGAAGTTAATGAGTCAAACAACAGCTCAATACACGTACTGAGCAAAGAATTACGGCAGAAAACCTCAAGAACACGCAGCAGCAATGAATGTTCGTTCTCCAGCAAGCATATGTCCCCAGAAAATCAAACACAGCTCAGGTTGCACACATATGATGCTAACACACGACTTGTCAGCAAAGAACAATAAAAATAGGGAGAGAATGGATCTGATCTCGAGTGATTTCGAGTTTGCTAGCTCCGGTTATGACATCCCGACGATTTTCGAGATTTCCGGAGACACCACAACGTATGTCATGCAAACAAAAGCAACAAATGAGGTTAGATTTGTCTAAAAGTCTGCAAAATGAAGAGAAAACAGATGATGGAGTGACTCACCGAGGACGGAGAAGTTTTGGAGTGCGGAGAGAAGCGACTTCCTTGGTGAGCTTCTCAAGCTGAGCGTTTATAGATGTCATTGTATCCATTTGATGCAGCCCGGCTACTCCTCTTGTCGATGTTTTCCGCTGACCGTTGTTGGCGATTTGTTCGAACAACTCCAAGGATTCCTCAGGTGTCTTGTTCATCAAAGTTCCTCCTGCAGCAGAATCCACTGTGGATTGAAGCTGATCTGCCAAACCATTGTAGAAGCTTTGCACGAGCATCCACTTCGGGATCTCATGGTGTGGGCATAGACGTAATAGTTCCTCGAAACGCTCCCAAGCTTCATACATCGATTCGGTTGAATGTTGACGGAAGGTTGTGATCTCATTCCTGATCCTTACTGTTCGGCTCGGTGGGAAGTATTTGGCCAAGAATAGCTTCGAAAGATCCTCCCATGATCGGACTGCCTCTTCCGGCAAGGAATAAAGCCATGATCGAGCCTTGTCCCGTAAAGAAAACGGAAACAATCTCATTCGGACTGCCACGGCTGACACTCCATTGCATCTAAACGTGTCACATAAATCCTCGAAGCGAGTGAGGTGCCAATGAGGGTCTTCGTTTGTCAAGCCTCCAAAACTTGAATTCTCAATCATGTGGAGTATGGACGGCTTGATCTCAAAATTCTGAGCCTGAATTGCTGGACGAAGAAATCTGGTGGGCTCATGGGGAGTAGGTTGAGCGAAGTCTCGCATCGTCCTTCTCGGAGCTGGCGGATCAACTTGTTGAATCTGGTTGTTATTTCCATTGTTCGGATTTATGTCTGCCATCGTGCTCCGTTGACTCCTTCTCAGTGCTCGAAATGTCCTCTCAATCTTAGGATCGAACGCGAATAAATCCTCGCTGTGCGAGCGGCGCATACACCTGAAAAAGAGAGAGAAAAAATTAAACTACTTGGTCAACACAAATTGCTTTCGTTGCAAGTAAAAGATTCTAAAATCTATCCCCGGCAGCGGCGCCAAAAACTTGATCGCAGAATTCGCACATCGCAAGTATACGGATCGCAACAAGTAATATAGATATGAGTAGAGTTATCGTTCCCACGAGGATAGCAATTAAAATTCTTTAGCATACACAATTGCAATTTTTATGTAGCCAAGCAAATACGAAAAATTGAGTTTTTAAACTAGTAAGAAATAAATATCAAAGCAAAGAATCAGAATTCAATAGACGGAAAAGCCTAGGATCAAGTATCCCCTCCTTGTTTCGTTAAACCCCTTCACTCGTTTATTCCAAATTTATACTAATTCTGTTTACTAACCGAATTCTTATGACCCTAAGTGCCTCTCCCGAGTTTACAAAGGATTATTCTAAACCACCGTAAACCTATATCCCTATAGTGAATTACGAAGGCCAGAACACATTAAGATTCAATCCTTTATCGGTTACCTAGAAGTATATCTCCCGATACTACTTACTAGCTAATTCGCTCCCGTGATATTAACCAAGGCTATTTTGTTCCCGTTCTCTCCTAAAATTCCTCTCCCGAGTTTAAGTTAGGATAACAAATCAATACAATTCGGTGATCAGACAAATTGCACGCATTAAGATCAAACGAAATAAATAAACATCCAAAGCACAAATTTGTTCTAAAACGAGTTCAGGAAATTCAACTACGCAATTCGGTTCAACATAATCCTAGAAAAGAAAGTTTAGCCGGACATTATTTTCGAGACACAATTCAAATAAAAGAAAAGCATCCTAAAACAATAAGCTAACTCCCTTCTTCTCCCTCTGGTCGAATCCTTCTCTTCTGATCGACTCTTCCTCTTCTAGCCTTAAGGAACAAAGTCCTTTTATTGTCCTAAAGAAAATAAAGCCTAGAGAATCTCTGAAAATCTGGGATAAAATATTTTTTCTTCAATTAATCCTCCTCCCACGTGTCCTTCAAGTCTTTCCCTTTGTCTAGAATCTTTGTAGATATGCCGAAATCTTCTTGTTTCCATTTTTATCTGAAATAAACCAAAAATTCGGCAGTATCCCAATTCTCGAGAATAATATAAAATAACAAGAAATAATATGAAATAAGCGCAATATTTTACAAATCTAACAAATCCTAGGTATGAAATTGACAAAAATAACTCTACTTTCATAGAGTTATCAACCACAACGTATGTCATGCAAACAAAAGCAACAAATGAGGTTAGATTTGTCTAAAAGTCTGCAAAATGAAGAGAAAACAGATGATGGAGTGACTCACCGAGGACGGAGCCCAATCGACATGGATTTCAGAAGTGTTTGTGGGGGTAAGCGCTCGCGATGGGAGACTAAAGCCTACCCCACACCTCCAAAGCACGCACGCTCGCAACGGGAGAGTCGTGTGAGTGTCGGGAGGGCCTTCTTGGTTGGGTGCTCGCGATGGGAGCCATATATGAAGTCGGGGCTGACCAATCAGGAATATACGAGCTTCGTGCTCCTCCCATACTCATTGCCTCGTTGATGTCATTTTCTCGCAGAAAGCAAAGGGGAAAGGGAGGAAAGGAGATCAGGTGCCATCGTATAAGGATAAACACAGCCAAAAACAAAAGTGAGGTTGCTCACCGTTGTTGGATATTTGTTTGCGGGAGGTGGCTCCCAAGGTGTGACCATCTGCTGGCCGTATTTGAAAGAAAAAGGAGAAGGCTTCAGCTCTGTCCACCGAGTCGTTGTTCGACTGTCGACTCAAGATGGGTGGTTGAGGATTTATTGCTTCACTGCGGCAGAATACGCCACGATAACCGCCTTGGAGTCAGTGGTGCTACTGGAGCGGTTGGGGAAGCTGTGGCCGCCCGATTTACATAGCATGTACCTTCGCGTGGAAAGCAAACAACTTAAAGTAAAACGAGAGCTCCCCTCGACGCTAAGTGCGTTTACGAGGATCTTGAACACGGTCATCCACCGAAGGCAAGAGATTGGGGTTGGTCGAGCCTTCTAAAGGGGCTTGTCTTCATCGCTGCTGCGGAGAGATGACCAGCATCACAAGTCACAGCTGATGAACCTGGGGTCGCCGTCAAGGCCCGGTGTTGCCGCTGTTGCATCCAATGGAGTCGAAGACCGTTGCAGCAAGAGGTATGAAGTCCTTCTCGTTGTTGCCGTTGAATGCTCCGTTTGGGTTGATCGTCAAGGTGGTTTCTACGGCACTGATTTTCTACTTACCTTGATTAGGAACAGTTGAAAGACGGTAATGGTGATGAAGGTAGAAGGGAAGTATGCTGGGACGGCCGAATAGTGAGGAAAATGGATCAAATAAGGAATCTCGTTTTTGAGGATTGGGAGAGGAGCCGTTCGGATTTTCAGAAATGATCGAAGGAGATAAAGGAATAGCGGAGAATGATCGATGGCTTCAAAAATCTCCCCTCCCCTTCAGAGAAAAAACAAATTACTCCCCTTCTAAGTGAAGAAGATGTTCTCGTTTTTTATCAAGCCTCCGGAAAATTAAAAAAAAAAATTGATGGTTTTCTCCCTCCAACTGCCTGGTTAGTCCATTCTTTTTAGTTTGATCACTTTCTTTTTTGAAATTCATTGGAACTGCTTTAATTTCATTGGAATTCAACTGATTTGGTTAAAATCCAATTATTCTGGTTAGGGAAATCAAAGTGGGGATTGCTGCTAAGACTGTTGGGGGACATGAGTGTCCTTGTACTTTGGTCTGTCATGGATATTGAGGGAATTATGTTTCTTGCAGGTGATCATCTGATTTGCCATAATCACTTGGCTAGGTGGGAGGAAATATTGTCAGAGGGTCGTCCAGCTTTGATGGTGATTTGGGAGTGTAAAAAAAAAAACTCTCTCTTCCCATCTGCAGGCCCTTATCTTTATTTGTTTTGGGGGGTGTAATGCCAAAAGAAAATCTCCTCCACCACCTCCTTTTTTTTAATTAATTTTATTTCCCATTAAAAATAAGTTGTCCTTAATTAGGAGGAAAACCGTTGGAGAGGGAAAATTCATAATTAAATAAAACTAAAGATAAGGAATGGGCTTGAATTGGGCTTTGGCCATTTCAAAAAAAATGTTGGACCTATTTATGGGCTTAAACTATGAGCTTATGTAATTGGGTAAGAAATGGTAATTCATAATTCATGGGATAATTTTAAGGTATTACAATCTTCCACATGTAAATCTTATTTTCAAGATTGTCCCAGACGACTATGTTAGATTTTCTTGTTCGATTGATTAGATTCTTTGTCCCTTATATTTTCTCTTGGGAGAATCCTCCATCGACTGATTATATTCTTTCCATCGGAAGATCGACGGAGCTAGATTTTTTTCCGGGAGAATCCTCCATTGGAGTTAGATTTTTTCCATCGACTAAGGGAATCCTCACTAGATTAGATTTTCTCCAGGGGAGAATCCTCTGAGTTAGATTCTCTCAGTCGATCAATCAGATTTGATCCATCAAAGTAGGTCATTGACTAAATCAGATTTTGCCTCATGAGATTTTTACATTAGAGACAAATTAGATTTCCTTTGAATACACTTAACTACTATATTCTCAAATCACAACGATCCAAAATTATCTTGTGTAAACATTTGCCCCCTCACGACAATTAATGAAGGGATTTTCTCTAAATTAGTTGGTCTTTGGTAAAAATTTCAATCGATAAGAAAGATTTTCTGCTTTCCCCTTCAAATCAATCTACTGGAAAGATTCTCTTTCCTTGGCAAAGATTTTCCTCCAGTTAATCTAACTGAACTTTCTAATTAATCGACACTTATTCAGTCACTACTTCAGACAATATTATTATTGAATCAATCGACTTAAGAAAACTTGTCGCTGGTATTTTATTCCAACAATAATTTAAATAAGGGAAACTATTGAAAAATTAACTTCATTGGTCCAAAGCCACTATCTTTCAAGGAAAGTTTTGTCCCTTGTCGATGAATCAAAATGTCGTACGCAACCTCATAATATTTTTCGAATAACGTAATATTTTTAGTCGATTGACTTTACAGAGTATCGCATATTCGTCGATCACCCTTAACAATCATTTGTCGAATGTTACTAGGAACATGCGTTTTCATGACTAGTTCACTCGACAAGATTTTGGAAGTGTCATATAATTTTGGATCACTTTTGTTCGACTAGATGTTTGAAGCGTTACACGTCATTTGATCCTTCACGACTATTTGTCGGGTTTCAATAAGAACTCGCGGATTGTTACATATTTTTGGATCATACTCGGCAGTTACTTATCGGTTTTCCATATGAACATGCGTCGGATATGAACCGCAAAATGCAAAGTCATCAAACGGAAAATTTCAAATTCCCGACACATATTTTCTAGTCGCTCCGTCATACTACGGAGGGCATCCCATAAATATATTCACACATCCGACTTTCAGAGGGCAATTTTCAAAGCCTCATCTGAATGTTCATCGGGCGATCGAACAATTCCTTCATCAAAGTTTACATCCGCGTTATTGTTTAGTTCATGCTCACCGCATCAAAAACGTGTTGACATTTCACATATTCACATGAAACTCGTTTCCGACTCCCGCTGTGGTCGCCAAAAACGTGTTTGCAGACGAAACACGTTGCGATATAATGGGGGATGAAGTGTTGAATGTAATGTGGTCGCAAATAATACAAAAGAACAAAAAGAAAATTACGAATTTCTCTAATACAAGGAAAGAAAACTTACAGCCATCTTGCAACACTTTACACGATTTCTAACAGTCAAGTTAACAACCAAGCAGCCCTTCAGGGTCATAAAATGATTTTCTGTTGTGTTATAATTGACCAAGTACGACTTATTCATAGACATAATCTAGGTAACCAACTGTCAACTAAAATACATTAAAACCGTATTAATTACTCTAACATTAATTATAGACCAACTGCTGGGATAATCCCATCATCGACGAACTCCACTGTCGAACCTCGCAACATCGATAAGCTCCTGAGTTAGGTCGATTTTATGCCTTGATGATCATATTTATCACAGCATCAATATTGAACACCTTCGACGCAACATCGATCTTGAGCACATTCAATTTCCATACGTTTTAATAGTGATCTTCCACCTATAAAATGTTATCTTCAATATTGTCTCAATCGACTATGTTAGATTTTCTTGTTCGACTGATTAGATTCTCTCAGTCGATTGATTTTCCCTTAGATTTTCTCTTGAAGAATCCTTGATCAACTGATTAGATTCTCTCCTCGAGGAGTTTGATTTTTTCCATCGACTGGGAGAATCCTCCCTCGGAGTTAGATTTTTTTCAAAGAGAATCCTCCATCGATTAGATTTTCTCCATCGAGGGGGGAGAATCCTTCAGTGACTGAGTTAGATTCTCTCAGTCAATCATCGACAAAATCAGATTTTATCCATTGTAGTAAGTAGATTCTCTCAGTCGATCGATCGTCGACTAAATCAGATTTTGCCCGTCGACGAGATTTTTATAGTAGAGACAAATTAGATTTCCCTTGAATCCACTTAACTATTATATTCGTCGACTGTGCTGAAATCACAACAGACGACCCAAAATTATCTGGTGTAAACATTTCTCGGTGAGCCCTCTCTGGTTGCTCGGATGTTTTAGGACCTGAACGGCAACCTAAAAAGGGCAACATTTCATCGAACACCTAGCAGGAGACGAGCCTTGGGGAAGGGGGAAACAACAACACGGGGGGGGGGGGGACGAACAACGACGAAGGATGATCCGGAGGTGGCATAGTGAGACGTGAAACCCAACACACACACCCAACCAGCGAAGCTTGATTTTCCTTGATTCAGGAAAAGAAAAAACAAAGAAATACACTGGTGACCGAATCTCCGGCAGAAAAGAAATCCTCACACCACCACATTCCGATGGAATAGCTAACCCATTTCTTTCCCCAAAACCTCTAACATCTCACCTTCTCATTCTTATCTCCTTCTAACCAACTTCCAGGTATGATGCTTTTATTCTATTGTTGCTTCTCCCCATCTGTTGTGTGCGTCCGTTGTAACCATTATGTTACTGCTTTTCTTCTTTTTTCTGTTTTCCGTCCTCCTTACTTCTTTTTATTTCATTTTCGCCCACCTGATTACGTTTTACTTTAATGTTGGTAGATTAAAGTTCTTCGCGGCCTCTCTTCCAGCCCAGCTCAACTCATGCCAGCCAAGCATGCTCACAGCTCTCCTCCAAATCCAGCTCATCTCCAAATACAGCTCTTTGTGCTCTAGTCCCAAATGCAGGCCTTTCTCTTCTCGGCCCTTCCAGATTATAATTGCTCTTAGACTTTTGACCGTCCTCCCTTCTCGAATCAGCTCCTCCTTCTGCCCTAACCCCTTCCACTCCGTTTCCACTTCCATAGCTTATGTCACGTATCAATGCCTCCCCCTCAAAATCTCCCTTGTCCCCAAGGGTGATGTCCGGGAACCGCTGCTGAAGGTCGTACATGAACTCCCAGGTAGCTTCGTCCTTTGATTTGTGTTTCCATTTGACCAATACTTGAGTCGCCGCTTCATTAACCCATTTCACCAACTTCCGTCGTAAAATATACTCTGGAATCTGCTTCCCTACAGGATATGGTAGATCTAGTGAAGTATGATTGGGTTCCACATATTTTTTCAAGCGCGATATAGGATGGATCTGAGAATCTGCAGGTAGGTCCATCTTGTACGCCACCTTATAGGGACCATAGTAACAGAGATATCTTATTGTTGCTTCTAGATTCAAGTAAACTTTGTCTGTACTGCTGTAGCTTTAGGTAGACCATGTCTCCAATTTCAAACTCTATGTCAGTTCGCCTTATGCTAGTAATATGAGACATCCTATTTTGAGCCCTGTGAATATGGAACCTAAGCAACTTGATCATAGCTTCTTTATCTTTCAATGCTCTGTCACCCCCTTGCAAGGTGCAGTCCTAGGGATGTAGGGAAGATGTATGGGAGGCTCATACCCATAGAGAGCTTCAAATGGAGACATCTTAATAGTAGAACGATAAGTAGTGTTGTACCACCATTCAACTAGCGATAGCCATTTACTCCATAACATAGGGCAATCTGCACACATATACCCGAGATAAGTTTCCAAACATCTGTTTACTACTTCCGTCTGACCATCTGTTTGAAGATGATAGGCTGTAGATATTCTCAGCACCATTCCCTGCATCCTGAAAAGATTTTGCCAGAATTCACTCAAAAAATAACTTCTCTATCACTCATAATTGTGTTGGGAAACCATGCAGTTTGTAGATACTATTCATGAATAACTCCGCCACTGACATGGCAGTGAAGGGGTGCTTCATTGCCAAGAAATGAGCATTCTTGGTCAAACGATCGACAACCACCATGATGACCTCCTTCCCTTGAGATTTAGGTGACTCAGATATAAAATCCATACTGATATCTGACCAAATCACCGTAGGAATTTGTATGGGTTGTAATAGACCAAGGGATGCCGTTTGATTATACTTGCATCTCTGGCATACTTCACAAAGTACAATGAATGTTCTGACATCGCTTTCCATTACAAAAACATAAGCTCGATATCCGCTTTGTAATTGCATGTACCCCGAATGTCATCCTACTGCGGAAGCATGGAAAATCCTTATTATAGCGTTTCTTACCTCTTCATTTGCCCCCACCACCAATTTGCCTTTCTTCTTTAACAGTCCCTGTGAGAAGTCGTATTGAGAAGGTTGCCTTGCTGTTATTTGTTGTATAATTACTCGTAAAGTCTGGTCCTGTCGCCAACTTGCTTTAATTTCATCCAATAGGGTCCTTTGTTGCATATTCAATATAAATGACATCAATTCCGCTCCTGAAATTCTAGAAAGCGCATCCGCCATCTTATTGTCCTTTCCCTTTTTATAGCTTATCTCATAATCATAGCCAACTAGTGAGCCATTTCAGCTGCATGTCTGTGTTTAGGCACTATTCAAGTAAGTACTTCAAGCTCTGGTGATCTATTTTTATCATGAAACGCCTTCCCATTAGGTACTGCCTCCACTTTTCGACCGCATACACAATGAAAAGTAATTCCTTCTCATAAACCGACAGGTGGACATGCTTGTGAGCTAATGCTTTACTTATGAAAGTAATTGGATGTCCCCCTTGCATCAGAACAACCCCTATTCCCAATGAACTCGCATATGTTTCAACAATAAACTACTTAGAAAAATCAGACAATGCTACGGTGGAGTAGAAACCGTAGCTTCTTTGAGCTTCTTGAAAGCTTCCTAAGCCATCAAAGTCCACTGAAAATCATCCTTCTTTAACAATTGTGTTAATGGTTTGCTAATTGTCCCATATCCACGAACAAAACATCTATAGTACTCCGTCAGCCCTAGGAAACCTCTCAACTACTTCACATTAGTGGGAGTTGGCCATTCCTGTATTGCAGCCAGCTTCTTAGTATCGGTAGAATCTCCTTCTTCTGCAGTGAAATGCCCCAAATACTCTACCCTTCTACGAGCGAATGAGCATTTGCTCAATTTGGAAAACAAACAGTTGTGCTGCATGACTTCAGAGCCTTAGACAAATGGCCAACGTGAGCAGACAATGTGGGGCTGTAAATTAAAATATCATCAAAGAAAACAAACACAAACCTCCTCAAATATGGTTTGATTATAATATTCATTAAACTCTGGAATGTAGATGGGGCATTAGTTAGCCCAGAGGGCATCACCAAAAATTCGTAATGTCCCTCATGTGTCTTAAAGGTTGTTTTTGGTATATCAGATTCCTTCACCCGTATTTGATGGTATCTAGATGTCAAATCCAATTTAGAGAACCAGGTGACACCTTTTAATTCATCCAACAATTATTCAATAATAGGGATCGGAAACTTATCTTTGATGGTCTTCTTGTTAAGTTCATGATAATTAATGCATAATCTCCAAACTAAGACCACCGGGGATGAGAAAGGGTTGGTACTCAGTCATGTCACCCCTGTTTATAGCATCTCAGACAGTAATTTCTCGGTTATATCCTTTTGAGTGCTGGAATATCTATAAGGTCGTAAATTTTGCCCTCGGACCCCTTCCTCAAGTGGAATAGCATGAAATGAACTCTGCGGGGGGTAACTCCATAGGTTCCTCAAACACCCTGTGGAACCTGGTCAGTAGCCACTGTATTTGGATTGGTACTTTTTGTTCTGCAGTTGCTACTTCACATTGTCTTAACTTTGGAATGACCATTAGCCCCATGTCATCTCTAAGAAGTGAAAACACCCCAACAGTCATCTTCACCAACTCTCCTTCTCCAGCAACTAATGTGATTGCTTTGTCTTGCCTCTTGAACTGCATAGACAAGCTGGGAAAATCCCATTATACAACTCCAAGTGAGTGAAGCCACTCCATCCCCAAGATCATTTCACACCCCTTGATAGGCATTAGCAACACATCTGTCACATACTTCTCTTGTATTTCCCACTTAAAATTTTGCACCATTGAATTACAAGGCATCTTTTCCCCGATGGCAACCATCACACCTCGTCCTGAAATGGCATGGATGATGCACTCAATTTGTTTAGCAACTCCAATATCCAAGAAATTGTGAGTGCTCCCCGAATCCACTAGAATGGTTAGCTTCCTCTTTTTATACATGCCAATCGCCATCATAGTTTGATTTTTAAAAGATAACGCCACTTCATAACATAGCATGTAAGGTCATGATGGGAGTATCATCCATGTTCACAACCTCTTCAGTTTCCTGCTCCCATTCTTCCTCTTGGTTATTATCAACCGCTTTCAGAACTATAGAATAGAGCCTCTTGTTAGTGCACTTATGGTTGAATGAATACTTTTCATCGCACCAAAAACACAAGCCCTTCATCCTTTTATTTTCCATCTCTGCGAGTGTTAACCTCTTATGGGGTGGCTAAAACGCCAGGGGTCTAGGTGCTACTCCCCCAACTCTTCTCCCATGCCTTTCAATAGATTTGACATTTGTAGGCCACTTTGAAATACTTCAAGCCATTGATATTGTGTTCGCAACCCCCTGACTCTGACATGAATCTATACGCCCTCTATTACCCACTTCCTTGCCTCTATCTTGCATTATTTCATCATCGTTAGAAAGGGTCTTAGAGAGTGCAATAGCTTGTTGTAAAGACCTGGGTTTTAACACAGTTACTAGCTTCCTATTTTCTCGTTTGAGTCCTCCTATAAATAACGCCACCTCATCCTCATTATATAGCTCAACTTTGGTCACCGATGAAATGAACTCATCAATATAATCGGATAAACTTCTTTTCTCCTTCAACTCTCTTAACAGGACAATAGGTGGGCCAAAACGGAGGAGCATAGCTGCTGAATACTCTTCCCAACTCACAACCCCACCTAGTTCTCCCCCCCCCCCCCCCCCCCCACAGGAGGGCGTAATGCCACTCAATGGCCGGAAATACTCACCTTCAATTCTGAGGGTGTCTCATCAAGCTTAAAGAAGCGTTTGCATCTAAGATCCATTCCTCAACTTGAGAACCGTCGAATGTAGGAAACTCTATCTTCGAAAGTTTGTTAACTCGATCTTGTTGCCACAAAGGCCTTTTCTACCTTCTTACCCTGGAATCATATTCCTCTTCTGATGATGTTATCTTCCTCCCTTCTATGGCGTCTATCTTCAACTTCAGCTCTTCAAAGTTTCTTACCAACTCCTACAACACCTCTCTCACTTATTCTGACTCCAATTGTGCCACCTTGGATCTCGTTCCGTCAGCCACTGGCATCCCACAATCAAGGAAGTCAAGCGTCGAAGCTCTGATACCACTTAAGAAGTGAAACCCAACATACGCACACCCAACCAGCGAAGCTTAATCTTCCTTGATTCATAAAAAGGAAAAACAAGGGAAATACACTGGTGGCCGAATCTTCGGCAAAAAAGAAACCCTTACACCACCATATGCCGGTGGAATAGATATCCCATTTCTTCTCCCCAAACCTCTAACATCTCAATTCCTCATTCTTATCTCCTTCTAACCAACTCTCAGCTATGATGCTTTTATTCTGTTGTTGCTTCTCCCCATCTGTTGTGCGCGTGTTGTGACCATTTAGTTATTGTATTTCTTCTTTTTTTATCTGTTTTACGTCCTCCTTACTTCTTTTTATTTCATTTATGTCATCCCGATTACCTTTTACTTTAATGCAGGCATATTAAAGTTCTTCACGGCCTCTCTTCCAGCACAGCTCAAATCGTTTCGGCCCAGTATGCTCCTGACTCTCCTCCAAATCCCGCTCATGTCCAAATACAGCTCCTTGTGCTGTAGCCCCAAATGCAGGCCTTTCTCTTTTCGGCCCTTCCAAATTATAATTACTCCTAGACTCCCGCCTTTCCTCCCTTCTCGAAGCACCTCCTGCTTCTCTCCCCTAACCCCTTCCACTCCGTTTCCACTTCCATTGCCTCCCTTCATCCTTACTACCTGTGATGTAAGTGAAGCACACTACATAAAGCCTGGTCTCTCTTCCTAAGCAGTCCCAACCTTCTTGTTCTGCTCGAACACGTACTTCACTAGCGACTCCTTGATCGACAGCACCTCCGAGAGCTCCCCCTTCAGCTTCACCCCGTCCATCTCGTTGTTGCTCCTCGGTGCCACTATCACCTTCGCCTGCTCCCCCAGGGTGAAGTTCGCCCATTTAAACTCCGGGTCTATGTACTGCTTGTACATCTCCAGGATCTCCTTGTGGCTCACCACCCCCGGGTTCGTGAAGTTCCATATCCCCCTCAGGTTCCTATTCGCCATCTCTATCGATATCGGCAGCAGCTCGTCCAGGACGGTCATGCTGTATGGGATGTTCACCACCTTGTTGTACCACGATATCTTCGTTATGAAGTTGCGCGGGTTGCTCAGGTCTGATGATATCGGCATCCGTACTCGGAGAGTGCACACATTGTCGTACTCCCTCAGAAGCTCCTCCTCCTGTTCGACAAGAGATTCAGATCGTCGGGTCACATTCATTCACATCGCCTGTCCAAAACTCATAGGGAGATCGAAATGGGTTACCATGGCCTTAGTTTTCGAGTAGAAGGAACCGGTGAAGTTCGGTTTGTCCTCCTCCTTAAAGCCGATGCCTGAACCTTCGGGATGTGTCGCATCGTACTCAAATATGCAACCTGTCGCAAAGTTCGCCATCAGGAGCCCGCTCTCTCGGCAAACGTCGGCCAAGGTCAAGGTTCCGACGACGTTAGCACAGATCGTCTTGCTTTTGTGCGATTTGCACCAATCAACATTGGGCCTGCCAGTCACTCCAGCGGCATTAAAAACATGTGTTGGTTTGATGTTCCGAATATCCGCCATAAGTGACGATCGATCCTCAAGACGGCCTTTTCCGTACTCATAGGGAATCCCCTGTCCCTCGCTCAGCTTCCCTAACAGATCTCCGATCCAACTAGTCCTACCATAGATCAGGAATTTCAGAGATGGCTTGCCGGAGGCAGCTGCATCTCCTGTTCTGGGAACAGTCCCTTCCTTCTTATCAAAACCAGATGGAACATCTGCAGTCCCGCCATCATCGAACCCATTTCTCTCTACCCCGCCAGGCATCATCAACATCCTCGGGTGAGGGAGCAGTGCTCCCGACACATCACCCCACCAATCGGGATTACTGGTGTACCAATCCATACTCTTCTTCAGACCATCCTCCCAAGTAGTCCTCTCAGACCAACCCAGATTCTTCAGCTTCTGGTCGTCGAGGAAGTATCTCTGATCGTTGAATGGCCGGTTCTCGACAAACTAGATGCTCGTCTCCGAATCCATGGAGAAAAGATTGCAGATGTCATTGGCAACATCGATCACCCTCCTCTCCTTCTTAGTCCCGATGTTATATACGTGCCCGATCTCGCCCTTGTGAAGGATCACCTCAAATGCCTCCGCGACGTCCGTGCAGTACAAATAACTCCTGACATTAGATCCATCCCCGTGAATCGGGAGACGCTGTCCCCTCATGGCCAGGAGGATGAATTTCGGGATCAACTTCTCGGGGAACTGGTTCGGCCCATAAACGTTGTTACCCCGGGTCGTGATCACGGGCAACCCATAGGACCTGCCACAAGCCATGACGAGCATCTCCGCACAGGCCTTGGTGGCGGAGGAAGGATTGGTAGGGAGGAGCTAGGAGGGCTCACAGTCCCCGACAATGGCATTGTCATCGGTCTCCCCATAAACCTCGTCGGTGCTAACATGGATGAACCTCTTCACCTGGCCGGTGACCTTACACGCCTCGAGGATGACATGAGTGCCGTAGATGTTGTTCTTGGTGAACTCGAAACTATTGCCGAAGGAGTTGTCGACGTGGGTCTGGGCCGCAAAGTGCATGATGGTGTCGATGGACTCGGTGATGAGGAGGTAGTTGACGAGATTGGCGCTGCCGATGTCGCCCTTGACGAACTTGAAGTTGGGGGAGGATCCGGAAGGGAGGAGTTTCTTGAGGTTGGAGCAGTAATCGAGCTTGTCGAGGACGACAATCTTGTAACCGGGGTAGTTACTGACGAGACGGTTGGCCACATGGGAGGCGATGAACCTGGCCGCGCCGGTGATGAGGATGTTCTTCTGCGTGTATGCGGCCATTGCAGATCACAAAATTCTGCACCCCCAAGGAAAACGAAAAACGTAAGAAGAAACAAAAAAAAAAAAACAAAAAGCAGTGGAGGATTGATTCATTCAGATCCGGGGGCATCGCAAACAGAAAGCAAATTGTACCCAGATGGATCCACAAGAGAACCCAGCGGGGAAGGGGGGAGGGAACTCACTTGGAATGGGGAATGGGGAATGTGGAGGAAGAAGAAGCAAAAGAATGTGCCGCCGAGAGAAGTGGAAAGAAGTAACAAAGCCTTTCAGGGAAATAGAAGACGGATATAGCAAAACCATCCCCCCTCCGCTTATCTCTGCTGTTAATTATCGTATCGTAGGGCAGATACTTCTTTGTTTTCTTTATCAGGATTGCCCGTCAACTCCTGGCATGAGGAGGTGCATTGCATTATATAACAGCCCTTGATAAGGCGTCAATGTTTAGTTCCAATAATAAAAATCTCAAGGGAAAACGTACGTACAAATCCAAGGCCAACTAATTAACTTCCCTCCTCTCCTCCCGCCCTCACCCCGTGGAAAGAGGAAGCAGGCCTAACACCCACTGGGGCAAAAGCTACAACAAGTTGATCACACATCGCTGACACCCCACCCCCTCGGCTTTCTTGTTAGCTAACCATACTGAACCGATCCCACGTTCCGGTGAGCAGCGATGGCCACTGCTGCAGCACCGACAGCCCCAAACTGTGACTGCGCCTGTGCCTGGAAAACTTTGGCATCCACGGCAAGCCTTCCGTTCAGTTGCCCTACATCAGCAGGAGATGGGAAGTAGGGGATCAGATTCATGTCTATAGCCATGGTAGAATCTGGTTTCGGCGCTAAGTTGCACTGTGCGGTGGGTGGCTTCTCTTTCAAAGAATTATTTACGGCATCTCTCAAGGACTTCTCTCTGATCACAGCATGGGGGTTGCTAATAAATAGCTGAGTCGGGGGTTGGGCCGGAGATGCACCGTTTCTGTATGAACTTCTGGCTTCATTGCTCTCCTTGATGCCACGGCAACCGTCATAAGGTAAAACAGGTCCAACAACTCTACCTGGTTTTGCTGCAACTTCAACAAAATTATGGATAATAAGTGGAAATGCAAAATCCAAGATATGCTTTATTAGGTGTTGGGTTGAGAAACAATCCAGGAACTATTAACCGGACCTACCATTAGGTGCCCTGGGAGGGGGTCCTACAGCCCTTGAAGCTGACGCAGCATCTGATGGTTTAGAATTAGTTGAAGTCTCCTCATTTGTTGGCCGGCTATCCCTGGAGATCACAGTACGCTGCGCACTTGTAGTCAGATCACTTGAATGCACTGCAGGCCTATACAAAAAGATTAGCCCGGTAAGTCCTTACTGCTTCATTTCAACAATCAAGCATATAATTAAGAACTACTAAAGCACACTTGGAGACCTGGGGGGGGGGGGGGGGGGGGGAGGGTTGGACAAAGAATGTAATCAAAGACCAAACATTACCTTGGGAGCGAAGCATGCTTTCTCTCTAAGGGAATGACAGGAGCGCTTCTTCCACCGTGAGCTTCCAGATGGGCAAACTGCCTCCTAAACTGACCGATAGCACTGCATCCAATATTTTTGCCACCATGAGAAGGATAACACCATTGGGGGGAAAGAGAACATGGTCAGTAACAGAAATTGGACCTCGGGTAAAGGAAACTAGAGACATCAGTTCCATTTACAGAATCTTTGCGCAGTTGTGGGTGATATTCCAATATTTCCCGATACAACAGTTCCCTAACGTCTTCTTTGGTTACTCTTCTCCTTTCAAATTCAAATTCCAACTTTGATATGGGCTGGCATGAAGGTTCCCTCTCAGCCTTAGCAAGGCCCTTAAAATATGGATCAGCAAGAGCCTGTCCAAACATCAGAGGGAATGTCAATCTAATTGCGTAAATTAGTTGCTTTTTGCAGTAGTCTTCAAGGCTCAACGCAACAACAAACCTCCTCAGCCGTGGGACGATCATGAGCATCAAAAGCCAAGAGCCTCTGTAACAGCCTAAGAGCCTGAGGATCTGCATTAGGAAACTTTTGTGCGAAGGGCACAGGTTGCTTCTTACGCATCCCTGTCAAGTATTTCCTTGCCTTGTCATTGCAAACCTAGAAGTAGATTCACAAAAAACCAGCTTAATCATAGAGGAATGGGAGTAGTACGTGACACTAGCAACCGTCAGACAGATAATCGTGAATAACATTTTATCTCTTACTCCTGATATAGATTCAGGTGGAGGTGTTCCGAGCAGATCGGTTATCAGATCCAGTTGATGAACAACAGTTTTGCCCGGAAACAATGGCTTTCCGGTCAATACTTCAGCAAAAATACAGCCGATACTCCAGATATCAATTGCCGGAGTATACTGCAGTTGAGTGAGCATGCAGTCAGTTAGTTGATTGTAATTGCAGCATGTCAAATAGGATTGCTCTACATGGCAACCACTGCAGGAAAAAAGCAGACATAACCTGGCTCAATTACCTGGTTAACAGAATTTTCAACTTCCAGGAGAGTTCAATAGTCCTCCCTGAACAACAATTGTTTTAATCTAGAATTACTACTTACTATAAATCACCCAGAAGACATTCTAAACCATCACAAGTGCTCCACTTAGAAAATTTATCATCCATGTTACCGCTTCAAGGGAAAAACCTATTTCCCAACCGTCATTGCAATGAAATGGGGTGGAAAACCTCCGAGATGCTCTAAACTAACATGAGAAAAAAAGAGAAACAAAACATAGCTAGACAAACACGACGAGACGGCAAACGTTATGCCCAAGTCGCGTGTCATACCTTAGAGAAGAAGGATCCACAGAGCTCTGGTGCCCTATACCATCTAGTGGCAACATAATCCTGCCAGGAGGACGAGAATCGCTCAATTTCTTAATCCATTAAGGCCATGTAAGAGCAGGAGAACAAAATATAGAGTACAGGGAAAACAGTGAGGATCATAAAAAACAGAAACACGTACAGTCCAAAAGACGGTTGATGGAGCATCATTGAAAGCAACTCTTGCTAGTCCAAAATCACAGACTTTCAGTTTACAGTTTGCATTAGCCAGTATATTCTTCGGTTTGAGATCTCGATGGTACACACTTGCTGTAATCGAACAAATTAGTCAAGTGTCACAAAAAAATATATTAAATCCAACGAATGACATAAGAATCCATTTGAAGGGTTATAACTGATGAAGCTAGATCTATCGCCACCAAAAAAGATAGCGGGAACAGTTGGTCCTTTAGATGTCGCTTAGTTACGGAACAAGGTAAAACAGGATATAATAGAGATCGGGGACAACCTGTGTGCATGTATTTCAAAGCTCGAAGCATCTGATAAAGAAAGAATTGGTGATGCTCTCGGGTCAAGTCATCATTAGCTTTGATAACTTGGTGAAGATCCGATTCCATAAGCTCGAAGACCACGTATATGTCCTTAAACTCCCTCTTAGAGGGCGGCAACATGATGCTCTTGATATCAACAATGTCTGGATGCCGTAGGAGCCTTAACAATTTGACTTCACGCAGGATCCGTATGGCATCAGATATGTGCTCGAATATATTATTTATCTTCTTGATGGCCACTTTTTCCCCGGTATGAGTATCAATGGCCGCGCACACAACTCCATAACTCCCTTTCCCAATCACCTCCAGTATTTTGTACCTGTTCGCATCGCCGTATTCAGAGAAGAATTCCATCTCCTTCATCTGCAGCACATTTGGAACAATAAGCTTAGATTACCCAAAGTATTCAAAAAGATACCAACAAAAATAGAAAGGGATCCTCCTATCGCTGCACTTAAGTTAGAAAATTAGCAGACTCCAGACAGCAACAATGACACTACCAACGAGATCGGGATCATCCCGACGTGGTAAACAGCCAACAGCCAACATAGCAGGGATGATCCATTTCCATGCGTCAATCACTAATAGGAAAGACTGCCTCTGCCATCACCGTCAGGACCAAATGATTTTATTGCCGAACCATGGAAAATCATAAAAACGGTTCATCCAGATCAAGAGAAAGGGAACAACAGGTCCAGGGGACAGGAAACGACAAGGAACTGCACAAGAAGCCGAGGAGGTCACCTTCTTATAATTATCCCGGTGGTGCTGCATCCAGGCGAATCGTTTCTTTTTAATTCCTTGAAGTAAGAAGCAGGTAGAAATCAGGAATCAGCCGCATTTGCCGCAGCGAGAGCGGCCTTTGATGACGAAGGAACAATCCCTCCTGAGAGCACGCTTGAAAACCTTCCTCCTCTTGGTCAGCACTAGACACATCCAACGAAACTCCTTCCTTCCACCGGTCAACCCTAATTTTGCAAGGTGGGGAAGGCTCGCCCCCTCCCCTCCTCCCCAAGGCCCACAACCTCTTTCGGAAACTCTATCAAGGGGATTTCTCTCTGTTCGACGAAATCGGAAGGACGGAGAGGAGGAACTGGGATCGAGAAAGAGGAAGACGGGAGGAAGGAGCGGGGGGGAGAGAGATTTGGGGCGGGTGGGATCCCGAGGTCGGAGATATAGAGAGAGAGAGAGCGAGAGGAAGAAGAGACGTTGCGGGTGGGTGGGTGGGTGGATTTATAGAGATTAAAATTGAAAAGATTAGACAGGCATGCGCGTAGGTTACCTCCTTTTTTGACTAGTTAAATTAATTAGTTTACTTTTTTATTTAAAGAAATAGTGAAAGAAAGAAAATTAATTAACATAAACTTTCTTTTCTTTTTTTTTAAATGATAATGAGAATATTCTCTTTTCTTTTCGGGTTCTTAAACTATTAGGGTGGTTTCGTAAATATAAAAGTTGTCGCAACGTCTGTGTTATTTCTTCCGTTTTTTTTTACTATGCTTTCTATTTTGATTTTAACTTACTTATATGACTTTATTATTAATTTTTATATTAACCATATTCAAGAATTTCTTCTCCTAAAATTTAAATAAGACTTTAATATAATTTGACTTATGTTTAATAATAGGAATTTTGTTAACGAGTGTCCTAATGGCACTCGTTAAAGACAACTAATGTCAATTAAATTCATCAATTATTATGTTTATTGTTAGCATTATTATGTCTTCTTAGTAGTGTATTTTCTTATTTTAGAATATATTAAAATTATGAAACTACAATTAATGTTGTTAATTATCATATTATTACTATTTATAACTCTTTGACAAGTACCCTTAGGGCACTCATTAACCATATCTTAATAATAGTGGACTTTCAACTTCTTCTCTCGTATTCTCATGCATCGTCCCCATCTTACCCCTTAAAGATACTACCTACTATTTCGATTTTCATCCATTTTATGTATTCTTGGTAGTATAGTAATTACCGTCCCCGTAAAAAATTTATGATAAAGTTTTAATTTTAATTTTATTTTATTTTATTTTTCATTTTTAGCCAAAAGACCTTATTTGACACAAAATTCAAAATTAATCGAAATCCTTCATTTGTTTTTTTTTTTTTTTTTTTTGCCCTGTGTCCCTTAACTTAACATCTGATAATTATGAACAGGCAGATGAACTTTTACCTAATACCCTCCTCCACACCGAAGATTATTTATCTATTTATTTATTATTAGACGTATTCGTGTCGGTTCCTACTTTGTTCTTCCTACAGTTAGAGGGGGAGGCGGTTCTTTTTAGTTTAATCCCGGGGGTGGGTGGTTGCTTTCGGACATGGTCCCATGTCAAAATCATCGTCATCATCCATGCTTTGACCTGTACAGGTGAATGATCCCCGGTTAGGCATGGACGGGTGGTGGGGGAGGATATGGATGGTCGTCGGTCCAGAAAGATCTCGCTCCCACGGGGGGTGGGGGAAATTTCCTCGAGGGCTTAAAAAAAAAGGACATCATTGTCCATGGAAACTTTCATTACCAACGTTGTATTGATCATAGTAGTACAGATTGATTTCAATCATTTTGGGGGGGGGGGGGGGGGGGGGGGGGGGGGTGACTGATACAATAAGATATGTGGGTATTATAGTTTATCAAAGAGGCTTCTTTCTTTCAGGGGTCTTTCTTTTGTGGAGTATTCTTTAAAAGGAGCAAATTGTCGCATGTATAGATGGATCCCTCCGTCTTTTGTCTCTTCCTCCTTTGGCAGGAGTCGTCGGGGTGTATTATTGCCTTTCCCCCCACCGTCGCTCTCTTAGAACCAGAGAACATTTTTTTCTCTTGCCGTCTCCGAGAGGGGGCTTGTAATGGCCAGTCGGGTCGTTCCTTCAGTTGAATGGACCGTGTTTTACCTCGTTGTCGGCTTCGCTTCCAAGTCACTGCTGCATTACATTATGTGGGCGTTAAGCGATCGATCCCTTTTCCCTCAGGCAAGGGGCGCTAATCGCTTTCGCCAAGGTCCCCCCCCCCCCCCCCCCCCAAACACGTCCGACCGATCAACCAAACTTCTGTCCTCTTCTTGCAAATGCCCAAGACCCTAGTGTTTTCACGCTGTCTGGACCGGACCGGACCGGACTGGACTTCACCAGTTTGGGCTTTTCAAGAAACGGTGGCCCCCAAAAGGGGGTGGACGAAAGGCGGGCGACGTGGCGGCTCTCGAGACGTGAGGTTCCCCGAGAAGCCCAGGTCAGGGAAGAACGAAACTACGAGAGGTAGGTAAGAGGACGGACAGGACGGTGTTGCTTTTGTTTGTGGGGGGAATGATATGGCCTCGTCCCATCCCCTGTTTCTGGCCAAGTCCATCCTGCTGCCCTACAACAACCCTATCAATCGCCTGTCCTTCTCTCCCTCCTTGTCGTCGAGGGCCGTGCGTACGGGGTTGGGGTCCGCCGTCCACGCCATGGGCTCGTCAGCATCCTCGGAGTCGTCTCGACCGGCCGCTATCCCCAGCGACGACGAGCTGAAGAAGAGGCTGACGCCAGAGCAGTACTACGTCACCCGACAGAAGGGAACCGAGAGAGCCTTCACCGGGTAAAAAAAAAACCACCTCGTCTGTCCGATGCATTAAAATTTTTTAGCAATTGCCTTCTTCTTTCAGGGAGTATTGGAACACCAAGACTCCAGGGACGTACCACTGCATCTGCTGCGACTCCCCACTCTTCGAGTAAGTTTTTCCGCCGTCTCTCTTCCCCTCTCTTCGAGTTCGGCGTGACTCAGACGGTAATTTCGCAGGTCGTCCACGAAGTATGACAGCGGAACTGGCTGGCCCTCTTACTACGAGCCCATTGGCGATAACGTCAAGTCCAAACTGGACCTGTCCATCATTTTCATGCCCCGCCAGGAGGTCGTCTGCGCTTCCTGCAATGCCCACCTTGGCCACGTCTTCGACGACGGTCCTCCCCCTTCTGGGAAACGCTACTGCATCAACAGCGCCTCCCTCAAGCTGAAACCCAAATAAAAGGACACGGCCCCACCCAATGGAAGCAAATCGTGTGGCCTCCGCGATTACATATGCTGTGTGAATAATGATGTTGTGATGGGGTGGGTGTTTGAATCCCCGAAACTTTTGTGAACTCCGTGTAGTTTGTATACAAGATATGCAAGAGAGGGGCGTTTTGTTTTCTTTGTTGCTGTTGAGGAGTCAAACACAACTTCCCGTCTCTCCCTGCTTTAACATCATTGTAAGCCAGTAGGCAAGGTGCCGCATTTTGTTTACGGATCAAGTCCCCAATGGAAGAATTCAGTTACGAAACTGATCCGCTGCAGCCATCCCATAAAGGTAGGAACAAAAACCTTCCTTGCTTGTTGAATTTGCGGAGAGACTGCAAATGGGGTCCAAATGATTGGACGACACCTGCCTTTTTTGCGTCGTGTTTTGCCGGTGAGAAATGCCGGCAGAGTGCAACGAGGCAGATGTCCTTGAAGTTGATGCTGCAATTTTGATTTGGAAAGGATTGAGCAGGTGGTTCCTGGCAGTGCTCAACTCGGTCTTTCTTCTGTTCGGTCAAGTGATTGCGGCCATGCTAGGGAAATTCTACTTTTGAGTATAGTGGCAATCGCAAATGGATGGCCACTCTTGGTCAAACGGCCGGATTCCCAGTGCTCTATATCCCAGTCTTATTCACCGAGAAATGGAGATCTTAACTGTCCAACCAGTTCCCCAGATGCCCATATCGGCGTGGTTGGCCTGGTTTACTTCTTCTTGGGCGTGCTTTTAGTTACCAATATTCTGTTGTACTCGCTTGGCCTTTGGTACCTCCCAATCTCCATATACTCTCTCTGCAACCCAGCTCTTGTTCAATGCCCTAGTTTTGTTCTTCATCAACTCTC
Organism: Melastoma candidum; assembly: GCA_023653495.1. Classification (NCBI taxonomy): domain Eukaryota; kingdom Viridiplantae; phylum Streptophyta; class Magnoliopsida; order Myrtales; family Melastomataceae; genus Melastoma; species Melastoma candidum. The sequence continues at coordinate 12,709,395 of CM042889.1, read as the reverse complement.
AGAAGCTCACCTTCATACTCAACTCGGGGATCTTATTGAGCCTATCGGCAGTGTTGGTCGCCCTCTCCAACAGCTCCCTTGGCTGGAGCAGTGCCTTCGCCGAGTATGCCCTTGGGCATGTGACAGTAGCCAAAATATTGGCTGTATGGGGATGTTCTTTTGCAAGTCCCTGTCTCCTTGGCAGAAATCAATGCATGAGTCGCTTTTAAGCAGGATTTAGGTGGATGATACAGATAGGTTAAGGGTGCCCCTCAACTGGAGTTTTCTGTTAGATGAAATTGCGAGCAGGCAAAGAGTGCGTTTGAGAGTAACCTGACGAAAGCTATCCTTCCAATTGGGGATGGGACAGTCATCCCTTTCGAACATCCACGTAAATCCCACAAATTGCCTGTTTGAAAGTCAAGCGTCGGCATGTACACTCTCTTCCAATAATAATAGAATCAGATCAGGCTAATCTTGTGCAAATGATTCAGGGGAAGGCCAAAGGTTTATGACTGTGGCTTCTCAGGTGTTTGATTGGAATCGCATATACTTCACCTCTCTTTCATCCGACTACTGTGACGAATGATCGACTAATGTATTGTGGTTTGGTTCTATTAGGTGGCCAGATGGTGAAGTTCAGGTCCCAAATATCTCTCACATCAAATGCATTCACGAAGAAGATACTTGAAGTGAGCAACAAGGACATCACATTGGGTCGGAATGTCATGTGACTAGGTGCAAATTGGCTAGAAGTGACTCCCCAGCATTTGCAGTCAAGAGATTGGAAAGTGGGAGTTTGGACCAGGAAAGAGGCTTTGAGCGAGAAATGCAGGTAATGGGAGATGTCAAGCATTTGGAACATCTCATCGCTCTTCATGGATATTGCATGGCTCCGAAACCTCCTCTTCCATGAGCTCATGTCTAACAGGAATCTAGATGCGTTGTTGCATGCCACGATGGTTGCATGCCATGTGGCTCGATTTTGCAGTATTATCTTCACTGTAATAATCTGATGAAAAGGTTTACTTACATTTTCCAGGAGATCGGTGAACAAGATGATTTTAGACAGGCTAATGAGGCATAACATTGCACTAGGTGCTGCAGAGAAATCCTTTTATCCATCCTTTTATCCATCCATTCTGGATAAAATGCGCATCGAACATATCACTGGATAAGAACCTGAATGCTCGAGCCTCGAACTCCTGTCTGCTGCATTTATGGCACCAGATAAGATCATGTTTCAATGTTTGCAGCTGGGACTTTCAGATACCTTGTGCCTGGCTCGAATGATCGCCATTCCATGTATATAGTCACGTTTCCGGCCTTGAAGAGCAGAACACTTTGATGCAGGAAAAAAAAAACCTCTAGAGGTGACGTTTACAGCTATGGGGTTGTTATGATGGAACTAACTGGCAAAAAACCGACAGACAGATCATTTGGAGGAAGGAATGGATCTTGTCACATGGGCAAAATTGTAAAACTTCCTCAGCTTTTGGTAGGGTGGGAGCTTTCAACAGGTCAACTCAGCTGTTCATGGGAAGAGCGCAGAGCACACGCTCGATCTTATGTTGGATAAGTGTCCCATTGAGGAGATCAACTATGTATTCGATGTTGCAATGCTGAGTGGTTGGATTGCTGGAGCAAATCAGGTCAGAAAATTTTTAACAGGGCATTAGAAGTACCATGCAGTTGCAGCAGCTTAGTTTCGATTATAAGCCCCAGACAGTGTTATACATAATGTCTACTTAATAAAAATGTTACGCAGCTATAGCATCTAAAAGTAGTTCAAAATTACTTCAAAATTGATGCAAGGCAGCTGATGACGGATGTTTTCAAAGAAGGAGAAACTGGGGATGTCCCAAAAAACACGTCAAATAATGAGCTTGCTACATTGTCCGATCCTAATTCAGCATCAATGCTCGTCGGCAACCCATCATTCGAGACAGAAACCTGAAGACCCATTGAAATGAAGTTGTTTTGAGTAACATGACTTATACAAAGATGAAAGATCGTCGAGCAATGGACAATGATGCAGCTAATTTCTCCCACTCACCAGCATTCTTGATGAATCCAGCCAAGTCAAAAATATGAAGGTGCCTTTCTTGAGAGGGCGTCCTACAAAGATGCCACGGAATGTTTTAAGAGCGGACTCATCTGCAGGAGTTGGCGTGGCGATTCTCGGAGAAATGGCTTCGTCCAAAGCATCCCAAAACGTTTTTCCATCAACATCCCTCACAAGTACTATCTGCAACGACTTCTCCAGCGGGGCTGCACGAACGAGATTGAATCAACAACATAAATCTCCTCGGCCGGGACCTGCTAAAAACAGGACGATGGATCCTCTCGTTACCCCTAAGAATGGTGTCAAAGAAGGATTTATCATCCCAAATCTCATCCTTGGACTTCCCCTTCCAGGCAACCAACTCGGGAACAATCGAAGGATTCATGTAAAGACCTGCGGCGTACACCTTTACACCAATGATTGCAAAAACTTTCTCCCGACATCCTGCAGTAATAGTGGAAGCAAGAAAATGGCAATTTCTTATTGCTAATCACAATCCAGCTACACTCCCAATCCCCATCAAGCTTAGACAAACCTGTCCCCTGAAGGGCCAAAGAAGCAGAGCAACCGGGCAATGTCACGGACGTGGCGAACTTCACCCCGGTCGCGGGCTCCTCCGAATAAGGTTGAGCTCCGGCTACGGAAGAAGATTAGGGGAAATAAACAGCGGCATGGGTAAGCAGAAGCACTTCACGGAGCATAAACTAGAAGAGGATTGAGTCATTGCGATGTGATCTGTACCGGAAGCAGATGAAGAAGCACATTTGAGGGGGAAGATGGGGAAGGCAGGGGGTTGTGACAGCGGGAGAGAGACCCGCGGACGACCCTGGAGGGACTCCTTTGGGAATGAGGTTGGTTTCACGCATCCGGGAGGTGAACTCAGGCGAGTCGACAGCCAAACACGCGACGGGGAGACGGCGAGAGCGTTCATGTCGTAGGAGGGATGGTGGGTGTTATTAATTCATGGCGAGAACACCGGCAACTACTTCTCAGCTGTCGGAAATCGGCGGATCTCTTACAAACTGCCAACTGTCCCCCTCCCTTGTCTTCCGCCAGTGATAAAGAGCCACGTGTCCAGTAGAGTGATCCCGTTGGGGGTTTCTTTTAAAAGAGAGTACCAAACCCTGGGGTTAATGTATTACTAACGGCGTGTTTGATATTGGGCCTCGGCCCAAGATATAAGGATGGAAAGGCGGAAGCATATAAGAAGAGGGAGGGGGCTAAGGTTTTAAAGCAAGAAGGTGCCTTTTGAGAGAACAGGGCGTGGGTTTGAAATGGCGCTCCTTGTTCCGTTGCCGGCATATACTAAAAGCGATTCCCTCCCTCCTTCTCCAGGGTTTCTCCATCTCCGGCAGAGCATGGCAGGGAGGGATTCGTACATCCCCCCTTTCTTTTTTTGTCTTTTTTTTTTGTGAGCGTGTGTTTCCTGACGACCTCGCTCAGGACCATGGCGACCTATAATTATGCGAGGTTGTTTCTGGTCTGCCGGCCCAGCAAATTAGATCGACGTCCCGAGTGTTCGTCCCTTCCCTATATTCTCATCCTTGTCCACCCCCTGCGGATGAGTCTATTTCATGTTAGACTCAGAGCAGCTGCTGTGAGGTCAATGAGTTTGGACATTGCTTCCTTAAACAACCTCGATCTCCCCTTGAGGTCCTCAAAATCATAAGCACTGAGGATCGTCTCCTGCTTCTGCGGACTTCCCCATCGCAAGTTTACCGGTGCCATTCTGATACCAACGGCACCGGCTATTGCCACTGTATGCAAAATACTCTTATATGATAACCACTCTGGAATACAACCGGTTTTATCATTGCACATGGATTTGACAGGATCGATAACTTCAACATGATCTCGACGGAACAATCCCGACAGCCATTTGCTATCACTGAGAATATTGGCACCTCACCATTTCCATTGCCAGGGTTGGAAACCTCATAACGCTGGCTGGCCCTGATCATGTTCAGGCCCTATTTGTAAGAGGTTTTAAGAAAACCTCGTACTTAAGAAATAAGGTCGGCGTAACTCGCCCCTCCAACAAAACACCAAAAGGGCGTATTTTGAACACCTCACTCCCTCATGTTTCAAACCTGCTTTGGTAACCGCCGAATTTTTTTTTTTTTTAACGGACTAACCGCAAAACTTCTATTTGTAAGCCATACAACTCAATTCTACGACAGCAATCGAACATGTTTGGCTGTTGATACTATTCGGTACAAGTGGAGTCAACTCGGGCTTGGGGTTAGCAAGTCACGAGCCCTTCACCTTTTTTCGAAGGTAAGTGATGCTGGGTCGCCACGAAGTAGCATCAGCATTTGTACAGTACAACTTGAGCGCCATGCTGTGGGTGGAGTGTGACGACTGTGGTGGGGGCGTGTGCATAAGTCAGAGGAAGCTCAAACTTGAAGTGTTGCAAGATCATCGCCAGGGCCATCTTGGCTTCTATCAGTGCGAAATTTTGTCCGATGCAGATGCGAGGCCCCCAACCGAATGGGAAGTAGGAGACCTGATTCTGTGTTGCCTTCGAGATTCCCTCCCGGAACCTTTCCGGCTTGAATTTCTCCGCGTCTTTGCCCCATAAGTTAGGGTCACGATGGACCAAGGCCGTGGCCAGAGAGAGTTGCACACCGGCTGGCAAGGTTAGACTTCCTAGTTTTGTTTCCTTGTAAACCTCTCTGGTGAGTACAGTAACAGGTGGATATAATCTCATTACCTCGTACAGGATCATGGTGACCTGCGATACAGTACCCATCATCAGACTCGACGCACTAGGAATGTTAGGACAATCATTTCAATGTTTATTGAGTTTTGGAGGACTCACAATTTTGAGGTGGTTTAACTGATCAAAGTCTGGCTTGTTTCTTCCAAAGACCTTCAGAACCTCTTCCCTGGCTCTTTCCTGCCATTCTGGGTACGCCCCGAGCAGAACCATAGTCCAGACGAGTAGCACTGAGGTGGTCTCTTGACCTGCAAAGTAGAAAAGCTTGCACTCCTCGATCACGTCCTGGATGCTCATCCCCATCTTATTCTTGCTGTCATGATTTTGGATTTGTTTCATGTTTGATTCGAGCAGCAGCCCAAGCAGGTCATCTGTGGGGGCTTCCCCTGCTTTCATTGCTTTCTCCCTTGTATGGATCATGTCTCGCAGCAGCTTCTGCACTTCTCTGTCGATGCTTTTCATCCTTTGGTTTACTTTAGTAGGGAGAAACCTGATGGGTGCAATTTAGGGCGGTCGCAATTTGTCCAGCAAAGACAATCAGCCAAAAGAAAAACAGAAAAGCTTTTGATCAGTGGGTACCTCCATCCTGGGATGAAAATCGACGTCATAGTCTTCATCACGAGCTCGACTAGCTCATTCTGGAGCTCGAATATCCTCCTGCCCTGCTGAAAACTGCTTCCGAAGGCCGTTCTGGAGATAACGTCACGAGTCAGATTCTGTAGCTCCGGCCAAACGTCGATCTCACACTGTCCTTCCCCTGAGGACACCAACTTCTCCCATCGACTGATCATCTCAGAGCTGCTGGAATAAAACGCCGGCAACATGAGCTGCAAAACAATCGGAATATTCTTAGTAACTGTCGCAGCTTGACACTTTCCTTGCAGATAATAACCTAGAAACTCGAGACCTTCAACTTCTCGACGTGGAAGGCTGGGTTGATGATCTTCCTGTGCATCGCCCATTTGTCGCCCTCGAGGTTCGCGAGTCCCTCGGCGAGCAGTTTCACTAACATAGGCAACCTTGGCTTCTGGAACTCGTCCATCCTGAGGAAGACGTCCTTCAACAGCTGAGGACTTGACACGATCACCCTCGGGGTTGGCCCGAACCAAGTGAAAGAGTCTTTCCCTGCTTGTTCGAGACATCACGTTCAAAATCGAAACGAGTACAACAAACACTAAAGTCTCGAGCAAGAGTGCGACACCCTTACCATAGTTCTTGACGGAGTGGTGGATGAAAGAGAGGAGACGAGGCATGGGGTCATCGGAGAGGGTGATGGGACGCGACTTGACTTCCTTTGACAGGCGTGAATTCTCACGGAGGTCACCGAACAGGAAGCGATAGGGGTTTCCGGAAAGGCCCTGGAGGCGAAGGATCCTCTCCAGCTTCCTGGGCTTCATCCACAGCCAGTCAGCCGCCCTCCATCCCCATCTTACGATCAGCAACAACACACAGCTCCAAAGCAGTGTAACGAAGTAGGGCGACATCATCCCTGTTGCACTGCTCATGGCCTTACTACCAGTTAAACGATTGAATTTTTATATTGGGTAGCACCAGGGAATGGCTGGAATTTGAACTATGCGAAAGAAGATATCTTGATGGGTTTCATCTCGTGGCTGTGGTCGATTGTCGCGGCTCCATTCCTCATCAATCCGACATGAAGGAGGTGTGGACACAGTAAGAAATGGACAAAATGGACCGAAAGGTGCTAAATATAGTTGCACTTGTGGAGGACGAGTGGAGCACCATGCTCTGGCTGAGGAATCTTTGATTTTGGAGCGTGTTTATAGGTCTGCGAAAGCACGAACTCGTACCTCTGCTGTATCATCGCCAGCACCATCTTCGCCTCCAGTTTCACGAAATTCATCCCTATGCAGATACGAGCCCCTCAAGCAAATGGGAGGAAGACGACCTGGCTCTTGGTGGCCTTGTCAACCCCATTCGCGAACACGTGTTAAACTTGTTGGGTGTGCAAACTCAATCTCACATCGATCCAAGCTAATATATAAGGTCTATCTTCAATTGGTTAAGAGTAGAACTCCGTCTTACCGCGTAGCCATTTTAAAACCTATTTTTGTCAGGAAAAACCAGAATTTGATTAAGGAGCGAAAGGAAAGGAGGACGAAGCTTTTCACCTTGAGCCTCTCCCCGTGAAAGACAGGGTTGAAGATCTTGCGATGCATAGATCATTTGTCTCTCTCTCTCGAGAGTGATGATTCCTCGGAAGAGCGGCTTGGTCAGCGGGTTTGCGTTTGCTTTCTGGTAGTCGTGTTATTTGGAGAGGATCTTCTTTATCTGCTGAGGATCTAATACGTTCATGGTCGGGAAGGGTCCTTCCCAGCTGATGGAGTTCTTACCTCAAAACCAATACAAAGCAATGACCTCCAAAGGCACCTCTCTAACTTCTCACATGAATGAATAATTCCTTCGGAGGCCCATCACTTGCCGTTGGTCTGGATGATGTGGTGGACATGGGGCAGGACACGGGACTTGATGTCATCAGAGACGGAGAACGGCATCAAATGCAACTGCTGATGCATTGCCTTGCTGTCATTGAGGTCACCAACCAGGATGTGGTAAAGGTTCCCTTAGAGACCTTGATGACGGGGAGTGCGCTCGAGCCTCTTTGGCCTGAACCAAACCCAGTTGATCACTCTCCATCCAAGGGTGAATATGGAGACAAACAGGATGGATACAACGATGGAGAGGTACTAGACCAATGCGTCTTCCGTGTTTCCTTAACTTGTAGGTCAAGCTGTTTAAGTTTAAGACCTTAAATAGAGAATCCGAGTTAACCAATTTTTTTTAAGGTTATGAGACCAATTCGTTCCCACCTAACAACTACTGACAGTTTCAGAAAGATCAAGTCTTTAAGGTTCCTGGGAGTGGGACAATCACATGGATAGTGCACAAGTAACATCAGCCAATCCAATCCCATTAACAGTGGAAGTGAAAAGTGGGATTTGCATACAAGCATAAGCAGCAGGAGATACATCGATCGAAGTTTTCGAGCATAAAGTGCTCTTATTCGTGTAAGATAAGATTAATTCATCTTCACAGCCACATCAAAAGGTAACACAGCCCACAAAGTCCTGCAGCCTGGCTGTTGCGACGTAGTCTTACGGACTCTCATGCCTTGCTAGTTGCATCTTGAAACCCACAGACCATATTTGAGGGTACTGCTACATCTATCATCTTTGGGTATGGGAGATTGAGATCTGTAAATTCAAGAGCAAAAAAAAACAAAAAATGTCAGAAGAAAAATTGGACTCTCCCTTGAAAGTGGAGAACTCTTGCTGGTAAATAACATTTACACATAAAAATGAGAATCAGACAAATGGGACATACTTGCCATGATGTCCTTGAACTTATCCTGCACAAGACATGGCACAATGTACATCAGCAACTCAAATGTGAGAGTCAAATTAAACAGATGCTACAGCGAGCATCATACTCCCTGGATGCAGAACTTTCCAATCCCAAAGATGACTTAGAAAATCACATGTTAGTTTGACTAATATCATTCACGATTGATGTTAGTGAAGGGTCCAATCCAAAGTCAAAGGGCCTTCCCATGATCAATGAGGCACAGCCAAAAGTTCAAAAAGAGTTCTCGAGTCTTTTGACTATTGCCATCATGCAACCCCATAACAGTAATCTCTCCACTAAAAGTGACAGTATTCTATCTACTGGGACAAAATAAATCGGGGAAGAAGAAGTTATATGTATATATAAGGATGATCACGTTACCATGTCCTTTGTTAATCGAGGATTGTAGAGCATCTCTTCTCCGACAGTGCTGACCTGCAAGTATGAAAAATTTTCCATAGGTGGATGGCACAGTATCGAGACAATACAGAAGCACTAAGATTTTTGCTCTTACGGTGAATCCCTTATAGTCATGGGCTGGGTAGATCAGAGTTTCCTTGGGCAGGGTGAAAATCTGGTTTTGTTGAAAAATCTTAATGTCAGTCAAGAAGACAAGAACTAGGAACATCAGCTGTTTTCAAAGAATTCCAGCACCGATACGAGTTGGATATTCTCACAACAGTTCTGCATGCTCAATAAATCCTTGCCTGGGAATGTACAGACTCATAAAGCTGTTCTGAGCTACCCCCCTATGTAAATAACAAAGCCAACGCCATTGGCTCATTAGTCATGAGTTCAAAATTCGTTAATGCAATAATTCGACCAATCATGCTAGCCAACAGTACCTGAAAATCAGTCCTCCCACATCCTCGAATAAGTACAGCATCCCCGGTGAAAGCCATTCTCGGGTATGGTTGAGCCGGTCCATCTCCAGTGACATAGGTAACGCACCCCAGTGTATGGCCAGGAGTGGGACGAGCCTACATATACACAATTCTATCTTACTTAGACAAGTAAGTTGTCTGCAGGAATGAAGGGCATAATTATGGGAAACTGCAACTCCTGTAAGAAGCATCGAGATATTATGCCAGGGATGACAATTTCTAGAGGATTTCCTTAAGCTTTTCCTATCCAGCCAACAAAAAGGGCGCTTCACTTCAGATGTCAGCAACTGTCTCAAAATGGGGACTTTCATCAAAACCAGCTCAATTGACGCAGCTGGGTACCTCCAGAAACAAGTCCCCGAAGGCGATCTTGTCGCCTGGTTCAATCAGAACATCAGCTTTCGCTCCGCTGGCCCTCGAAATCACGGACTTGACATCTGGGACCTTAGTCTGCAATGAGAAAGGGGCAAAATTTAACAATCCGAATACGGAATTTCTTGTATCAACCCAAATAATTTTGATGACAAGGGCTCTCTGCAGGAAACCTTGATGAGGCCGGTTCCCGTGACATGATCAGCATGGACGTGGGTGTTCATGGCATAAACAAGCTTCAGCCCCAGTTCCCTAACAACAGAGAGATCCCTATCCACGGTCTTGTCAACAGGATCGATCAGCTGCGTCAAGAGAACAGAAAAAATAAAACAAAAAAACTCGACAACGCGAAGGAGACGGGTTTAACGGGTGGGGACATTACGACGGCGGGCTTGTCGGGGTGGGTAACATCGGCGAGGAGGTAGGTGTAAGTGGAGGAGTCCTTCTCGAAGAGCTGGCGAAACAAGAGGTGGGAAGACGGGGAAATGGAAACCATTGCTGACCCGAGGAAACGGCTGCTGTTTCTCCTCCTGGGGAGATAGTGGGGAGGGAGGAAGGAGGAGGAGGAGGGAGGGGGTTGACTTCTCAAGGTGGGAAGAGGGGCTCTCCACAAACAAGCTCTTATCATGTGTCCCTTCTCCCCTCCAGAAACTCACGTACAGCTTAAGATTTCACGCCCTGCAATGGAAAGACAACGCCTTTTTTAATCTTTTCCGCGTTATCGCTTCGATCGCCACTGTCTTGTCCTGAGATTGGAATGGCTTCCCGAATTTATAAATATAAGAAGGGCGGAATGGGGGGACAGAGGGATGGGGTTGCTCTGGTGACTTTGTTTTTATTTTTGGGATGTAAATGACGATGACGCTGCCTCCCTGTCCTTTTCCTTCGCATCAAACCGCTGCCCCGTCCTGATACGATGAAACCGTGGGAGTGGGAGTGGTAATGGGAGTGGGAGGTGGAGAGATCTACATCACCTATTTGCTGTGGGCCGAGTGGGAGAAACACAAACGATTGTCGGTTCCTTCGCGGGTTTCTCTCGTCTTCTCATTGGTTGAGGGCAGGCCCAATCCAAATTGGAACGGTGAATGGACCATAATGACAACCAAATGACGACCCCATTCCTCTCCCTCTGCAATTCCCTGATCACCAGGCATGGCCGCAACGGGAACATCCTCTTTGTTCCGACGGATGCCCTTCAAGAGCTCCGTCTCTTGGACCGCCCTCCTCACTGCCTGCTCCGACAATGGCCTCGTTGACTGCTCCCGCCGCGTGTTCGACTAAATGCCCCACAGGACCACCGCATCCTACAACGCCATGATCACCGCTTACATCCGTAACGATCCAACTGTTCACCGGGCTTTCTGGCTGTTCACCCAGATCCCTCGTCCCAACTCCGTGTCGTTCGCCACCATGATCACCGAGTTTGTCCGAGCCGGGATATTGGACGAGGCAAGGCGTCTGTTCGACAACACCCCTCTCGAGTTTAGGGACCCCATGTGTTCCAACGTCTTGATTAGTGGGTACTTGAAGGATGGTCGATTGGAGGAGGCTGCGGAGGTTTTTGGTCTCATGGGGAGCAGGGATGTTGTTTCTTGGAGTAGCATGGTGGATGGGTATAGTAAGAAAGGAGGGATCGCCAAGGCTCCGGAGTTGTTCTGAGAGGTTGTCGGAGCGTAATGTGGTCTCTTGGACTGCCATGATTGACGGTTACTTTAGGATAGGGGACTTCGAGTGCGGGTTTCATTTGTTTAAGGATATGAGGAGGGAAACAGACATCCTCGCAAATGCTACTACGCTAATTGTTGTTATTGAAGCATGTACTAATTTCGGGAGATGTCGAGATGGTGATTGAAAAATTTACGCACCATGGAGAGCAACAAGTAATATAGAGATGAGTAGAGTTATTGTTTCAACGAGGATAGCTAATAGAAACTTTTAGCATATACAATTGCAATTCTTATGTAGCCAAACCAATAAAAGAAATAAGTTTAGAACTTTGAAAACAATTGAATAACAAAAATCAAAAGCAAAGAAATCGGAATTCAATCAGTCAGAAAAGCCTAGAATCCCTTATACCCTCATTGTTTCGTTAAATCCCTTCACTCGCTTATCCCAAATTCATACTAATTCTATTTACGAACCGGATTCTGATGTCCTAAGTGCTTCTCCTGAGTTTACAAAGGACTATTCCAAACCACTATAAAACCTACATCCCTATACTGAATTACGAAGGCAAGAAACACATTAAGAATCAATCCTTTAATGGTTGCCTAGAAGTATATCTTCCGATACTACTTACTAGCTAAATCGTTCCCACGATATTAACCAAGACTATTTCGTTCTTGTTATCTCCTAAAATTACTCTCTCGAGTTTAAGTTAGGATAACAAATCAATACAATTTGTTGACCAGACAAATTGCATGCGTTAAGATCAAACGAAATAAATAAACATTCAAAGCACGAATTTGTTCTAAAACGGGTTCCGAAAATTTAACTACACAATTCGGTTTAACATAATCTTAGCAAAGAATATTTAGCCAATCATCGTTTTCAGAACACAAATCAAAGAAAAGAAAAGCATCATAAACGATAGTCTAACTCCCTTGCTCTCTTTCATAAAATTTGTCCTCATTCAGCCAGAGGTGAATAAAGTCTTTTAATGGTCCTTAAAATAATCCTAGAGAAATTAAGAAAATATGAAAATAAAATCTTTTTTTCTCATGTTCGTCCTCCTTCATATCGTCTGCGGCACCAAAATCCTCTTCAGTTGCACAGAATCTTTGTAGATATGCCAATATATTCTTGTTTCTACTTTTATCCTGAAATATTGTTTCTACTTTTATCCTGAAATAAATCCAAAATTCGGTAGTATCCAAACTTCTCGAGAAATAATGTGAAATAACAAGAAATATTATGTAATAAACGCAATATTTCACAAATCTAACGTAATCTAGGTATGAAATTGATATAGATAACTATACTTTCATATAGCTATGAGAAGGCCTCCAGATGCACAGCCTGGTCTTCTTATTGGGTTTTGAATCTGATTCTTATCTAGGCAATTCCTTGATCATATTGCACAACAGTTTTGGGACAATGAAGGCTGCAAGGTTGTTATTTAATGAAATGGAAAATAAAGATCTTGTCACTTGGAATAGTTTGATTTATGGTTTTGTTCAGAACGACGGAGTTAAAGAAGCAGTTAGGCTTTTCAATAAGATGCCAGGAAAGGATGCTGTTTCTTGGACGACCATGATCTCTGGGTTTCCTGGCGACGGAGATGTTGAGAAATCCATTCAGCGATTTCGAGTCGTGCCCTTTAAAGACGATATTGCCTGGACTGCCATGATATTTAGCTTTGTGAGCATCGAGTTACACGAGGATGCATTGTGTTGGTTTAGGAGAATGCTTTCGCAATCAATCGAGCCAAATCCTCTGACCCTGAGCAGTGTCCTCAGTGCCGCTGCTGGTCTGGCGACATTGAACCAAGGAATGCAGATTCATGCTGTTCTCCACAAGATGTGCTTTGAGCATGTTTTGTCCGTACAAAACTCACTCATATCTATGTACTCGAAGTGCGGAAACATGTGGGATGCATAGCGAGTTTTTCTTAACATCTCTCATCCCAATGTCATCTCATACAATTCTGTCATCATTGGACTTGCTAGTAACAGACACTTTGGAAGCTCTTAAATTGTACGCGATGATGGAAAATGACAATGAGGAGCCTAATGGGATTACTTTCCTCGACGTTCTTTTTGCATGCACTCATGGGGGCCTGGTCAATGAAGGATGTCACTACCTGAGATCCATGAAGTCTTTTTACGGCATACAACCAAGTCCCGATCCTATGCCTGTGTTGTTGACCTCCTTGGGCACGTTGGATGCTTAGTTGAATCAATCTCACTAATTCATTCAGAGTCTCTTGGCCAGCACCCTGGTGTCTGGGGAGCTCTCATGAGCTCGAGGGCGTTGCATGCTCGTCTTGATATCGCAGAGCTGGCGGCCCAGCGTCTTATCAAACTTCATACCGATAACGGGCACCCTAGGTGGTTTTATCGAGCCTGTATTCTCTTTCAGGAAGAACCGATGATAGTGGGAATTTGATGGTGGCAAAGAAGTGCAGGGGAGTGAGAAAAAGTCCCGGATGTAGTTGGATTGCCATGAAGAATAATGTCCATTTGCTCCTGGCAGGGGATAAGTCCCATTAGGAATCTGAAGAAATCGGGCTACTTTATGGACTATCAATAAGGAAATGCTACTTTCAGAGTTTGGGCATAACTAAATCAAACATCTTCACTCGTAGTTTACCAAAGATGTAGTGGCGTGTATCGGGTGGGAAATTGTTTATTCTGGTTTGCTTATACTTGGTTGCTTAGGCTGGTGTCGTCTTACAAGTCCTCGATACATGATTAACTCCACCATTTGATTTCTCCCCCTTAGTGGCAGTTCAAGCATCGTTCACCTATCCAACTTGAGGTGGGTTGGTGGGTCCATTAAATCCTTTCAGTTGAAACTGACATTCGACTGATTATTGTAGGTCATGTACAATACATGCTCTTGCATCACCTGAATTTACTCCCTGGCCGCTATTTGGTTGACTCTGGTAATGGATGTGATATCCAATGTTTCCCTATGCTGGTGTGGACGATAATTCTCGGGTTATTTCGTATTCTCAACGGTGTCTAATGCGGTCAACGGTGCTTTATGTGGTTAGTCATAAGAGTTCTGATAGGATTTTTGATGTAGGAGCATATTATTATTTTTAGATTTTATGATATTAGGGGTATTTTAGGAATATCACATTAGATTTCTTTTCTGGTATAAATAAGGTCTTAGGTTTTCTAAGGAGGAGAGTTGTTATTTTACACTATTATCTGATTTTAAGAATTTCTTGAGGTTTCTAGAATTCTTTATCGTTCCCTTCATCCTACACGTTTTCTCATAGTTTTTCTGTGATTTCTCCAATTTCCGCTACATTACTCCATCAAATGGCATCAGAGCCTGAGTTCTACCTTAGGGTTAGAGTTTAGGATTTCACGACGGCTAATCGTGGTAGAGGGTATGGGAGAGGGGTTCATCACCAACATACATAACTTGTTGAGATGCGAAGTATGATGGAAGATCTGTCGCGAGTAGTCAGCTGCTACGATCGGAACGCGTGGGGCCCGAATGGAGACTTCGGAAGGCAACCACAACCCCTTGAACATACCAGAAGGTAGTACTTAGGATGAATTTGATGAAATCGAAGACAATCCTTTTCATAAAGCTGAACCTGTAAACAACACAGGAGGAGGTGGACTGGAGGAGAGGCTAATTCGTGTCCTAGATCTCAATAGTGGTGGGATCAAGATTGAAGTGACAGATTTTCACAGGAAAATGCATGCAGATGATTTTCTTGACTAGGACACTAGCCTTGAAAATTATTTCGAGTGGAAGCCTATGGTGGAGACAAGAAAAGTACTCTTTGTGGAGCTAAAATTGAAAGGAGCTGCACTTCAATGGTGGAAGAGAGTTGAAGAACAGCGTTCCCGACAAGGAAAGCCAAAGATCAGTACTTGGGAGCACATGAAGAGTAAGCTGCGAAAATAGTTTTTGCTGGCAGATTACAATATGGAGTTGTATGAGAAGTGCCATACCCTAAGACAAAATTCTCTATTGGTAGATGAATATACTACGGAGTTCAATAATATGATTGTTCGGGTTGGATTGAATGAAACTATTGAGCAACTTACGTCTCACTATCTAGAAGTTTGAATAGATCCATCAGGGATGAGATCAGTGTGATTCGTGTATTTAACATGGAGGATGCTCGACAATATGCGTTGATGGTTGAGAAGAAGGTGGCACGTTATGGAGCTAGGCGACCATCATATGACAGATCAAATGGAGGTTTTAGTGCTGATCAGCCACGCCGAGTTGATAGACGACCATCTAAGTTGACTCAGGGGACTACGTCATCTTATAGAAGTGATTGGATGACAAGGGCAAAGCTGTGGTAAATCCTGGAGCTCAAAGAAGTTCTAAATCTGGTCTTGGTGGTAGCTCTACATTACGTTGCTTCACGTGGGGAGCACGTGCATACGTCGTATACATGTCCATAAAAGAGGATGAACTTAGCTGAAGTAAAAGAGGATTTTGGTGAGGAACTAGACCCCGTTTATGATGAATATCGTGATGAGGATCAGGAAATTGATATTTATCCAGTCCAAGGGGAATCACTCATCATCAGGGGAGTTATGACAACGACGAAGGTAGATGCTGAAGATTGGTGAAGACACAACATATTCAGGACTCGCATTCTTTGTTGGGGGTTAAGTTTGTGATGTGATTATTGACGGTGGGAGCATGGAGGATGTTATTTCTAAAGACGCTGTGGAAACGCTTAAGTTGCCGTTGGAGAAGCATCCAAATCCTTATAGAATCAGGTGGCTCAAAAAGGGTAATGAGATACCAGTGACATCCTGTTGTTTGGTACAATTTTCTTGGGGTTATAGAATAATGAAGTACTCTGTGATGTCGTGCCAATGGGTGCTGGTCATATTCTTCTTGGTCAACCACGGCTTTACGATCATGATATGGATCATCGTACGAAACCAAACACGTATTCTTTTTATAAGGAGGGCAAGAAGTACACTTTGCATCCTCTCAAAGAAGAAGCTTGTGAGTTAACTCCAACATCAAACAAGGTTAGTGGATTTCTTTGTACTGAGAAATTTGAAGCTGAGAGTTAGGACACTGGAGTTGTGTATGTCTTGTTCGAAAGAGTGATGGATCACAAGCAGGCTATTGATGTACCACAATTTCCATCCTCAATTGAAGAAATCTTGACGGAATACGCTAAGCTGGTGAGTGAAGAGTTACCGCATGGGCTGCCGCCTTTAAGAAGCATTCAGCATGCCATTGATCTGGTTCCTGGTGTACCTTTACCGAATTTGGCAGCATATCGCATGCCCCCAAAACAGCGAGCCGAAATGCAAAAATAGGTGGAGGAACTCATATCAAAGGGGCTGGTGTGCTAGAGTAAAAGTCCATGTGCCTGCTTAACTTTATTTACGCCAAAGAAAGATGGTTCTTGGAGGATGCGCATGGATAGTCGCGCAATAAACAAGATAACCGTTAAGTATCGTTTTTCAATCCCACGTTTGGACGATATGCTTGATCAGTTGGTTGGCGCGAAGGTATTTTCCAAGATTGATTTAAGAAGCGGCTATCATCAGATAAGGTTAAGGGCTGGTGATGAATGGAAAACAACATTCATGGCACCAGATAGACTTTATGAGTGGATGGTGATGCCTTTCAGGTTGTCTAATGTAGCTAGCACGTTTATGCGTGTCATGACAGATGTACTCAAGCCTTTTCCGAAGACTTTTGTCGTCGATTACTTTGATGACATCCTGATTTATAACAAAACAAAAGATGATCACTTGATTCACTTGCGCCATGTGCTAGATGTTCTTTATCAGAAGCTCTACATCAATTTAAAGAAGTGTTCGTTTATGGAGCGCGATGTCCTTTTTCTCAGGTTCATTATTTCTGATAAAGGTTTGGCTCCTGATCCGGAAAAGGTGCGCACGATAATAGAGTGGCTAGCACCTACGTCTATTAAAGAAATGCGAAGTTTTCATGGATTGACATCTTTCTATAGAAGGTTTATCAAGAACTTTAGTTCTGTCATGAGCCCATTAACAGAATGTTTGAAGAAGGAAAATTTTGAGTGAACCTCATCAGCAGCCAAAACTTTTCACTATAAGAAGTCCTTGATGAGTAGCGCTCCAATTCTTGCATTGCCTGATTTTGACAAACTCTTTGTTTTAGAGTGTGATGTATCTTAGAAAGGTATAGGGGTTGTCCTTACTCAAGATGAGAAGCCAATTGAGTTCTTCAGTAAGAAACTATCATATGCAAAACAACGCTATTCAACTTATGATAGTTTTATCCGTTTGTACGTTCCATTCAACATTGGCAACATTATTTGGATTATCGTGAGTTTGTTGTATACTCTGATCATCAGGCATTATGTTATCTACACTCCCAGAAGAAACTGAGCGGGAAGTATGCCAAGTGGAGTTCATTCTTAAATGAATTTAATTTCACTATGAAGTATAAGTCGGGACAGTTGAATACGGTAGCTGATGCCTTGAGTCGTCGATCCTTCGTTCTAACGACCATGAGTGTTCAGACTCTTGGTTTTGAAGAGCTCAAGAACTAATATCAGACCGACAACTTTTTCGATTCCATATTCACAAAGTTACAGGGAGGTCCAAACAGAAAAGTTGTTTCCTTATAGGTTGCATGATGGTTATTTATTCAAGGGCAACCAACTTTGCATTCCCAACTGTTCTTTGCGTGAGCAAGTCATCGAGAACTACATGGTAGTGGGCTTGGAGGACACTTTGGCAGGGATAACCATGGCAATGGTGGCTGAACTGTATTTCTGGCCGAAGATGTATCGTGATGTGGGCAATATTATTGAAAGATGTGATGCTTGACAGCTTGGCAAGGGGACATCGCAAAACACGGGACTATATACACTGCTACCCATTCCTGAAGCTCTGTGGGTTCACCTAAGTATGTATTTTGTCTTAGGACTTTGAAAGACAACGAAGGGATACAACTCAATTTTTGTTGTGGTAGACCGTTTTTTGAAGATAGTGCATTTTATACCTTGCTCGAAGACAAGTGATGCAACTCATATCGCTGATTTATTTTTCAGAGAAGTTGTGAGATTACATGGCATACCGAGTCTATTGTTTCCGATCGAGACGTTAAGTTTATGAGTCAATTTTGGAGGACATTGTGGAGGAAGTTCGACACGGAGTTAAAATATTCCAGCAATTGTAAACAGATGGGCATACCGAGGTTGTGAACAGGAGCTTGGTTAACTTGTTATGATGTCTTGTTGGGAATAATATGAAGAGTTGGGATTTTGTGATCCCTCAAGCTAAGTTTGCTTACAACAACCCAGTGAATAGGAGCATAAAGAAGACTCCTTTTGAAGCTGCATATGAATTGCAACCCCAACATGTTGTCGACCTAGTTCCACTTTCGGAGGAGGCTCGAGTAAGTGATGATGGTAAAGCTTTTGCTGAGCATGTGCGACGAATTCATGAAGATGTACGAAGTGCTTTGAAGGCAATCAATGAGACCTAT
The DNA here is from genome assembly GCA_023653495.1 of Melastoma candidum. Taxonomy (NCBI): domain Eukaryota; kingdom Viridiplantae; phylum Streptophyta; class Magnoliopsida; order Myrtales; family Melastomataceae; genus Melastoma; species Melastoma candidum. The sequence continues at coordinate 12,690,857 of CM042889.1, read as the reverse complement.
GCTACCGCAGCTAATGAGCATTGCCGAGTGAAAGATTTTAATGCTGGGGATCTAGTCATGGTGCACTTGAAGAAAGAGAGAC